>CM065594.1:200406565-201606565 GCA_033119425.1 Bufotes viridis | reverse complement strand
TTTTAAAAGTCACCAACCTACCAGCGCTGATCATTGGCTGGCAGGCTGGTGACCAACTCCTTGTGCGCCTTTTGCCGACCCGCACTGCGCATGTGTGGGCCGCATATGCGCGTCATCTCGTATATGCGTCCAGGAGGAATAACCTGGCCGCTCGCAGGACGCCTCCCTGCGTTAGGCGGTCGGGAGGTGGTTAAGGAGTGTAGCAGCAGACAGACATGCAGATCAGGGACACCCTCATTCCCCCAGCTGCATTAAAAATGTATAAATTACGGATGGCCTCCAAGAAGCTCAATCTGGCTCTGTTGGTGGCAGCTTATCTTCCAGAAGTACAAATTGGATATTGAACTTCAGTTCACTTAATCCTTTACCTCCCGACATCATCCCTCAGGGGAGAGTCATTTTGACTTTAATACTGCAAAAATGTATTCTCTACATCCAATGACAGCTAAAGTCATCCTTGTCTGAATGCAAATCTGAAATATGTGAGTGACAATATTTGCATTACACACAGTATGTGTGTAAGTACCAATATCCTAAGATATATATGTGTATATATAATACTTTATTGACTAAATATGATATTGTGTCCTATATCCTTGAAGGGGTTGACCAGCTGGACAACTGCTTCTCTAGTGGCGATTAGCTGATCACTTTGGGCTCAGCAACTGAAATCCTCAGTGTTCAGCCATTAAAAAGCCACAGAAAGCTGCAAGCCGTATATTCCTCCTGCAGTGGCCACTTCAGGAGAATTTTGGTATTACATAGCACCTATTCAGATGAACGGGTGGCTGTGTAATACATGACTCCAGACAAAAAGCCAGAGCTGGATAATAGAGAGAAATCCTGAGCAGGGGCTATATCCCTAAGGCCCCTTTCACACGAGCGAATATTCCGCGTGGGTGCAATGCGTGATGTGAACACATTGTGCCCGCACGGAATCCGGATCCATTTATTTCAATGGGTCTGTGTACATGAACTGTGAAAATCACAGTATGTTCTATATTCTGCGGTTTTCACGTAACAATGGCCCCATAGAAGTGAATGGGGCTGTGTGAAAATCGCATCTGCAAGCAAGTGCGGATGCGATGCATTTTTCATGGATGGTTGCGAAGAGATGTTGTTTGTAAACATTCAGTTTTTTAACACGCGCGTGCAAAACGCATTAAATCGTATTGCACCTGCGCGATAAAAACTGAACTGAACGCGATCGCAAACAAAACAATGTACTTGCTTGCGAAATCGCGCAGTTTTCACTGAACGCATCCGGATCTAATCCGCTCATGCTCGTCTGCAAGGGGCCTAATAGAGACTACCCCTATAACTAACAGGTCATACTTCTATTTCATTTATTTAGTCTTGTCCTTATAAAACCAGTTATTACTATTGTTCTTATACACTACAAACCAAACGTAGCTGAAATGAATTACCGTCTAATAGAAACAGGATAAAAGATAAATGTTTTATCGCATAAGCCAGGAAATGAAGCAGCTCTGCCTCTTAATAAAATGGCTTGGTTACAAAGTCACAGAAGGAAACCGTAAGATAAAGCAACGGGGAGAGATGTGTTTGTTTTATGTTCTCCCAGCAAAATAATTATAAAAATGATTAAATCTGAGCTGGCCTACTTCATTTGCTGCCAGATTTCTGCATGGTATGTCATCTCTCCAGATAGTCTATACAACTCAGCATTATTTACTGGGCTCTAGAAACTGCAGACCTGGGAAATATACAAATTCTATATTCTCCCTGGGATTCCAGTTTTTTCTCTACAGGAGGAATGACTTGAATAGTAATTAACTAGACTATAACCCAACTTGTAATATATATTACATTATATGGAATTCTATACATTTGTGAAAGGCAGCTACAGCAGATAAACTGTACATACGCAGAAATAAAGTGTCACAAGTGGCAAAAACAAAAACCCTTAAAGGGAGTCTGTCAGCAGTTTTGGCCATGTTAAACTGCTGACAGCACTAGAAAGAAAGCAATACAATCATACCTTTTGTGTAGATTTTATTATCAGGAGTAGTGAGAATATGAACTTTTATTCTGCCAGATTCTGCTCCTGCAAATGCACTGGAGGCGGAGCTTCACTGTAAAGTTTTTTCTGCTCTGAAGCTTATTCGCAATCCCTCACCTCTGAGTGACAGCTGTAGTGGTCTTCTGGCTGGATGAAACATCTGTCACTCAGAGTTGAGGGGAGGGGCTGTGAAGCAACTGAAAACAAAAAAGCAGAGAGCACTTCACAGTGAAGCCCTGCCTCCAGTGCACTTGCAGGAGCAGTGCCTGTCAGAATAAAAGTTCATATTCGCACTACTCATGATAATAAAATCCCCTCAAAGGATATTTTTGTACTGCTCTACCCAGCTCCTACCTAGCACTATCAGCAGTTTTACATGGTCATTGAACTTTGGTACAACTTTTTGATGTGTCATAGAGATATAAAAAGTTTAGATCAGTTGGGGTCTGAGCACAGGGAGCCCCACCAATCCCTAGAACCTGAAGAGAGAAGAGCATGCATGGTCTCTCCTCCCTGCAGGAGATGGGCTCCATAGAAGTCTAGGGGCCTATTTTCTCGATTCCATCCTCTGCCACGAAGAGAGAGATCGCACTATGCAAGTGTATGTCTCTCCTTGTTCTAATAATCAGTTATGGTCTCAGTGCTCAGACCCCCACTGATCAAAACCTTTCTCAGCGACCCTTTAAATGGATATAACAGTTGTTCTAATGGGATTATTCCACTATTGATATGTAAAACTTATCCACAGGAAAGGTGAAACATATGACTGCTAGAGCTCCCATTATCTCTATAATTGGGGTCCAAGCCCCCCATTCCTTCGCACTGGATGGACACAGACAGGAGGAGTTTGAATATAGAGGCAGTCAAATATGTGCACTACCATTCTCTTCATTGTTTTATGGGACTGACTGAAACAGCGGAGCACTGCCTCCAACAATCTCATAGACTTTAAATGAGCAGCATCACATGCAGTGATAAGGATCGGTAGGTTCGAGACCCACATTCTAGTGATCTTGGGGGTCTGAGCAGTAGGGGTCCCTGCAATCAGCTGTTTATCACCCATACTGCTCCTTCAAATGAGTTTTTCCAAATACAAACAGGATAGTGGATAAGTATCTGATTGGTGGGGGCTCCCGCAAATTAAGAGTATGGGGGTTCCATTCCCCAAATGAATGAAGCGGCAGGTCAAGCATGCGCACTTCCACTCTATTCACTCTCTATGGGATTGCTGAAGATACGCCGAGTGCTGTACTTGGCTATCTCCTGCAGTTCCATAGAGAGTGAATCGAGTGGCAGTGCACAAGCTCAACCTGCCGCTTCATTCATTTGGGGAACGAAACGGGGATTCCATTCTCGTGATCGGTGGAGGTTCTCATATATTTGATACTTATGCCCTATACTCTGATAGGAGTCTATAAAGCCAAGACCTTGGATGGCCTATCCTGAGGATTGGTCATTACTTAGTAAAGGCTGGATAACCCCTTTAAAAAGCAAATTAGTGACCATATAAATGCTACCATGTCAGGCCTGTGGGCACTGGGGAAGCACTAAAGAGGCTCAATGAGGATTCTGACAAACAGCAACATAAACCTTAGCTATATGAACTCTTTGAATATGACTTGGGAGAACGTGCTTCATTCAAACCTAAGATGCCCATTAAATGGGGGAAATGTCTTTCTAGCTCCACTTTGTATGTGTTTGCTGTGAGGATAAAACAAAATGACCATTTTTCTACAAAATGTCTAGTGCTTGATCATGCACTTACCGCGTTCATATCGATGCCATTGGTGTAGGACCAAGCGTGCTGGAAATACTCTTCCAGTCGCTGCCTCAGCGGGTTGGGAATCTGGTGGAAGCGGATAAATTCTTTCACACGTAACATCTGGGTGTGGTAACGTGCAGTGCCGGAGTACAAGCGCTGGATAATGGCGGAGACATTGCCAAAGATACTGGCGTACATGAGGGCTGAGAAAAACAAATATAAGAGGTGTAACACTCACAGTATAGCAGGGATAATACAGAAATCAGTTCAGGGACTGGGCTTATATAATCCTATACTTCATCGGCTGACGTAAAAAAGGGCTGCTCTGCCTATGCTGTATTTTCAGAGACAGTCCTGGCCAATTTGTCTTGTCTCAGCCAGAAAGTGGGTAGGGCTCATGTAAATCCCTCCTAGAAGTGGGCATTCTGGGCTGGTTTGGGCTGTGTCTGGGGTGGGGGTGGGTGGAGTTTGGTTTTCTTCTGACACAGCACTTCAAATCCTCTGACATCGTGGCAAATTTATTAACGTATTATAACACCACTTTTGTGGTGTAAAAATGTCACAAACTTTTTGCACTTTTTGGGACTTTTTGCAAAATCTCTGCACTTATGGGTGGAACTTAGGGGTCAGGGGCAGTGGTGTACATAGAGAAGTAAGGGCTCCATAGAAAATATCAAAATAGGCCCCCACACAGGACAGAAGGGTTTTTGCTTAAACCCATTTCAGTGACCCTTGGGCCATTTATTCCACTGCCTCATTTGCTAAAAGTTGTTCCTTTAGAGGGTAGAGTCCTGACCAAGTTTTCACCCCCAGTAGGAGAAGGATCCCAACTAGGCCCCCTCTTGCCCTGGGCCCCATAGCAGTCGCATGATCTGCCGCTATGGTTGTTTTGCCCCTGGGAAGGGGCATGGCCTTTATGGCAGAAAATGAACCATTTCTATAGATTATTACTGTAGTCTTTCTGTAGATTTTTATTTCTGGTGCACGGACAGTTGGAAGTTGCACGAAGATGCCCGTACTTTTCAATAAATTCAGTGCATCTTACTCCTGCTGTCTTTTTACTGTGGGAACCACCAGTAAATCTGCCCCACAGAGTTACGGTAATTTAGAAAATTCTGAATGTGTGAAGCCACCACTTAGGGTGCACCGTTGGCCTATCTTAGACATTAATGGCGTATTGCCAGGATATGCCATCAATGTCAGATTGGTGCGGGTCTCACCTGTGGGACCCTCTCCTGTCTCCAGAACAGGGCCCTAAAGTGAAGGCGAGCACACTGCACATGCACAGCATTCTCACTTTTTACTGCAAGAGTGAGCTATTCCCTTCCCATAGAGGGGAAAGGAGAGCCAGGTTAAAACCAATGCAAACCATACAATAATTTTCATATAGATTCTATGCCTATATGCCAGGATTTGCCCTGAAGCAAAGTTTTCTATTCTTTTACTCACATCCAATCAGCATGACACATATGGAGAAGATCTTCTCTGAGTTGGTGTTTGGGGAAACGTTTCCAAATCCAACACTTGTCAGGCTGCTGAAGGTGAAGTACAGGGCTGTCACATACTTGTCTTTGATGGAGGGTCCTGATGCCATATCAGTGTCATTGTAGCTCTTTCCAATTTGGTTGGCCAGATTATCCAGCCAGCCAATTTTATGCTCCATGTAGGGTCTCTCCACATTGCCAATGGCATACCAGATGCAGGCCAGCCAGTGAGCAATGAGGGCAAATGTGCACATGAGAAGGAATAAGACAGCAGCTCCATATTCAGAATACCGATCCAGCTTCCGGGCAACACGCACTAAACGCAGCAAACGCGCTGTCTTCAGGAGGCCTATCAGAGTGGTGGTCTGTAGAAGAAAATAACATGGTGTAGATCAAGCATCCTCAAACTGCGGCCCTCCAGCTTTTGCAAAACTACAACTCCCAGCATGCCCGAACAGCCTACAGTTATCAGCCTACAGCAGGGCATTGTGGGAGTTGTAGTTTTACAACAGCTGGAGGGCCGCAGTTTGAGGATGCCTGGTGTAGATGGAAAAAGTTCCTTATCTAAAAACAAAGCATAGTACATAATGCATCTCTGACACAAATATCTAGATTAGGAAAGTATAACTGCTATTGATTGGATATCTAATAATTAGAGATGAGCCAATTAGTTGTCAAATTCAATCCACATTTTAGAAAAATTCGCATTGGATCTTAATCAGAATTTTTGGACATTCGATTCAGGTATATTTTGGCAAATGAGTGACAATGAAAGAGAAAAAAATAAAAATATGTATAAAAAAACAAGTGAGAAGCAAGAGATCAGAGAAAGATCCCAGAGTGTCATACATTTTCAGGCCCAATTGGAGCACTTTTGATTAGAGTAAAATCGATTTGTACCCGAATCAAAACAGTCGGCCAGTTCGGCTAATTCAAACCGAAATCGAATTTGGAGTGATTCCCTTATCTCTACTAATAATATACTCTCTTTTAAAGGACCATAAATGTTGTTGTTGCTAGAGGCCTGGCCAACCCTTATACCCTCTTAGGACATATGGAGCCCCCAGTTGGCTACCTCCTCTGTAAAACTGGCCATAGACATTGATTTCAGCAGGATCAGCTAATGATCTAATATTCATAGGGACCTCCCAACAGCAGATGTTGGGGTAAATGAGAATTGGCATGTTGAATTTCAACATGTCCAAACCTTAGCCTCTATTGGCAGCTGCTGATTCCCCTCTACCCGCTGAAATAAACATGCATTCTCGGCTGAGCCGATAGCTATTGAGTGCATATGGCAAGTGGAGAACCAGCATTAAAGTGTCACTCCCGATGCAGCAACTAGCTAATCACAACTGATCACTTTATCACATTATAGACCTGTTTTTATTTCATATCTAGTGTCCTAGAGAAGACACAAAATGTATCTATGGAGAATTCCTATTGTCAATCTCTTACCTCATCTGAGCCCGTCCTATAGATAAGCAGATCAAAAGGAATTGCCGCCACCATATCTATAAGGAACCAGCCTTTAAAATAATGGATGGCAATCTTGGCTGGGTGGCTAACCACCTCATCATTAGCGTTGACGTAAGTGGTGCGGAAATTGATGACAATGTCTACAATGAACATTATGTCCACTATCAGGTCTACGATGTCGAGGGGGTTGCAAGAATAGCCGCATTCCCAGGTTCTTTCTTCCTCCTGGTCGTTTAGCAGAAAGGCTGCTGAGTATGGGGTAAAGACCGCGGTGTAGATGACCAGCAGCAGGATTAACCAGTCCCACACTGCTTTGAAAGGGCTGTAATGGAGGATGGTCCATCGGTGTATCCGCGGTGCCTGCAGCTTGTACTCTGGCAACACGTCTGCCCCCAGGGAAAGGACCTGTGGGTGGTGAGAAGACAATTACTCAACATATGTAATACAACTCATAATGTTACTTTGTAAATTCTGACAATGGAGGTCGCAAAGTCTTATGAATTGACAATGGATTACTGTGGCAGCTACAGAAGGACAATATTTTGTATTTCATTTTTAATGGTATAATACTGCTGAAATGTTCCAGCCAGCTCACACTTGGCGGTTTCCACAGCAGGCAATGACCAAGGTCAAGGAGGAACCGAAATGTAGGCCTATATTATTACTGGGATTATTTTTTACTCTTCTCTGCTGGATCAATAAAGAACATCTTTACTGAGTGCTGGAAATCAAAAAGAAAACTGCCAACATTTCTACAAAAATAGTTTTTCATGAATATTGAGTAAAAATTACCCCTTTCTGACCAATGTGTCCCCTTAATGTTTGCTAAAGTGGGATGGAAAGGGGAAGACTTGCTGTCAGGTTCCTTTAAATAAATTGTTCTATTTATTTCTGTTTCTATTAATACCATACATTTTCACCCCTAAAGCGCACCATTCAATGGTGTGCCAAAACTCAGCTCTCCCTGCACCGCTTAGCGGTCAGTACAGAGTACTCATTTTATGAATGTGGCTGCAGCAGCGCAGGTAGTTATGGGCAGGATCGTATATAGCTGCTCCTGCCCGTGCTCCCTGGACTATTACTAATTGCTGGCAATGCACATGGGTACCCTATGCCAGGACTAGCTGGGCGAAGCGGGCTCCTGCTTCTGCCTGTTCCGCTAAGCTAAGAGACCTGCATGTCAGCTAATCCTAGAATAGTAGATGGGTACAGGGTACCCATGTGCTATGCCAGCAGTTAGTAATAGTCCAGGGAGCACGGGCAGGAGCAGCAATGAGCGCTCCTGCCCGTACTGCCTGTGCTGCTGCAGCCACATTCATAAAATGAGTACTCCGTACACCGCTGACAGCTCATTTAGGGATGAAAATATATGGTGAAAATATAAAATGAATAAATAAAGTATATTAGAAAAAGATTTTTTTAGAGGGATAGGGACAACATATGAAAAATTAGTATAAAAGTTTAGTCACTCTTTAATATTTTTTTCAAATACCAAAGATAAATGTTTGTACATTATTTTTGCATACTGCAGTGGGTCTCTAAAACTCATGAGACTCATATAGCAGCCTCCAGCTCCTAAATATTCTTTTCCTGTCTGTACTGACCAGGAGCACACTAGAGAAGAAGCTGGGCACTGAAAGTTTTACGTCTACAGGTTTATCTAGTCTTATAGAGTTCCAAACTGCAGCACCCGTTGTGAGGGGTTATCCAGGATTAACAAAAAGTTTTTTTCCCAGATACAGCACCTCTGTTGTCCATGGGCTGTGTCTAGTTTTGCAGCTCAGCATGATTGTCTTGAATGAGGATAAGCTGCAATACGAAGCTTTAAAAAATTGCAGGTCACAGATTACAAAAAATGACCCACCCAAAAACAAATCCATTTAGCTCTTTACACCATGCTTCCCAAAAGTTGGAAGAGTGCGCTTGGTTTATCAGGATGGGCACAGTCTAAAATGTATATATATATATTCTTCTATTTCTTCTTGGGTGACTCTTTTGACATAAATTAGTAGGTCCTATATTAATTAATTGTGACTGAGAAAACCATGGTATATCATGCTGTAATGCCTTGGTCATAACTTCAATGGAAACACTTTCACACAAGCGTTACGGATTCTCTCAGGGTCTGATCAGAAAAAAACGGATGGTTTTGCACGCAAGTTCAGTCAGTTTTGTCTGCGATTGCGTTCAGTGTTTAAGTTTCTTCTGCTTAGGTACAATCTGTTTCTGATGCGTTTTTCATGCTCGTGAAAAAAAAACTGAATAACAATCTACATCTCCTGCAACCATCAGTGAAACATGCTTTGCATCCGGATGCAATCCGTTTTTTAATGAAGCCCCATATTCACTTCTATGGAACCAGATATGCATGAAAAACGCAGAATTTCGAACATGCAGCAATTTTTCCTGAATGCAGAAATTATTCGTGAAAAATGTACACATACTCTTTGAAATGAATGGGTCAGGATTATGTCTGGATGCTATGCATTTGCTTTACGCATTGCACCCAGAGGAAAACTCGCTCATATGAAAGAGGCCTAAGGGGCCCAGGGGAAGGTGGTCCAGTGCTAAAGTCCTTCTTCCCCTTCCTGATGTGAAAACACTACATTTTCATGCAGTCACCACTACGGGAAGCTCAGTGCAAACAGATTATTACAGTATCTAATTCAGTCAATTGTAACTGCATACATTGCTATGCACCAAGCTCCCCCTAGTGGTGGCTACAGGCAGGCAGCTTTGTTATAGAAGGGAAGCAGGAGATTTATCTACGAAGTTATGCCAGTTTTTTGGTGTAAAATAAATTGAGAAATATGCTGTTCAGAATGAGTGCCATATTTATGAAGCACCAGTCCTACTTTTTCTGACATAGAAGTCGGATAACGTGGGTGAGGCCAAGGTCGACTTTTTAATTACAATATCTTATGCTTAATAAAAAAAAAAGCATACGTTCATGAGAAATCTGTGGCGTTGTGCTTTGAATTCTACCATGTCTGGGAGTGTTTTTAGAATTATTACTAAGTACTAAGACGTCAGTATCGTTTCATCGTGAGCTCAATGACTGGGAAAGCAAGGGTGGTCTTCCTCTTGCCTATCCAGGACAGAGAGACGCTAATTCTTATGGACACAGTGCACAAGTCTGCAAAGGGCATCGGAAAGGCGACTGGATGATAATTAATCCCAATCAATGTGTGTGCCAGCAGGGTGCATGAGTTTTGTCAGCCAGGCAGAAGATCCCTTCCCCCAACCCCTACGGCCTGTGATTAACCCCTATTCACCCTTGAGTTTGAAAGCATGCAACTGTCATGGAAATTATGAGATCCGTTCCAAACAGCAAAGATTTGAATTATCTTACATCATATGTGCCGTATCAAGCATATGTTCTTACCTGCATACAGTTTGAGATATGATATAGTACAAAATTCAATAATTTCCCCTACATGTGCATTGATGTAGTTGTAGAATTTGCAATGTGACAAGGCTATGAGCTGGTCGTACAAACCAAAGATAACAGATCATGATATCATAATAAGTTATTGTGCAGTGTCCCACTATGTGCTATAGGTGGGAACTTTAAATTGCTGCTAAATGTCAAATTTATTGTATCTAATATATTGTATTTTCCTAATATAAGGCTGGCATTGTCAATTCACCTATTCGCCCCAAGTTGGTGCTGGCGCCACATATTATTTGTAGCTTGGGGTTTGCTAAGAAGGAAGTATATGGAGGAGGACAGGCTCAGTCCAAGATGTAGCTGCCTTTTTTCCTCTGGGCTCTGATCAAGCCAGGAGATGACAGACCAAGAAGTCACAGCAGCCCTGCACAAGACAGTAAGTCTATGTATAGATATAAAGCAAGTCTAGTGAAGATTAGAGCTGAGTCTAGCCAAGGGACTTCACAAGCACTAGTGACCAGGAGGAACTTAGAGGTACCTGGACACAACTGGATAATTAGTGCACAGAATTATCCTCTTTGTCCTTTTGGCAACATAGTGAACCTGAATACTTCAGGAGAGCATCCTGCATCAAATAATATTGCAGAGAGTTTGCCTGCCACAAGGGAGAACGCCCTTATTGAATTGATCGAGATAAATAGAAAATTATTATATTCAATACCTGTGTAATAGAAAGTGGACTTAATGCAAATTTACCAATTCTTTGCCTGTAAAGTAACAGTTACTGACAATTGCCAGATCTATTATAAGAAATTACGAGTAAACCAACATCTGGATTATTGCTATTACTGTAACAACTGTCCTGAGACTATTGATTCAGTAACGGTTTAATTGTTATTTATTACAATTGACTCCTCATCCTTTCTACAACTCTTAACAATTGCACCTTACAGTGCTGGCTTAACGAACACAGGGGCCCAGCCACCAAAGCACCCTAAGCATACCCATTACCATCAAGGGCACCTCAACTTCCATCTGGCTGAGTTTCCCTGCAATAGAGAGTGATCCAGAGGATTTAGTGCTGTCTTCCCATCCACTGCACTGCCAGCCCAGGGAGGCTCTGCTAACCGTGAGTAAATGAACTACTACCCCCATCGACCCACCGTAGCCTCACGTGTTGCCCCTGCGGACCCGGCACGCTGCACTTGGAATTGAAGAACTCAACTCTGCAGTATCTGACAAACTTGGTTCCTCAACTTTATAGTGCAATGATATCACAGTGGTCACTAGTGTTTGGATGCTTCATCTGGTTGCTTCTTTCAAAACTTCAGAATAATACTGTACGTAGATTCGTCTCTGTACAGTATTAGAATGTATGGGCTCCGATGAGTCGAAGTTAGTTAGTACCTCGAAACAGAAGCCGAGTTCGGTTTTGAAGTGGTTTTCCACTTTAAAAATCAACTACCAAAGTTACTCAACGAAGTCACGCGCGACTTTGCGAATAGCTAACTTCGGCTCATCGAAGCCCATACATTCTAATACTGTATGGAGACAAAACTCTGTACGTATTATTCCAAAGTTTTGGATGAAGCAACCGAAGCTTGCTTCACTGAACACTAGTGGTCACAAATGCCTTCCGTATCTGTTGCAGGCATCGGCGTGCGCAGCCTATTGCATTAGGGTGTGCACCCGAATGCATAAGCGTGCTTGCGTGTGTGTGTGTATAAATATATTATATATATTATACATGCGCAACCACAAAACTGAGGGCTATCAGTGTACATTATACCGGGGTAATATAACTTATATTACCCCTGTATAATGTCTGATATCAATCCGTAGTCCTATTACCCCTGTATAATAATGTACCCTGATACTCCTCTGTTATATTAAGCTCTGTATAATGTATCCTGATACCCCTCAGTCATCTAATATAAATGAGGGGTATAAGGGTACATTATACAGGGGACAACTGACGAGGGGTAGCACTGTAGCAGAGACAATACCTTATTTTTTGCGGCTTGATTAGGGTGTGCCCAGGCACACCTGGCACACCCCCTGCGCACGCCTATGGTTGCAGGAAAGCAATGATTTGCAGAGCAGATTTCATTCACTGTAATGCAAGACGCAGAATCCGCTTATGGATCTCAGTGCATATTTTTACACTGATTCCATGGGGTAATATTTTTGCTCTGTGTGCACATATCCTAAGGGTACTTTCACACTTGCGTTAAACTTTTTCAGTATTGAGTTCCGTCCTAGGGGCTCTATACCGGAAAAGAACTGATCAGTTCTGGAGAGATGGAGAGAAATCTGTTCAGGATGCATCAGGATGTCTTCAGTTCAGTCACTGTACAGTTTTTGGACAAAGAAAATACTGCAGCATGCTGCAGTTTTGTCTGTATGGTTATCATCTTGCCAGTGTAGATAGATTAAAAGTTCTAAGATGCAGAGGATACAGTGAATGAATCAGTGCTGCTATATAATGTTATCAGTATCAGATCGGTGGAGATCTGGCACATGACACCCCCAACGATCCGTTCTTTTGGGCTGTCACGGCTCTGGATGCTGTGCAGGTTACGAAGCAGCTCTATACATTGTGTAGTGGGCATGTCGGGGTGCCAGATGTCAGATCCCACAGATCCATGTGCGTAGGAAGCTGGGGGAACGGATCCCCCCATGAAATAATGCGGGGGGGACAGGTATGGTCAAATCCCCCCCAGCGGGGCAACGTGTGCTACCGGGCCCGGCACCCCAGGGGGCCCGGCTGACCTGCGGACCCCTGCTTACAGAATCAGATCAGCGCCGCCGGGCCCAGACAGCAGCGAGCACGGCGGGCGGCGTCAATCCCGCGAGACCTGTGAACTTTCGCGACAGGTCTCGCGGGAACATGCGCGCGCCGTGCGCGCCAGAACTTCAACTGAGAGAGACTCGGAGGCCGGAGCGCAGGAGAGACGGTGACTCATCATCCAGACAGAGCCAGGACAGGAGGAGCAGGTAAGTTCATTACAATTACTGTGGGGGCAAATTAATTAATATGGGGGCAGTGTGGGGACCAATTAATTATTATGGAGCAATGTGGGGGCAAATTAATTAATATGGGGGCAGTGTGGGAACAAATTAATTATTATGGAGCAATGTGGGGGCAAATTAATTAATATGAGGCAGTGAGGGGACAAATCAATTAAAATGGGGGCAGTGTGGGGGCAAATCAATTAATATGGGGGCAGTGTGGGGGCAAATCAATTAATATGGGGGCAGTGTGGGGGCAAATTAATATGAGGCAGTGTGGGGGGAAAATTAATTAATATGAGGCAGTGGGGGGGGGCAAATTAATTAACATGAGGCAGTGTGAGGAGGCAAATTAATTAATATGAGGCAGTGTGGGGGGCAAATTAATTAATATGGGGGCAGTGTGGGGACAAATTATTATGGAGCAATGTGGGGGCAAATTACTTAATATGAGGCAGTGAGGGGGCAAATTACTTTACACCAGTTTGATAAATTAGCCCAATTATGAGAAATCTAACGTGTCTGTGTAACAAACTCTGCAGAGACGAGATGCGGCTGGAGGAATTTGTCATGGCGGTCAGGGTCAAACGGAGGAGAAGAGGAAACTTGATGTAAGAGGTAGGTGGTGCTGGATTCCCCTATATGTACAGCGGGCTCACTACTGTCACCTGCGTCTCATCTCCCCCCCCCCCCCAAGTATTTATCATAATCCTATGTATTTTAAATTTGGCAGCTACATTTTAATATGTCACCTGCAGTCCTATGTAACAGACCAGATAACAGTGATAACTGTCTGTGTGCAGATAATGTAGTATATGTTCCCTGCAGTCCTATGTAACACCCCACATAACACAATAGTATCACATCTGTATTCAGACAGTTATGAGATAATGGTGATCCGGCGGATTGGGGGGGGGGGGTCGTCGACGAAGAGGGGACCCCAGGATCAGTTTCGCACCGGGGCCCCATGGATTGTATGTACGCCACTGGGCATCTCCATAGTGATCTGTTTGTATCGCCGTCCTCAGGACAGCGATACAAACAGAAGGCTGTGCAGAGGAGCAGGGGAGAGGTGTGTCCCTTTCCTGTTCCTCTGATAGGCTGCCGGCACTAGGCCCCAGATTTTTGGGGGTTCCTACACCCATGCACAGATCTCAAACTGATGACCTTTCCAGAGGATAATTGATCAATATCTGTAGGCCAAGGAACCCCTTTAATATAAAGTTACTTTAATCCATTCATTGAGCACACGGCACATTACTGGAGCTGCAACACTTTTCATCTTTTATTTAAAAAAAGTTTAATATTAAAAATGAGAAGTTTAATATTTAAAATGAGAAGTTCTACAAATTTGTGAGCTACTTTGTTATTTAAATATCTTAAAGGGGTTATCCCATGACTAATGTAAAAAATGAAAATCATACATAATCTAGTACATGACAATCTCTTTCTAATAAAGCTAGAACCAGCCCTGTACTTCACATGGATCCACAGATCTCCTCATTCATTGCTCTGCTAGATTTATATCAAGCTGACAGCTCAGGGGGAGTGTCTTTTTTTTTTTTTTGCTGCAGCTCAGGGGGCGTGTCCAGCTCCCCCTATCACAGCTCAGAGGGCGTGTCTCAGCTCTTCCTATCACAGCACAGAAGGCGTGTCTCAGCTCTCCCTATCACAGCTCAGGGGGCGTGTCTCAGCTCTCCCTATCACAGCTCAGAGGGCATGTCTCAGCTCTCCCTATCACAGCACAGAAGGCGTGTCTCAGCTCTTCCTATCACAGCTCAGGAGGCGTGTCTCAGCTCTCCCTATCACAGCTCAGGAGGCAGGTGAAGGATGAAACTGAGCATGTGCGGCCAGTGAGCAGGAAAAAGAAATAAGAAAAAAAACAAATAGCAGATGGCACTATACAGATACATTTTATTGAATAACTCAGTGGCTGTGCTAAATTTTTAATTTCATGCAATTACAAAAGAATCCAGATCCATGTGCTGGATTAAAAACTGTAAAATATTTTTATGGGACAATTTTTATGGGATGATGCCTCTCCCTTGCTGGGCCGGGGCATGCGCACTGCGATGCCCATTGTGGGCACGGCTTCACTGCCGCTACTGTGCATGCCCTGGCCCAGCGAGGGAGAGCGCAGGCATCGCTGGATCACAATGGAAAGAAGGCGAACACCAGGGAACAGAAGGGCGGACTGAGGCAGAGGCTGGGCGGGAATATGAGCCCAAGAGGCAGAGCAGCCTGGGCTCCAACGCGGTGGATGCCGCCCCTGGGCACTTGCGAGCCCTTATTTACATATGCATCAAAGTAAGTTTTTGGCTGTTTGAAAACTCCACAGAAGCAAAAAAAGGTACCATTTTAAGCATCTAGGTTTAGGCTACAGCACTATGTGGCACTGTTTAAAAGGTGTAAATGTACTGACAGACTCCCTTTAAGGCTACTTTCACATTAGCGGCAGGGGAGTCCGTCAGGCTGTTCCGGCGGTTGAACAGTCTGCCGCTTGTTCACGTGTGCCCCTGGACTGCCGCTCTGTCCCCATTAACTATAATGGGGCGGGGGTGGAGTTCAGTCGGCAATGCACGGTGAGAGGCTGCCGGACTAAAAGTACGACATGCAGTACTTTTTGGCCTCTTTCACACAAGCGTGTCCGGATTAGGTCCGGATGCATTGCAGATGCATTCAGTGAAAACTGTGCGATTTCGCAGGCAAAGCCATTCAGTTTTGCCTGCGATTGCATTCAGTTCAGTTTTTATCGCGCGGGTGCAATGCGTTTTGATCCGTTATTCACGCGCGTGATAAAAAACTGAAGGTTTACAAACAACATCTCCTAGCAACCATCAGTGAAAAACACATCGCACCCGCACTTGCTTGCGGATGCAATGCGTTTTTCACGCAGCCCCATTCACTTCTATGGGGCCAGAGCTGCGTGAAAAACGCAGAATACAGAACATGCTGTGATTTTCACGCAACGCACAAGTGATGCGTGAAAAACAGCGCTTATGTACACAGCCCCATTGAAATGAATGGGTCAGGATTCAGTGCGGGTGCTATGCGTTCACGTCACGCATTGCACCCGCGCGGAAAACTCGCTCATGTGAAAGGGGCCTTAGTCCGGTGGCCTCTCCCCGTGTGCTGCCGTGCTGCTGCCGGAACTCCGCCCCCGCCCCATTATAGTCAATTAGCCTAAGTAGTGAAAGTAGCCTAACTTGACCAGTAGTGTGTATTGTATCTGCACCATGTCAGTTTATTCTGCAGATTTCACCCTTTGCAATGCAGAGTGTAAAATGTTTGGCAGTTTTACAGAATTTAGGCTATGAATTTCACAACCAGATCTGCACTGTTTGGTGCAGATTTTGCTGCTGCAGATAAGCTGTGGATGTACCCTAAGGCTAATTTTAGACTAGTGAGTCCACTGCGGGAAACACGCTACATGTTGGAGCGTGATTTTCCGGTATGGACACTGCTCCTACTCACATAGTGCCATCAGTACAGCGGAGTTTGGGCAGAGACACACAGCATTATAAATCATTATAATGCTGTACACTTATGTCAAAGAATCAGTGTCCATAACAGGGAAATCACTCTCCCACACTCAATGTGTTTCCCGCAGTGGACACACATATCTGAAATTAGTCTTAGGCTTGTTTTACATTTGCATGAAACAGATCCGACAGGCTGTTCCCGGCTGGATCTGTGTACCACAAGTGTGAAACAGGCCTTAGTCTGCATTCAGACAAGTAATCTCAAATGTATCTGTGTTTCAGACAAGGATGATTTTTAAAATCAGACTGCACAAGAATGGCGTCCACGTGCTGTCCGTTTTTCTCACTGATGTAGCGAGAAAACTGGACAAAAATAGAGCACGCTGGAATTTTCTCTGTGCAGACCAATAGTGTAGAAAATTGGACCTTTAAACTGGCCCATTGACTGCAGTGCATCAGTGTTCTCTCCAAATGTCCATTCTACACTTGTGACAGCAGTCTAAGAATGCCATACATGGTGCGGTCTGGCCCCAGAATCCACATGTGAATTACTGCTACTTGCCGGGCCACTCCCATGCTTCCAAGGTCAGGTTCAGCCAAGCAATTCCAGGTGTGGCCTGGCAATTACTAATAATTAGAGATGGCCCGAACTATCCGCCGGCGAACAGTTCCCGGCGAACATAGCTTGTTCGCGTTCGCCTCTGCCGGGCGAACATATGCGATGTTCGGTCCGCCCCCTATACATCATCATTGAGCAAACTTTGACCCTGTACCTCACAGTCAGCAGACACATTCCAGCCAATCAGCAGCATACCCTCCCTCCCAGACCCTCCCACCTCCTGAACAGCATCCATTTTAGATTCATTCTGAAGCTGCAGTCTTAGTGAGAGGAGGGAGAGTGTAGTTGCTGCTGATTTAATAGGGAAATCGATAGCTAGGCTAGTGAATTCAGTGTCCACTCCAGTCCTGAAAGACTCATCTGATCTCTGCTGTAAGGACAGCGTCCTGACAGCACCCCCAAAAGCCCTTTTAGGGCTGCAACATTAGTCTGCTTTTTTTCCCTTTATATACATATTGCAGTTGCCTGGCCTGCCTGTGTGTGAGGAGCTGCAGGCCCACAGACTGTAGTGTGCCCACTGCCAGTGCTCACCCCTGTCATTCCGTGTGGCACAGGACTTTGCATCAAAAAAAGGCATTTCATTTTTACACTTTAATCTAAGGTTAGTTGCCTGCCAGTGTGTGTCAGGCTGACTTCCACTGACTGTAGTGTGCCCACTGCCAGTGCCCACCACTCATACCGGCTGGCACAGGACTTTGCATAAAAAGGCATTTAATTTTTACACTTTAGTGTAATTTCAGCTGCTTGCCTGCTGCTAGTGTGTGTCAGGCCGACTTCAACTGACTGTAGTGTGCCCACTGCCAGTGCCCACCCCTGTCATCCCGTGTGGCACAGGACTTTGCTTAAAAAAAGGCACTTATTTTTACACTTTAATCTAAGGTTAGTTGCCTGCCAGTGTGTGTCAGGCTGACTTCCACTGACTGTAGTGTGCCCACTGCCAGTGCCCACCCCTGTCATCCCGTGTGGCACAGTACTTTGCATCAAAAAAGGCATTTAATTTTTACACTTTAGTGTAATTTCAGTTGCTTGCCTGCTGCCAGTGTGTGTCAGGCCCGCTTCCACTGACTGTAGTGTGCCCACTGCCAGTGCCAACCACTGATACCGGGTGGCACAGTAGCTTGCCGATAAATAAGGCATTTAATTTTTAGACAGTAGTCTAAATTCAGTTGCTTGCCTGCTGCCAGTGTGTGTCAGGCCCTCTTCCACTGACTGTAGTGTGCCCACTGCCAGTGCCAACCACTCATACCGGGTGGCACAGTAGCTTGCCGATAAATAAGGCATTTAATTTTTAGACAGTAGTCTAAATTCATTTGCTTGCCTGCTGCCAGTGTGTGTCAGGCCCGCTTCCACTGACTGTAGTGTGCCCACTGCCAGTGCCAACCACTAATACCGGGTGGCACAGTAGCTTGCCGATAAATAAGGCATTTCATTTTTAGACAGTAGTCTAAATTCAGTTGCTTGCCTGCTGCCAGTGTGTGTCAGGCCCTCTTCCACTGACTGTAGTGTGCCCACTGCCAGTGCCAACCACTCATACCGGGTGGCACAGTAGCTTGCCGATAAATAAGGCATTTCATTTTTAGACAGTAGTCTAAATTCAGTTGCTTGCCTGCTGCCAGTGTGTGTCAGGCCCTCTTCCACTGACTGTAGTGTGCCCACTGCCAGTGCCAACCACTGATTCCGGGTGGCACAGTAGCTTGCCGATAAATAAGGCATTTCATTTTTAGACAGTAGTCCCAGATTGGGGACGTTAGAGGGATTAAACTGATGAGAATAGTACTACAGAAAATACCACTCATATCGGGTGTGACAGTAAATTGCACGGCGCAGACGCAGTCACCGTGGATAAAAACAGAGTGGAGGGAGCCAGCGTTTTTTTAACCATCTCCCCGTTCGAAAAATCAATTCAATTCATCTTTTGGGGACCCTTGGTGTTGTACGTGGCTGGGTGGAGGAAGAAACCTTCAATGACATCACCGGGACGTGGCTAGCTTGGTATCCAACCTTGTGCAAATGGGGAGTTTGCAGTTGTGCAAATGAACTGTTTGCGGTGCATTAAAAGGGGAGTTTGGTCTGTCAATGTCAGTGAAGCGGGTGTAACCCTTACACTACCTGATCGATACAACATCATACCTGATCGTATACACACACTGGATGTTTTAAAGCACGTTATTCCAAACAATTTAGGAATGTTAGTTGATTTATGCCCTTTATGGATTAAAACCCGACTCTGCGTCCACTACGTAATTTTCCATGGGAGTTTTGCCATAGATCCCCCTCCGGCATGCCACAGTCCAGGTGTTAGACCCCTTGAAACAACTTTCTCATCACTATTGTGGCCAGAAAGAGTCCCTGTGGGTTTTAAAATTCGCCTGTCTATTGAAGTCTATGGCGGTTCGCCAGTTCGCGAACATTTGCGGAAGTTTGCGTTCGCTGTTTGCGAACTGAAAATTTTATGTTCGCGACATCACTACTAATAATCCTCGTGCAGATCCCACTGCTGACCTCACCATGTATGGGTATCCTAAGGGTATCAAAGCTGTCTTGGGTAACAACCTTGTCTTGTAGGGTTAGCTCGGCTGAATGTATTGATATCTTTCACTTAGTGATCCTTCGATTCATTATAGAGAAAAAGAGCTTTTAAGCCAAATGCTAATGAGCAGTAAAGTGCACAGAGGTCAGGCCCAATCCACTCTGTGCACCCTTGTTCCTCCTGCTTCCTCTACTGGCCCCTCCTTCTCCTTAATATTACCACGTTCTGACATTATCATCTTTCCTGGCTCTGTCAAAGAAGAAAAAAGAGAGGGGCTGCAAGAGGAACAAGGGTGCACCGAGCGGCTTGGGCCCACCCTCTATGCACATAAATGCTCATTTGTATATGCACTTTTCCTCAGGAATTAAGCAACAGATCGCTAAGTGAAGGGAATCAAGACCTAGAAGGCATTGTGAATGGTTTAACAGTTTATTTCCTAGTGACAGACGTAATTATGACATATTTTCAGCCTTTGGAGGCTAACAAGACTGTCTCTATTCACTGATTTAAAGCAGAGTTTTTGAACATGGTGAATCATTGAAACAAAGTATATAAACTTTTCGATAAACAGTAAATAAATCGACATAAAACCAAAACCCCGTCGGATGACCACTAAACTAATGAAAATGCAGACGGATCAATTCAGCTACCTAGCAAGAAGGAACATGCTGTGTATTAATACTGCCCTATAGCTTCTATTATTGTAATACCTCCACAAAATACACCGCCGCTGACATCTTATATTGTCTTATTTTAAGAGGACAGGTGATGATACGGACACAATTACTGGTTTCACTGGAACAGTATCTTATGAAGCCATATTATCACGTAAACCTACAATGTTCAATACGCGGTATAATGCGACCATATTACATTAGTATTTGTCTTTTGCACTATAGCAGCACTTCTCTACCTTCCATGCTAGGTTAGTAAGAGATAATAATAAAACACATGGATGCACTGCGCCAGTTATTACAACCCTGCCTCGCTTACCACTAGGTCTGTTCGTTGCACTCCACACTGTGTTATACTGGTGTTCCCCTTTAAATGTCTTACTAGATCGTTCATCTCCATATTGCATGGACGTGCCATCACACTATTTCAGAATACACACAGATATAAGTGCAGCACCGTGCCCGACCTTGTTGCAATGGCTTCCGCTGCACCTTCAATGAAGCGCTGAGTGTTTACAGCAAAACCCACAGTTACATAAGGTCTGGCAGCAGCTGCTTCTTCTTAACTATAGGCAGGAGGGCGCTAATATCGCCGAATACCTACAGTAAAAGTTGTTAGATCATATGGAACAGAAAATTTGGCAGCGGAGCAGATGATCTGGCTTGCAGGAGGCAGGGAGAGGGTCGGGGACTGTTTGGCACAGACATGTCTCTTTTATGCTACAGATAAGAACTGCTAACTGATCCGTAAACTAAGCAGCCAGATGCTTTCCTCTGCTTGCCTCAGGGTGACTTGGGAGACACAACAAGGGAACTTTGGGGGTGCACACCGAGGATCAGGGTGTCACCTACCTCCCACGCACAGACAGGTAGCTTTAAGTGTGTTCAGCTACAGATCAGAGCTGGGATGAGCTGTCACTATTCGGAGATGCTTGCATGATCTTATGCCTTCCACGACACCCCCCTTCCAGCTCATCCCAGAACCCCTCCTACTGCTCAATATAGCTCTGTTGTCATATTCACCCAAGTCATGGAGAAAGGTCTGCGTATAGCAGAAGACCAGATTAACTATTCAACTGTTGGGCGTGCAAACAGAACACTTTCCACTCCCTGGGCGCCTAAGTCCTACGCGGGAGATGTGAGAAGAAAGGCGAGCGGAGGATGGTGGGAAAACAGGGAAGGTGCCAGGTTGCAAAGCTGCGAAAGTATCGCACACTTACCGGCTTCAGCTGGGTTTTTAGGCTCGCGCTTGGTGTGTTTGGGTGACACTCTCGCAGCTCTGTCCTACGTGACATCGCTTCTCCAAACACTTCTGGTTCTGCATCAGCAACCCTCTGCGCTCACTAGCACCGCTGCTTTCTGATATAGTCTGCACCCTGACTGCCTAACTTCAGAGTCACCCGCAATCCCAGAGGCGTCCTCTGTTATAGTCCTAGTTGTATCTCTTACTGGGAAAGCTGGGTGATGACCAGTATGGCTGCTTAGGGTACTTTTACACTTGCGGCAGAGGGATCCAGCAAGCAGTTCCGTCGCATCCGGCAATCTGTGTTGAAACGGACAGCATTTGTAGACAGATCCGGATGCGGATCCGTCTCACAAATGCATTGCAAAAACGGATCCGTCTCTCCAGTTGTCATCCGGAGAAACGGATCCGTTATGTATTTTTTACACATTTTCAAAGGTCTGCGCATGGGCACACCGGAAGAACTGAACCGTCAATGCAGTGTTTTTAATGCCGGATCCAGCACTAATACATTCCTATGGAAATTAATGACGGATACGGCAAGTGTCCCGGCATTTTGGAAGGAGATAAAACCGCAGCATGCTGCAGAAATTTCTCCGTCCAAAACGCCGTACAGTGACTGAACTGAAGACATCCTGATGCATCCTGTACGGATTTCTCTCCATTCAGAATGCATTAGGATAAAACGGAAGTGTTTTTTTCCGGTATTGAGCCCCGACGACGGAACTCAATGCCGGAAAAGAAAAACGCTAGTGTGAAAGTACCCTTAGGCTGGGCTGATATGGCACAGTTTTGCAATTTGAATGCAGTGCTAATCTGCCAGCGGACTCCTACCGTGGTCGAAACTGCACCAGGAATGGACTTGTCTTTTCTTGGCGCAGTCTGGCAGACGGTGCGGAGACGAGCAGTCGCATGGACTCCCAGTGGGAGGTGGTTTCAGTGCAGCATCCGCGGCAGCCAAGATCTGCCATGGTCCATTCTTTAGACAGACCTGACTTTCAGGAGTCTGGGGAAAGCTGGGTGACAACGCTTCGGAGCCCTTATGGAATCTATACTGGGTGTCAGACAGCTTTCCCAGAAACTGATATAACTAAGAAACAGCTGACTACAGGAGAAGATGACAAAATCAGATCAAATTAAGATTAAATGTTATGTTAATACAATTCAATTACTTTTGAAATTGAGTTTCTGTTACAAAAATGCTCCAGTTGTGAGAAATTCTCTTTACATCATTATAACAGCACCCTCTGGTGTTTAATCTGTATAGGAATGTGCACGTCCACCCACTGATGTGGTCAGACATGCTCAGTACCATCCTTTAAGGGAAGGATGTGAAAGAGATATAGGTGCAGCAGAAAAGACAAACACCCTGAGCTGAGAAAGGGAGGGAGCTGCAGCAGAAAGGACACACCACCTGAACTGTGATAGAAAAGGCAATGCAGCAGAACGCACACCTCCCTGAGCTGCGGTAGGCAGAAAGGACAGCCTCCTGAGCGGTGATGGGAGAGAGCTGCAGCAGAAAGGACACACCCCTGAATTGAGATCGAGAAAGCAATGCCAGAGAAAGGACACATCCCCTGAGCTGCCAGCCTGAAGATAGTCTAGCAGAGCAATGAATGGGGAGA
The DNA here is from genome assembly GCA_033119425.1 of Bufotes viridis. Taxonomy (NCBI): domain Eukaryota; kingdom Metazoa; phylum Chordata; class Amphibia; order Anura; family Bufonidae; genus Bufotes; species Bufotes viridis. Next base: position 201,583,241 of record CM065594.1, on the reverse strand, counting down.
TCTCTGGATCCATGTGAAGTGCAGGGCTGGTTCTAGCTTTGTTAGAAGGAGATTGGCATGCACTTTATGATGTCTGATTTTTATTATTTACATGAGATTACCCCCTTAATTATGTTAAGGTTAGGTCTGAACAGTGACTTTAGTCTCAGTAAGTAGGGAATACGGTGATGGTCACGCAACCTAAGTGTTTCCGACCATGTGGGTATTCTCGCATTTGCCACTCACATTGAAACACAGGGTCACGTGGCAGGTCATATGCAGCCATTACGTGACCAAAGTTGCTGTGGTGCCCTGGCCTTATGGGGGAAGTGCCCTTTAAGACTGGAGAGTAACTAATGAAAACAAGAGTCAATAGTAAAATCATTTTAGAGACAGGGGTGCAGGACGGCATTCAGCCATGATGCAACCAGCAAGCGGGAGCGCAGGACATAGACCAGGCAGGGAAATGCTTTGATTTGTGACATGCGGTGTATAGGAATGGCTCGACGACTGGAAAGAATTTTCATCTCAATGAGTAACTTGAAAGAAGCGGCTGAGAGGCTGATACTAGAGACGGCTCCCAGAACCCCCTACATACATGGCCGACAGGCACAGATCGCATTACACTTAGAGAACTGATCATTTATGTAAATATAAAAATGTATTCAAAAGTCCATGTTGTGATTTAGGGATTAAGTGAGGCAGGGATATGGCGCATTTAGTGTCCCGCTTCTGTGCCATCACCTTGTATGTTTGCATTTAAAGTAAACTGTGACGAACTCCAGAATCAGTCTGAAGACGTTTACTCATGAGATCAGCACCTGGACTACCCTTTGACGTTGGAGCCATGCCTGAAAGGCCATTAGGGACACCGATGCCAGTCCCTTAAAGGGGCTCCAATACACAACATTTTATTAGAGCGCAGAGCAGGAGCACCGCTTATGTTATCAGGGTAAGGCTACATGCACACAACCGTACGTGTTTTGCAGTCGGCAAATTGCGGATCCGCAAAAAAAAACCAAATGCCATCCGTATGCCATCCTTTTTTGTTTTTTGCAGATCCATTGTAACAATGCCTAAAACAGACAAGAATGGGACATGTTCTATATTTTTTTTTTGGCGGGGCTACGGAACGGACTTACTGATGCGGACAGCACACGGGCATTTTTTGCGGACCCATTGAAATTAATTTCCGCATCCTATCCGCAGAAAAAACTGAACGGATATGGAAACAAAAAACTTTTGTGTGCGTGTAGCCTAAGTAAAATAAATCATAACTATTGTATAGTGAAGATATGCTCTGTACTTTTAGTTTTCTAGACTCCTGCTTGCTGCAGTTGAATGGAAGCAATCGTATTAACGTATTGTGTACAGACTTACTCACCACAACTGTATGCAATATCTACAATGCTCTGTGAGCCACTTCTAAACGCATAGTTATTAAGTTAGACTGGATGTACATATATCAGTTATGTTTTATGCCATGGCTGGACCGATAGAGAAAAATGGGATCTGTTCTGGCAAAATCCCTCTACCATTACTATACCATTCTATGAAACCACAACTGATGGCCGGATAGATGGACACCCACCTTAGGCAAAATGTATCAGCTTGCAGTCTAGGTTTTTTTGATTACAGGATTAACTGGACTAGGTGCAACTGTAGCAAACACGCAGCTGTGAGCACGATTGTAGCGGTTTGTGACATTGCATCAGTTCAGGCACAATGTATTGACCTACTTAAAAGCAGTCTGTCAAAAGAAATTTGACTATGGCCGGGTAAGTGACTTAAAGGGACACTTCTATCAGAAAGTGGTATTTTTTAACCGGATGCTCATAGAAAACATTTTTTTAGCATTTTTGACAGTTTTTCTTTTTTCTTTTGGTAGTACTGTAACGATGTGGGGCAAGGGACCTTACATGTATTACTCTGCATGTGTAAATTGTATAAATACTGCAATGTCTCACTTTGGTCAGTAGATGGCAGCAAAGGACAACATGATAAAAGTCTACATGGAGCTGCCTATCAGAGTAATATTAATTACCTGTTTTGTTTGCAAAGTTGGTAATTAGCTAATTTATGGGCTGTTTTGACCCCTACAAGTGTGATAGCAGACTGTATATGCAGGTTTGACACTGCACTTAGCAAATGACTTATTGCAACACACTCTCCCTGTGAAGGGAAGGAGGGGCCTGGAGGAGCAGAAAGTGAGGAGACGGAGGTTGTGTTTGGTGGTGCTGGAGACCAGAAGAGATCTTCTCTGCAGATTCTGGAAGGGAATCGACCGGCTCACAGTGGAGACTGGCGATAGCACGAAGAGGAGGTTTGCAGCGACGACCCCAGGAGTGTCGTGTCTGTAGGATCCAGTTCTGGAGTGGACCAGGAAAAAAGTTAAAGCACCAAGAACTGAAAGTGCGGCTCTGCCGCATCACATTGCACCACACTGGTAAAGTGGCATTCGGACCGACAATAACACTCCAAGTACAATTGCATTGCGGTGTAACGGCTGCAAACTAATGCAAAGCCCTAAGGAACTCATACGTTGACACCTTAATATCACTCTCACTGGCTGCTCATAGGGTGTTTTATACTGGGAGCTGGAGTAAGGATTACAGCTGTAATCAAAGGGACAGACATCATTTACCTGTGGATTACAAATAGGGAAGTCTGATTTAAAGAGACAGACATTTACCTGTGGATTACAAATGGTATTGTGAAATACTTAGAGTGCACTCCAACGAGGAACTCGTCCAGGGACATACACGTGCAGCTAGGCTGCTTAACTCCTTAAGGACACATGACGTATGGGTACGTCATGTGTCCAGTCCCTGAAGATGGCGCCCCGCTCCTGCTTGCTGCGGGCACCATCGCTGAGGGGGTCCGGCTGATTCCTGTAGCTGACCCCCGCAGCTGATGATCGCGGTCGGCAGCGCTGCCGATCGCGATCATTTAACCCCGCAGATGCCGTGATCAATCCTGATCACGGCATCTGCGCGCGCTAAAACCGAAAGTAAAACTTTCGGCAGCGCTCCGGCTCCCCCTAGTGGTGATCGGGAGAATCGGAGCGCTGTAAGGGATAGCCTTAAGCCTTTCATTCAGCTTAAGGCTATCACTTACTATTTCCCATGGAGCCCTTGTTAGCAATAGGGCTTCATAGAAAAGTAGTAAAATGCTCATAAACTCCAATACAAGTGTATTGGAGTTTATGATAGAAGCAATCAGGTAACTGATTTATATAGGTCCCTATGGGACCTATATAAAAGTGTAAAAAAAAAAAAAACCTAAAAATCTAAATCACCCCCCTTTCCCCAAAATTAAAATAAAATAATAAAAAAAATAAAAAAAATGCATGAAAACGCCCATAGTATAAAAATATAAAAATATATTTCCCATACGGTAAACAGAAAAACGGAAAAAAGCGCCCAAATGGCCGATTTGCCGTTTTTGGACCCTTCATTTCCTCAAAAAAATTAAATAAAAAGCGATCAAAAGTCCTACACACCCCATAATGGTATCAACTAAAAGTTAAGATCGCCCCGCAAAAAATAAGCCCCCATACAACGCCATACACTTATTTACAAAAACGTTATAGCGGTCAAAACATGGCGACAAAAAAAAAAATTCCCACTTTTGAATTTTTTCACTATCAAAAGCATAGAAAAGCTATACATATTGGGTATCGCCGGATTCGTACTGACCTGTAGAATAAAACTAAATGGTCAGTTTTTTCGCAAATCAAATGTCGTAATTTAGAAACCCGTAAAACTGTGGTGAAATTGCTTTTTTTTTGCAATTTCACCCCATTTGGAATTTTTTTCCCGCTTCCCACTACACCGTATGCATTATTAAATGATGGCGTTGGAAAGTACAACTTGTCCCGCAAAAAATAGGCCCTCATATGGCCATGTGAACGGAAAAATAAAAAAGTTATGGCTCTTGGAAGGCATGGAGCGCAAAACGAAAACGCAAAAATGAAAAAACCCTGTTTCCTTAAGGGGTTAATGGAGTTTTGGGAAACATCACATTTACTGGTTTATTGTTAGACAGTGTTACATTTACTATTGGTTTATTCTCTGTTACCAATCTGCTTTATATATTCTCAGCTTCTTGTTCACTACATTGTTCAGTAAACTCAACTGCTGGGAAAGAACCGTTGTCTGTGTCTGTGTGGCATTTTGTACCCTCTGTACCTGTGGGCCTAGCTCTCAGTCTTCTTTTAGTAGTATACCATTGAAAATAAAATACAAACATTGTTCTTCTGTAGAAGTCACCACAGACAGATAAAACTGCTATATAGATAGGCAATCTATTGTTAGTTTACTGCTGCTGTAAGAGAAAGACATGACCCGTTAGTAAAATAGTAGATTAGTGTAACTGGGATAACAGAATGACAGCCGTTTTGTTCCTTTTGAAAGGGAAAGATGTCCACAGAAGAGCAGTGTAATGAATGATGATATAATTGAGTTACACATCCCCTTCCCTCTTCGGCCCCAGGGAATGGAGAGTGAGAAATTCACCAAAGCTGTTTGCTGTGCTAAGTCCAAACACAGGAGGAAGTTAAAGAGCCAGGACAGGAAGTAGAATCCACAAAATCATCCACCGATTATTTTGGGAAAAAATACTCACATATTATGTAATAAATAATGTTGATAGAAGTGCCTTTAAAATTGGTGTAAATATACCCATGTGTCATTCATAGCAGTACCATAGCAGATAAGATAAAATGTAATCCCTGCTTACTCCATGCTGGCAAGGGTCTGCTGGGCATTGCTAAGCCAAGGAAGTGTCCTGTTTTTTCTTCAGGAATCCCGCATCCGCTCCTCTTTTTTAATCTTCACTGACTGAGTGTTTAGTGCCAAGATGAATGACGTAAGAGAGTGTTGGACCCATTAGTCAAGGTGAAAGAGGAGGAGATGGGAAAGGATTATTGATGAAAAACTAGGACACTTCCGTGGTTTGGCAATGTCCAGTGGACACTTAACAACATGACCCGAGAAGGGATTCTTTTTCTCTTTTATGGTACCGTGATGAATGGCCCCATAGGCTTCCTTCATATATAGATTTTTTGTGGTAATTTAACAAAACAAATATTTTTGACATGAGTTTAACAAAACACCATGTCCCCACAAAAAGTTATACATTTGAAGAAAAGCACCACAGAAAAACTTACAGATGACATCTGGCAATTGCATTCAAAAAACATAACTGAAAACGCCACTTTGTGTGAAACCACTCTTAAGATCTAAGGATTGTCTAGACCAGATACAACTTTAGAATCAGGCACACAAATATGTAAGTATACATTTTATTTATCCACTGACAAAAATAGATCTCGAAAATGGTTGTAGTGCCCTGGAGCAGGGGGTACTTTGACGTTTGGACATTTGTCTATTTCCCCATGCAAAGTTATAAACTTCTTACTTTATTTCACTTAAAAAGGGTTAACTTGCACTGTTTAATACTGTGTAATTACATTTTACTGTATATGTATGTTGTGATATATATCCTGTTCATTATCACTGTATTTACATGGCTCTGTGGAAAGGGTTAATGAATACTGAGAGACTGCTAGGACTTTGAATAGGAAACTGGTAATTTTCCACAGCTGCCAAAGAAGACCATGAAAAAGACCATGTTTTGGAGGGAAAAAGCCAGATGTTGTTTACCACTAAAACCAGACAGACTGACCTATTGAATGTCTGGTTTAGCTCTGTTGTTATGTCTGGAAACGTGTTTTTGTCCGGAAAAACTGCTTTGTCATTGCCATTGGAGCTCTAATGTAAGTATATGAGAGAGGGAAAGTGTTACAGTGTATCTGTTTCTGCTGAGCTTCTCCACTCCACCCCTCCCACTAGAAGGTTCCAGTCTAGCTAAAACTGTATATAAGGAGAGCAGTCCAGAGCCCCTAGGGTGCTGCAGTTAGTGAACAGTGCTTTTAGGGTAAGACTCATGCCATCCAGCATGAGTGACTAGAAGAAGACGTTGAGATGGGGATGCTGAGCCACAGACCATGGGTCACTAGCCCTGTGACCAAGGAGCCACCCGGACTACTGAGCTACAGACCATGGGCCCTTGACCAGTGTGCCAGCCTTCTGAGAGAGAGGTCCAGCTAGCTCAGGCCTTTCCTCAGCATCAAAACCTTCTTCTGCCAGAGAGGAGACTTTAGAAACCAGCCCTACTCCTTGCCTGTATTGTTTTGCACCTGAATCCCTCAAGTAAAGAAGCACCCTGGTTTACTGCAGACCCTCACTCTCTGGATTTTTTTTTTCAACTGGGGTGCACCACGCCTTACCATCCCTGCCGGAGAGCTGCAACACGTGGTGACACCTCAACGGTGTCCGGGGACCCAGAATAGCGTTGGGGCCACCCCAAACCCGGCTACTGAATGGTAAGATGTGAACTAGTAACATAAAATATTTTGTAAGTCTGAAAAAAGACATCCGTCCATCCTGTTCAGCCCTGCAAAGTTTATCCAGAGGAAGGAAAAAAAAAATATTTTCCCAACTCAAAATCCAGCAATCAGAATAACTCCCTGATCAACGACCCTTCTCCAGTAAACTTGTAATTATTTTACTCAAGAAATACATCCAGGCCCCTCTTGAACTCTTTTAGTGAACTCACCATCACCACCTCCTCAGGCAAAGAGTTCCATAGTCTCAGCGCTCTTACCGTAAAGAATCCTCTTCTATGTTTATGTACAAGCCTTCTTTCCTCCAGACGCAGAGGATGTCCCCTCGTCAGTCACAGTCCTGGGTATAAACAGATGATGGGAGAGATCTCTGTACTGTACTGATATATTTATACGTAGTTATTAGATCTCCCCTCATATTTTTTCTAAATTAAATAACCCTTATTTTGATCTTTCTGGGTACTGTAATTTTTTTTTTTAATGTGTAGGTGCAGTAAATGTGTTTATTAGGGAAATATGTTAATTTGTATTAGAAACAATATATATAATCTTCCCTTAGTGACACTGTAACTGAGGCGCTAAGGAGAATCAGTCTTCATCATTGTACTGAATACTGAAGACACCAAGCTTCTCAGCCTGCCTCTGGTCTCTCTACCTTAGTCGTGCCTCCCTATATGTGTACATAATGTTAATGTACATTACTAAAAATTCCTAAGTCCTTTTCTACATTGGTTTTACCCAGTGTTCCCATTTAGTATGTACTTGTTACGTGTTTCCCCTTCCCATGTGCATAATCTGATATTTTTCCCCCGAAAATCAGCGGGTCCGCATCCATGCAGTATTGCCAATTGCTGACATTAGCCCTGGGTGTTTGCTGTGTGAAACAGCAGAAAACAAGCTGTTGTAGTGTCTGTTCCACTCTGGAGAAGGAGCCATCTTTATAGTGCTGACATCTGCTGTACATGAACACCATATGTCATGAAAGAAAATAGGGGCTAATATTGACCCCTGTGCTATCCCACTAGTAACTCCAACACTGACCCCTATGTTGCCTCATCTGAGTGTGTACCGTTAATAACCACCCTCTGTTTTCTATCACTGAGCCAGTTACTTACCCACATGCAGACATTTTCTCACAGTCCAATCATTCTCATTTTATATACTAACCTTTTATGTGGTACAGTGTCAAATGCTTTGGAAAAATCAAGATATATGAAATGCAGTAGCTCATTCTGGCCCAGTCTCCTTACCTCCTTATAGAAGTTGATCAGATAACTTCAACAGGACTGATCCCTCATAAACCCGTTGTGATTCGGCATTATACACTTATCTTCATTGACATACTTTAGGCAGGGGCGTAACTACCATAGCGGCAGACCATGCGACTGCTATGGGGCCCAGGGCAAGAGGGGGCCCAGTTGGGATCATCTTCTCTTCTACTGGGGGTGAAAACTTTGGAAGGACTCTACCCTCTAAAGAAAAATTTTTTAGAAAACGAGGCAGTGGAAAAAATGGCCCAAGGTTCATTGAAAGGGGTTTAGGTGGAAACCCTTCACAGCTTCAGAGCTACTGCTCAGAGTGGCGGAGGGTTGGAAGGGACAAAGTCAGTGCTCTCTAAAGACGAACCCCCACTGAACAAAAAGTAATGGCATACCTTAGAAATATATGAAAGACACATTTAAAGAATGTGGTTCTCCAGTTGTTTTTTCAGTGACCTGGTGGTTCAGTGCTAAATGGGTTAATTTGTCTTCTATGCATTCATGTATCCCAAGAGCTGTGTATGAGGAGTAGATGGTTAATTTTCTAGCCCCTTAGAGACAGTTTTTGGTCGTGGACTCTCCCACCGTTTAGGTGAATGTGTTGAGTAGCTGGGTGTGCAGCTAGAAGTCGAGGTGCGAGCATAAAAGTTGTAAAGATAGTGCTACAGAGGTAAGCCGCCGACAGGGATACACCAGCTCTGCAAGCCAAGTCTAGCCAGCCTCTGAGAAAAGGAGCGATTTTTACAGAAGGTTGAGGGCTATTTGAAGGGACAGTGCATGGCTGTGGACTTTACTCCATTTGGTTGGGGAGAAGCTTCCAACTGCTCTATTTCCGAGACAAACTGTCCGTCTGTTAAAGACTACACCCAGTGGTTGGGCATTGTAGTGCCATATTGAGAGAGAAGTTATTGTGAGAGAAACGATGCACCCCTTGGCCAAATTGGAAATATTGGTCAGATTAACTGGAGAAGAACTAAGAGAGGTACTCATTATACAGCGTAAAGCCTTGGGAAAACTGTGTATGCAACCTGGAAAGATTGAATATACTTTTGCAAGTGCCTGTGTGTGTCATCTTCCTAAACTACTTCAGTAAGGTACAGTGGACTGGTTACCCCAAAATTGGCTTAATCTTTGCCTTGCATCACCCACCGGCATTGTCACACCATTCACATTTTGCCAGTACCTCAGGGGAGCACTGCCTTGCACCTCAAAACCCACTAACACCAAAGGCACCCCTCCTTCTACCAGGCAGGAAGCCCCTAAACCAGGGTGTGTTCCAAGGGGAAGAAAAGCTGTGCCCTCTCTTCACTGCATGGCCAGAGAGTGCCAGAGTGAGAACTGCTGCTGTGAATATTAGTTCCCCTATCTTTGCCATCACTACTACTACTCCTGTCCTCTCCCAAGTCTCTGCATTTTGGAACTGCAACATGCTGACATAATGGGATTTGTATTTTCCTAGTAGCTGAGCCTGTACAACAACTAGAATATAAAACCCAGGAGTTTTTTTTTTATATATATACGGGCATGACCCTACTATGCAGGTCACCCCCTACGGCAGCCAATGCCTGCGCAACTTTACTGCATAATCATGCGGCCATGAGTGACTAGGCTTGGCGGCTTGCAGTCAGCTACACCATTGGGTTGGTAAACTGGTGAAACATCTAGATAATTTACTTTTTTGCCCACTTTTTTATATGCAGTAGATTGGGTTGCAGTTTGTGACACATTTTAAAGAATCAGATTTCACATTTACAGCTGCTTTCTTGCCTATACGTCTTACATTGCTTATGTACAGAGGCTGATATGAGATAAGGATAATCTAGACTGGATCTGAGCATGCGTTGTCCTGCTCCTGAGCCTATATAAGAAATACCTCTTCTTCCCCAGAACAGTACCATCCAGCTTTTAAAGGTCATTCATAGATCATACAGAGACCGGCATTCCTGAGGCTATACTGTATCTTACTTATGACAGGGCAGAATGGTGGAGCATCAGCACGAATGTGTTTTCCTGAATGTGATTTCAAGGGCACAGCACAAGGCGAGAAGTATTAAAAAGTCAGATTGTGCTCAAGAACAAGACAGATTAAGGTTAATATAGAACAATGCTTTGATTTCTGACATCTTAGGCTACTTTCACACTTGCGGTAGCAGGGTCCGGCAGCCAGTTCCGGCGTGGGAACAGCCTGCCGGATCCGTGCCAACGCTAGCCCACCGTGCCGCCGGAAGTCCGCTCCGGCCCCATTCACCATATAGAGGACCAGCCGCAGCACGGCAATCATACCGAGAGGCGCATGCAGCGATTTTTGTCCGCCCGCCTCTTGGCTTGTTTGCCGTGCTGCGGCCAGACCTCCGCCGGAACAGCCTGCCAGACCCTCCTACTGCAAGTGTGAAAGTAGCCTTAAAGGGGTTGTACCACCAATAACACTTATTCCAGAGCTCCCGGAAGCCCCATAGAAGTGAATAATGATGGACGTAGAACCACTGCATTCTTATGAGACAGTTCAGTGGTATTTGAAGACCCCACTTTTCATGATCGCTGAGGGTCCCAGTGGTTGGATTTCTAGCGATCAAACTCTTATACCATATCCTGTGCATAGAGAATAAGGTTAGGTCTACACGACGACATTTGTTGCGTGACATTTGTTGCAGTGTAGTTGTGCCCTATGTGTCACGTGACACATGTTGTCGTGTAGCCCTAGCCTAAGTGTTTTAAGTGGGTTGGTCCATTTCAGACTTTAATGGTATATCTCTAGCGTATGCGATCATAGTCAGATTGGTGTGGGTCACACCTCCATTCACTGCTATGCGAGTACCGAAAATAGCGTGCCCCATAAGTCCCATAGCAGTGAATGGAGAGCACACACGCATGCACAGTCACCTCTCCATTCACTTCTATGGGACTGCCAGAAACAACCAAGCTGGCCCTGAGCTATTTGTTTAACTCCCATAGCAGTAAATGGAGAGTGGGTACGCTCTCCTTCACTTCAGGGGGACTGTTCTGGACATAGGTATGGGTCCCACAAGAGGAAACTGAAGCTATCTGACATTGATGGCATATCCTAGCACAATGCTAGTCAATAGGACTTTTAAAAAATCAGCAATGATTTTTGTGGATACCGGAACAGCCTATGAGATATGTATGAAGTATCCTAGGGATATGCTATGAATGCCTATGGTTAATATGCCCTTTTAATGAAATGTAGAGCCAAGTAAAACAAAAGATCTTGTGCATTTCTTAATAAATATAAAGCACATGCTATATATTTCATATTTGTACTGCGTTCAAAATCAACAGGGTCAGTAATCAAAAATAACCACTAGGTGGAGCTTGTGTGATGCAGAACAAATGTATAACCAGCACCATGGTTGAGATTCTTCAAGGATCTCTTCAGAGGGGAACTTGCCTCTAAAATTATGAACCAAGTTAGTGGAAATTCTCAGGAATAACATTAAAAGAATTGAAAGAGTTGGACAAATTCTGATTATGGCTATGTTCACACGAGATTCAAAATGCAGCCAAAAAATGTTCAGACAAAAACTGCATGAGTGACATGTGGATTTGTCATGAACTTTGATAAGGATTTGCTGCGGTTTTCACCTTTTTCACTGCAGACTTAGAATTTATGCAACATGTCAGTTTCCTTGCGGATTTTTTATGCAGAGTGTAGATGCGATTTCTTTACCCCTTTGCACTCCGTGATATACTATTACGTCACAGAGTGCAGGTAGTTAACGCTTTGTGCTGTAATAGTATGTTAAAGTAATGGCACAGCTTCAAGAGCTCTGCCCGCTTCATCCCTATTATATAGCTGGTGCCTGGCTCTAACTGCTGGGATCAGAGATAACTCTGTTCCCAGCACTTTATCCCCTTGGATGCTGTTGTCACCTGTGATTGCGGCATCTGAGAGGCTAGACACAGGGAGGGGGCTCCTTCTGTGTTCTGATCGGCACCCTGTGAACACAATCGCCGGGTGCTGAGTACTTGTCATGGTAGAAGGCCCCCGACTGCCTTTACATCCTGCCTCCAGCAGGATCTAATAGATTGTCAGAATCACTATGCACTATTATACAGGAGTAAGATCACAAGTTCAAGTCTGCTAAAAGGACTAAAAAATTAAAAACACTTGAATAAAGTTTTTAAAAAGGATTATACTAGTAAAAAAAAAGATTAAAATGTAATAACCAATCTATTAAGTTATTCTATTATTTAACATGCTCATTGAACGCCTTATAAAAATCCACAATGCCAGAAATGTTTTTTTCCTGTTCAAAAATGGAATAAAAAATGATAAAAAGGTTTTATGAATTCAATATTGATATTAATTAAAACTACAGATCACCCAGCAAAAAATTAGCCCTCACACTGTGCTGCTTGTAGAAAAATAAAAGTAATGGGTGTCAGAATATGACGACACAATGCAATCTTTTTCTAAAATGGAGCTTTATAATTTTTTAAAGCAGCAAAACATAAAAATACAATATAAATTTGATATTTCCATAATCCATACTGAGCCCCAGTTACATGTACTCTTTAATGTGCAGTGAACACCATAAAAAGGAATGCATTTTTTTCACGCTGTTATCTCACAAAAAAGTTTTAAACGTTATGCAGTAGAGAATAAGTGGCATTATTATATACAGTACAACTCATTCCAGAAAAAATAAAATAAGCCCTTATACGGTTGTGTTGACAGAAAAATAAAAACCTAATGTTTTTGAAATGCGTAGATTCAAAAATGAGAAATAAAAAAATACTGGAGACTTAAGTACCAAACTAAGCTGCGTCCTTAAAGGGGTTTTCCGGGATTTTCATATTGACGGCCTATCCTCAGGATATGTCCGCCCCCCCCCCCAGCAGATTGGCTATTTGAGGAAGCCGTGGTTCTCACCGGGATTCAGGTGAGCTCTGCGGCCTCCTTGCAGTTTACCAAGCAAGCACCATCCATTATATAATGGCTATGCCATTGTAAAACGCAGCATATATGTCCCACGTGGACATACCATAAAGCGTTCCTGTGAATCAAATCAGAACACAATTAAAGGGTTATTGCCACATCTAGGACATTCCGTCGCTTTATTTTTAATGGGGTCTAATCTCTGGTATCACCATTGATCCAGAGCAGCGCTCCTGGCTATCAGGCTATGCAGTAACTGCATCAAGCCTTATTCACTGGAATGTAGCTGTGCTGCAGTTGCACTGCAGAGCTGAGTGGCCAGGAGCTCCACTATGCAGGGGATTGACTATTGGGATATATAGTGTCATATTGTGTACCATGGTTGTGGTGAGTTGGGGGAAACCAAGTAAGGTGAGGAGAAAATCTTACCTGGGTCACTTTTTCTGTGACATTTTGTGTCCTCTCAAAGGCATTGCTGGGGGCAACAATCTCAATCTCTGTTGTGGAAGCTGACCGGTGCTTTTCTAGGTTGAATTCCACAAAGTTGAGTGTAAACTGGGGTATTTGACTAATGGTTCTGTACCTCATGAGGTCTGCATCAGCAGAAGAATTCAAGAAGCCCGACTTTGTTTTTGACCTCTCTATTGAAAAATTGAGAAGAGAATTAGAAACTGCATAGATGACATTAAAGGACCAGCACATGGATCAAAACATGTAAATTATGTGTTAAGGCAAAAGAGCCTAATCCAGGAAAAAGTTTCAACCAATTAAAGATCCATACTTCAGAACCTAAGATGCTCACCTGAATTAAAGGCAGCTCGTGTCAACCTCTGATGAAGTGTCTTGTTAGCTTTTCTTGCCAGCAGCAATGCCAGATCCTCAAAGTTTAAGATAAACATGATGACGTCTCCTTCTTCGTTCTTTACCGGGACAACATCCACCAGGCACCGCAGGCAGGAACCTGTAGAGGGTAGTTGCCAGAAGATGAGGTTAGCAATAAATAAGAGCCAAGAGTCCATACCTGTTGACATGAACCACTTTGGCTTTTATCTCTTGACCTACAGATTTCATTGCTTAATACCAACACTTTGTATGGTCACTCTGCTTGGCTAATCATAATTTGGGGCCGCCAAGTAGAAGTGCCTACTTCCTCCATATAATTCATATACCTTTATTAGGGACATGGGTTGTCCAGTTAAAGTGGTTATCCCATTAATTCTTTTTTATAGCAAAAGTTCTGAAAGGCTGTTTGTAGCTGTTTTAAAGTAAATTTCCTTGTTTCTGACTAAATATAATTTCATCTGCTTCCATGTTCCCGCATTGGTGTAGTTTACCTGTACTGCTCAGGGCAGGATCTGGACAGAATCAGTGTTCTTCCCTCTATTACAGTTGACAGTAGTACTACTTACTTTCCCTGCAGAAGGAGTCAACAGCTATACTGCCATGCAACTGATGGGGCTTGGTCCTTCACTTGGATAACTGGGCAGTAAGCAGGGGTGCACCGCCAATGAGGCGAGGTGAGGCGATTGCTTCAGGCAGCACCAGGTAGGGGTAAGAGGGGGTCAGCAGAAGGGCCATGGGCAGTGAGCACTCTCGACATTTTGTACTGCATCACTGTACTCAGGACAGCAATAAGGTTGAATGCCGTGATGGAGCAATAGTCTTTAGTCCCACTTCCTGGAGCCTATCAGAGACCGATGTCATCATTATCGCGCTACCTGAGTTGGGCTGCATAGAGCTCAGGGCACAGACTCGAAGAGGTCTGTGTCTTACACTGCATCACTGACAGCAGAATGGAGGTAAGTATTTGAATTTATTGTTTTTATTTGGCAGCATGGTGTTGGGCCACAATGGGGTGGGAGTCATTATTTTGTAACAGGAGACAACACTATGGGGACATTGCGGCTATAAAAAGGAGCATTTTTGTACTAGCACACATTATAAGGGGGCCACCATGGGGACATCCATTCTATCGGGGGTACTAAAAGGGGGTAATTTTTTGTACTGACACACGTTATAAGGGAGCATTTTTGTCCTGGCACATAAGGGGGCTTTTTTTGTACTTAGTGCACTTTATAAGGGACCATTTTTGTACTGGCACACATTCTAAGGTGGCTACTAGGTATGAGCGAATCGACTTCGGATGAAACATCCGAAGTCGATTCGCATAAAACTTAGTTCTAATACTGTACAGAGCAGGAGCTCTGTACAGTATTAGAATGTATTGGCTCTGATAAGCTGAAGTTATAACTTCATAAATAGGAACCCGAGTTCGTGAAATGGTTTCTTGCAGTACAAATTAATTTATAAAGTTATTACGCGAAGTCTTGCGAGACTTCACAAAGCAATAACTTTGGCTCATCAGGGGCAATACATTCTAACACCGCATGGAGCTCTTGCTCCGTACAGTATTAGAACAAAGTTTTATGCGAATCGACTTCAGTTATTTCATCCAAAGTTGATTCGCTCATCCCTAGTGGCTACTATAGGGATATTTGTCTCAGGGGGCACTGAAAGGGTTTTTTTCTGTACTGGCACACGTTATAAGGGAGAATTTTTGTACAGGCACACATAATAGGGGGAATTATTAATACTGGGGCCAGGGGCGTACAAAGAAATCAGTAGGCCCCATAGTAAGAATCTGAATTGGGCCCCTAACTCGGCCACTACCTACCCGTGGCCCATCCCACCTCCTTTCCTGGCCCCTCCCTGCCACACCCCCATTTGCCAATTCCACCCCATTTAGAATTTTTTTGCCTGCTTCCCACTACATTGTATGCTGTATTAAAGTACATCTTGTCCTGCAAAAAATGTGAACAGAAAAAAAATTAAAAAGTTATGGCGCAAGGAAAATAGGGAAAAAATGAAATGAAAAAACCTCTGGTATCCTAAGGGTTAAATGGGTTATCTAACCCCTATTATGCCCCCCATAACGCCCAGGCACCTCATACAGATAATACCTATGCCCGGTGGGAGGGTGCAGCCAATAGCAGGCAGTGTCGGAAATGAGCCTCCCTAGCATCACCCGCAATGCTAGGGAGGCTTGTTCCCATCATGGCCTGCTATTGACTGCCCCCCACATTTCTGTATGGGATGCAGTGGCGGCTGTGCGGGCATCAGGGGCGATGCGGGTGCCGTTGAGTGAGGTAAGTAAGGTGCCCGGGCATTTTGAGAGGCATTATAGGGGTTGGATAACCCCTTTAACTCCTTGCTGCTGATGTTTAGTGTGCCCGGATCATAGACAGCAGGTTACACAGGGAGAGGTTGGAATCGGGTGTCCAATAATAAACTGCACTCTGGACCAAGCACCCTTTGTTTGCACACTGCAAGAACAAACAAGCTCAGAAATGTGCCAGAAAGCATAGCCTATAGCCTGGCCGAAATACCAGAACATTAATGGTTAATAAAGGAAGCCACAAAATTGAACTTCTGAGCAGACAGAACATGAGGAGGTGAGCAAGAACACGCCATTCATTCAAAGTATTTAATAGATATTGAAAACTGTAAAACTGCCTTAAAAGTGGAGTAACCCGTTGACAGACAAGCGCTAGAAAGCAGACGCAAGCAGTGGAGACAGGAGGGAGCTCTGTGCGCATTTATACAATCACATCAAGCAGCAAAGCCGAGCAGATCACATCATGTCACACAAATCAGCAGCCGTTACCTGTAATAAGGAGGATCAAAACCCCAAACACCCCATGAAGAACCGTCCACAAGAGACCAGAAAGAATGCCCCCGCTGCAGTGGAGTTACCTCAGACATTTACAAGGCACATCCGCTCCCATTGGATTGCCCCTGACTTTGAACTTCTGTTTCTTGCACTTGACATTGTCTGTTTGGATTACTGTATTGCATGAACTCTGCCAGCCCTAACCTTTTACTTGACTAACTATGAATTACATATCCTGATTTTGCTACTACAAACAGGTTTCTTCTTACATCAGAAGTTGCCCACAGATTCCATACCAAAAGCACTGGCCTCCATCTGTGGCAACCCAAAGTATCCACTATCCAGCTATGCCCTGTGATACTTAATGGTGCGGTCCATTTTGTAAAGTAGCTGTTTGCTGCCAGAAGTCCCAGTCTGTTTGGGCTGTTACTTAAAGGGGTTCTACGGGAATTAAAAAAAATGAAAATACTCAGATATTACTTTATTATAAATATATCCTCAAATACATTTCATTAGTTATAATGGCTTGATTTGTCTGGGGAGCAATCATCAGGGGAAACAAAATGGCCGCTGTCCCATCAGTTCACACAAAACCTGTCCTGATCACACATGTGGACAAGTTACTTTACAACACTGATGTAAAGAGCTGCCTTCTGCTCCTCCTACGATCTCTACTTGTCAGGAATTATGATCCTGAATACAGATGATAAGAACTTAAGCTGAATCTCTGGGGAATTTAGATCATGAGGAGACATGAAGTACAGAGAGGATGGACAGACAGCCTTTGGTAATGTGTTGCTGTGTTAATGGAGGCTGTAAACAAGTGCTGCTGCTCATTAGCCACACCTCACCCTTCTCTCGTCTTCTCATCTTCTCCATTTCCACAGAGATTCACCTGTATTCAGGATCATGATTCCTGACAAGCAAAGCAGAGAGGAGGACGAGGCAGCACTATGGCTCATTGTGGTGAAGTAACTTGTCCCCCTGTGTGATTAGGACAGGTTTTGTGTGTACTGATAGGACGGCGGCCATTTTATTTATCCTAATGATTGCTCCCTAGACAAAACAAGCCATTATAACTAATAAAAGGTATTTGGGAATATAGTTATTATAAAATAATACTTAAGTGTTTAAATTTTTTTAAATTCCTGGAGAACCCCTTTAAGGATCACACATAAAAAAAATGATATCCATAGTCCTGCATGTCAAACCTGCTATACAAAATATATCCTCTGCTTCTGTAACTGCGACATTAAGCAAAATGGTATTTCACAAGTTAAGTAAAGCTGGTTTACAACCCCCATGGAAATTGTAAAAACAGCACATTGGTACTTACCTGACTTTGTGTATAAATTCACAGTCACACTTTATACTTTGATGTCTTCTGTTACTGAAAAAGCAAATTGACTTATCCATAAGCAGGCGTCGATTGGAAACTAAAAGTAGCCCTGGAAAAAAAATCGTAAAAGTGGCCCCATATTGTAGGTAGGTCCAAACTGAAGGGGGGGCAACATAATTAGGCAGGGCCAACAGAAGTAGGCAGGGCCAGCAATAACATAGTGCAGAGCAATATACCACCCCAGCTGATACCACAGGGCCGCACAAAATACTGCCACCTGCTGAACAGTATTCAATTGTATCGCTGTCCTGAGGACCTAGATACAGTTCAATTCAGGACAGCACCTGCGGCTGCTGGCCAGGTGCATAGGAGAGAATCTGATCATTATGTACCTAGTTGGCCGCAGTGAGGAGGGCTTGGGTGACACTCCTAGGGATCGGCCCACCGGGAAATTTCCCTGTAGGGTCCTTACACTGACTTTATCCTAGAATGAGCACCATTCTAGGCTACTCATTTAAAGGGGCCTCTTACAGTTACAATTTTATAGTTTTCATGGGGTATGAATGATCGTTACTGCAATTGTTCAGTCCCCATACAGTTTGAGTTTTGTTGCCAGTACATCCCTTTTTACACGGGGTGATGTGCTTCCGACTGCAGTTTTTTTAGGCCCTAATAAAACAGGTGATTAGCTGACAAATGAGTATTTGCTCATTTATTGGCTGATCGCCGCCATGTTAAGTGGTGTACCCCAAGGTTCAGTGCAGGGTCCTCTGTTATTTAATTTATTTATTAATGATATAGAGGACAGGATTAATAGCACCTTTTCTGTTTTTGAAGATGACACTAAGCTATGTAGAACTGTACAGTCTATGGAAAATGTCTATAAAATACAAGCTGACTTGAACACTCTGAGTGATTGGGCATCAACTTGGCAAATGAGGTTCAATGTGGATAAATGTAAAGTTATGCATCTTGGTAGTAATAATATATGTGCTTCATATGTCCTAGGGGATGTAACACTGGGAGAGTCACTTATAGAGAAGGATTTGGGTGTCCTTGTAGATGGTAGATTAAATAACAGTATACACTGTCAATCAGCTGCTTCTAAGGCTACCAGGATATTGTCATGCATTAAATGAGGCATGGTCTCGCAGGGTATCACTACTTTACAAAGTGTTGGGGCGGCCTTATCTGGAATATGCAGTTCAGTTGTGGGCACCAGTCCACAGCAAGGACGCTCTGCAGCTGGAAAAAGTACAGATGAGAGCGACTAAACTGATAAGGGGCATAGAGGGTCTTAGTTATGAAGAAAGATTAAAATAATTAAATTTATTTAGTCTTGAGAAGAGATGTCTAAGGGGGGACATGATTAACCTATACAAATATATAAATAGGCCATACAAAAAATACGGTGAAAAACTGTTCCATGTGAAATGCCCTAAAAAGACAAGGGGGCACTGCCTCCGACTGGAGAAGAAAAAGTTCAGTCTCCAGAAGTGTCAAAGCTTCTTTACTGTAAGAACTGTGAATCTTTGGAATAGACTTCCTTAGGACGTGGTCACAGCAGGAACAGTAGATGGTTTTAAAAAGGGCTTAGATGAATTCTTAAAAGTAAATTACATTAATGCTTATGAAAAAATGTGTAGAAACACTGATTCGGACTATTATGAGCACATATAATAGGACCAATAGAAAACATGAAGCAAAAATACAGCAACCAACTAACAAACACATCTTCCCAGTGGTTATTCAATGGACAGCAAAGTCTGGCTGGTTTTCATGTGTTTATGACTATTCTAATTGCAATGAATGAAGTTTGCAGAAAGTGTCCTGCTTTTGCTTTGTACACATTGCCATCAGATATTTCTATACAACCCTAAAAGTCCCACACAAATAATGAAGTAGTAAGTACTTATCCAGCCAGGCGTATACAATGCATTTAATGATAATGATATACAGTGTGGTATTTCCCTACCCAAATCATTAATTAAACCAGCTCAAACATGTACTTTTAGTACGGCTATGTTTCAGTGCAGTTGATTTAATTAATGGTTTGGTAAGTGGAAGGAATTGCCAGAAGGCACTGCCCATGGTCCCTAATTGCTGGCCTGAAAAGCATCAATTATATCACACAGCAAATGAGTATGACTTTAGGAGCTGACTTGTGAACATGACAAAAGTCTTCTTGTAAGGCTGGGATCACATGTTCCATTTTGTCTTAATTTCTGATTAAAAATTTTTTCTTTCATTTTTACAAAAAGTTGCATAAAAATGGAAGCAAAAAAGCACATTAACTCAGGATAAGATCAGAAAAATAGTCTCCTTTCCTCTGCCCAAAAAACAGCACCACCTCTGTTCATGGACAGGAAATATTCATGTTATAAGTAAATAGGACTATTTACTTATGGTGGAATCATTATATTTATTGTGGTTATTACAGTAGCTACATTACTGCATGTATTTATATGGCTGCCTGTCTTTAGATGTTGTTGTCAAATGGCTGCCTGTCTCTAGGTGATATTGTCATGTTGTTAAAAAGTTTTGTATAAAAAAATGCAACACACACACACACACACAGATCTGTTTCTACAAAGACACTGACAGACAAAATGAGATACTGCTACAGCTAGTAATAGTATGTATACTGCATATGTTCTGCTCCTCAATACACTATTATTCACCTAGGCCAATGGTGGCGAACCTATGGCACAGTCGCCAGAGACAGCACTCGGAGCTCTCTCTGTGGGCACCCACACCCTGGAAAAAATCTATGTTCTACCCATCTGCCTTAGACTTTTCCTGCCAATTCATCAGTGCAGGGCGCACTATGAACAGCACAGGCAGGGCATTGAAAGTAGGCAGGCTATTATGGCTAAAGGATAAAGTACATGGAAGATATACTATATTGCTATTCAGGTTCCATTGCTGTGTTGGCACTTTGCGATAAATACGTGGGTTTTGAATTGCACTTTCGGCACTTGGTCTCTAAAAGGTTCACCATCAATGACCTCGGCAGTTAACTAAAAGCCAGGTCACATGATACTTGTTACAGTCACATGACTTAACATCATGGTTATTCCTATCCAGCTGTCTTAGGGTCCTTTCACACTGGCGTTTTTGTTTTCCGGCATAGAGTTCCGTCCTTGGCGCTCTATGCCGGAAAAATCCTGATCAGGATCATCCCCATGCATTCTGAATGGAGAGAAATCCGTTCAGGATGCATCAGGATGTCTTCAGTTCAGGACCGGAACTTTTTTTGGACGCAGCGAATACCACAGCATGCTGTGCTTTTTGTTCCGTCCAAAAATCCGGAACACTTGCCGCAAGGCCGGATCCGGAATTAATGCCCATTGAAAGGCATTAATCCGGATCCGGCCTTAAGCTAAACGTCGTTTCGGCGCATCGGCGACGTTTAGCTTTTTCTCAATTGTTACCCTGGCAGCCAGGACGCTAAAGTCCTGGTTGCCATGGTAGTCGTAGTGGGGAGCGGGGAGCAGTATACTTACCATCCGTGCAGCTCCGGGCGCTCCAGAGTGGCGTCAGGGCGCTCTACACGCATGGATCACGTGATCGCATGGATCACGTGATCCCATGGCATGGGGCGCTCTGACGTCATTCTGGAGCGCCCGGGAGCGCCGCGGACTGTAAGTATACCGCTCCCCCGCTCCCCACTACTACTATGGCGACCAGGACTTTAATAGCGTCCTGGCTGCCATAGTAACCTGAAAGCATTTCGAAGACTGATCAGGATCCTGATCAGTCTTCTAACGCTTCAGGCGACTTGCGTTCTGACGGATCCGGCGGGATGGAAGTGCCTGCCGGATCCTCAGAACGCAAGTGTGAAAGGACCCTTATGGATGCATTTTACAGGACTAAAATGGGCCATACCATTTTTTTGTTTAGGGAGATGCTACTGTATGGATATAATAAAGGTCTGTGGCAAAATTGTATTTATATTAGAAAATTATTTAACATCCTATTATCTAAATATATAAATATAATCATTAAAACCAGAATTACCCCTTTAAGCAAGATTTTTTTTTATAGTCTATTTGGTTGGACCATGACGGACTGGTTGATGCAGCTATAGAAGGGCATCCAGTCTGACATCCATAGAAGTTGCCTCTTCATGTCTTTTACAAATATTTCTCTAGCTGTGATTTCTCTGAATTTCTGTTTGACTCTGCTGAATCTAATCTAGGGCATAGAACTGTATGTATTAAGTGCTGGCTGAATAATACAACCCAAAGTGCCATATATGTAGGGTGTTTTAGTTGAAACTGGTGGTCAGATCCTGGGCTTGATAAATTATTGGAGAACTTCTATTTGTTGAGATGGAACCAGTGCTGTACTCGGTTTTGCTCCCAGATTCACTAATTCCAATCATTTTATTTTGGCTAAAGGCTACATATGTTCTCTCCTTCTTTCAGATGAGTCAGGACACCATGCGGAGAATGAGCAGCCAAACACGTCAGAACATCAAACATTCAGTTTAAGATCAATAGACTCTTATTAATTGACCCAAGTCTTTTCCAATGTATTATTGTTACCTGATTGCAAACCAGAAGTTCTACGAGTATTCTGCAGTGAATTGTTGTCCGTCTAACCAGGCTTGATCAAATAGATGATCTAAGTAGCAGATTTCACAGGTCTCTGAAGATGCTTTGATGAAGACTCATGAAGGCCATCCACAAGATTAAGCCAACCAGGTTTCTAAATAAAGCTCTGGGACTGAACAGGCTTTGCTTCTCTATATTTGAACCTCTGGAAGAAGCAGCTTTATGCTTTTCCCTGTAAAGCTGCATGTCTTATCTGATAAACTGCCGTATCTCAGACTCTTTCTGGATAAAGTGATTCTCAGAACTTTGTCATTTAGGCTCCATTCAGACGTCCACACTTTGAGTCCGGATCTGTTCCGCAATTATGCGGAACGGGTGCGGAGTCGGACCCATTCATTTTCAATGGGGACGGAAAAGATGCGGACAGCACACAGTGTGCTGTCAGTATCTGCATTTCCGGTCAACAGCTCCGAACTTTCCGGTCTGTGGCTCCGGAAAAAAATAGAACATGTCCTAAAAGTGTTTCTATTGGGGTGCCGGCCCGGTGTTTTGCAGATCCGCAAAACACTGCGGATTTGGGAATAGACCCTAAGAGACCAGGGTTGCAAGAATGTGGCTACAGCCTTAAGGCTAGTTTCAGATGAGTGAGTTCAGTTCAATAAACACACATGGCCTGTTCTAACCTCTGTTCCTCTGACAGGATCTCATGGCATTATAATGATTTATAATGCTTTGTGTCCCTGTCAGACCTCAAATCTACTTAATTATTTTGACATAATGTCGTCAGTGTAATTTAGTAGATACAGGTCTGGTAGAGACACATAGCATTATAATGGCATGGAATCCTGTTGCAGCGGTCAGAACGGGAAATCATGCTTGCACATGCAGCGTGTTCCTCACATTGAACTCGCTTGTCTGAGTCTGGCCTGAAGGTGTTGTCTGGCCGATCGTTATTCTTTAAAAGGCTCAGAACAGTGATCCTCCGTTTGCTCCCATTCCAGTGGGCCTGCCTCAGCCAGTGATTTTCTAGGTAGGCATTTACCATGTGTCGAGGGGGACCAGGAAACAGAGACCTATCAGAAAGGAAGCAGCAGGGGATCATAGGAGGCGAGTATGACTTCTTTTGTTTTTTATTATGCTACTCTGAACCTTAAAAAAAAATTCAGCAGGACAAACCCTTTAACCTCTTAAAGGTTTTTCCTTTTTGGCTTTCAAGCGGCTTATTTCTTTTTGCGTTTTCTGCTTCCATATGAGGGCTTCTTTTTTGTATCATTTAATAGCACCATTCAAATTACCATATCTTGTATTTATCTATGGGAAACATTCTTTGTGGGGGGGGGGGGGGATTGAAACAAAAATGCAATTCCGTAAATCTTTTTTGGGTTTTGTTTTTTACGCTGTTAATTGACCGCTAAAAATGACATGATGACCTTATTCTGTGGGCCAGTTTTTATTGGTTTTATTAGTACCAAATTGGGGTACATTTGACTCTTTATCCCTTTTTATTAATTTTTTTTGTGGTGACTTTTTTTGTTTACTTTTTTTTCCATTACGGCATTTATCGTACAGAATGAATGCTTCTATATATTAATAGTTTTAGACACATGAATTCTGTGGTGCCAAATGTTTTTTTTTTTAATTTTTATATGTATATATAAAATTAGGAAAAGAGGGTGATTTGATTTTTTAATACTTTTTTTTTATTTAAAAAGATTTTTTTAGTCCTAAGAGGGTACTTGAATATGCGATCATTTGATTGCTTATACCATAGACTGCAATAGTATACTATTGTAGTCTATTAGTTTTGTGCTGGCTTAATAGGCAGTTTACTAATGCAGACCTGAAAGCCTTCACAAGGCCAAAGTCTGCCATAGCAACCAGTTATCAAACTGCGATTTCGCTGTGGAGCTCACTGAAGATCAGAGGGAGCCCCATTCCCCTGTCTAACCACCCAGATGCCGTGGTTGCCATTGACCATCCGTAGTTGCCATTGACCGCGGCATCTGAGGAGTTAAATGACCAGGATCAGAGTTATCTACGATCCTGGTTCTAACCAGTGGTGCACAGCCACCACCTGCCATGTATGGAGCAGGATCAGCTCATAAACCCATCCCACACCTCTGAAGTGTATCTGTATACAGCCTCTGAAGTATATATATGTGGCACGGCCAGGAAGGGGTTAGATGCTATCATAAAGTTAGGATATGTCAGTTCTCCTGGCATATCTGCTTAGAAACTTGTTACAATAACAACTCATGGACATACAGATGTAGGTAGCACACAGTGTGCTGTCTGCATTTTTTGAGGTCCCATTGAAATTAATGGTTCCGCATCCAATCTGCAAAAAATGTGAATTGTACGTGGACTAAAAATATGGTCCTGTGCATGGGGCCTATGGCAGTCTAAAGATTCAATGGTAGTATAAAGATTGCACTAACATTTTGGTGCAAAACGATGCATCATAGCACATGCTCCTTCCCATCTAAGCTCCTTTGGCAAACTAGAAGCAGTGGATTTTTTTAAAACTAGATGCATCAAATTGCACTAAAAATGCATTGTACAACAAGGTCTAGGCATGATCATAAATAATAAATAATATTAGTAAAAAAAAAAAGATGCTCACAAATTATTTTATGTAGAATACAAGTATTTACTAAGGGTACATTCACACTAGCGTTTTGGACTCCGTTTGTGAGATCCGTTTCAGGGCTCTCACAAACGTTCCAAAACGGATCAGTTCAGCCCCAATGCATTCTGAATGGATAAGGATCCGTTCAGAATGCATCAGTTCGGCTCCGTTCCACTTCTATTCTGTTTTGGAGGCGGACACCAAAATGCAGCTTGCAGCATTTTGGTGTCCGTCTGAAGAGGCGGAGCCTAACGGATCAGTTTTTAATTACAATGTAAGTCAATGGGGACGGATGCGTTTTCAATGACACAATATGGTGCATTTAAAAACGGATCCGTTCCCCATTGACTTTCAATGTAATTCAAAACGGATCCGTTTTGGACTTTGTCATTTTTCTTTTAACTAATGCAAACGGATCCGTTCTGAACGGATACAAACGTTTGTATTATAGGTACGGATCCGCACCAACGCAAGTGTGAAAGTACCCTAAAATAGGCATATTAGGCGAGCTGACATATCTCGCTTTAACTAGAAAATAGTTCCCTGTTTAAAACTGGAAGACATTTGTCTGGTCAAAATGTCAGGCTTTCTACTCAGCCAACATGAAACTTCTGGGCAGTAATAAATGTATTTGCAGGGATGCTTCGTGGAGCGCCCATCTCACATTTTTCATGCAAATTATGGATTCATATTTCTAGCACAGTCCCCATACAATGTGTGGAGCTGTGCTTGGTAAGCTGTGAGTGGCGAGAGTGCCGCTGCCTTCCCAAAACAGATGATCCCAGGTGTTGGACCGCCACCAATCAGAAACTGATGACCTATCCAGAGAATAGATCATCATTCGTGTTGAGCGCAGCGAGCTTGGGATCATAGGTCCAAAACTTTAAATGCTGTATGGAGATCTTTCTTTATACAGCATTCAAATGTATGGGCCCCACCAAGGCGAAATTCATTATCTTCGAAGTTGCTTGAGCCTTTGTTGAATTACTTTGCCCATCGCCTCTATTACTTGAAAACCATTTTAAAACTTGAATTGGAGGTCGGCTTCGGCACCAGTTGGTACCTTGGTACCTAAGCTGACTTTGGATTCAAGTTTTAAAATGGTTTTCAAGTTTAAAAATCGAAGTCCGAAGTTATCTAATAAGTCTCGCGAGAACGATTTTCACATTGACGGAGTCCATACATTTGAATGCTTTATGGAGCCAGACCTACGTACAGCAAACAAAGGTTTAACCGAAGCAACTTCGGATCTATGATCCAAAGTTCGCTTACTGAACACTAGTCATCAGTACAAAAAAAAGTAAAGTGCAACCAGGGGTTAACTTCATCTAGGCGAAAGAACTACATAAGTAAATGCACTCTTTAATGAAGATAATGAGAGGCCCGAAGATGGCCGGTACTCATATAATGAGTTCCCTAGGGAAAGGCATGGCATGCATGTTTTCTCCAGGCTTATAAGAGGTGACTCTGCATCTTCGAATCCCTGATGTGCTAATAGTACAACCTCAGGTGACACACTGTTCTATTGCAGGGCTCTGATCACTTGAAAGCCACAGATGTTTTTTCTTGTACTGTATGTTTTTTTTTTCCAGTGGAACCATTTTGCGCTGCATATCATTTACCATATTGTTTTTTTTATGCAAGAAAACAATTTCTCCCCTCTAAAGTTTTTTTTGTTTTATTTTCTGTTTTTGTTTTTATTCCTATGACATTCAACGTGCGGTACAAATGACATGCATGTATAAATGTATTCTGCAGTTCAGTACAATTATGTCAATATCAAATTTATATCTTTTTTTTATGTTTTACTACTTTTACATAACTACACTTTTGAAAAAGCATTCTTAGGGCTCATGCACACAAACGTTTTTTTTCCCCGTTTCCGTTACGTTTTTTGCGTTCCTTATACGGACCGTATACGGAACTATTTATTTTAATGGATCCTCAAAAAACCATGCCTTCCGTTTCCGTTCCTTTCAAAGATAGAACATGTCCTATTATTGTACACATAACGGACAAGGATATTACTGTTCTATCAGGGGCCAGCTGTTCCGCTCCGCAAAAAACGAAATGCACACGGACGTAATCCACATTTTTTGCGGATCCGTTTTTTGCGGATCGCAAAATACTTAAAAAGCCATACGGTCGTGTGCAAGAGGCCTTAGTCTGAGAACTAGTGATGAGTGAATTTCTTGAAATTAGATTCAGATTCGATTCGGCCGAATCGGTTGGGTAATTCGATTTGTGTCAACCCGAATAGAAAGTGCTCCAATTCCCCCGAAAAGTTGTGGATGACCTTCGAGGGTTCCCTAGGACTGTATGCAACTCCTTTTAAGCTCTTTAACAGCAAGACAGCATTAGTCATCTTAAAGTGACAGCGACATATATGGCTATGGGTGGAGGCATGACTGCTGATGTTAACAAACAGTCTCTTTAAGGCTGGGAACACACCTAGGCGTTCCTGAATCGCGCATATGACGCGCGTTTTACGCGCGTTTTTGGATGCGCGTTTTTGTAACTAAGAATGTTTGAACGCGCTGTAAAACGCTTAGGTGTGTACCTAGTGTAAAAGCAAACTGTACTGTAGGATATGTTATGTTTAAAAAAAGTCTATCGCTTTTTGGTGGCAAATGCCTGCTGGTGTGTATCAAAATCCCAGAAAACCCCTCTAACCCGTTATGGACCGGGCTCATTTTACTTTAAGTATCAAATGGCAAGAAAAAACAGACTGGATCGCACATCCACAATGCTTAACCCTTGATATACGCTCTTCAGCTAAATACTATGATACTAACCCCCCATATCGCATGCAGATAATGGAGACATTAGTTTACATTTTGATCAAAAGGTAGTAAGCCCACTCACCAACGTCACGGTTGTCTCCTGGCGCCTTCGTCAGATTATGGACAGAGTAGATACCCGCTCTAGGAGACAACCGTGACGTTGGTGAGTGGGCTTACTACCTTTGATCAAAATGTAAACTAATGTCTCCATTATCTGCATGCGTATGGGGTTAGTATCATAGTATTTAGCTGAAGAGCGTATATCAAGGGTTAAGCATTGTGGATGTGCGATCCAGTCTGTTTTTTTCTTGCCATTTGATACATATTTACCTTCCTTCTTGTTTATTCCTGGCATCAGCACTCCTCCCACATACCACAGGCGGTTTTAATTAATTAGCAGGAGACTGCATAAGAGTGTGAGTGACCTACTAGTGTTAGTCCTGTTTCTGTTAGTACTGAGCAGGTTGCATTAGGCTCCTGTTCAGACGGTGCTATGCTGCATGGTGGCCTCTTTTGTCGTGGTGCTTTTCTGGCTGGCCTGCGTAGCTGCGGCCTGCTAGGATGGTGCCACGTGTCGCCATGCAGCATGGCGCCTTCGTCAGATTATGGACAGAGTAGATACCCGCTCTAGGAGACAACCGTGACGTTGGTGAGTGGGCTTACTACCTTTTGATCAAAATGTAAACTAATGTCTCCATTATCTGCATGCGATATGGGGGGTTAGTATCATAGTATTTAGCTGAAGAGCGTATATCAAGGGTTAAGCATTGTGGATGTGCGATCCAGTCTGTTTTTTCTTGCCATTTGATCATTTTACTTTAAGGACCAGGCTATATTTTGCAAACTTTGTGTGAATAACTTTAAAACGCTTTTACTTATCCAGGCCATTCTGATATTATTTTTTCATCACATATTGTACTTCATGACACTGGTAAACTGGAGTAAAAAAAAAATCATTTATATTTATAAAAAAATACCAAATTTACCAAAAATTTTAAAAAATTTGCAATTTTCCAAGTTTCAATTTCTCTACATCTATAATACATTGTAATACCATCAAATAAAGTTATTAATTTACATTCCCCATATGTCTACTTCATGTATGGATCATTTTGGGAATGCCATTTTATTTTTGGGGACGTTATAAGGCTTAGAAGTTTAGGAGCAAATCTTGAAATTTTTCAGAAATTGAAGTCATTTTTTGAGGCTTTACATAATAGAAACCACCCCTCAAGGTATTCAAAACTGGTTTTACAAACGTCGTTAACCCTTTAGGTGTTTTACAAGAGTTAATGGGAAATGGGGCTAAAATTTCTGAATTTAGATTTTTTTTGCAAATTTTCCATTTTATAAAATTTTTTCTAGTAACTAAGCAAGGGTTAACAGCCAAACAAAACCAAATTTTTATAGCCCCGATTCTGTAGTTTGCAGAAACACCCCATATGTGGTCGTAAACTACTGTATGGCCACGCGGCAGGGCGTAGAGGGAAAGGAGCGCTGTGTAGTTTTTGGAAGGCCGACTGGTTTATCTACACAATGTCCCATTTGAAGCCCCCCTGATGCCCCCCCCCCCCCGGAGTAGAAACTCCCTAAAAGGGACCCCATTTTGGAAACTACACCCCTCAAGGTATTCAAAACTGATTTTACAAACGTCGTTAACCCTTTAGATGTTTCACAAGAGTTAATAGGAAATGGGGCTAAAATTTCAGAATTTAGATTTTTTCGCAAATTTTCCATTTTAATCCATTTTTTCCAGTAACTAAGCAAGGGTTAACAGCCAAACAAAACCCAATTTTTATTGCCCTGATTCCACAGTTTGCAGAAACACCCCATATGTGGTCGTAAACTATTGTATGGCCATGCGGCAGGGCGTAGAGGGAAAGGAGCGCCATGTGGTTTTTGAAAGGCAGATTTTGCTGGACTGGTTTATCTACACCATGTCCCATTTGAAGCCCCCCTGATGCCCCCCCCCCCCGGAGTAGAAACTCCCTAAAAGTGACCCCATTTTGGAAACTACACCCCTCAAGGTATTCAAAACTGATTTTACAAATGTCGATTACCCTTTAGGTGTTTTACAAGAGTTAATGGGAAATGGGGCTAAAATTTCAGAATTTAGATTTTTTGGCAAATTTTCCATTTTAATCCTTTTTTTTCCAGTATCTAAGCAAGGGTTAACAGCCAAAAAAGCCCCCCTGATGCCCCCCCGGAGTAGAAACTCCCTAAAAGGGACCCCATTTTGGAAACTACACCCCTCAAGGTATTCAAAACTGATTTTACAAACGTCGTTAACCCTTTAGATGTTTCACAAGAGTTAATAGGAAATGGGGCTAAAATTTCAGAATTTAGATTTTTTCTCAAATTTTCCATTTTTTCCAGTAACTAAGCAAGGGTTAACAGCCAAACAAAACCCAATTTTTATTGCCCTGATTCCACAGTTTGCAGAAACACCCCATATGTGGTCGTAAACTATTGTATGGCCATGCGGCAGGGCGTAGAGGGAAAGGAGCGCCATGTGGTTTTTGAAAGGCAGATTTTGCTGGATTGGTTTGTCTACACCATGTCCCATTTGAAGCCCCCCTGATGCCCCCCCCCCCGGAGTAGAAACTCCCTAAAAGTGACCCCATTTTGGAAACTACACCCCTCAAGGTATTCAAAACTGATTTTACAAATGTTGATTACCCTTTAGGTGTTTCACAAGAGTTAATGGGAAATGGGGCTAAAATTTCAGAAATTAGATTTTTTGGCAAATTTTCCATTTTAATCCTTTTTTTTCCCCACTATCTAAGCAAGGGTTTACAGCCAAAAAATTTTAATGCCCTGATTCTGTAGTTTGCAGAAACACCCCATATGTGGTCATAAACTACTGAATGGCCACGCGGCAGTGCATAGAGGGAAAGGAGTGCCTTGTGGTTTTTGGAAGGCAGATTTTGCTGGACTGGTTTATCTACACCATGTCCCATTTGAAGCCGCCCTGATGCCCCCCCCGGAGTAGAAACTCCCTAAAAGTGACCCTATTTTGGAAACTATGAGATAAGGAGGCTGTTTTCTTGGGATTATTCTTAGGGTACATATGATTTTTGGTTGCTGTATATTACATTATTGTGACGCAAGGTTACCAAAAATAGAAATTCGGAAATTTCATCTTCATTTGTCATAAACTCTTGAGGAACACCTAAAGGGTTAACAAAGTTTGTAAAATAAGTTTTGAATACCTTGAGGGGTGTAGTTTATTAGATGGGGTCACTTTTATGGAGTTTCTACTCTAGGGGTGCATCAGTGGTTGTTCAAATGGGACATGGTGTAAAAAAATAAAAAAGGCCATCAAAATCTGCCTTCCAGGAACCATATGGCGTTCCTTTCCTTCTACGCCCTGCCGTTTGGTTATACAGCAGTTTACCACCACATATGGGGTGTTTATGTAAACTGCAGAATCAGGGCAATAAATTTTAAGTTGTATTTAAGTTGTAAATAGCTGTTTTGGCACCTTTTTTTTTTTTTTTTACCGTGTAAATCTGAGGGGTATCTGATGGGGTATTTTTAAAGAGCAGATTATTACGGACGCGGTGATACTTAATTTGTCTACTTTTTTGTTAGGTTTAACACTATATTATCTTTTTTTAAGTTTTTAGCCGATAGTCTTAGATATGAGCTCATTTTTTGCAGAATAAGAGGACGGTTTTATTGGCACTATTTTGGGGGGCATATGACTTTTTGATCGCTTGCTATTACGAGTTTTATTATGTAAGATCAAATTTCAAGATTTGCTCCTAAACTTCTAAGCCTTGTAACGTCCCCAAAAAATAAAATGGCATTCCCAAAATGATCCACATCTGAATCTGAGGGGTTAGGTCATGAAGTATTTTTATAGAGCAGATTATCATGGACGCGGCGATGCATAATTAGTCTACTTTTTAGAATTTTTTTAGGTTTAACACTATATTATCCTATTTGAAACAAACTAAAAAATGTAACTATCTACACAGTCTAAGTAATTTTTTTTAAAGTTTTTACCTGATTGTCTTAGGTCGGGGCTCATTTTTTGCGGAATAAGAGGACAGTTTTATTGGCACTATTATGGGGTGCACATGACCTTTTGATCGCTTGCTATTACGCGTTTTATTATTTAAGGTGACAAAAAATTTTTGGGGGGGCTTATCATCATTGCTAGATGATGAGGAGGACACGGATGACAAAAGGATCGTATGCCATAGCCGAGAATGTCCGGCGGGCCATAGGGGAGTGTGTGCGTGTGTATGTGCGTGCGTGTAAAACTTTATTCAGTGGGTGTGTATGTGGGGGCACGGGTGTTCCCGGACTGTTTCCTAAAGCTAACAGGAAAAAAAAAAAAAGAACAAAAAAAAAAAAAGAGAGCAAAAAAAAATGTGAAAAAGTAAAAAACAAAATTTCAGAAAAAACTGTGGCCGGATGCTATAGAGTGCCGGCCACTGTTAGCGTCCGCAAAAAAACTGATAAAAAAACTCTTGCGCCCCAAAAAATGGTGGAGGGGGGGTTAAGCTGCAGCACCCCTGGGTGGGGGTCTAGGGTCACACAGCTGTGCTGTGGACCCCAGACACCCTAAGAGGGTGATGTAAGAGTTAAAAAAAAAATTAACACTAAACTCTCCCTAACTCTCCCTGCCTGACCTAAAGCTTTCCCTAGCTCTCCCTAACCTACCTGATGGCACTTTGAAGGGTGCTGGGTGCTCCACATGCAGGCTGCTCTCTCTCCTCGCTCCGGACGCAGAATGGAGGAGGAGAGCAGAGGGAGTGAACCCCCGCCCGCCCGTGCAGCCAATAGAAATCGATCCTGTGAGGTGATGTCACCATCACCTCACAGGATCGAAGGATGGTGATTGGTGGTGTGTTATCACACCACTGATCACCATCCTGTTCCGGGTTATCGGGTCACCAGAGACCCGAATAACCTGGAAAAGCAGCAAACCGCAGTAACAAATGCCTCATGGTGTAAACAGATCCTAATGCCTGGAAGTTCAATATTAATGGCCTAACCTCAGGATAGGTGATCAATATCTGATCCATGGAGGTCCAACACCCTGCAATCCCACAGATCAGCTGTTTGGAGAGGCTGTGGTGCTCCGGTCAGCGTTACAGCCTCTTCACAGTTTACCAAGCACAGTGCAGTACATTGTATAGCGGCTGTTGTTGTTTGAAAAGGACTGAGCTGTAAGTAAATAGGCCATGTGACTGATGAATGTAACATCACTGGCCTAGAAAGCGGTCACAGTGCTCACCGTAGCGCTGCAGCCATTTCAAAGAGCTAATCTGAGGGGATGCCAGGAATCGGACTCCTGCAGTGACCCAGTAGATCACTGCAAAGGGTTTATTTAATGCTAATCCATTGCAAAAGAGTTAAATGTTGTGATTGATTGTTAAAGTACTCTTTTCTATGAACTATGTATATCCCTTACCCAACGGTTATGTATGGGCAACTACTCTGTAATAACACTCAGAACTGTGCCTGTTGCGGCTAATTGTACTACTGCTCCCATCATGTATTCAGTAAAGAGAAACTTTGTTTATCGTAACCAAACGTGCCCACCTGCCTTGCACCCATCTACCTAACATCAAAGGTACCCCACCTAATACCAGGGAAAGAAGGATTGCACCTCTCCATTTGCTGCTCCACCCCAGGAAGTGTTGGAGTGAGGACAGCCAACATGAACCACCACCACTCCTATTAGTGCCACAACTACCACTCTCCTCCTCTCAATAGTCACCCTATGGCCAGCTGCACTCTCACCAATCAGATATAGATGTCCTATATTGTAGACAGGCTATCAATATTGAACTTCCACAAAACTCTGTTAATTCTCAGTTAAGCAGCACATTATTACATGGCAGTCGGGTGCCAGCATTATATTGGCTTCCATGTAGCCGCCAGTGTTAACAAGTTAACATGTCAAAGGGGTTGTCTTACCTAATCAAAAGTCTAATGACTGGCAGGATTGTGTGCAAAAATTAAAAAAATAAGCACCTTCCATAGCGCTCTCCATCCCTGCACCACGGCTCCTAGATGTCCCCACCCAATCAGATGTGATGGGGACATGTTCTTGGTCACATGACTGTTGCAGCCTTTCCCTGGCGTCAGCAGAAGTAAAGTGGCATGTCACTTACAGTGACGTGCTGTTCTTGCCCAGGTGATCACTGAGGCCATTGACTCGCTACAGCAGTCTTTTGACCAAAAACAGATTCATGCAGTGCTGGAACGAAGGGTGCTTTAAAAGATTAGGTTTGTAAAAAAAAATATTATTGATTTTTTTCGATTATTTTTTAATTAAACCAGACAGACCTCTTTAAGTACTTTTTCAGGGCACCCAGCTTGAATTTGTCTATTTCTCTTGGAGCTTCTACTCTCAGTCTGAACTTGTCTTTTGTACTTTTTTCTTTTCTTGGGTTTTATTACTGTTTTCTTTTTATTATTTTCTTTGTTGAAATAAAAACATGCTTCAAGTCTAATAAAAGAAGTGGCTGAGCCTCACCATGGATCGACCATGAATCTCCTGTAGGCCCTACTCTCAGAATTGGGCTTGATCATTTATGACCACTGTTTACTCTGCTGTCTGGTATTTACGGGCTACATCTGCCACTTCACTACTGCTTACTTAGAATTTAAGAAGATTTGCTGGTGTCGTTTACTAACTTCTGCCTTTGACCTCTCCTGGAAGGACAGGGTGACATGTATCTGTGGGAGACCACTACTGAAGCAGGGCCACCTCCTGGACAATCTGGTCATGATACTGGCAAGGTCTTTCTCTCTCTCTACCTCTTCATCTGATTAATTTTTCATATTAAACCAAAACAGATGGGACTGAGATTAAAAGGAAGGTAGGGATTTAGCAGAACACAGCCTCGCATTCCCGTCACAGTGCGGCAGAGTTAAACCTGGGGGCGGGGGTCTCCTTGCCGTGTTATGCCTTTAACCCTTTACCTGCTGATATGCAAGGACACAGCAACTATAATGGGCCAAATCGAAACATTCTGATAACAATATTAGAATCTAAAAATGAAGGAATGGAGCGGATATGTCATTAATGAGTCCGAAGGTGGGATAAGGGGAGATGAGATGGTATGATGAAATGTGAGCTTGTTAACCCTTCCCAAGTTACTGGAGATTAGGATTTGTTGATAGTGGAAGAGTTAACATAATAATGTCTAAAGAACCTTATTAATTCCTGAGTATTTGGTGACGTTCTGAGGCTTAAAATCCTATAATGAGTTCCCAAGAGTGAGCGGTGGCTTTATATGCACTCAGCTGGGCTCGGATTCTGGAGGCAGAAGAAGGAACATTGTGTAATGTTGTAAATACCATCGGAATGGGGACAAGCGGTCTCTTCTATATTCTCAACATAACATATCTCTTTCTACCTGTGTATACAGGAATTTCTAACTTATTAATAAACTCTCTTACCATCCTCACTGTCTTCTTCCTTCATTTTCCACTTAGTATTGACAGAACGTAGCTGTTCTAAGATAAGCCCTATGTGTATGATCATCCAACTGGCTTCTCAACTATACTATTACAATAGTAGCATAGGTGTACATCCCATACATGTGCGCCCAGGATTTTCTTACTATGACTAAGGATAACATCGCTTTTCCCATACTTCTATCATCCTGCAACATCAAAGCTGCTTTGCACACATGGGTTAGGTAGCTCAAAACCAAACAGCCAATAGCCTTTCTAGACCTGTAGGTATGAACATATATTATAGTTTCTGTTCTCCCACTGGGATCCACTGTGCCAACTAAGTTTTTTGGCTTTGGGCTAAACCCTAAGAGGGTTATTCAGACACTCTCTTGGTATTCACCCTTTAACCCCTCTACAGGGATCTGGCCTTCACTACAGGGGAGCGACCAGACTGCTACCTCTAGTCCCAGTATAGTTGGTAGCTGACCTACTGAGGTCACGGACACTGGTGTGAGCACCTGGGGCTCTAGGCACAGAAAACATAGTCTGAACAGTCACTTATACAAATTATTGTGTTTTAGGCAGAATTTGACTGTAGGAAACTTGGCTGGGTGGCTGGGATGTTGTGAAACCGTACCGCAATCGCAGAAGCTGTCTAGACAGTCACAATACTGAAATTGCAGATAGTTGTCAATACAGAACAGAAAATACTAGGAGAGCCTGTGGGCAGGGTAGTGGTTAATGCAGAAATAAGGCAGGCAGGAACCAAGACTATAGCACAGGCAGACGGACTATGAGAACTTAAACATCCCCTTGAACTGAAACCAAACTCTGAGGTCTTCTAAACACCTTTGCTGGTCACAGGGAACCTTTAAGCTAAGAGATCCTTTGCCTGCAGAGGGTGCTTTAAATACCCAGGGACCGTCAGCCAATGGCTGGGGAAGGATTTGCCAATGTGTGCACTTAAAGAGACCACAGGTGAACATGCGGGTGGCTTAAGGTAACAGAGACTGGAGCAATGAAGACAGCAGCTTGCAGAAGATGCCGGGCAGTATGGTGAGCAGCATGACCAATGAGGTCACTGATCGCTGACAGAACAGGCAGCAGGGGACCAACTAATATCAAGTAATGCTTCTATTACCCTCCTCACTAAACTTTTATCATCTTTGTGGTCTTACTATTTTCTTAAGGGAAATTTGTCACCTATAATTTCTTCTGCCAGTTAAAACCAGATAATGACACATATCTCTTTTCTTCTTATGGTATTTTTTTATTCTGTTTCTTGAACATGATTATGGGGGCAGCTATCTTGCCTTAGCTGTTGCTAACAGCATTTAGAGATATGCTTTTATCAATGACATATCAGCTACAAAGGGCCATAGACATAATGGACAGGAGGAGACCTTAGTGACCACTATAGGAGAGTTTTCTAGGCATGTTCTGTGACCTGTGCAGAGGTCATTCTACAGGGAGGGAGTAGATAAGCTGTGATATCATCTGTCCTATGCTATCTATACAAAGGTGACAGCTGTATTGTAACCCTGCTTGGGATGATAATGAGATGACTGCTAAAAAGTGACCTGTACAGATGAAGATGTGGCTCCTATTATTAGTAGGCAGTGCAAAACTGCTGGATTTTAGGATTTTTTTTAAATATAGATGCTGACATGGAAAATTAAAAGTAGCATCACCCAAAAAAGAAAAATCTTTAAAAATATGTTTAACATAACAACTTTATTTAAATAATAGTACATTTTATGATGCCACATTCCCTTTAATTATACAATAGTTCTTCCCCTATAGTCCTTTACATCCAGTATAATCCGACTATCCTCCTCACTATAACTCTGCCACAGCTTCCACACGTCCTGTACACCTGGCAGAGATAGAACACATTCCCTATATTATTTATCATTGGGATATTTCTATAAGGCTATATGTAATCATATGAGGTCCCTGTACACTGCTTTGGGATACTGCATGACCAGTATAACCCATGCATTTTTTATATTTCCATTTATGAGCTTCTCTGTCTCAGGCTAATTCGGGAGCAGGTTTCCTTCCCAGAGGCAAATTATGTTAATGGTTTAAAAATAAAAAGATTAATGACAGGAGTTATATAACCCACAATGGAGACAGTGAAAGGTTTGGTCTCAATATATTATATACGTAAGTCTACTAATCACAATTCTCTACTGTACCTATACTTAAAGGGGTTATTCAGGGGAAGCGGGCGTAAATTCTTTAGCAGTGACTCAGATTGATCTAAAAAATAAAAGACGTGACACCCTCACTGATCTCTGTTCCTAGGCATACCCGGTTCCCCTTAGTATCTACTTTCTGGTCCCCTCTAAAATACATGCCCATACACATGAAACACTGATTGGACTCATTGTGGCCAATCAGTCACCCATCAAATAAACAATCCCACTAGCAACATGCCAGACTAAACTGGCCGACCACGGAGTTATTTAACCCTTTCAAGACCCAGCGATTTTTCACCTTCTTGACCTGGCCTAATTTTGCAAATCTGACATGTATCACTTTATGTGGTAATAACTTTGGAACGCTTTTATTTATCTGAGCCATTCTGAGATAGTTTTCTCGTGACATCTTGTACTTAATGTTAGGGGTAAATTTGGGTCGATATGTTTTACCTTTATATTATACAAAATCCATCCAAAATTTACAGAAAATTTTGAAAAAAATTGCAATTTTATGAATTTGAATTTCTACGCATTAAAGGCATAGTTTATACCCTGTAGGTCTACATTATGTTGGCATCAGTTTTTATAATTACATTCTATAATTTTTCACATTTTACAAGTTTACAATTTTCAGTTTTTGTGCAGATTTTTAATTTTAAATCCAATTTTTCCTATAACACAGCAAGGGTTAACAGCAAAATGAACCTCAATATTTATTACCCTGATTCTGCAGTTTACAAAAACACCCCATTTATAGTTGAAAACTTCTGTATGGGCGCACGGCAGGCCTCAAAAGGAAAGAGGCAACATATGGTTTTTGGAGGGCGAATTTTGCTGGAATGGCTTTTGGGTGTTGTTTCTTATTTGAAGGCACACTAAGGCACCCCTACAGTAGAAACACGCAAAAAGTTACCCAATTTTGGAAACTACACCCCTTAAAGAATTTATTCAGGGGTTTACTGACCACTTTGACCTCACGGGTGTTTTATAATATTTAGAAACACTTGGCTATGAAAATGAAAAATTATATTTAGTTTTTTACTAAACTCACTTAAAAAGTCACTTAACCCAAATTTTTCAAGGGATAACAGGAGCAAATACACCCCACAATTTGTTACCCATTTTCTACTAAATAAGGCAACACCCCATACCAAATGTATATTATTTTATTCATGTTCTACTACTTTTATATCATTAAATCACTTCTAATTAAACTTTTTTTTTGCATCACCAAATCGAAGACCCATAAATTTTTGATTTTTCCATCAATGTAGCTGTGTGAGAACTTGTTTTGTTTTTCAGGACGGGCTGTAATTTTTACTGGTACAATTTTGGGGTCTATATGACTTTTTAAGTGCTTTTTATTCCATTTTTTAAAGCTGGAAAAATTGCATTTCTGTCTTTGTTTTTTATGGGGTTCATCATGTGGTATATTTGATATGTTAATTTTATTCTGTGGGTTCATATGATTATGGCGACACCAAATTTGTATTTTTTTCAAAGTTCTACCATTTTTTATTTAACTTTTCTTTTGCATCACCAAAATTTTAGGCATAGAAAACGATCTAAATGCTAGAAAGCTGTCTTATATTTAGAAGCGGTGGTGAATCCACCAAAGTTATGTAGAGTCATGCGCCTCTTCATAACTTCAGCTGATACTCTGACAGCTATGGGGCTTTATTAAGCCCGGCATCTAAAACGCTGAGTGTGCCCCTTAGTGTGTAAATGTATATTTAATTTATTAGGCTCCTGTCCCCACCAGGCTGGGAGGTAGCAGGGCAGGCAGAAGCC
The DNA here is from genome assembly GCA_033119425.1 of Bufotes viridis. Taxonomy (NCBI): domain Eukaryota; kingdom Metazoa; phylum Chordata; class Amphibia; order Anura; family Bufonidae; genus Bufotes; species Bufotes viridis. The sequence continues at coordinate 201,544,291 of CM065594.1, read as the reverse complement.
CAGCAGCTCCTAGCACAGCCTGTCTGTCTAGTCAGCGCAGTACTACGCTGATAGAAGATTGATTTCCATTAGCAATGCTCATTTAAGAGAACGCTGCTAAGGGACATTTCAGCTCAAGTTTTACACCATAAATAAAGGTTTTTCCTAAATAAAGTATTAGAAAAATGTTCTCTATCACTGTTCCTACACATTAGCAAAAAAAAAAAAAAAAAAGAGGCAGTAACACTTTAAGTTCAAACTGTTGCTTACTGAGCACAACTGATACTCAAAATGCCAGATCCGATTTTTTTCTGACGGATCAGAAGAACAGAAAGCTAACGGTGATGTGAACCCGGCCTTAGATGTTAGCTTAATATTGTCTCACTAACCAAGAAGGAAAGTGCTGATTAGATTTGAATGATGTCCAGGAAAGTCATGTAAGCAAGGCCTGCACTGATCTCTCTGTGTCCTCATCCATAAGTGTTTCCATCTGCATCAATGAGTTAATTTCAGTTGTTCTTTCTCGAATAGATGACACCTTAATCGATTCGCATTGAAATGGAATTACTGTGTGCACCACTATTAAAAAATGTTTCAAAATTTGCTTATTCACTATGTAGACTCCCCAGATAGTAAAGATAGGAGAGCAATTTAGGGAGCAGGTATAATTTTATTATCAAGAACCTTGATAATCGTTTCAAACACACCTTCCAAAATGGGTATTGGGCTGAACAATCCCACCAAATATAAAGCATCATTCCAGTTCCTGCATTGCAAAATCAGCACAAATCGGAGGCATCTGTACCATCTAGTTATGATTTTAAAAAGTTTTTCCTAGGCCTGGCATGCAACAGGCATTTTATGTATCAGGGTAAATATTTTTGCAAATCCACTTCAGACAAGCTGTTTAGTTCGCTTTTCCAGGAACACCAGCAAGGCCTTAAAGGTATGGAGACATGTTTGACCAGTCATTACTAGACATAGCCTAACCATCAATAGCCTTCAGACCCAGGAAGGAGTTCACAGCCCCCACACCCACTACAAGGTTATTGAGCAAAGAAGTAATGCCTCATCTGAAAAAGTCCAGCTAGGTATCCGTTTGTCCTGCAAGGTATTTGTTGGATTAGTAGAAGGGGATTTTGTACACGTAGGTCTGTTGATTCATGGTAATCTAGAATTTGCCCATTGTACTCATGTGTATCTCGCACCATACAGTATGTATCTCGCACCATACAGTATGTATCTCTGGGGTAATATCTGAGGGACTCTTTTCTATGCAGGGGATGAATAAGTCAGCAAGAACTAATTACAATGTGTTCTGGGAGATGTGGGATAACCCCTTTAAGTTTTCTCTTAAATAATCTTATACTCTAATAGTTCACTTACTATCCTACCCAGCGGTTCATTGTTCTTATCAATTCAGCTATGAAAAGAAAAAAAATATCATGAATGTATTCTAATGGCGGTGTTATGAGCACTGTCCTATTTTTGATAGTCTCCAGCTGAGTAGTAACCCAGCTGGAGCAGGGATACATTAGACAATTGCACTTGATGAATACGCACTGTCCTCATAGCACGTTCACAAGCTGTGCCAGTCCTCTTTGTATTCTAGTGCTGTTCTCGCGTACCACACCACAGTGTTCCTAGCCTGTGTCAACTACAGCTCATGCTAAGGCATGGAGGAATGGGCTGAAGTACAAACATGCACATGTAGAAATCCTATACATTGCCCCACTGATTGTGAATAGGATGTTCCTATACGTAACTTGGCATCATGTTCACCAGGCAGAAGCCTCAGTGCATGGCCGTATAAGCTGAGGGATCAAAGTGGGACCCAGGTCGCTGAGATTTAATTTGACGGGCTCCAGTAATAACATTAGCTTTCAGTACCACAGTGCGCTTTATGGATTTGCGTCATTATACAAAGACAACAATTTTTTTCTTTGCATTCTCGTTTTAATTTAATATAATTAGAAAAGTGCTTTTCCTTGCAAACTGTGTCAAAAGATCATTCCAAGGCAGATTTTACCCAAATGATCAGAAAAGATTGTAGGAAATTTCCCTGACATTAACAAGCAGTGACCTTTGATTAAATCACAGACGAGACAGTCGAACTCAGCGAGATGAGACCTATCAAATGTGTAGAGTTAGAAGTGCAGGGTTTTGTTTGATATATTTTTAGACATTAAAAGTCCATTCATTCTTCATTAATAGGACCTAATAAGTGCTGGGTTGTCAAATGTTCTGGAAAACTCTCTTGGGAGAGTGGAGAATCTCCACAATATAAAATGTGCTTCTACAATACACGCCAATAGAAAAGTTCCAATGACATATCTGTAAAAAATAATTGTGTAAGCATCGCATTCTGATGTGAGAACCAGAGAAGAGCTGTGATACATAAGCACAATGTAGGGTTTTGCTCCAGAGATCTGTCCGATTGGCATTCAAATGTGTATGGGGAGCTCCCAAGTCTTCCCTGGCAGATGATGTTGGAGGTGAGAAGGATCTTCGTCTGATCTTTTAGTTTGGGAGATAAGGCGCCACCAGAAATGTTGGACATGGGCAGACTGGCCATAGACCCTACAGGAAAATTTCCCAGTGGGACGGTGACCGGGGGGCCGCCCAAGCTCTTCTCACGCCCACCATCTAGGTACATAATGATCTGATGCTTTCAGCATTAATTAATGAAGGAGCATCAAGTGTTTCTGCACCTGGCCAGCAGCCACAGGTGCCCACCTGAATTTAACTGTATTGCTGTCCTCAGGACAGTGACACAGTTGAATACTGTGGCGCGGGATGCAGTGTTTTGTGTTGCACTGTAGCATTTGGTTCTGCTGAGGCAGTATTTTGTACTGCACTGTGTTATGTGGTTCTGCTGGGGCGGTATTTTTTGTGCACTACTGTATTGCTGAACCTGCCTACTTTGTTGTCCCTGCCTAAATGTGTTGCCCTGCCTTCTGTCGATTTTGACACCCCTACAACATGCGGCCACTTTTAGTTTTTTTTGTTTTTTCCAGAGCCACTTTAAGTTCCTAGTCTTCCTCTGCGCTTGGATGATCCAAATTGGAAGAGATAGCTAATTTTTTGTCCGACAACTATTGAATGTACATGCCCAGCTTTATGGTCTGGAGAACATTTAGTATTACAAGGCAGCCATTCACATACATTTCTGTCCATTTAACACAATCCCAGCTTGAGTCCACCAAAACAGGATCGGGCTCATAGAGAGCTGCTCATGGTTCTGGTTTCTCTCTATAATGCCCACATGTTCTAATAGGGCATGGGGACAGAGTTTGTTTTCGACAAACAACCCCTTTCCAACCAGTGCTGTAATAGTGCATGAGCTACTGTACTATTACAGAACAGTGATGCAGTGGGCAATGGAGGCATCACAAATTAAAAAAAGTTAAAGAATTTAAAACGGGTATATACATTTGGTAATGCCATAATTGTAAGAACCTGCAGAATAAAGTTATCTTTACATTAATACCATGCGGTAAATGCCCTAAAAATGTAACCCCCAAAAACTGTCAAAATCTCTATTAGATTCCACCCTCCCTCTCAATAAAAAGTTGAACAATACATTATATGTAGCCCGAAATTGGCCCATTAAAATTATTACTTGTCCCTCAAAATGCATGTTGTCATATGATTATGTCAACAGAAAAATAAAAATGGCATGGTTTTTAAAATATGGAGATTTTTGGAAAAACAAAAATGTGGAAAAAGATACAAAGAAATCACCACGTCACTAAGGGCTCGTTCACATCACCGTTTCTCCTTTCCGTTCTCCGGCTCTGTTAAGGAGCAGGAGAACGGAAAGGATGGATTCTGGAGATAACTGACACCAAACTTTCGTCTCCGCTCAAAAATCATGTTCTGAGCGGACACGGAACGGACCCCATTATAGTCTATGGGGTCTTTAGGCTCAGTTAGGTGTCAGTTATCTCCAGAATCCGTCCTTTCTGTTCTCCTGCTCCTTAACGGAGCCGGAGAACGGAAAGGAGAAACGGTGATGTGAACGAGCCCTAACTTGCAAAGTAGGTTGCATTCTTAAAGGGGTTCTCCTGACTTGTACCTAAAAGGCCTCTTTCAGCTAACTTGTGGAGAGAAGATACTTAGTAGTACTTATCCTTCTGTCACTCTGTTGATTTCGTGATCCCGGGCGGGATTACGTGACCTCTCGACTGGCTGCGGGCTCCTCCACTGACGTTGCGACCAGGTGTGCTTCTCTTCACACAGCTGATAATGCAGAGGTAGATAAACAATAAGACACAGGAGAAAATCGATTCGCAACCTCAGAAAAAGAGCCCCACAGCTAGTCAGGAGGTCACGTGATCCCAGCCGAGATTGCAGAATCGGCAGAGTGACCAGAGGGGTACTGCTCAAATGGGCTCTCCACAGTTTAGCTGAAAGGCTTTTTAGGTTCAGACCTGGAGAAACTGGCTTTTCATGATCCAATCCAGGAACAAGTCACAATGGGATAAAGTTTCAAAAATTTAACCAACTCCCAATCTCCTGCTATTGGTGGTTCTTTCACTTCTTTGCTTTTATGTGGGCTCAAGACGGAACGGAGCATTTAGGTAAAAGTTGTGTCATTCTATCATAGGAGATTAGCACAATGTAGCTTTATTACACCAGTTCCTTAATGTGAGAAGAAATAAGTCTGCCTTGCTCGGCAACCTTGTTAGCAGCCATGAATAATATATGGGCATTACATGGGGGAAATCTTAATAAATGTAAATGATTCGGATTCACAGTGCGCACCTAATTACTACTGTGCATATTAATGTGCACAGAGACGGAACAAAGGAAAATCCCGCTCTGATCTGCATAAGGTGGAGATCACACCAGTCCTGACTGCACTGGGCATACCTCTAGACTGCCGGGATCCATTACTAGATAATGAAATTCATTCATGAGCTCCACCCTGGGTGCTGTAAGCTACCCCTCCTCCATTCTGTGTGACAGCGTCCAGCAGGATTAATCCTTGGGATTCGCAGTAGTTAAATCCGTACCAATGTTATATAACAGAGAAGAGGGCAGGGGATGGGGAAAGAAATGGGCATGGAGCAGTCTGAAAGGTCAACTACAAGGGTTTATCACAAAGGGAGGGAGAGATACAGGGAGGTAGCACTGCAGAGGGGGGAAGGAGGGTGACCCAGAGACAGCAAGCGTCAAGAAAAGATGAATACTCTATAGTAACTTATGTGGACAGATTGTATACTTAAAAGCCCCATATACTAATTAGAGGTACAGTTTTTATGCATTTTTTTTTATAATGACGTCGATGACTTATGCAGCCGTATAGCCATATGACTACCATATAAATATTATATAGATTTTTTTTAAGTCCTTGTTCAAACTACCATGATAGCTTTGGTTTTTGAAGAGCATCTGTCAGCAGGGTCAACCCTATTGAACCAGATTAATCCAGGCATATTGCCCAGTAGGGTTGACCCAGGTTATTCCACATTATTTATTTTTCTACATTGTGCTCTTCAGGAGAAATATGTTTCTTGTTATATGCGAATTAAGCTCCTGGAGCATCAAGGGGCTGGCTCAAGCCCTCGGAGCACAAGTTCATCAATGCCCTGCTGCTGAAGACACTCCCCCTTCTCCTTGATTGACAGCGCCATGTGAGATGTCACACCTGCGCCGTTATTCCGAGTATCACTGCAAGCACCGTAGGTATCTGCGTTGCTAAGGAAGCAGTAGCAATGTAGAAGAATAAAAAAGTGTTGCTGGAATCAGCTGGGTTGCCCTACCCAGCAGTATGCCTGGTTTAATAGGGTTGACGCTGCTGATAGATGCTCTTTAACAGTCATGATAAAATTTCAATGTGCCCTGACAGATCCTATTAACTTATAATGGGGCCCGTTAGGTATCTATCAAACTTTTGGCTACTTGAATAGTGCTGCAGTCATTCTTGCCCCCAAATAGTGGAGCCCTGACAAAATAGAACCCAACACCAATGTGAACAGAGCTTTAAATGGGTTGTTCAAGTTCAATAAAAAATAAAGCAGCTCCCCTGTAAATGTGATAAAATAACAAGAAGCCAAACTCTTATCCCTCTCCCTACCGCATCCTACATCATCTACATCATGCTCCTGTAACACCCCACCCCCCTACATATACAATAAAAAAGTATTCATACCTACTGAATTTTTCCACAATTTTTCATGTTACTTCTAGAAACGTAAATGTATTTTATTAGGATTTTATGTGATAGAGCAACATAAAGTAGCAAGTATGTGAAGTGAAAAGAATGATACATGGTTTTCAAAATAACTAAAAATATGGAAAGTGTAGTGTGCATTTGTATTCAGCCCCCCTGAGTTAAAACTTTGTAGGACCACTTTCGCTGCAAGTCTTATGGGGTATGTCTCTTCCAGCTTTGCACATCTAGAGGCTGAAAATTTTGCCCATTGTTCTTTGCAAAATAGCCCAAGCTCAGTCAGATTGGATGGAGAACATCTGTGAACATCAATTTTCAAGTATTGCCAGATTCTCAGTGGGATTCAGCTCTGGACTTTGGGCCATTGGGCCTTTGATCTAACCCATTCCATTGTAGCACTCTCTGAATGTTTAGGGGCGTTGTCCTGCTGGAAAGCGAACTTCTGCCTCAGTCTCAAGTCTTTTGCAGTCTCTACCAGGTTTTCCTGCAGGATTGCCCTGTATTTAGCTCCATCCATTTTCCCATCAACTCTTTACTAAGTGGGATTTCAGCTATTGCAGATAACACCTCATTCATTGAGATAGGCGGATCTAGTTCTGCCTGTTGAGTAGGACTAATTTTAGGAATATTCATATCTCCCAAAAACCCAGCCAGACTACTATAATCTATTTGAATCTTTGTAGAATATAAGTTCTTATAATATTCCCAAAACACTCCCATTATTTTATCTGGTTCATTATGTATTATACCCCATTATCTTGAATCGAAGAGATGTTTGCTACCGTTTCCATCTTTTTAACTATCTTAGAGAGATACTGTATTTACCTGGTCTACCCCCTTCCCAGTATCTTCTAGACTAAATCCATATTTTGTGCTTTTTCATTAAGATAATTGTTATACTTATTGTCCGCCAGCAACCAAGCTTCTCTTGTTTCCTCTGTTTTTTGAGTAATCATCCCTTGCTCCTTATTTTCCAATGCAATTTTTAATCATACTCCTTCCCAGACCATATTTACCTCAGCTGAGTCCTTATTTACACTGAACAAAAATATAAATGCAACACTTTCGGTTTTGCTTCATTTTGCATGGGCTGAACTCAAAGATCTAAAAGATTTTCTACATACACAAAACACCTGTTACTCTTAAATATTGTTCACAAATCTGTCTAAATCTGTGTTAATGAGCACTTCTCCTTTGCTGAGACAATCCATCCCACCGCATTTCAATTCGCTGAATAGACAGCATTAATATTGCACAGGTGTGCCTTAGACAGCCCACAATAAAAGGGGGGGGGGGTAGAAAACCAGTCAGTATCTGGTGTGGCCACCATTTGCCTCACGTAGAGCAACACATCTCCGTCACATAGAGTTGATCAGGTTGTTGATTGTGGCCTGTGGAATGTTGGTCCACTCCTCTTCAATAGCTGTGCGAAGTTGCTGAATATTGGCAGGAACTCGAACACGCTGTCGTATAGGCCGATCCAGAGCATCCCAAACATGCTTAATGGGTGACATGTCCGGTGAGTATGCTGGATATACAAGAACTAGGATGTTTTCAGCTTTCAGGAATTGTGTACAGATCCTTGCAATATGGGGCCGTGCATTATCATGCTGCAACATGAGGGGATGGTCATGGATGAATGGCACAACAATGGGCCTTAGGATCTTGTCACGGTATCTCTGGGCATTCGAAATGCTATCAATAAAATGCACCTGTGTTCGTTGTCCATAACATATGCCTTCCCATACCATAACCTCACCGCCACCATGGGCCACTCGATCCACAATGTTGACGTCAGCAAACCGCTCACCTACACCTGCTGTCTGCCATCTGCCCTGAGCAGTGAAAACCGGAACTCATCCGTGAACAGAACGCCTCTCCAACGTGCCAGACACCATCAAATGTGAGCCCACTCAAGTCGGTTATAAGGACGAACTGCAATCAGGTCCGGACCCTGATGAGGACGATGAGCATGCAGATGAGTTTCCCTGAGATGGTTTCTGACAGTTTGTGCAGAAATTCTTTGGTTATGCAAACCGATTGTTGCTGCAGCTGTCCGGGTGGCTGGTCTCAGACAATCATGGATGTGAACATGCTGGATGTGGAGGTCCTGGGCTGGTGTGGTTACATGTGGTCTGCGGTTGTGAGGCCGGCTGGATGTACTGCCAAATTCTCTGAAATGCATTTGGAGACGGCTTATGGTAGAGAAATAAACATTCATTGCACGGGCAATAGTTCTGGTAGACATTCCTGTAGTCAGCATGCCAATTGCACGCTCCCTCAAATGTTGCGACATCTGTGGCATTGTGCTGTGTGATCAAACTGCACATTTCAGAGTGGTCTTTTATTGTGGGCAGTCTAAGGCACACCTGTTCAATATTCATGCTGTCTAATCAGCACCTTGATATGCCACACCTGTGAGGTGGTATGGATTATCTCGGCAAAGGAGAAGTGCTAACTAACACAGATTTAGACAGATTTGTGAACAATATTTGAGAGTAATGGGTCTTTTGTGTATGTAGAAAATGTTTCTGATCTTTGAGTTAAGCTCATGCAAAATGGGAGCAAAACCGAAAGTGTTACGTTTATATTTTTGTTCAGTGTATTTCAAAAAAGAAGATTAGGGCTAGGGCTACACGAAGACAATAAGTCGCGCGATACATAGGGCACAACTACACTGCAACATGTGTCGGTCTATGGTGTTGCACTGCGACTTGTGACATGATGCGACTGCGACGTGACAGTCGCAGAAAAATCCATCTTAGATGGATTTTTTGTTAATGTCGTGTCGCAGTCGCAGCATGTCGTAGTGCGACACCATAGACTATCATTATAAAAATTGTTGCACGACACATGACGTCGTGTAGACCTAGCCTAAATCTCTTTCAAGTTGCTCCTCTCTCCCCATTAAGTTAGGCCATATAGGATTAACTGAATAGAGTTTACAAGTAGCATTCTCCCCTTCTACACTTAGACATATCTTTAATAAAACTGGGGAATGGTCTGAGATGCACCTTGGCCCATACGAGACTACCACTTTATTCGGAACAGTCTCCTGGTTTCTGAATGCTAAATCAATCCTGAAAAGAGAATCATATGTTTTACTATAACAGGAAAATTGTCTCGTTACCAGGTTATGAGTCCTCCATATGTCTCACCAACCAAACTCTTGCATTAGCTTTTTTAATGGTGTAGGCCCTATTTTTTTGTCTATCTTTCTTTGTTAATCTATCTAATTCCTCATCCATCGTACAATTAAAATCCCCCAGCAATAATAATGGGCAATTATCTTTATCCTGTAGAAACTCCTATAATTTTAACAACACCTCATGCATATAAGGTGGCGGGATATAAACCCCTGCCACTATGTATCTTATTTTTTCAGACTTTCCACACACAAAAAAACATAACTCCCCTCTACATCCACTTTTTGGGAGAATATTGAAGATGGTTTATCTTTATGAATGAGAATACTAGTCCAAAGTTACAAGTCCAGCTCACCTTGAATAGATACTCCGCGTGCACGGAAGGACCAGGAAATCCAGAGCATGAAGAGAAAAAAGGAAGGATCTGGCACATTGATACTTTGCAGTAGAAAAATTTCCATTTATTGAAGCAACATAACTCCATGTACAGACACTTCAAATCACAGCGGTAGTGCGTTGACGCGTTTCAGACAAAGTCCTTAGTCATAACACAAGTTGAAGCAAAAGTGAGACAATATATACCTCTCCTGAGGAAGCCACTCCCCCAAAATGGGAGTGGAGACCAAAGGAATTAGTCTCACCTGCATCTAAACACCTCTGAGTAAATCTGTAATGTTAAAATTAGACATAATTAGTCTATTTACAAACAAAGACAAATATGTACCATGAGGTGATTATCAAAACATCAGTTATAAAGACCATCTATTGATAAAAATACATGAGTTCTCTTTTTAAATTGAGACCTGAGGGCATTCGGGTATTCAGAATACTAGTCCCTCTGCAATACCCACTATGAACGGAGTGGAACTGATGAGCTAGACCGTATGGCTTAGTAAAGCCGGATCTCACCCCTGGACTTGTGTTTGGGGAGCTGACCGGCTGGGTGTCGGAACCTGATACTCTGTTTGTGAACTGCGCTCTATAGGTGAGGTAGAGACGGTATATGTATTAGGAAGTGCCTAGATGGGCAGGTGTTTATTTTTGCTGGATTTATGTTTGTGCTGGTGCTAAAGTGCCAGGATAAAGCACCATTTGGATTTGAACCCTGTTGTCAGAGGAGAAGTCTGTGATTGCGACCTCCTGTGAGAGAGCGATCCCTTACACTACCAATAGCTCTAAACACAGCAAAATTATTTATCTTATCCCCCAACCCTCTTTATTGTTATTATACTTTATCTGTTATTTAAATTCACAACAGTATCTTCCCATCAACTCTGACCAGCTTCCCTGTCCCTGCTAAAGAACAGCATCCCCACAGAATGATGCTGCCACCACCATGTTTCACGGTGTGGATGGTGTGTTCGGGGTGATGTGCAGTGTTTATTTTCTGCCACACATAGCATATTGCATTTAGGCTAAAAAGTTCAACTTTGGTCTCATCTGACCAGAGCACCTTCTTCCACATATTTGCTGTGTCCCCTACATGGCTTGTGGAAAACTGCAAACGGGGCTTCTTATGGCTTGCTTTCCAAAATGGCTTTCTTCTTGCCACTCTTCCATAAAGGCCAGATTTGTGATGTACACAACTAACAGTTGTCCTGTGGACAGATTCTCCCACCTGAGCTGCATGGGATGGTCAGAGCTTGGAATATTCTTTTATAACCTAAACCTGCTTTACACTCCTCCGCAACGTTATTATTAATCTGTCTGGCATGTTCCTTGGTTTTCATGATGCTGATTGATCACTAATGTTCTCTAACAAACCTCTGAGGCCTTCACAGAACAACTGCAGTTATATTGAGAAGAAACTACACATAGGTGGACTCTATTTAGTTGGTGGGTAACTTCTGAAGGCAATTGGTCACATTTAAGTTTATTTAGAGTTATCAGGGGGCTTAATACAAATGTACGCCACACTTTTAAGATTTTTATTTCAAAATTTTTTGAAAACTTTCACTTTACACATACTTGCTATTTTGTGTTGGTCTATCATATAAAATCCCAATACAATACATTTACCGTAAGTTTCTGTGTGTAACGTGAAGAATGTGGAAAAGTATGACTACTTTTTCAAGGCACTGTATACTGACATCCCATATAGTGCTGAGGCTGGTGACTGGCTGCATGGTGACCTGTGTTCACAGAACATCACTGCTGCAGCCAGGAAGATGATGGCAGTGCAGTGGCAGGAGAAACCCAGCGCGGGAGAGGAAAAAACAGATGAGTATGACTTTTTTTGTAATATAACACACCTGCATGAGTTTTTATTTAACAATCCCTGGAAATATATGTGCCTGAAGTATGGTATTTGGCAAATGTGATGTGAAAGCCTAATTTTGCACTCAGCTGGAAGAACAGTATAGCTAAGGCTATACACACTATGTTAGGTGAGATCATTTGAAATAATCCATGTATCCCAGATGTATACAACTGTATGGCCTCTTTCACATGGGCATTCCGGATTCGTCCCGGGTGCATTGCGCGAAACCCACGCGGGTGCACACGCAATTTCAGTTAGTTTTGACTGCGATTGCATTGTTCAGTTTTTTCTGCACAAGTGCAATGCATTTTGCACGCGTGTGATAAAAACTGAATGTGGTACCCAGACCCGAACTTCTTCACTGAAGTTCAGGTTTAGGTTCAGTGTTGTGTAGATTTTATTATTTCCCCTTATAACATGATTATAAGGGAAAATAATAGCATTCTTAATACATAACCATGTTAAAAGGGAAAATAATACAGTAAATTGACTTTAATCAATTTATGTACATAATCTCCCTAGCAACCATGCGTGAAAATTGCATTGCATCCGCACTTGCTTGCAGATGCTATGCGATTTTCACGCAGTCCCATTCATTTGTATGGGGCCTGCGTTGCGTGAAAAACGCAGAATTTAGAACATGCTGCGATTTTCACGCAACGCACAAGTGATGTGTGAAAATCGCTGCTCATCTGCACAGCCCCACAAAAAGTGAATGGGTCAGGATTCGGTGCAGGTGCAATGTGTGCACGTCACGCATTGCACCCGCGCGGAAAACTCGTCTGTGTGAAAGGGGCCTATTCAACGTAAACATAATGGTGGTCATATATTATAGCTCTATGCCACTATTCAACAAAATGTGCAACTTTTAAGCTTTTTCTGACAACCTTGGCACATTCCTAAAAAATTGTTTTTGTTTTGCCCTCTTGCCAGCCTTGGGTCGGCAGTGCTGGCAGGCATGTATCAATAGGCAATCCTAGCCATCATCTCCTAACAAAGATGGACAGTACAGAAACTACATCTCCCATCATGAGTTTTCCAGCCTGATCTGTTTCTTCTTTAGCAGGTGTCAGAATAAATAAGGGAATACTGCCGCTATTGTAAGTTCCTCTCTATAGGGTGGGAGGCAGACATCACCTCCTGTTACTGTAAGAGGGAAAATCCACAGACATCTCTCACTACTGCGTGTGTCACGTTTAATTTCCGTCTGCCTCCATGCTACCATGTTACTGTAATCGTTATGAACATGGAATTATCCAGTGACTCTGACATAACAGATGTCATTGAAACAGCGAACATGACATGCAAGGCAAGACTGCTGGGCAAGGCTCTGCATCCCATACCACAATGCACTAGCTAAGTGACTTCAGAAGTGCTCAGAGATAACACAAAATTCACCATTAATGCTCCATCTCCCCCTGCCTGTACCCTGTTTAGTAACTACAGCAGACAGCGGAATGACATGCTGTCAACAACCAGCCTGCTAAACCTGCGGGAATGCAAATGTGGCCATCCAGCAAGAGTAGGGTTACCTTAAGGACTTGTCTCATGTGGACGATCCCTGTCCACAAGCCTTGTTAGAGCATATGGGTATGTAGTGCCCTGGAGCAGGGGTACTTTAAAGTCTGGACATTTGCCTATTTCCCCTATGCAAATTCATCAACTTTTTGCTTTATTTTACTTTAAAGGGTTAACTTTCACTGTTTAATACTGTGTAACTGCATTTTATATGTTGTGATATATATCCTATTCATTTGCACTGTATTTGTTAGACACTGTAGAAAGGGTTAATGAATACTGAGAGGATTTGGGGACTTTGAATAAGACAGCCTGACCTTTTGAATGTCTGGTTTAGCTCTGTTGTTATGTCTGGAAATTTGTTTTTGACTGGAAAAACTGCTGTGTCATTGAGTATGTCTATGACAGACTGGAGTGGTAACTTTGTAATTGTTTGTGCTGAGTTTCTCCACTCCACCCCTCCCACTAGAAGTTTCCAGTCTAGCTAGAAATGGTATATAAGGATAGCAGTCCAGAGCCCCTAGTGTGCTGCAGTTACGGACCAGTACTTAGAGGGGAAGACTCTGCCAGACTACTGAGTGACCAGAAGAAGACGCTGAGACAGGGATGCGCTGCTACAGACCCTGGTTCACCAGCCTTGGACCAGGGTACCAGCCAGTGGCGTAACAAGAGTTCTATGGGCCCCAGGGCAAACTTTGAATTGGGGCCCCCCCACCCCAAACAGACGCCCACCCACCCCAAGCAGCCGCCCACCCACGTTGTGAAAGTGTTGTAGTCGATTATTGAATAGAAGGAGGTAATATTGTCTGAAATTAGGGTCGTATGGATCATCAGTGGGCAGCAATAATTTATTACCGCCCACTGATCATCCATCCATCCGCCCCACCCTGATTTCAGACAATAGCATTGGCACACAATGTCAGGGAGTGGGCGGATGGATGGATCATCAGTGGACGGTAATGTCTGAAATCAGGGTCCGGGTGGGGCGGATGGATCATCAGTGGACAGCAATACTTTATTACCATCCACTGATGATCCATCCATCCATCCGCCCCACCCTGCCCTGATTGCAGACAATGGCAATATAATGTCTGAATTCAGGGGTGCGGGTGGGGCGGATGGATGGATCGATTGATGGATCATCAGTGGACTGTAATAATGTCTGAAATCAGGGCCGGGGGTGGGGCGGATGGATGGATCATCAGTGGACTGGACAATAACAATGTCTGAAATCAGGGTGTGGGTGGGGCATCAGTGGACAGCAATAATTTATTACCGTCCACACTGATGATCTATCCACCCCACCCGTACCCTGATTTCAGACATTATTACCGCCTACTAAGTGATCATCCATCCATCCATTTGGCACAGAATCAGATCCATTATTCCACAAGAATCTACCCTATTCCACAAGTATGTGGATTGTGCGTGTCCCAAAATTCATAATATAAAAATGACATTACTAATGCTACCTACTAGTAGTCCTGGCCAGGCAGATGGAGCAGTAGTATGGATTCGGTCCGGTGACGGTGACCACGTGCGCCCTAATCCTCAGCCTGACTGAATCTGACGTGACCCCAGGGCCTCTTTTAAATTGGCTGGTGGCAGGCTCTTGCTGCGCCTGCGTCGGGAGAGACCAGGCAGTCAGTGTATGAGAGGGCCGGGCCCTGCATCCTTAGCTGTCCTGGTCATGTGGGCTACTAGGGGTGTGTGTGTCTTTGTAGGCGAGGGAGGGCCCGTCATGCCACTGTAGCTTGGAGGGAGGGAGTGGAGACACAGCCGCCGGCAGCTGGCTGAACCGTGGTCCGCGACACACAGATCAGCACTGCAGCACTCACAGCAGGTGAATCAAGCAGGCTGCAGCTGCTGTGCTGACTAGTGTCGTGCCGCAGACAGCATAGACTCCAGACCAGTCCAGTCCAGCTGCACATTTGTCTGTGCTGCCGCAGTGCCGCTGAAGAAGGGTGGGGACTGGGAGTGACTCCACTGGAAGTGAGTGACAAGGGGACAGGGGAGGAGGGACTCGGGCCGGGAGCATAGTTTGTAGTAGTGTAGGGGAGGAGCTGGCCAGCGTACATGTTGCAAAGCTCTGAATCGCCTCCCTCTCTCGCCCGCCCGACCCGCTTATAGACTCTATGGAAAATGAATGCTTACAGCATGGCCTGCACCTGGATTAAGTTAACTCCGCTCTGCCGCAGGGCCCGCCTGCCGCAGCGGGCCCCCTCCCCCGCCGGGCCCGGTCGCGGTCGCACACTCTGCGACCGCGATCATTACGCCCCTGGTACCAGCCTTCTGAAGAGAAAGAGGGACAGCTAGCTCAGGCCTTTCCTCAACATCATCCCTTCTTCTGCCAGGGAAAAGACTGGAAAAGCCAGCCCAATGCCTCGCCTGTATTGTTTTGTACCTGAATTCCTCCAGTAAAGAAGCACCCTGGTTTACTGCAGACCCTGACTCTCTGGACTTATTTCCCATTGGGTTGCACCACGTCTTACCATCCCTTCCAGAGAGCAGCAACACGTGGTGACACCTCGACAGTGTCCGGAGGACCCAGTGTAGCGTTGGAACCACCCCAAACCTGCCCAATTCAGGTACAATAGAGGGGTCTCCTGGATTCAGGACACCCCTTCCTGAGCTAGAACAGTAAGCAGCTCCCTGTCATCTGAATTAGTGCTGTGTAATACTACATATATATGATTGGTTGTGTCTTTTCAGAGATTTGGTCAGGTTGCCTGGCCCATGGCAAGATGTATTTTTGGCCCACCCTTTACTATCCTGATCATACCTCTGAAAAGTGACCCTAGTTCTAACCTCAAGACAAACCTGCTTTCTGAGCCACAGGGCCATTTCTATCATAGGGAAGGATGTTCTGATCCGCAAATGCTCCATGTGCTTTCCCAGAGCATACACTGAATGTACCAATGCTGAGTGTACCAGTGCTAAGGCCTTATTTACACAGCCAGTGTTTGGTCAGCGATTTCCATCAGTGATTGTAAGTCAAAACCAGGTGCAGGTCCAAAACACAGAGGTGGAAATGTTTCCATAATATCTTATACCATGACTCCACTCCCGGCCTTAGGGTAAATTGAGACAGCATGAGGTGGATTTATCAACATTGGTGTAAAGGACAACTGGCTCAGTTGCTCACAGCAACCAATCAGATTCCACTTTCATTTTTCAGAGCTCCTTTGAAAAATGAAAGGTGGAATCTGATTGGTTGCTATGGGCAACTCAGCCATTTTCCCATTAAACCAGTTTGATAGATCTCCCCACATGTATTTTTCATGCACCAAAATCCACAATGTAATCAATGTGTAAACAGGCAGATTTGTAGGCCAGTTCAACAGTGTATTTATATGCTTTGTGTGAACCTAGCCTTAGGTCCATACTGCTATTTTTGGTCATATTTATCATGGGCCCTTTAAGTGCATGTACACACAATGGAAATACACATTGAAAAAACCTGGGACAGAAATCCGGACTTTCAGAGTGCTGTTGTGGATTGCAGTTTACTCTGGCATAGATTCTGCCCCCAGATTCGCTCCATTCAGGGGGCTTGCATGCTCTGCTGGGAGGCCATGAGTCCATGCTTACAGTGGCCTGATTGTGTGGGTTTGGGCAATGGAAAACATTTTGGAAATGTTGAGCTGCTTTACTGCAGAGCTTTTGGGCATGTTCAGACAGCTGTTTCTTTTTTTTTTCCGTGTGTTTTTCACACCAAAATTCGCATTATAAAGCACTTACAAAGTGGGGTTACAAACAGGGTGCAGGTTTTGCAAAAGTTCCGACTACAGGAGAGAGGATACACTGAGCCTGATGTGCAAAAGGGTCCTGGTGCGACAAAGAAGATCAAGGCTATCTAATATACAAAGCTGAGTGTATGTGTGTATGTCTGCTAAAAGAATCCGCACTGTCGCATTTACAATCACAGCATTTGGCACACAGGTACATCAGGTGTCCGGAAAGGTTTTAGACCAGGTCTTAGCTCTCTGGGATGTACGGTTTCTGAGATATTCCCAAAAAATGCATTAGCCAATAGAAGCCTGGTCACATGACCCTTATCAGCCAATAGAAGCTCACAGGCCCTTAGTCTCCACATACACACCATTTTACACCAGGTTTCTATAACAACCCAGCCATTTTTCTTCGCTGCTGTAGGTCAGCTTTAAAGGAAATCTGTGACCAGGATAATCGCTATTGAAGTACAGCCATAGCCTAATAGCACATAGTACCTTATTTCCAGATGTGCCTTTGTTTCAGCAATAGATGTTTTTAACCAGTCCCCGACCGCCGTACGCAGGATTGCGTCCTGCGGGCGGCCGGGATCTTCTGTTTGGACGCGCCGGGGCGTCATCTCGCGAGACGCGAGAGTTCCTGTGAACGCACGCGCGTGTGCGCGTTGCTCACAGTGAAGCGTGACTCGAGAGTTGGACTACAGCCTGCCAGCGATGATCAATCGCTGGCAGGCTGTAGATGCGATATAATCGCATCAAACAGCTATATCAGACGCTGTTTTATGAACAGCGTCTGATATAGCTGCTAGCCTGGTCCTCTGGTGGTCCCATTTTCTGGGATCGACCACCAGAGGACCAGGTAACTACAGTAAAGTTGCACCAAACACTACACTTACCCCCTCACCTATTAACCCTTGATCACCCCATCTAGACCCCCTGATCACCCCCTGTCATTGATCACACCCCTTGTAAGGCTTTATTCAGGCGTCCATATGTGTTTTGCGGATCGGTGGATTCACGGATCGGTGGATTCACGGATCCGCTGGATCCGATCCGCAGATCCTCAAAACACGGACACCGGCAATGTGCTTTCCGCATTTTGCAGATCCGCACATTGCCAGAACTATATAGAAAATGCTTTTTCTTGTCCGCAATTGCGGACAAGAATAGACATGTTCTATATTTTTGCGAACGGAAGTGCAGACTCGAAGCGCGGATCCGTAATTCGGATCCGAGCGGGACAAAGTCTGTCCCCATAGAAATGAATGGGTCCGCAATTCCGCTCCGCAAACAGAATTTCGGACGTCTGAATGGGGCATAAGGGTCCCTTATCACCGCCAGTTAGTTAGCTACTTGTTAGGTAGCTAGCGCCCAGCCCACCGCACCGCAGTCACTGATTTGGCAGAGATTTTTTCATCCACATTGATCGATGCGAATGAAAAATCTGTGCCGTTCATTTTTTTTTTTTTCAGCGCAGAGGCTGAACGGAAAAAATCTCATTACCCGTATGCTCAATATACGGAGAATCGCAGAAACTCCTAATGCTGGCCATACGTGTAATGATTGTGGAGACCCTCAAATGCCAGGGCAGTACAAAAACCCCACATGTGACCCCATTTTAGAAAGAAGACACCCCAAGGTATTCTGTGAGGGGTATGGCGAGTTCATGGAAAATTTTATTTTTGTCACAAGTTAGTGGAATATGAGACTGTAAAAAAAAAAAAAAAAACAATTTCCGCTAACTTGTGCCAAATTTTTTTTTCTGTGAACTCGCCATGCCCCTCACGGATTACCTTGGGGTGTCTTCTTTCCACAATGGGGTCACATGTGGGTATTTATACTGCCCTGGCATTTTAGGGGTCCTAAGCGTGAGAATCCAAATGCGTAAAAATGGCTCTGTGAAATCCTAAAGGTACTCATTGGTTTTAGGGCCTTGCGCATCTTGGCTGCAAAGTGTCACTCATGGTATCGCCGTACTCAGGAGAAGTAGGGCAATGTTTGGGGTGTATTTTACATATACCCATACTGGGTGTGAGAAATATCGCTGTAAACGACAACTTTTACATTTTTTTATTCAAAGTTGTCAATATACAGAGATATTTCTTCACCCAGCATGGGTATATGTAAAAATACACCCCAAAACACATCGCCCTACTTCTCCTGAGTACGGCGATACCACATGTGTGACACTTTTTGCAGGCAAGATGCGCAAAGGGGCCCAAATTCCAATGAGTACCTTTTAGGAGGGCATTTTTACGCATTTTTCTTCTCACGCTTTAGGGCCCCTAAAATGCCAGGGCAGTATAAATACCCCACATGTGACCCCATTTTGGAAAGAAGACACCCCAAGGTATTCGCTGAGGGGCATAATGAGTTCATGAAAAATTAAACTTTTTGTCAAAAGTTAGCGGAAAGGGAGACTTTGTGAGAAAAAACAATAAAAAATCAATTTCCACTAACTTGTGCCAAAAAAATATTCTATGAACTCGCCATGCCCCTCATGGAATACCTTAGGGTGTCTTTCAAAAATGGGGTCACACGTGGGGTATTTATACTGCCCTGGCATTTTAGGGACCCTAAAGCGTGAGAAGAAAATGCGTAAAAATGCCTCTCCTAAAGGTACTCATTGAATTTGCCTTTGCGATCTTGCCTGCAAAAGTGTCACACATGTGGTCATCGCAGCACTCAGGAGAAGTAGGGCATGTGTTTGGGGTGTATTTTTACATATACCCATAGCTAGGAGAGAAATATCTCTGTATATTGACAACTTTGAATAAAAAATGTAAAAAGTTGTCGTTTACAGCGATATTTCTCACACGCAGCATGGGTATATGTAAAAATACACCCCAAAACACATTGCCCTACTTCTCCTGAGTACGGCGATACCACATGAGTGACACTTTTCTGCAGCCAAGATGCGCAAAGGGGCCCTAAAACCAATGAGTACCTTTAGGATTTCACAGGCCATTTTTATGCATTTGGATTCTCACACTTTAGGGGCCCCTAAAATGCCAGGTGAGTATAAATACCCCACATGTGACCCCATTTTGGAAAGAAGACACCCCAAGGTATTCTGTGAGGGGCATGGTGAGTCCACAGAATTTTTATTTTTTGGCACAAGTCAGCGGAAATTGTTTTTTTTTTTTTTTTTATTTTGTTTTTTACAAAGTCTCATATTCCACTAACTTGTGACAAAAATAAAATTTTACATGAACTCACCATACCCCTCACAGAATACCTTGGGGTGTCTTCTTTCCAAAATGGGGTCACATGTGGGGTATTTATGCTGTCCTGGCATTTTAGGGGCCCCTAAAGGGTGAGAAGAAGTCTGGAATCCAAATGCGTAAAAATGCCCTGTGAAATCCTAAAGGTACTCATAGTTTAGGGCCTTTGACTTCAGGCTGCAAAAGTGGCACATAGGTCGCCAGACTCAGGAGAAGTAGGGCATGCTTTGGGGTGTATTTTTATATATACCCATTACTTTGTGTGAAAAATATCTCTGTAAACGACAACTTTTAAAAATTTTTATACAAAGTTGACAATTTACAGAGATATTTCTCTCACCCAACATGGGTATATGTAAAAATACACCCCAAAACACATTGCCCTACTTCTCCTGAGTACGGCGATACCACATAAGTGCCGCTTTTTTGCAGCCTGGGTGCGCAAAGGGGCCCAAATTCCAACGAGTACCTTTAGGTTTTACATGGCGGCTCACAATTTAGCCCCGCCCAAAATGCCAGAACAGTAAACACACCCCACAAATGACTCCATTTCGGAAAGTAGACACCCCAAGGTATTCACTGAGGGGCATAGTGAGTCCGTCTGAGATTTTTTTTTTTTTGCCAGAAGTTATCAGAAATTGAAACTTTTTTTTTTTTTTTTCTCAGAAAGTGTCAATTTCCGCTAACTTGTGAAAAAATGAAATGATACATGAACTCACCAAGCCCCTCCGCGAATACTTTGGGGTGTCTTCTTTCTAAAATGGTGTCATTTGGGGATATTTATACTATCCTGACATTCTAGCACCTGAAGAAACATGACAGGTGCTCAGAAAGTCAGAGCTGCTTCAAAATGCCGAAATTCACTTTTTGCACCATAGTTTGTAAACGCTATAACTTTTACCCAAACCAATAAATATACACTTATTGGATTTTTTTTATCAAAGACATGTAGAACAATAAATTTAGAGAAAAATTTATATAGAAATGTAGTTTTTTTTGAAAAATTTTACAACAGAAAGTGAAAATGTCATTTTTTTGCAAAATTTCGGTAATTTTTGATTAATAGCAAAAAAAGTAAAAATGTCAGCAGCAATGAAATACCACCAAATGAAAGCTCTATTAGTGAGAAGAAAAGGAGGTAAAATTCATTTGGGTGGTAAGTTGTATGACGGAGCAATAAACGGTGAAAGTAGTGTAGTGCGGAATTGTAAAAAGTGGCCTGGTCATTAAGGGTGTTTAAGCTAGGGGGGCTGAAGTGGTTAATCCTCTGAAAATTTATTTGGAATCCAAATGAGCCAGTAAGGTTCCCAGAGGGGTGTCATTCTTGCAGAAAGGAGCCCAGGCACGCCTCCTGCCACAATCTGTCTAACCACCCCTCCTACATCCCATTCAAGCCATAACTCTGCGCCCCTTTTCCTTGCTCCCAGCATGAGGGCAAGCTTGGGCCCTAGCAAGAGGCGTGCCTGGGCTCCTTCCTGCAAGGGTGACGCCCCTCTGGGCACCTTACTGGCTTATTTGCATACCAAATGTGACCGTAGAGCTTCTGTGGACTTCCGCTCCGTATCTTCTGGATTGCAGACCCTCTCAAGTTAACAAGTCCGCATCTGGACCTGCTGTTTGCGGGACAGAATACGGACAGGCCGTCACATGTTCATGTGCATGAGCTCTTAGGCATTTTTCACACGTCACTGAATCACTTATGTATGCTGTCTGTGGTCTTCAAGGGCAGCACACGTACCTATTGAGTTTAATGTGTATATTCACACATCAGTGGTTTTACACGGACTGTGGGTCTGTGGTGACAGCACGGAGATATGCCCTGTTTTGTCCGTGATTACGGATCCCTCATATACCTTATAGTCTATGGACGTGCTGCATCCATGGTTTTCATGGACCATTGGTAAGAGATGCTCTGGAATTTTATTTTCAGTCTACCAGTGTCTGTGGAATATGAATGACACATAGAGGGCAAAAAAACGGACACACGGACCAAACATGGATCCTTTACGGACATGTTCACAGATGAACCACTGGCCATGGATGTCAGATACAGACATGTTAATAAGACCTAAATTGTGACATTTCCCACTACTGACACTTTTTATTCACAAGCCCTACAAAATGTCTGCTGGTAGACATAAATTAGGAATGTTGGGTTGTCCCATGAAAAAAAGTCTACAATTTTCAAACCAGCAGCCGGAACTGCCTGCCGGATCCGGAAATCCGTGTGCAAACGGAAAGCGATTGTCTAACAAATGCATTGAAACACCGAATCCGTCTCTCCAGTGTCACCTGTGAAAACCGGATCCATTTTGCCGGAACACTTGGTGTCGGATCTGGCATTAATGCATTTCAATGGAAAATTATGCCGGCAAGTGTTTCGGAATTTTGTACAGAGAAAATACCGCAGCATGCTGCGGTATTTCTTCGGCAAATACCGTAAGAGTGACTAAACTGAAGACATCCTCATGCATACTGAACGGATTGCTCTCCATTTAGAATGCATTAGGATAAAAGTGATGTTTTTTTCCGGTATTGAGCCCCTAGGACGGAACTCAATACCGGAAAACTCTAACGCAAGTGTGAAAGTACCCTAATTAAAAATGTTGTATAGCTACTAAGTTATTCATTAAAATATATCTATATAGCGCCACCTGCTGTTTGTTTGAAAGTGCTGCACATGCTCAGTTTCATCCCTCAACTGCCTCCTGAGCTGTGATAGAGAGAGAGCTGCAGTGAAAAGGGCACACCTCCTGATCTTCAACAGAAAGAACACTCCCCTTGCCTTGAGCTGCCCGCTTGATATAAATCTAGCAGAGCCATTGGAGCAATGATTGAGATTTCTGGATCCATGTGAGGTGCAGGCAGGGCCGGTGCAAGGATTTTTGCCGCCCTAGGCAAAAGAAAAGTTTGCCGCCCCCCCCTCCCATGTGACATCACAATGCCCCACCCATATGATCTGCCATATTAACCGCTACAGGACCGCCTAACGCAGGGATGCGTCCTGCGGGCGGCCCTGTAGCTCTGTTCCGACGCATCGGCGCGTCATCTCGCGAGAGGCGAGATTTCCTGTGAACGTGCGCGCGCGCGCGCGCGTTCACAGGGAAGCGCGGCACAGCAGTTCGGCTACAGCCTGCCAGCGATGATCCATCGCTGGCAGGCTGTAGATGCGAATAAAATCGCATCAAACTGCTATATCAGACGCTGTTTTATGAACAGCGTCTGATATAGCTGCTACCTGGTCCTCTGGTGGTCCCATTTACTTTAAAGTTGCACCAAACACTACACTAACCCCCCCCCCCCTCACCTATTAACCCTTGATCACCCCATCTAGACCCCTGATCACCCCCTGTCATTGATCACACCCCTTGTAAGGCTCCATTCAGACGTCCATATGTGTTTTGCGGATCCGTGGATTCACGGATCCGTGGATTCACGGATCCACGGATCCGATCCGCGGATCCGATCCGCAGATCCTCAAAACACGGACACCGGCAATGTGCTTTCCGCATTTTGCAGATCCGCACATTGCCAGAACTATATAGAAAATGCTTTTCTTGTACGCAATTGCGGACAAGAAAAGGACATGTTCTATATTTTGCAGAACGGAAGTGCAGACCGGAGCGCGGATCCGTAATTCGGATCCGAGCGGGACAAAGTCTGTCCCCATAGAAATGAATGGGTCCGCAATTCCGTTCCGCAAACAGAATTGCGGACGTGTGAATGGGGCATAAGGGTCCCTTATCACCACCAGTTAGTTAGCGCCCAGCCCACTGCACCGCAGTCACTGATTTGGCAGAGATTTTTCATCCACATTGACCGATGCGAATGAAAAAATCTGTGCCGTTTCATTTTTTTCAGCGCAGAGGCTGAACGGAAAAATCTCATTACCAGTATGCTCAATATACGGAGAATCGCAGAAACTCCTAATGCTGGCCATACGTGTAATGACTGCGGAGACCCTCAAATGCCAGGGCAGTACAAAACCCCACATGTGACCCCATTTAGAAAGAAGACACTCCAAGGTATTCCGTGAGGGGTATGGTGAGTTCATGCAAAATTTTATTTTTTGTCACAAGTTAGTGGAATATGAGACTGTAAAAAAAAAAAAAAAAAAAAAAAAACAATTTCCGCTAACTTGTGCCAAATTATTTTTTTCTGTGAACTCGCCATACCCCTCACAGAATACCTTGGGGTGTCTCCTTTCCACAATGGGGTCACATGTGGGGTTTTTGTACTGCCCTGGCATTTGAGGGTCTCCGCAGTCATTACACGTATGGCCAGCATTAGGAGTTTCTGCGATTCTCCGTATATTGAGCATACGGGTAATGAGATTTTTTTTTTTCGTTCAGCCTCTGCGCTGAAAAAAAAAATTTAGGGGTCCTAAAGCGTGAGAATCCAAATGCGTAAAAATGGCCTGTGAAATCCTGAAGGTACTCATTGGTTTTAGGGCCCCTTTGCGCATCTTGGCTGCAAAAAAGTGTCACACATGGGATAGGTGTATCAGAGAAGTAGGGCATGGGAAGTGTATTTACATATACCATACTGGGTGTGAGAAATATCGTTGTAAACCACAACTTTTTAAATTTTTTTATTCAAAGTTGTCAATTTACAGAGATATTTCTCTCACCCAGCATGAGTATATGTAAAAATACACCCCAAAACACATTGCCCTACTTCTCCTGAGTACGGCGATACCACATGAGTGACACTTTTTTGCAGCCAAGATGCGTAGGGGCCCAAATTCCAACGAGTACCTTTAGGAGTGGCATTTTTACGCATTTTTCTTCTCACGCTTTAGGGCCCCTAAATGCCAGGGCAGTATAAATACCCCACATGTGACCCCATTTTGGAAAGAAGACACCCCAGGTATTCGCTGAGGGGCATAATGAGTCCATGAAAATTAAACTTTTTGTCAAAAGTTAGCGGAAAGGAGACTTTGTGAGAAAAAAACAATAAAAATCAATTTCCACTAACTTGTGCCAAAAAAATCTTCTATGAACTCGCCATGCCCCTCATGGAATACCTTAGGGTGTCTTCTTTCCAATATGAGGTCCCATGTGGGGTATTTATACTGCCCTGGCATTTTAGGGGCCCTAAAGCGTGAGAAGAAAAATGCGTAAAAATGCCCTCCTAAAGGTACTCATTGGAATTAGGGCCGCGGAAAGGAGACTTTGTGAGAAAAACAATAAAAATCAACTTCACACTAACTTGTGCCAAAAAATCTTCTATGAACTCGCCATGCTCCCTCATGGAATACCTTGGGGTGTCTTCTTCCAAGATGGGTCTCATGTGGGGTATTTACTGTCTCAGATTTTAGGGCCCTAAAGCGTGAGAAGAAAAATGCGTAAAATGTCCTTCCTAAAGGTACTCATTGAATTAGGGCCCCTTTGCATCTTGGCTGCAAAAAATGTCACACATGGTATCGTCGACTCAGGAGAAGTAGGCAGTTTGGGGTGTATTTTTACATATACCCATATTGGGTGAGAGAAATATCTCTGTAAATTGACAACTTTGAATAAAAATTTAAAAAGTTGTCGTTACAGCGATATTTCACACGCAGCATGGGTATATGTAAAAATACACCCCAAACCACATTGCCCTACTTCTCCTGAGTACGACGATACCACATGAGTTACACTTTTGCAGCCTGGGTGCGCAAAGGCCCTAAAACCAATGAGTACCTTTAGGATTTCACAGGCCATTTTTATGCATTTGGATTCTCACACTTTAGGGGCCCCTAAAATGCCAGGTGAGTATAAATACCCCACATGTGACCTCCATTTTGGAAAGAAGACACACCTATAGGTATTCTGTGAGGGGCATGGTGAGTCCACAGAATTTTTATTTTTTGGCACAAGTCAGCGGAATTTTTTATTTTTTTTACAAAGTCTCATATTCCACTAACTTGTGACAAAAATAAAATTTTACATGAACTCACCATACCCTCACAGAATACCTTGGGGTGTCTTCTTCCAAAATGGGGTCACATGTGGGGTATTTATACTGTCCTGGCATTTTAGGGGCCCCTAAAGCGTGAGAAGAAGTCTGGAATCCAAATGCGTAAAAATGCTCCTGTGAAATCTAAAGGTACTCATTGGTTTTAGGTCTCTTACTTCAAGCTGCAAAAAGTAGCACACATGGGAATCGCCAGATTCAGAGAAGTAGGGCAATGTTTTGGGGTGTATTTTTATATATACCATACTTTGTGTGAAAATATCTCTGTAAACGACAACTTTTAAAAATTTTATACAAAGTTGACAATTTACAGAGATATGTCTCTCACTCCAACATGGGTGTATGTAAAAATACACCCTAAAACACATTGCCCTACTTCTCCTGAGTACGGCGATACCACATGAGTGACACTTTTTGCAGCCTGGGCGCAAAGGGGCCCAAATTCCAACGAGTACCTTTAGGTTTTACATGGCGGCTCACAATTTAGCCCCGCCCAAAATGCCAGAACAGTAAACACACCCCACAAATGACCCCATTTCGGAAAGTAGACACCCCAAGGTATTCACTGAGGGGCATAGTGAGTCCGTCTGAGATTTTTTTTTTTTTGCCAGAAGTTATCAGAAATTGAAACTTTTTTTTTTTTTTTTCTCAGAAAGTGTCATTTTCCGCTAACTTGTGAAAAATGAAATGATACATGAACTCACCATGCCCCTCCGTGAATACTTTGGGGTGTCTTCTTCTAAAATGGTGTGATTTGGGGGTATTTATACTATCCTGACATTCTAGCACCTGAAGAAACATGACAGGTGCTCAGAAAGTCAGAGCTGCTTCAAAATGCCGAAATTCACTTTTTGCACCATAGTTTGTAAACGCTATAACTTTTACCCAAACCAATAAATATACACTTATTGATTTTTTTATCAAAGACATGTAGAACAATAAATTTAGAGAAAATTTATATAGAAATGTAGTTTTTTTGAAAAATTTTACAACAGAAAGTGAAAAATGTCATTTTTTTGCAAAAATTTCGGTAATTTTTGATTAATAGCAAAAAAAGTAAAAATGTCAGCAGCAATGAAATACCACCAAATGAAAGCTCTATTAGTGAGAAGAAAAGGAGGTAAAATTCATTTGGGTGGTAAGTTGCATGACGGAGCAATAAACGGTGAAAGTAGTGTAGTGCGGAATTGTAAAAAGTGGCCTGGTCATTAAGGGTGTTTAAGCTAGGGGGGCTGAGGTGGTTAAAGGGGTTCTGCAGTTTATTTAAACTGATCGGCAGGGGTCCGACACCCGGGACCCCCGCCAATCAGCTGTTTGAGAAGCAGCGGCGCTGGCAGTAGCGCCTTAGCCTTCTCGCAGTGACATCACGATTAGTATCATTGGCCTGGGCGGGGCTAAGCTTCATTCAAGTGAACAGAGCTTAACCCCGCCAAGGCCAGTGATACTAGTCGTGACGTCACTGCGCCTGCGGTAAACAGCGAGAAGGCCGAGGCCTACTTCTATCCTTGTTTAAAAGAGATTGTCATGCACTATATGATTTTCATTTTTTTTTACATTAATCATGCAATAATGCCTTTAAGCACCAAATAAATTATGTGTTTTGGACCCTTTTTACACTACATCATCTTGAAGTTTTGGATAGTGTTTAGCAAAATAGACATGGATATGAAGTGCCACAAAATGCTCCAAATGTATCAGAGGTCCACATTTTCTGTGGCAAAATACTAGTGTAAATCTACGTCATCCACGAGGAGGTGCAATAAAGAGACCAAAATTCCCCATGCCCTATTTTGATGCATGGATCCTACAGCACTGCTGATAAATCTGCTGCATTGGAGAACATCAGTAAAAACTTTCACAGACAACTAAGACTACTACTGGTGTCTACAGCATCCAGCTGTATAATACCAGACTGTGAATAACAGAGACCTGTACCATATTTGTCAACCATTTGTGCTTCTTTTCCCCCAAATCCTAACTGCTTCCATCTGTATACAAAAGATGAATGCTTCACCTGGAGCGACATCCTTCCACAGCAAGGGCTCATGCACATGAACGTGTGCTGCCCGTGCCATGCAAATTGCAGTCCCCAATGCACCGGCACCGTTTGTTAAATAGGTCTGCGATCCGTTCGCACCGCAAAAAAATAGAGCATGTTCTTTTTTTTTGCAGTGCGGAGGCAGAGACCGAAATGCCACTAAAGCACTCCGTTTCTTCCGGATTGCGGACCCATTCAAAACGGGCATGGCTGGAACATGAGCATGAGCCCTAACACCCATTATGCCTGTGTTTTACAAGCTTCACTTACACATTTTTTATAATGTTAGCCATTGTTACTTTTAGTTCTTAACCCTTTAATGACCGGAGGTTTTTTATTTTTTGAGTTTTCGTTTTGCGCTCCCTGCCTTCCCATGGCCATAACTTTTTTATTTTTCGGTTCACATAGCCATATGAGGGCTTGTTTTTTGCGGGACAAGTTGTACTTTCCAACGCCTCCATTTAATTTTGCATATGATGTAGTGGGAAGCGGGAAAAAAATCCCAAATGGGGTGAAATTGCAAAAAAAATTAAAATTGCACCACAGTTTTGCGGCTTTTTAAATTGGTTTTAAAAAAAACAACACTTGGATGGTTTTCTGGATATCATTTTGAAGTCACTCCATGTAGTCTACGTCCTGTCCTGGCTCTTTAACTTCCTCTTTTGTTTGGACTTTTAGCAAACAGCCTTGATTGTTTACTGCGGCAAGAGACCAAAGGGGATGAGTGACTCAATTAGATCATCAAATATTACACTATAGAGCTGGCATTGTTTTATTCTAATTCTACTAACAGATAACATCTTTCCTTCACAGCAGCAGTAAACTGACAATGTGCAGTACCCCAGTGAGACTACTGTAAAGGGTTAATTGCTGTAATGTCATGTTGTGATTTTTTTTTTTAATGTATGTGTACTTATTAGCACTGTATAGACAACTACGGGTTAACACAGTGGCTCACTGTGTCATTTTTCCAGGGTAACGGACCCGGGTCCGCCCCCTGATTAGTGAGTAGTCTAATTTTGGCTGAGGAACAGTGAAGACCGACATGTGCAGGCTCTTCAGAGCTAGGTCCCACTTCAGAGAATCTTCATTTCTGAGACTTCAACAGCCAAGGAAGCAATTTCACTACCGGAGTACTCCAGAGAGAAGAAAATTAGAGGGTCTAGAACAGGGGCTGACTGGCAACTTTTGGCCCAGGGGGCAAGAAACACCCAGAGGCCCACTGAGCCCCCCTCTACTTCCTGATTCGCTGTCACAAGAGGCTGGGCGGGGAGCTGCGGGAGGAGAGCACAGCCTCCTTTGACAGCTATCTCCGCCCCCACACCTCCGCTCTCCTGATCTGTCACAGGAGGCTGAGCATTGCGGAGAGGATAGATGTTGGCCACTCACAGCGCTCATAGCCCCCCCTTATGTGCCAGTAGTCCCCCCTTATGTGCCAGTAGCCCCCCTTATGTGCCAGTAGCCGTCCCCCTTATGTGCCAGTAGTCCCCTTATGTGCCAGTAGACCCCCTTATGTGCCAGTAGCCCCCTTATGTGCCAGTAGCCCCCTTATGTGCCAGTAGTCCCCTTATGTGCCAGTAGTCCCCCTTATGTGCCAGTAGCCCTCCTTATGTGCCAGTAGTCCCCTTATGTGCCAGTAATCCCCTTATGTGCCAGTAGCCCCCCTTATGTGCCAGTAGCCCCCTTATGTGCCAGTAGTCCCCTTATGTGCCAGTAGTCCCCTTATGTGCCAGTAGCCCTCCTTATGTGCCAGTAGTCCCCTTATATGCCAGTAGCCCCCTTATGTGCCAGTAGACCCCTTATGTGCCAGTAGCCCTCTTATGTGCCAGTAGACTCCCTCCCCACCTTATCATGTGCCAGTAGAATCCCCCTCACCTTATCATGTGCCTGTAGATTCCCCCTCACCTTATCATGTGCAGTGCCCCTCACCTTATCATGTGCCAGTAGAATCCCCTCACCTTATCATGTGCCAGTAGAATCCCACCCTACACCTTATCATGTGCCAGTAGAATCCCCTCACCTTATCATGTGCCAGTAGAATCCCCTCACCTTATCATGTGCCAGTAGAATCTCCCCTCACCTTATCATGTGCCAGTAGAATCCCCCTCACCTTATGATGTGCTAGTAGAATCCCCCCTCACCTTATCATGTGCCAGTAGAATCCCCCTCACCTTATCATGTGCCAGTAGAATCCCCCTCACCTTATCATGTGCCAGTAGAATCCCCCTCACCTTATCATGTGCCAGTAGAATCCCCCTCACCTTATGTGCCAGTAGCCCCCAAAAACAAAAAACAAACAAACAAAAAACACTTATACTTACCTCCAGTGATGCGATGCAGGCCTCTTCCGGCCTGTGTCCCTCGCTGTACTGCTCCGGCAGCACGATGACGTCATCGCGCCGCCTGCACCAGCCACTGATAGGCTGCCAGCCTAGTGCTGGCAGCCTATCAGAGGAACAGGGAGGGGACACGCCTCTCCCTGCTCTGCCGCAGCACAGACATCTGTATCGCCGTCCTGAGGATGGTGAAACAGATGACTTTGGAGATGAACACTTCCACAGTGGAAGGGTTCATCTCCCTGTGCCCTGCCGCCGGCCGCCCCCACTACGGGGGCCATTTACAGAGGCAACAGAGGGGCCCGGGGGGCAATTGCCCCCCTGCCCAGTCCGCCACTGGTCTAGAACTCGCAAGGCTGTGCATTGGACCCAGACAGCAAGATATTGTGCACGTTTATAGCAAAAAGACTTTACTGCCATGGAAAGGACCACACTTTGTAATGGATTGTTCACCCATTTTTCTAAGTTCCTGCACCTCTCAGTCTGGGAATTGCAGAAGGACTCAACAAGAACCTCACTTGAGAGACTTTATAGAGAGACAGAGAGGAGGAGTCGGACAACTTCCATCTTTGTCGCTGTCCATGTGCTGCTATTAAGAGAATATTGCACTGTGATATACTTTTAAACAACGCCTTTCTACTGCTTGTACTATAACCCCTATCATCAGCTTCAGTAAAGAGACTTTATTCATTGATTCCACCATCCTTTTGCTCCTGCATCCGCACTCCTGCTTTGCATACTGCCAAAGATCAACCATTAAGGGCATCCTAACTGCCACCAGGAAAGAGCCCCAACTTAGAGAGTGCCCTGGGGAAAGAGGGTGTGCCCTCCAGTCACTGCACAGCCAGAAAGGGGAGGTTGGCACTGTGAGTACTACAACCACCCTCAGGGCCATAACTACCATTTCCACCCCCTTCTACCTACTCCCCCACAAGTTGCTGCAAATGAAGACCGCCTTGCTAGTGATAGTCCAATATCTTTAAAGACTGCTTGTGGATAGTAAAACGAGGTAAAACATAAATGAAACAGCCAGGTTACATTTCTCCTTAGATCTACCAGCTCGAAAATGGATTAGGAAACACCTGGATCTTCTCCTCTTTCTCAAATTGCTGCTTAGTTTCTTGAAGTGACCTGTGACTGACATTGTGTCCAGTCTTTTCATTTAGTCATACATAACTGTCTGGTCCACATCATCTTCCAGCTTCTTCCCTGCCTCTGCCAGTTCTTTCCATGCCACCTCCCATTCTGGTCACAGCTCCCTCGCATATGACGGTACAGATTGTGACTGCTGCATCTGCAGTTTCCACTATTGTAATTAACTATCTGTCAGAACACCTTTCTGTCAGTGCCTAGCTGCCAGATAAAACTCGCCACCGACATCCACTAGTGTATCCCTCAGTCTTATCCATCACATTAAAATGACAATAAGGAAGCTTGTGTAGGCACAGATGCCAGTTACAAAGTACTTGCTGGCAGCTGTTAGGGAGAAATCTGACCATCCACCTGCTTCAAATATCACTTTGTTCAGACTTATGTGCCCCGTTTCTGTCATAGACCACTTGGGTTTGACAAGAAGGGTCACGGCACCCTCTGCATTTGCAGACACATAACTTTAATGGATCCCAAAAATAACATAGTCCTTCTTATGTCATACAACATGACTATACACTATTACTTCCTACTAGAAATAAAGCCAGAGAAGAACTACAATGGCTGTAGACAGCTCTGCCCACTATTATGCCACCACTGTGTCCCCTAGGTATGCTGTCCATTGTGAGTCACCACTCTGCCCCAGTATGCCTACTCTGCAAAAAATATGATGGCTGTCGAAAACTCTGCCTTCACTAATATGCCATCACTCTGTCCCTTAGGTATACCATCACTTTCCCTTGTAGCCCATTGTGCAAAAATGCAATGGACCTTAGACTACTTTCACACCTCCGTTTTTAAATCCTGCAGGCTTTTCCGGCAGAGGACCAGCATGTCAGAGTTTCATAGCTGTGTCATAGCCAGATAGGGCTGTGTACCACCAGATCCCCATTGACTACAAAGGAATCTGGCCAGTTTCCGGCATAAATACTGATTTTCGTCCGGCTGTAAGCTGGCCAGATTCCTATTGTAGTCAATTGGGATCCAGCAGTGCATGGTCCTATCTGCTGCCTGTGCCAGACAGGGTCTCGAAGCTGTTCATGAAGCTTTAAAATACAAAATGTGGAAGCAGTTGCAGGATGATAATACTCCTGGGGAAGGAGACGCGGACCCTCTTCTCCATGTTACTTCATTTTTTTAAAGTTTTTTTGATCTCTCATATCTATTTTACCAGCTGTATAGACATACTGACCTCCTGCAAATGTCAGACTGATGTTTTATATAATTTATTGTGATTCAGCCTGGTCAGCTCTTTTCCTAGTGTTCCACCCAGTCTCCTACGGAGCAACTGTCTCTCACTGTTTTGCCTCCAGCCTAGGTTTCTGTTGGTGACAAGTCTTGAGTACGGTCTCAGCTCTGCCTACCACTTACAAGAGTTTGCTTTCAATATTAAATGCTTACAGGGACTTGTCGTGCCAGTGACAAAGTAGATGAAGGGGCATTGGACTTTCAGCAGAGTTGCTTTACTGAAGGTGCTCCTAAGTTGAAACCATTCTGTTCTGTTTGAATTTCCTTCCTACAAAATTGACTCTAGAGTGCGTTGTGTGTTGGAGTTGGCAGCCACTGACTTCCCAAGGAGTTGACACAGCTCCTTGGAGAAAAACGCATTACAAATGTTCAGTGTAGGACTGGCCCACCAGAGTACCAGAGGATTCTCAGATGGATCCAGGCTCTGATGCCATAGTGGGACCCAAACGTCCAGGAGAAAAAAACAAACACAAAGGTCTATTTCTCTGAATCAAACTCTATTAGATTTTATTGATGAGGATGGTGTTGGCCCTGAGAATAATTTTCTCTGGTTGGCCCAAGGAACCCCAGTCTGACCCTGTAAATGTTTGACATTGTCATTTGTTTGTCATTGTATCAAAGACATTTGAGAAGTGTTGAGTTTTGACCCATAAGCACCTTCAAAGCCACAGAAGTTCTGCTGGCAAATGTTGCCAAGGATATCTAAAGGGTTAATATAATATTTTCAGCGCCCCTTAGAAGATAAGTGATGGCGTATATGCTGACTGGGTTAATAATACTGTTACAAAGCCTATTATCCTCCTTTACTTTGGAATTCTTATTCATGAAGGATTCCCCTCTGCTCGCCTTCCTGTAGATCAGCAGCCTCATTAAACGGAGAGAACAAAGCACATCCCACTGTTTTCTTCTGTTAAATCAATTAAATGCAAGCGCAGGGTGAAACCAGTGTAAAAATAATGAAGGTTTCGCTTAATATTCTCACTGCATATAGACGAGAATATGTTTTTGCCAGGTGATGGCCACTATGGTGCTAACTTGCCCAATAATGCCATCAGGGGCGTCGCTAAGGCTTTTTATCCGGGGCCAATTGCCCCGGACATCGCCAGGGCCGTCTTTAACGCAGGGCAAAAGGGGCAGCTGCCCCCCCAGGCCCAGTTGCTCCTGGGGGGGCCCAAGGCAGCTGCCTCTTGAGCCCTGCTGGCCACTACCCACAAATTCAATGAGGACTGGGAAGCGGTGAAAGCTCTATACTCACCGCTTCCTGGTCCTCGGCTCTCCGCTGAGAAGGCTGCGCAAATGTGAGGTCACGCTGTGACTTCACGCTGTACGCATCAGTTCACAGCACAGACTGAAGAGGAGGAAGACCGAGTGCAGGCGGTGAGGAGTGGCGGCGTCCAGAGCAGGAAAGGTAAGTGTTTTATTTTACTTATGAGGTTGATGGAGGCACTGGGGGTTGATGGAGGCACTGGGGGCTGAAGAGAGGCATATGGGGGCTGATGGAGGCATATGGGGGCTGATGGAGGCACTGGGGCTGAAGAGAGGCATATGGGGGCTGAAGAGAGGCATATGGGGGCTGATGGAGGCACTGGGGGCTGAAGAGAGGCATATGGGGCTGAAAAGAGGCATATGGGGGCTGACGGAGGAATATGGGGGCTGATGGAGGCACTGGTGGATGATGAGAGGCATATCCGGGCTGATGGGAGGCATATGCGGGCTGATGGAGGCATATGGGGGCTGAAGAGAGGCACTAGGGGCTGATGGAGGCACTGGGGGCTTATGTTAATTCTTATTACGCAAATTTCAACACAGTGGGCTTGTGCCCCGGATGTTTTCAGACCCTAGCAACGCCCCTGTATGCCATAATGAATGATGATGGTGAGGCTGGTCACAAGTAACTGGCATACAGTTATGCTTCTAAATCTCTTAATAAAAGGCATAATGAACTGGTTCATAATTATCAGTGCTCCATCTTTTTGACCATGTTCAGATAGAGGCCAACATGGATACTCATGTGCCCAAATACGAAATGGGACACTGTATGTGAATATGGCTCTGCAGTAGTAATGCATGTATGTGCCAGATCATAAGACACTGTAATATACTGACTCTCCTTCCTACCTCTCATGTACATATTTCCTACCAGGATATAGCGACAGGTGTTACAAAGGCACGTCTAGAACTGGTAACACCAATCTGGACCTTTATTGCAAACTACTAGTAATTAATTCATAAACTCATAAAGTTAAAAGAAAAGCAAAACCATTGGAATTTTTACCAAGCAATAATATATAAATTCATTGTCTTATGCTGTTTTCACTTGTATAATTCATTATATAGTCTAAATAAAGTACCGTATTTTTCGCCCTATAAGACGCAACGGCCCATTGGACGCACCTAGGTTTTAGAGGAGGACAATAAGAAAAAAATAATTTTCATTAGACCTCAGGTCAGACCCCCAATCAGAGCCCCAATGTTAATCAGACCTCAACTAATAGATCTAATCAAACCTCCAATGTTAATCAGACCTCATCTAACAGCCCCAATCAGACCCCCAATGTTAATAAGATCACAACAAGACCTCAGCTCAGACCCCAATGTGAATAATCCCCAATCAGACCTCAGATAAGAGCCCCATGCCTCTCATCATCCTCCATATTCCTCTCATCAGCCCCTATTGCCTCATATTAGCCCACAGAAGCCCCCATAGCCCCCATTGCCTCTCATATTAGCCCCCAGTAGCCTCCATTGCCTCCCATATTAGCCCCCATTGCCTTTCATGTTAGCCCCCAGCATCCCTATTGCCTCATGTGTAATAAAATAAAAAAACACTTACCTCTCCTGCTCTGGACACCCCCGCTCCACTGCTCCAGCGCTCTTCTTCCTCCTCCATTGGCTGTGCTGTAATCTGATGCGCACAGCATGAAGTCACAGAGCGCCCTCACGCTGTCCGCAGCTACAGCATAGCTGACAGCCGAGGAACAGGAAGCGGTGGGTACAGAGCCGTCTCTGCTTCAGAGTCCTCCGGTACTAATGAGCGCTTCCATAATGGAAACGCTCATTAATATTTGCCCCAGAAGATGTAGGGGCATTTTTCCCCCACTTTTGGGGGGAAAAAATGCATCTTGTGGGGCCAAAAATAC
The DNA here is from genome assembly GCA_033119425.1 of Bufotes viridis. Taxonomy (NCBI): domain Eukaryota; kingdom Metazoa; phylum Chordata; class Amphibia; order Anura; family Bufonidae; genus Bufotes; species Bufotes viridis. The sequence goes on along the minus strand of CM065594.1, from coordinate 201,508,386 downwards.
AGTACATATAAACCTTTTAAAAAGCACCTGCAAGACCAAACCCTATTAAACGTAGCATGGTGCCTGGTAGTGTCGAGCCTGGCGATTAGGGATCATTCGGATGGTCGTATGCTGTCAGCAAAAATGCAGATCTGATTTTCTGCGGATTAGATGCTAACCCATTCACTTCTATGGGGCCCTTTTCTTCCATTCCACTGCTCCGCAAAATAAATAAAACATGCCCTATACTTGTCAGTGAAAATCAGGACGTGGTCCCACTGAAGTCTATGGGTCTGCAAAAATACGGAATGCAATCCGTTTGTTTGCGAACATGCTGAATTGTTCTCAAAAAACTGATCCACATTTTTGCGGACACCATATGGCCGTCTGAATGAGCCCTTAAAACGATATTTGTCTTGTGAAAATCCTTTGTGGCTTTCCCAAGTGAAAAGAATTTTATTATTTATGCAAATTAGGTCTTTGTTGCACTGAGGGGCACGGCCAGCACTGGAAAGATGAGGAGCTGAGGTGCACCAAGGAGATACGGCCTCATTTGCATAAATAATTTGTTGTTTAGCAAATTTTCTATTAAAATTATTGGCATATTTGGCCTACACAGAGGATAGCGGAATATAGATATAATGTGCATCCAGTAGACATGATGGAGGTAACGGTGGAGCAGAATAGGAACCCTACAGAAAGAGCAAATAATAAACTGATACAAACAATGGTCGAAAACAATATTAATTTAACTGTAAAGAGCAGAATGGTGGCTAAGAAAAAGAGGAGAACATAAGAAAAAAAGGAGCAGGAACGGGGTAGAAAAAAAAAGAGGGGGAAGTTGAAGTCAGAGAGGACCCAAGGAAATGTATTATCGAAAGGTCACTAAGATATGCATCAGTGTCAAATGGTTGTGGGTCCCACTTCTAAGATTCATTCCTATCTCCAGAACAGGACCCCCGATGTGAAGGAGAGTACTCTGCACACGCACAGCATGCTCTCCATTCATCACTATGGGAGTTCCTAAAATAGCCGAATGATTGAGCTTAGCTGTTTTTGGCAGTCCCACAGTGGTGAATGGAGAGCGCATCGTGCAAGCATGGCCTCCACTCCATTCAACACTATGGGCCTGCCTGAAATAGCCGAGACGGCTCATGGCTATTTTCGAAACCCCCATATTGGCAAACAGATGGTGGCCAGAAATGTGCGTCTGCTCTACATTCACTTCAGGGGCCTCATTCTGGAGACAGAAGTGGGTACTAGAGTTGGACCCACACCTATCTGACATAGACTGCATATCCTAGTGATGTCCTATAAATGTCAGAGATTGGCCAACCCTTTAACTTAGTGGAGTTACATATAGTCATAACTAGCCAGCAAAGAGGCCGTAAGATCCATTGTTTCACTTTCTAAATTTTCTGTAGCCAATTCTGTACTGTAGTCAAAGTAACCTGTTCCCGTAAGACCAGAATGCAGGAGTAGACAGGTCATGTCATGCAGATGGAGTAGGAAGATGTCTGGTGTCTTAGGTAAAGTGTAGTCTAGTCCATGAAAAGCAGCCAATCGGACTGATCTATACCCCTTGGGTCAATCTTACAACAGAGCCCATACATCCTGGCAAGTAGAGATGTTCGATATACAGAATGCTAAAAACCATCATTGACCTAGGACTCCACTAGTTTTTCGATGTGGAGACCTAACTTGTTGAGGTCACATATCCAGTGCAACCAATGCCAGAATTAGAGTGTGTGACCAATGGTACTGCCTCCTCAAACTGGTTGCTGTATTTAGCAGATTTATTTTGGCCAGTGATTGGCACACAACATGCTCACTGGCACCTGATGCTTCTTAAAATCATTGGGGCAGAGTTACTAATACTGTCTTATTTTTAGACAATGTATACTTAGACTAGTAGAGTCTATCTATATTTATCAAAGTGGCTCATGTGGATGATAAATCTGGAGCAGCTTTAGGCCCTATTCACACATCCGCAATGTAGTCCGCATGTATTCCGCAATTTTGCGGAATACATGCGGACCCATTGACTGTGAATGGGGCCGGGAACGATGCGGAGAGCACACACTGTGCTCTCCGCATCCGATTTTGCGGAGCGCGCCGCCGATCTTCCGGTCCGCGGCTCCGCAAAAAAATAGAGCATGTCCTATTCTTGTCCGCAATTGCGGACAAGAAGAGGCATTTTCTATGAAGTTCGGGCAATGTGCGGTCTGCAAAAATGCGGAATGCACATTGCCGGTGTGTCCGTGTTTTGCGGATCCGCGGCTCCGTGGATCCGCAAAACACTTGCGGATGTGTGAATAAGGCCTTACACTGTTTAGTGGGAGTACACATTCAATAGCTGTCGGCTGACAGCTACCTCTAATGAATCTCTCCTGATGTCATGAACCAGCTGGTGTGAACCCACTGTGCCACGTGTCCAACCACTTCTAAGGGTGCTGTCTAAGTAAACCCCTCGTTCTTCACAGTACCCCTGATGGTGGGGATAGACTTTCCCCGAGGGGGAACACCAGGTCACTACCTATTGAGGAGGATTGGCACACAAGGCAGCTGGTCCAGGTGAACCAGGGGGTACTAGTGCAAGGTACCAGAGTACAGGTACTAGTCCGGCAATCCCGGTCAGCAACAGTAGAGTCGAGACAAGCAGGCAGGGATCAAACATGTAGTGGAGTCCAGAAACACAAGCACGGATCAGGTAAACAGAAATGCAAGTTATATAACAGCAACCTTTGCAGGACACAAGTACCGTAATGCTCAGGCAACTGGTAAGAGTGCTGGACCACTTAAATAGGTTCATGAGGGCTAGGATTGGTCAGCAGTCACAGGAAGTGACACGCGCCGGCCCTAAGGAAGTGCTACAGGGAACAAGCTGAAAGCATGTTGTGTCCAGGGCTGAAAGGAAACCATGTAGCGGGTTTACCACCGAACACTAAGCCTGGGACCGCAGCTGTTACTCCTCCATATATATTTGGCTCGACCAAACGTGTCTGTGTATTCCATGGGGACAGAGAAGAAAGCTGCTGCTAGAAACCCATGGCAGCAACCTATCTCCCAGGAGAATACAAGTTTCAGGGAAAAATATTCATTTTGCCAGATTTTTCTCTCCATCATCTGTCGGGGAAAAATTGGGAGCGTCCCATGCATATTAGACTGTTCGCCTAAACCGCCATTCTTGGTGTGTTCAGCTCACAGCACATGCCTTAAGATTATTCCAGCTATTAGTTGGCACACATTGTTGCACCATAAGCCATGCCTTCCCTTTTTGGTATCCTACACCCCTTTCTTTTAAGCCATGTCCCCATTAGATGAGCAAGAAAAAGGGTCTAAAATAATCAATGTAGTGTATACCATGTAAGCCAGGTTTTTTATGTGCAAATTACTCCAGAATTCTGGCTCATTTTCAATAGTAAATCTCCTACAATCATTTTTGAGAGATAAGAATTTGAAAGGTCATTTATCTCCCACGGCTCACTGTGCTACAGGCGATGGAGTATAAATGTACGCAGGGACTTCTAGAAGAATTGACTGCATATATACTTACAAGGCTCTTGAGAAAATGTAAGACTGTATCATCCATACTGAAACATAAAAATGACAATGCTTCCCTACAGCTCCGTGCAGGGATGGACTATATTCTTATTTTAAGATACATTTATAGAGAAAGTTTGCATTTTAGCAAAGTTGTATGGTTTTAAATCTAAGACTAAGCTACCAAAGTGCCATTAGTGTCTAGCGGATTGCTAAATGAGAAAAAGATTTGTTGTTGTGTATATACCTTTATATGCATGCTGCTGCGGTACTTTGATAGGAGCCATCCTTCTTAATTATTGGTAACTGAGCATTACATAGTTGGGCCTGCCATGGTTGTGCCTTAGAGTGGTTCACAGGATCCCTGTGGCTCCATACTATAGCACCATAGTCACCATTATTGCTGTATGCATACCACCCAATTCTTTGGCTTTGTGTGTAAGGTCCAATCACTGGTTGTGGGGTGGGCCATGGCTGCAGCCAGTGATTGGCTGATCAGCATCACAGCCACTTCCTGTCGTGTCAAGACAACAGTAGGAAGTGGAGTGCATCCGAACTAAAGTGGCGGGGAATCAGTAAGGTAACCCTGATACAGATTTTTTCTTGCACGGGGAATACCCCTTTTAAATTGTACCAAATACTGAATAAATATATAAGTATAGAAATATAAAATAATTATATAATAAATACATAGGTGGAATATAAAGGTAGACATCACTATGTTTTTGATGCACAATTGTTTCCCAGGTCAAAAAGTGGGACATTTAAGGAGCAAAAAGGGATAGAGGGGCTTGGGTCAAAATGAGGGACTGTCCCTCCAAAAAAGGGACCCTTGGGAGGCATGCTGTATGTATTATTGCTGTTTGGTGCCCATGTGAGTAAGGTTTTATGGCAGTCTTCAAACATTGCTTCAAGGAAAAAATACTTGATGAATTGGTAAGTTTTTGTTTTTCTCACAGTCGTTCTGGCACTGGAGCTCCTGCAGAACAGCTAATAGGTGGGGATGTGGGGGTCAGATCTACACCGATCAGATATTGATGGCCGATCTTGAGGACAGGCTATCAATATATAAAGACTGTAAAGCCCCTTTAACATATTATATATTCATACTCTGTACTAAACCATACATTATAAAGGGACTTTGCATTGCTGGGGATGAACAGCAATACTGGGATTTTTCCCTTCAATTTATCCTAGCGTTAATTTCACAGAGATTCTTCTTGGAACTTGGAGAAGCTATGGATAAACATACGTTTCCTCTTATTAATACCATTTATTTTGAGATGTCAGCTGCGCAGTAAAGTGGTTATAGCTTTTTTTTTTTGGAACAGAGATAAGCAAACACATTAAACTGAAATAAACTGTTATTCCAGAAACATTTGTTATAGCAGAGTGTAGGTGGAAATCCTTTAAATTAACCCATATTTTTTCCTGCACGGTATTTCAGGTATTTTCTGATATGTAACCCCCCCCCCCCCTTATTTTTTTTTTTCAGGTTCTCTCAGCACAAATATATGGCAATTCATGTAGGAATAAAAACAATAGGAATATGTGTAGTATATATACTGTGCATCAGTATGAATTACCTTGCATCACTTCAGTATTGATGGAGATTTACTTTGCAACAAACTTGTCAAAACTCTTTCCCAAATTATGGTAAAAATTGAAGTGTGCTAAATTTATTGGGTGTAATTTCTCCAGTTTTGTGGCATTGAAAAGTAGCAAATTTTGGTTCACCTTAAATATGTAATAAAATCTGTGACTTTTAAAACCTCTCAAAAGTGTGTGTGTGTGTGTGGGGGGGGGGGGAGGGGGGGGGAATTAGCATAGTTTAGGGAGGATCAGCGCCTCCCCGGACGAGCGTGACCGGTTTAGGTCTGGATGCGTTCAGTGAAACATGCGTGATTTCGCAAGCAAGTACATTCAGTTTTGTTTGCGATCGCGTTCAGTTTTTATCACGTGGGTGCAATGTGATTTATTGCGTTTTGCATGCGCGTGATAAAAAACTGAAGGTTTACAAACAACCTCTCTTGGCAACCATCCGTGAAAATCGCATCGCATTGCTTGCGGATGCGATTTTCATGCAGCCCCATTCACTTCTATGGGGCCAGCTTTGCGTGAAAATTGCAGAAAATAGAACATGCTGCGATTTTCAAGCAAAAGTGATGCGTGGAAAACCTCGCAATAAATTGGTCCGGATTCCGTACAGGCGCCATGCGTTCGCATCACAGATTGCACCTGTGTGAAACACTCGCTCGTGTGAAAGGGGCTGTCACTACCAGAGCTTTGAGACGTTCTCACAGCTCTGTTTCTCCACCCCTGTGATGATGTAACTACTAGAGCTTTGAGACGTTCCCACAGCTCTGTTTCTCCGCCCCTGTGATGAGGTCTTTACTTTCTGTTTCCTTCCTCCCAGCTGTCCCTCCTGTGTTTGATTGCTCTGCCTTTAAATCACCTCTCTTCCTTTGTACGGTGCGGATTATACTACTTCATTTGACCTGTATCTCTCGCTTGAGTATCTTCACTGGTGTGATATCTTTTCTGGACCGGTGTTCTGCTGAAGCAAGTACTTCGGACATTGTCTGCTGACTTTGGATCGGTTTTCACTGCTGCTGCAGCTCCTTCAGTTAAGTGTGCAGACATTGTGTGTTTCTGTTTGTTTTGCTGACTGGATCCGAGGCGACCCCGGTTCCGTCCATATACTGAGCAGGGCACCGGTGGCCGTGCCCTTCCACTACTGTAGGGGTTACAGTGGTCATCAGCCTTAGGTACGCTGGCATGTCTCGATCCACCATCTGGATCTGGACATGGGCTTAGCAGCATAGGGAGAGCTTTTAGGGTCTGACAGGGGTCACCCTTTATGTTCCCTAGTTTGGGTCCGGTCAGTAGCTAACTCACTGTGTATGCTCTTGTTGCTCACATACAGCCGTGACATTATAATCCGCCAAAACCGTCCTTTTGACATAGATCCGCTTTCTGACCTGGTTGACCGCATGCAGGGTCTTTCTTTGGAGGTAGCGGATCTCCGTCAATCTATGATTCAGCTTCAAGCATTGGGCTCGGCTCCGGCCCATGGAGTCTGTTACGAGCCAAAGGTCTCACTTCCGGAAACGTTCTCCGGGGGCAGTGAGAATTTTGTTCGCTTCAGAGAGGCATGCAAACTCCATTTTTGCTTGTGTCCCCGTTCCTCTGGTAATGAGGAGCAGAGGGTGAGGATTGTCATCTCCTTGCTCAGGGGTAATGCTCAGACTTGGGCTTTTCACTGCCATCGGGGATCCCTCCTTCGATCCACAGAAAGATTTTTGTGGCCCTGGGGCAGATATATGATGACCCGGATTGTGTTGCTCTGGCTGAATCTAACTTACGTTTTTATGCCAGAACAAACTGTCTGCTGAGCTTTATTGTTCTGAATTTCGGAGATGGGCAGCTGATTCAGGTTGGAATGATGCTGCACTCGAGTCAGTTCTGTCATGGTCTCTCAGAGAGATTGAAAGATGCGTTTGCTTTCCATGAGAGACCAACATCTTTAGAGTCTGCCATGTCATTGGCGGTACGCCTTGACAGGCGTCTAAGAGAAAGAAACGAGACCTCTCGGTCCAGCCATTGTCACTCTAGGGGCAGTGGTGCGGACTCATTCAGTGTGCAGGGTCTCATCCTGTCTCGGTCCCCTCTGAGGAGGAGCCTATGCAGCTAGGTCGACTTGCCCCTGATAAAGGAGGATTTAGTCCTCAGAGAATGGTGTGTTTTTGTTGTGGGGGCATTGGTCATTTGGCAAATGTTTGTCCCTCTAGGAGATTCATGAACTGTACTAAGAGTGATAATAAGAGAAAATCCTCAAAAGGAAAATCATCAAACTCTGCTTCATCTGCTACCTTGGGCAAAGTTGATGTAGGAATTGGGGCTTTTCCTCTGACCTGCAGTTCTCGTTTTCTCCTTTCTGCCAGGGTGGCGCTAGAGAGCAAAGTCATTTCTTGTGAAATTTTTTGTTGATAGTGGAGCGGTCGTCAATCTTATTGACACTCAATTTGTAGCCAGGCATGGTTTTCGGGTTTGCACATTAGAAAAAGATATACCTGTTTTTGCCATTGACTCTGCTCCACTCTCACAGAGATCCCTGAAGGGCATTGTTCACAATATCCGGTTAGCTGTAGGTGACACTCATGTGGAGGATATATCTTGTTTTGTCCTTAACGGATTGCCTACTCCTCTAGTGTTGGGGTTACCCTGGCTCACTAAACATAACCCCACTATTGATTGGCAAGGAAGGCAAATAAATGAGTGGAGTGAGTTTTGTAGAGAGAATTGTCTCACAGCGACTTTTGCAGAGGTATCCACTAAAACTTTGCCATCATTTCTCTCTGATTTCTCGGACGTGTTTTCCGAGAGCGGTGTGCAGGAGCTACCTCCTCACCGGGAGTTTGACTGTCCCATTAACCTCATTCCCGGCGCCTAAGCTGCCAAAAGCACGCCTGTACAATCTCTCACAACCGGAGAGAATCGCAATGCGAACCTATATCTCTGAGAGTCTCGATAAGGGGCATATTCGTCCCTCAAAATCACCGGTCGCCGCGGGTTTTTTTTTGTTAAAAAGAAAGATGGCTCTCTGAGACCTTGCCTAGATTTTAGGGAGCTGAACCGTATCACGATTCGCGATCCCTATCCCCTTCCTCTGATCCCAGACCTCTTCAACCAAATTGTTGGGGCCAAGGTTTTTCCAAATTGGATTTGAGAGGCGCGTACAACCTGGTCAGGGTCAGAGAGGGGATGAATGGAAAACAGCCTTTAATACCCCCGAGGGGCATTTCGAGAATCTCGTTATGCCTTTTGGCTTGATGAATGCTCCGGCCGTCTTTCAGCATTTTGTTAACAGTATTTTCTACCATTTAATGGGGAAATTTGTATTGGTGTATCTTGATGATATTTTGATTTTTTCCCTGATGTTCGGACTCATCAGGATCATCTTTTCAGGTTCTGCAGATTCTGCGAGAAAATAAATTGTACGCCAAGCTGGAGAAATGTGTGTTTATGGTATCGGAGATTCAATTTCTGGTTTTCTCCTCTCTGCTTCTGGTTTTCGCATGGATCCGGAGAAGGTCCGTGCTGTGCTTGAGTGGGAGCTTCCTGAGAATCAGAAGGCATTGATGCGCTTTCTGGGTTTTGCAAACTATTACAGAAAGTTCATTTTGAATTATTCCTCTGTTGTCAAACCCCTCACTGACATGACCAAAAAGGGGGCGGATTTTTCCTCTTGGTCGGAGGAGGCGCTTGCAGCTTTTTCTAAGATTAAAGAGAGTTTTGCGTCTGCTCCCATCTTGGTGCATCCCGATGTTTCCTTACCTTTTATTGTTGAGGTGGATGCTTCCGAGGTGGGTGTGGGTGCGGTTTTGTCCCAGGGTCCGTCTCCTTCCAAATGGCGACCCTGTGCCTTTTCTCTAAAAACTCTCACCGGCAGAGAAAACTATGATGTGGGAGATAGGGATTGTTGGCCATCAAGCTGGCTTTCGAGAATGGCGCCATTGGTTGGAGGGGCCAGGTACCCTATAACCGTTTTACCGACCATAAGAATCTGGCGTACTTGGAGTCGGCTAAGCGTATGAATCCGAGACAGGCCAGATGGTCTCTGTTCTTCTCCAGATTCAATTTTGTCGTTACATTCCGCCCTGGGATCAAAAATGTGAAGGCTGACGCTCTCTCTCGCTGTTTTCCGGGAGGAGGAAACTCCGAGGACCCGGGTCCCATTTTGGCGGAGGGGGTAGTTGTTTCTGCTCTGTATTCTGATTTGGAGGCCGAGGTCCAGGCTGCCCAGACTGAGGCACCTGCCCGTTGTCCTTCTGGAAAGTTGTTTGTGCCTCCTGAGTTACGTCACAAACTCTTCAAGGAGCATCATGATACGGTTCTTGCTGGTCACCCGGGAGTAGAGCCACGGTAGATCTCATTGCTCGGAGATTTTGGTGGCCGGCTCTTCGTAAGTCGGTGGAGGGTTTTGTGGCTGCTTGTGAGACGTGCGCTCGCGCTAAGGTCCTCGTTCACGGCCTTCAGGTCCCCTTCTCCCCTTACCCATACCTTCCCGTCCTTGGACACACCTGTCCATGGACTTTATCACGGATCTTCCTCGTTCCTCAGGGAAGTCGGTGATCCTGGTGGTGGTGGACCGTTTTAGCAAGATGGCACATTTCATACCCTTCCCTGGATTGCCCAATGCTAAAACGTTGGCGCAAGCTTTTGTCGACCATATTGTTAAATTGCATGGCATTCCTTCTGATATTGTTTCCGATAGAGGCACGCAGTTTGTGTCCAGATTCTGGAAGGCTTTCTGTTCTCGCCTGGGGGTTCGGCTGTCCTTCTCTTCTGCTTTTCACCCGCAGTCGAATGGTCAGACTGAACGCGTCAATCAGAATCTGGAGACATATTTGCGCTGTTTTGTTGCAGAGAACCAGGAGGATTGGTGTTCGTTTCTCCCTCTTGCTGAGTTTGCTCTGAACAACCGTCAGTCAGGAATCTTCTGATAAGTCACCATTCTTTGGTGCATATGGGTTCCATCCGCAGTTTGGGACATTCTCGGGAGGGCTCCTTCTGGTTTGCCTGAGGAGGAGAGATTTTCCTCGTCTTTGTCTACCATTTGGCAAAAGATTCAGACTAATCTAAGAAAGATGAGTGAGAAATATAAGCGTGTGGCTGATAAGAGACGTGTGCCTGGTCCGGACCTGAATGTGGGTGATCTGGTGTGGTTGTCTACAAGAAATATTAAACTGAAGGTTCCCTCCTGGAAATTGGGTCCCAAGTTTATTGGGCCTTATAAAATCTTGTCAGTCATCAATCCTGTTGCCTTCCGTCTTGATCTTCCACGGGTTTGGAAGATACATAATGTATTTCACAGATCTCTCTTAAAACCATATGTCCAGCCACGGTACCCTCCTCTTTGCCTCCTCCTCCGATTTTGGTTGATGGCAATCTGGAGTTTGAGGTTTCCAGAATTGTGGACTCTCGCATTGTCCGCGGTTCTCTTCAGTACCTCATTCATTGGAAAGGTTATGGTCCTGAGGAGAGGATGTGGGTTCCGGTGTCGGACATTAAAGCCACTCGCCTCATCAGGACTTTTCATAGGGCTCATCCTGAGAAGGTGGGTCCTGGGTGTCCGAGTCCACCCGTAGAGGGGGTACTGTCACTACCAGAGCTTTGAGACGTTCTCACAGCTCTGTTTCTCCACCCTGTGATGATGTAACTACTAGAGCTTTGAGACGTTCCCACAGCTCTGTTTCTCCGCCCCTGTGATGAGGTCTTTACTTTCTGTTTCCTTCCTCCCAGCTGTCCCTCCTGTGTTTGATTGCTCTGCCTTTAAATCACCTCTCTTCCTTTGTACGGTGCGGATTATACTACTTCATTTGACCTGTATCTCTCGCTTGAGTATCTTCACTGGTGTGATATCTTTTCTGGACCGGTGTTCTGCTGAAGCAAGTACTTGGACATTGTCTGCTGACTTTGGATCGGTTTTCACTGCTGCTGCAGCTCCTTCAGTTAAGTGTGCAGACATTGTGTGTTTCTGTTTGTTTTGCTGACTGGATCCGAGGCGACCCCGGTTCCGTCCATATACTGAGCAGGGCACCGGTGGCCGTCCCCCTTCCACTACTGTAGGGGTTACAGTGGTCATCAGCCTTAGGTACGCGGGCATGTCTCGATCCACCATCTGGATCTGGACATGGGCTTAGCAGCATAGGGAGAGCTTTTAGGGTCTGACAGGGGTCACCCTTTATGTTCCCTAGTTTGGGTCCGGTCAGTAGCTAACTCACTGTGTATGCTCTTGTTGCTCACATACAGCCGTGACAGGGGCCTAACTTGTGGCAGAAAGTGACACAAATCTAGGGGTAAATTTCAGTTTTCGGCACACGGACTGCCCAAGTTGCGGCAAATTTATTCAGGGATCAGGGGTGTAGTTATAGGGGGTGCAGAGGTAGCGGTCGCTACCGGCCCCAACAGCCTAAGGGGGCCCAAAGATCCTGGTGCCACATAAAAAGACACTGGTATTATACAAAGTGCATGTTGGTCAAGTTACACCTCTGGCTGGAGGGAAGGGGTTAGGTCAAGAATTTGACATGGGGGTAGCCGTTTCAATTTTTAAATCAGGCAACATGAAGGCCCTGGCACTGAGGGAATGGGGCCCAAGCTGAACTCTAGCACCACACTTAGGTTTATGATTGGCATATGAAACACTAGTCTTAATAAATCCCCCCTTTATGTTTTAGACACTTGCTCCCCTGGTTTGAGAGCTTTGAATAATGTCTGTAAAAAAAGAAGGGGCTGACAGTTTGACTTAGCTGTGACCACATTTTTTACACTTGCTGCAGCTTTTAAGGGGTTGACTGGAAGAATTTAAAATCTCGAACATTATATGCAGTCTTTAAAAACAAAAAAACAAAAAAAAACCATTATATACTCAGCTGTTTTTCAAGGGCTGTAGACCAAGGAGGACAGTGATGGGCTGCAGTGGTCACATGCCACATCACTGTTGTACTTTGCAACCAGAACCGCAAAAAAACAGTGCTGGAGAAATGGGCGAGTATATAAAATTTTATATTTTCAGACACTTTAGGAGTTGTCTGAGATTTTTAATTATCTCAGACAACCTCTGATTAGGTAGAGTAAGTATACTTTATCATAAGGATAAGTATACTATTTATTAATAAGTTACGTGTATGCATCCAAGGTAAGGAATGGAAGATCCAATGGCAGCAGTTAAAATCTCCAATTCTTTATTCCATCGCTAAATGGTCAGGCACATGTGGCTCACGCGTTTCAAGCCCTTACTCATAGCCATGATTATAAGTTATGCAACTTTCTAATGTGCTTTGGCCTATCTATTTGCTTTTAAATAGGGCCTTATTCAGACAGACAGACATATTGTACCCATATAACAGTCCGTATTTTGGATGTAATGGGCAGTTTTGCTAAGTAAAGCGGTTATCAAGTTTGTCCACCAAAAATTAAAAGATTAGCAGATATTGTAAAATAAATCTCTGATTACCTCTTCTACCCCCTGCTTATCCGGAAGAGATACTCCAGTGTCCCGTCAGTCTTTTTTTTGTGTGGCCAGCACATGACCGCTGCAGCCAATGTTCTCATGTCGTGCTACTGGCATCATTCCCTGTTTCTTTCTTTTGAGAAACTAGAAAGCTCCTTTGGTGCAAGGTTGAATCTCCATGACTGACTGTCTCTGAGGACCTTACAGCATAGCAGTACCTTTCAGAATATCTATCATGCACACTGCAAAATGCAACAATACACTTGTCATTGGGGGGTACCAAGTAAACAAGTGGCCCCATAGCAAAATTTGGAATGAGGCCCCATTCCACCATGACCACTTTTCAGCAACATGTTAAAAAAAACAACTTATGATAAATCTCCCTAATGCACAGTTGAGCGTCGCTACCCTCTCAAATAGCTGATAGGCTGGGGTCCTGGATATCGGACCTCCACCGATCAGATACTGATGTGATGACCTAAAAAAAATCTCGGAAAACAAAGGGTTATTCTCATCTCAGACAATGGAGGCATTTCGCTAGGATATGCCCCCATTGTCTGATAGGTGCGGGTCCCACCGCTGGGACCTGCACCTACACTGAGAACGGAGCCCTGAAAGTTATGGATGGACCACTGCATATGCTCAGCCGCCCTCAATTCATTTTGTATGGGGCTGCCGAAAACTCCTATTTCCATCGGGCCCATAGAAGTGAATGGGAGCGGTGGCTGGTCATGCACGGTGCGCTTCCATTCACTTCTATGGGGAGCGTGCTTGGTAGTGGCCGAACCAGAGTCCTCCAGCCACCACTTTGTGGGGCTCTGTTCCCAATATGGGTGCGGGTCCCAGAGGTGGGACCCGCATCTATAAGACAATGGGGGCATATCCTAGCGATATGCCCCCCATTGTCTTAGAGGAGACAACCCCTTTAAGACAGTAATAATAAATCTGCTCCAGTGTGTGTGAATTCACTAACTGTGGTTGGGGGTCTCAAGTACAAGTTGAATAATTAAAAAAGTCAGTTTATAAAGCAGCAAAAAAAAAATTCCAGGGAGGAAAATTAATGAAAATAAACCAATTTTGAATTCAGTTGTTATAGACGGATCACTAGTTTATTTATTTGTTTTCCAAAATCCCCAGTACGTGGAATATTCTGGGCATAGTTAGTGAGATATTAAGCTGTATCGATCATCAGCTTCCTGACTGCACTTCCTTTCTGTTACATTTTTCTATGTAATTAGATTTTCTTGGTAATAACTGTAATAGCAGAGCCTCAAATCAACCCAGGTTTTAATGGCAAAAACTGAAAAAATAAGAAACGTTAAAGGTGCAGTGCTGGAATTTTAACTTTGTTTTCCTTTGCTTCTCAGAGGATGCCCGGCCTGCAGGTATAGTAACAGTGTAGTAAAAGCATAAAGAAAAATTGGCTAAAGTGAAATCCTTGGATAGCAACTAACTCTTGGGCACTGTTCACGTTACATTTGTGAACTAAGGTGGTCATTTATTAACCTGAAATACACCTATATTAGCATATTTCAGGCGCAGATTGCGGCACAACGGTTAGTTGCGCTGCAATCTGCGACTTTTTCCCATTCACCCAGGTCTAAAAAAGTGGGCAGGCAAGGGGATGGACCGGCAGGCCCATCTCATTCATCATTTTCTACGTCTGTTTTAGGCTTCTTTCACATCACCGTTCAGCCTTTCCGTTCTCCTGCTCCTAAACGGAACATAACTGAGCCGAACGGAACCTAAGGACCCCATAGACTATAATGTGGTCCGTTAGGTTTCCGCTGAGAAGATGATTTTGGAGCGGAGACAAAAGTTGTGCATGCAGGACTTTTGTCTCCGCTTCAAAAATCTTCCTCTGAGCGAAAACCTAACAGAACCCATTATAGTCTAAGGGGTCCTTAGGTTCCGTTCGACTCAGTTATGTGCCAAATCTGTCCTTTCCGTTCTCCTGCTCCTAAACGGAGAAGGAGAACGGAAAGGCTGAACGGTGATGTGAACGAATCCTAAGGCGTAGAAAATTGTCTAAATGTAAGACAGCTAGGAAGCTGGCTTACATTTAGAAGCGGCGCTGGATGCGCCGAAGTTATTATTTTGTGTTAAATGTATATTTAACATAAGAACTTGATTTAAACAATAGGTCATTTTCTGATGACACATTCCCTTTAAGGTTTTTTCCATGGCAGATCCTTTTTAAGAAGAAAATAGCACTTCCTAGTAAACAGATAAAATCTTGTTACAAAGTCCTATATTACAGACGACCTAGTATTTCTAACCTCTGTGACCATCTAAAGAGATTGAGCATAGCAGGAATAGGAGCAATTTCTGAGAATGTGAAATTGGACTTTCGTTCAAGCAAGTGTAAAATAATGCATTTAGGACAGTCTAAAACCGCAAGATATGATTAATGGCGTTCTTCTAGATACAAGAACAGACTGGAAAAAAACAAGGGTTATGGCTTCAGATGACTAAGAATATATAAGCAATGAAGCAAGAAAATATGGGATATTGAGTATAGGCAGCTTAGCCGGTGTGCTAGGTCTCCTTAAAGAGACCAGCTGTTTAGGGAGACTTATTGAACGTGCTCCATCCATTGTATAGAGACTTATAGGTTATGCTCTATGGGTAAACAATATGCAATATCCCAAGGAAGGAGAACCATCTCGCTAGTGCCACATTGTGAAAGTGGCTTCCTCTGAGTCCAAGTCCGACTATTTAACACTCCTTGGGAAAATAGTCAAGCCAATTATACAACTATAGACAGCTGTTTCGTGGTGCATGCCCCTACTAGTGCAGAGTAGGATATTGGCTGACTGCATCCAAAGCATAGTACCTTCTGAAAAGGGGCAAGCACCCTGAAACATCTGCCTACGGATGGCATTTTTGTCATGGCTATTTTTCCTTGTCATGTCCCAAGTGTCACTGCAGGAGCTGTGTACTCTGAACTACCTGTGCCCACTGTCCTTACCTATTTGAACGATCCACCCTATCAGGAACCGCAAAACAGAGTCAGAACCACGCCAAAGTCAATACCAGGAGAACAGGGAAAACCAGAAATAGATAAATCTGATACAATACCAAGACAAGGTCCAAATTGAAATCAACTGAATGCCGTCAGCGCTGCCAAGGCTTGTTAAGAAACTGGATTTTGACTTATAGGGAACAACTTCCACAAGGTGGCGCTAGCGAGATGGTTCTTTGGCCCTGGGAGATACCTCTTTGCAGACTATAGGCAACCGAGTTCTAGGAATTATAAAGGATTATAAAGAAATTATTCTGCAAATTACTTCCAATAACAATAGATATATTAGCTAGAGTTCCTTTTAAGCAATTATCAAGTCCAATATAAAGAGCTAGATGTGTCTTGTGTCCTCATATCAAAAAAGTATCCTACTACTGTAGATGTAAAATTTTGCTATTGTTTGTCACTTCTTTCTACTTTCTATGAATTTGAGTTAAAGTATATCTAGGTAGTGTGCTAAATATAACTACTTTTATGCATACTGATGAGCAAACAGGATGAGGTCTCTATAGCTACTGTACTTCTGAAATAGACACCGGCTGCTGTGGGACTGCAAGTCCTAGTGTAATATGCGACAGAATCAGTCAACGCCATCTTGCCATGGATGTAGATCCTGATCTATGTATCCTTTGTCCATGGGGGCAGTGCATGGCGACAAATAATGCAGCTGCTGTATGTACCTTCAATGTTTAGGGTCCACATGGGACAATACTAAATTCTTGTACATGACAAATCTTCAGCACATATGATGCTCTGAAAAGTAAATCTGCTTTGGACAGTCCCCTTATGATAAAGTGATCATAAGTGATCATAATTTTGTTACAGGAGAAATGAACCATTCTATAAAGTCCATTGAAGAAAATTGGAACTCTATGCCACTTATGCCAATGCTGGAGGGCATAGTGATCAAAGTTCCAAGATCCTTACTTTATATACAGATACTCCATAGACTTTTTTTTGACTGGAATCACTGTTGTTTTTTGTCTGACAGCACTGTTTTTTGTCTCCTCTCTTAGGGTCCTTTCACACTTGCGTTCTGAGGATCCGGCAGGCACTTCCGTCCCGCCGGATCCGTCAGAACGCAAGTCGCCTGAAGCATTAGAAGACTGATCAGGATCCTGATCAGTCTTCGAAATGCTTTCACGTTACTATGGCAGCCAAGACACTATTAAAGTCCTGGTTGCCATAGTAGGACGAGAGCGGGGAGCGGTATACACAGTCCGTGCGGCTCGGGCGCTCAGAATGACGTCAGAGCGCCCCATGCCCATGGATCACGTGATCCATGCGCATGGGGCGCCCTGACGTCACTCTGAGCGCCCGGGAGCCGCACGGATGGTAAGTATACTGCTCCCCGCTCCCCACTACACTTTACCATGGCAACCAGGACTTTAGCGTCCTGGCTGCCATGGTAACAATTGAGAAAAAGCTAAACGTCGGATCCGGCGATGCGCCGAAACGACGTTTAGCTTAAGGCCGGATCCGGATTAATGCCTTTCAATGGGCATTAATTCCGGATCCGGCCTTGCGGAAAGTGTTCCAGATTTTTGGACGGAACAAAAAGCGCAGCATGCTGCGGTATTTGCTGCGTCCAAAAAACGTTCCGGTCCTGAAATGAAGACATCCTGATGCATCCTGAACGGATTTCTCTCCATTCAGAATGCATTGGGATAATCCTGATTAGGATTTTTCCGGCATAGAGACCCGACGACGGATCTCTATGTCGGAAAACCAAAACGCCAGTGTGAAAGAACCCTTACAGAACTGTTCACTATTCCTGCTAGATGAAGATGTTCACCATTTGTGCAATTAACTGACTTTGAAAAGGGCCAAACAGTGGGACTATGAGAAGCTGGATAGTCCATCCATCAAATCTCAGAAAGAGTTGGACAAGTTGTTTCTGTAGTGCATTGGTGTTGTCAACAGTGGTCAGAGTATATAGTATAACACCCCACGGTATGCAGTATATAGGACCCCACAGTATGCGGTATACAGTATAACACTGCAGTATGTAGTATAACAGCCTCTGCCATCTTCTCCTGATGTCCACATTAAACTACATTAAACTTCTCCTGCAGCAACACTCCTCCTGGATGCTGGTAGGAGAAAGGACCTGTGATGACGTCATTGTCATGTAACCAATAACAATATGTTAATACTCACATGGCGATGATTTCATCACAGGTCTTTTCTCCTACAAGCATCCAGCACTGCAAGTGGTCCAGGCTGTCTGCTCACATTCACTGAATGTGAGCAGACAGCCTGGATCCTGACATTCCCACTTCAGAAAGTAAGGGACGCTCTCCTTCCTCGTGATTGGCATTTTCATCAGCGATGGACCCTACAGGGATGTCGGGCCTGGGGTCACCACCCCAAATGTCCCTATCATAATCCACCATTGGTGGAGACACACAGGACCAAAACCAGGTATCATGGTGTGGGGTTCTAATACCTACCATGGCTGTCTCATTCTGGTATTTATGGAGGGAACATTGACCAGCCTTTGTTATGTCCAGAACATTGCGGAACCAGTCCTACTGCCTTTTTTGACTCAAGAGACGTGGTGTTCCAACAAGATAATGCCCGCCCATCACAGCAAGGGGAGCTTCCACCCAGTTTTAATGTGACCCTGCCTCAACATATACCCTGCTGCAGAACCCAAAATAAATGGTGCACCACCTTGGTTCTGTTATCATTGACCAAGCACCACTAGCAGTTTATACTCTATCAATTTCAGCTCAATCCATTAAGTTTTCCAGTGTTGTTTTTTCATTTTTGGCATATGTGTCAGGCTGTGGAGGCTCCACCCTTTTGGGCAAACTTCACCCACGTAAATAACAAAACATGTACATCATTAGTAAATATACCCTAGTAAATCTGTTGCAGGGTGTACAACTGTCAACTCCCTCACAAATTTTCAGTGAAGATGTCTGAAAAAATGCACATGCTGTAGGCTCTGTGATGGTTGGACTGAGGTCTGTATTCTTTTTATATGAGAATATCACCTGCTGTCGCAGTTTACATCATATTTGCCAGAAAGAAAGCGCAGCATGCTGCACTGTTTTTTCCAGAAACATGACTCCATGACCAGAGAAAATTATATTGCTTACAAAAAACAAAGTTCTAACAAGAAAATACAAGCTAATACCATAGAATGATCCAAACAAAAAGAATGCAGATAAGGCATTGAGGCCATTACCCTTCTAATGTTGTGTTTTGGCTCTGCAGAACCAATCTTCAGAAGCAAGTTAATATACCGGACACAGGACAAGCACTGCCGCCGAAAATGAATGTTTTTATGCTTTGCTGTTATTGCTGTGCACAAGAACAGTATGCAGCCGTCAGCTTTTTAAAACAGTATTATCCATTTGTAGCCCTGTTGTTGGGATCCAATCTATTACAATGACTAGTCCCAGCTAGTGATGTTGTGCCTCAAAGCTCAAATAATGGGTACATGTGGTGAGATGATGACCATTAGTGTTGATTGCGAATATTCTAATAGCAAATTTTTATCGCGAATATCGGCACTTCGAGAATTCATGAAGATGTACATTTAGTGCTATATATTCGTAATTGTGAATATTCTAGATTTTTTTTAATCAGTAACCTCTCTTCTTGCTTGTGGGCCAATGAGAAGGCTGCAATGTCTTTGCCTGAGCTTAGCAACATCCATAGCAACTAATAGGAACGTTGCCTACCCCTTTACTCTATAGGAAACTCCCCAGCAGCCATTTTCTGCTGTTTTTTGCAGTTCTGACAGAGAGAGCAGCGTCATTGCTGTGCTCTGTGCTTTCATCTGGATCCTATTCCTTACCCAATTACATTAGATAGTTAGTTAGCTCATATATATAATACAGGTAGTTAGTGGGAAATAGTCAGTGTAGGTTAGATAGTGATATAGTGTAGGATGTTAGGTAGTGTGATAAGTTCTGCTGTCCATACATACATACTACAGACAACAATACATAGTCCACCAATCAGAAATATCTACTCAGACCTGATAAAATGGGAAGTTGCATGTATTGCGCAAAAAATATGTGCATTATTAGTGCCTATTTGCGCAATTGCAAAAATAATGACGAGATCATGAATTCTAGAATTACCGAATTTATTGTGAATATTATGCGAAAAATTTGCAAAATATTGCAAAATCGAATATTGCCTATGCCGCTCATCACTAATGACCATTGGCCCATGTCAAAGGGACTCTACATATCTTGAGAGCAGGAACGACAGAAGTGGTAAACCTTTTGCTGCATTTGATGAAAAAAATTATTTTTTCTTTAGTAGGGCTTAAAATATAAATTTTCTGAGGTTATAGCTGTTTATTGTATAGATTGGGAAGTATATATTAGCAGTTAAGTAGACATTCACTGTGGGACAGAACTACTGTATAGGTTTGTACATGCCTTAAAGTAATCTTCCAGTCAGGAGCTCAAAGATGATCTGTAAGTCAGTACCTACATGGAACGATTACCTGCTATTTACTTTTATCAGATTTCGCCCCTTGACTCCTTTTAGCCTAGCTTCATTACAGCAAATCTGCGACTACAGTTTAGTTACAGTGCCTCTAGGGAGCCTAAGGTTGTTTGAGACATACCTCCATCTTATCATTGGTTCAGGCTGCTGCTCTGCTGCAAAAGAGGCCACAGTGATTTTACAAAAACTGCATTCACTTCATTGTTTACCAGGTGAGTATGTCTAGTAATGCAACTCAATCCCATTTAAGTGAATGGGACTTAACTGCAATACCAGGTACATCCACGACCAAAAGAATAAAGTTGTGCCTGGTAAACGTGATGAAAATGTATGTTATGGTCAGGTGCTAGTTCCCACACCATGACATATCTTTATAGACATGCATATGGACAATGGTTATGAAACCACTGTGCCAAGTAATCAGTTTGATGTTGGGCCAAACCCTAAGGGCATTATTAAGGTGCTTCCCCGGTATCCACCATTTAACCCCTGTACAGGGATGTGGACTTCGCTGTGGGTTAGCAACCAGACTGCTACTTCCTAGTGTACTTGGCAACTGACCTACTGAGGTCAGGAACACTAGTGCAAAGCACCAGGGACACAGCCTTCACATAACCGCTGAATAAATTTTTACAAGTGCCATTGTAAAATATAACTTGTCCTGAAAAAACCAAGCCTTATTCTGAGGTTAGGTCATCAATATGAGATCACAGGGGTTACTCCCGGCACCACCGCTGATCAGCTGTTTGAGGGTGCCGCAGTGCTCGCCAGTGCTCTGGTGAGTGGCAAAGCCTCCTCGCAGCTTACCAAGCACGGTGCTGTTCATTGAAAAGCGGCTGTACTTAGTATCACAGCTCATCCCCATTTACCTAAATGGGACTGAGCTGTGGCTAGCCATGTGACCAATTGACGTAATGTCACATGGCCTAGGAAGAGGCCTAAGCGCCCATGGCCTCTTCATACAGTTGATTGGAAGGGGTGTCGAGAGTCAGACTCCCACCAATCTCATATTGAGGACTTATCCTGAGGTACACCATCCATATGAAAATCCTGGCAAACCACTTTAAGATCCAAGGCAGGTAGTTACCAGGTTAAAACTTTACAAAATGAACTGAATAGGATGTGTGACATCCAAAATGACTATATTAGAAATTATTCAAAATTATTTGAAAGTAGGACATTTGCCCAATTTTTGAATAAATGTAGAGATATACTTTCTCAACTCTCACCAAAACTGCTGTAAAATATTCCTGTTGCCTTATGGAGGCCTCCTTCAGGCTAGTGTTCCATCTTTTAGTTGATTAAAAGGCGAGACACTGTGACTGTGACTCAACCTCAGTCTTACCCTCACTGTAGGAGACGTTGCCATTGATTGGCTTTCTCCTTGAGATCATTCAGCCGTTCAGCGTTATTTTGTTTCGATCTCTAAAAAAGTTTGATGTAAACTGAAAAGTAAGTGGTCTGATTATAAGTGGAGCAATTTTTGTCAATTCTGACTTTAGTTGTTGCCTTTTCTTCGAATTGAGGTAACTATTGAGTGCAGGTTCATGACTTCTTGTTGTAAAGCTGTTTTTCTTATTGTTTTCAGGGCAGTTATTATATTTGGCTAGTTCTGTTGTATTTGCTGTAATTACTCTGTTCAGTTTTATGCCTCTGGGTTCCTAATAAATAAAAAGCGCTGAGAATGCGCCAAAAGATTATTGTGAAGGATTGCGTTCAACAGAACTTTTTTTTCTCTCCACCCCTCCAGTCTGAAGTCTTCTTCAGACCAAACTGTTCAACATTTTAACTGTAGGTGAATGATTTATATGGGACCATTTATCTCATCTGATCAAAGATTTTCATTCCTTTAGAATTACAATATTTAGCCTTTCCCATCATGTTCATTTCTATACATGTTTTATCCTATCCATATAGCTGTATCAGAATCTTTATTTAATGAGAGGAGATTATTACTAATACTTCAATTAGAATGTAATTTTCATTTTCATAATGGGCTATCTTCTTAAAGGGAATATATCACCTATACCGAAAAATGTATTATTTTCCAGTCTGCTTTTGTTTTCTGCTTTTTTATTAATTGTCTGTACCTGATACATTTGTTGTTAAAGGGGTTGTCTGCTTTGGATAACGTCTTATAGTTAGAAGGGTCCCTCAATAGTTGATGATTCTAATCAGCGATCAGTTGTAATCTGTGAGTGCACCTGGCTACAAGTCTTGAACTCGCCGCAGCACCATCACAGTGGAGATGAATCATCTTGTGACAATGGCACCTGTAAAGGGTTGGGATATTCTATGCAGCAAAGTGAACAGCCAGTTCTCAAAGCTGATGTGTTCGAAGCAGGAAAAATGGGAAATATAAGGATCTTAGTAACCGTGATGAGGACCAAATTGTGATGGCTCGACTACTGGGTCACAGCATCTTCAAAATGGATGGTTTTGTGGGGTGTCCCTATTATGCAGTGGTTAGTAAATGCAAAAAGCGGTCCAAGGAAGAACAACCAGTAAACCGGTGACAGTGTTATGGATGCCCATGACTCATGGACGTGTATCCTATCCATGGACACCTCACAACTTACAGAACTTAAAGTATTTGCTAGCAATGTCTGGGTGCCAGATACTACATGACAACTTCAGAAGTTTTGTTCAGTCTTTGCCTTGATAAGTAAGGAATTGACGGCACAAGGGGGACCTACATAGTATTAGGCAGGCAAGTTTATTGTGATGGAAGATCATTGTATTTTTAATTTGGTGGCAAGTATCAGTGATGACATCAGTGCTGATATTGGTACTCAATAGTATCCAGAAGCTGGGGAACCTAGACCTTAAAGGGGTTCTCCAGGAATTATAAAAATGAAAATACTTAAATATTATTTTATAATAAATACAGTATATTCACAAATACCTTTCATTACTTAGAATGGCTTGTTTTGTCTAGAGAGCAATCATTAGGCGAAATAAAATGTCAGCCGTCCTAGAAGTACACACAAAACCTGTCCTAATCACACAGGAGGACAAGTTACTTCACCACAGTGAGCCATAGTGCTGCCTCATCCTCCTCCCTGCTCTGCTTGTCAGGAATCATGATCCTGAATACAGGTGAATCTCTGGGGAATGGAGATGATGAGGAGAGATGAGAGGAGGATGGGGTGGGGCTAATGAGCAGAAGCATTTGTATGCAGCCTCCATTACCACAGGCCCACATTACCACAGCCTGTCCTGTCCGCCCTCTCTGTACTTCATGTCTCTTCATGAATTAAATTCCCCAGAGATTCAGCTAAACGTCTTATCATCTGTATTCAGGATCATAATCCCTGACAAGCACAGAGGAGGAGGAGGAGGCAGCTCTTTAGCTCAGTGTTGTAAAGTAACTTGTCCTCATGTGTGATCAGGACAGGTTTTGTGTGAACTAATGGGACAGCGGCCATTTTGTTTCCCCTGATGATTGCTTCCCAGACAAAACTAGCCATTATAAATAATGAAAGGTATTTGAGAATATATTTATAGACATTATGTCCGTTACAATAACGGGCGCTAGAACATTAGTGCTGGAACTGTTATGGGGGATCTGTGGGTGACACTGTTATGGGAATCTGTGGATGACACTGTTATGGGGGATCTGTGGCTGACACTGTTATAGGGGATCAGTGGATGACACACTGTTATGGGGGATCTGTGGATGACACACTGTTATGGGGGATCTATGGATGACACTATTATGGGGGGAGGGATATGTGAATGACACTGTTATGACACTGTTACACTGGTAGCGTAACTCACTACGTGATGCCCCTGCTCCGCCCACTTCATGCATGAAGCAGGCGGCGCAGGCGCATGATGTAGTGAGTTATGCTACCAGTGCCTGGCCGCCCGCCCGGCCTCCTGCCTCACCATGTAGTAAGTGAAGAAGTGAGGATCGTTATTATTATTACAGTTATTCACAGTATTATTCCACTGAGCGGGGCCGGTGCAATACAGTGACTGCACCGGGCACTGCTGCCATTACAATAGGATGCCGCACATGTAGAGTCTGTGGAGTGTGTGCCGCACATGTGCACTTGACAAATCGGCACACACGCACGGACACCACGCACATAGGAATTTTATTAGTATAGATAAAGTAATATTTAAGTATTTTCATTTTCTTATGTCTAGGTGAACTCCTTTAAAGGAGAATCTGTCACCAGAGACCTCCCTAATCCAATTGTCTGCATAGACACATATCTGTGGTTCACCTGATTAAAATGCTGTTTTTCTTTTGTTCATGTGGGGCTCTGTTCCTGAAACTTTGTCTTAATATGCAAATTAGGACTTTGGTGCCTTTGAACATCACCATTTAACTTGTAGTGCCCAAGCTCCACTCATTTCCATGGTCAACTTCTCCCTGGCTGCTTTGCTACCACCTGGCCCTGTCAATAAAAGCAGCGAGGAAGGGGCTGGTCACAGAAAGGAGTGGAACTGGGTGTAACAAGACTATTATCGGGAAGGAAACGTTCTTTCCTGATAACTGCCTGCTTGTCAGTAGAGTTGAAGAGCTACATTTACATGCAGTGATCACCTTTATGGGTGAACATCCTAATGATATGCCATTAGTGTCTGAGATGGACCAACCCAAGCACTGTCAGTAATGATACCGGCTCTAAGAGAGAAGCACAGGGAAGAGAACCAACTAGCATAGCTGACCGTGGTTAGTGGTGGCAGCAGGTTAGGTAGGCAGGTGAGACAGCGGAGATAGGTACATATAGTGAGGCTGGAAGCCTCTGTATCTTATGCATCTTTAGCGCTCAGCAGAATGCTGAAGACAGGCTCTCACTGGCAATGCGAAGTTAGAGCTTTTCTAAGAAGACTCTTTACACCCTAGTACCTTCTAGTACCAAGAAACATCTTTCCCTAATAAAGTATATAACAAAAATGTTTACCATCCCTGTCCCTACGCAATTAGAGATGAGCAAAGTTTAAAAAAATTCGATTTGGAAGCATCGCCATATTTTGACAAGAAATTTGATTTGTTACGAATTACTTTGTCTCATATCGCTTTCCATTGTATGGATCGGGCGCATTGACGGGCAACGGCAAGCGCACCTCTCTCAGATGCCATGTTCAACACTGATCGTAACATCTGTGATGCACATTCAGTTGCTCAAGGGCTAAAAAAAAATTATATGCACCTCAGCCAATTGATCACAGAGAGGCTGTTACAGGAGCGGAAGACCTCTCCACGATCTAATGGATGAGGTGAGTACCATTTTTTTGACCACCATTTAGGAAAAATGTCTTTGTTACCATGAAGAGCGAGGAAATTCGCCTTCGTGGCAAATCGAATTTTTCCTGAAATTCGAATCGAAGTCTAATTCAGATACTTTGTTTCATTTAACACTACATATTAAAAATGAACAGAAACAACAGTTACACTTTAATATAAAATGTCAGACTAAGCATGGCATATTATTTAACAAGAAACCGTTGATTTTGACGCCATGAAATAAGGAATGGTTCATATGCTTTGTTTCTGTACCCACACGAGCACAGGTGTTATAACATTCAAGAGACGGCGCAAATAAAGAGAAGTGTTGACATACATGTAGTTAATGGCTATCTAGGTACCCGGCCAGATGGTGCACATACAGAGCGAAGGACGCATTCAGATTTATCCTGTAAACTTTCAGTAGAATCTCACTGGCAGTATATACATGTGGTATAACTGATTTCTGAAATGCCCATAATAATTCTCACCAAAATGTAAAAATGTCTGTGTAATAGAATAAACCATTAGAAATAGATTGCTAAAGGGACAATTTCATCACAAAGGGGTGTTTTTTTATTTTTTAGAATTTTTGTCCATTTTTCTTTTTCATTTATTAAATACAAATATTGCACTTCTGTAGCAGTCAACACAAGCAATAAGACCTTCTAAATGCATAGGTAATCCATTATCAGTTTACTGCTGCTGTGAGCGGAAGATGTTAACTGAATTGCAACCCTCATGATAATAGTAGGTGTAGAATTTAGGGTGACAGTTTGACACCGGAATTGTTCTTTTGATAGGCCTAGATAAAGATGTCCACAGAAGAGCATTACATTGATTAGTGTAATGTGTGATGCCCTAATTGAGTCACTACAGGGAGGCTCTCTTTGGTCACAGTGATGGTCTGACAGAGAGAGTTAAGTGAGGCTGTCTGCCGTGCTGAAGGTCCAAACAAAGAGGACTTTTAAGGGAAGTTGAATACGTGAAGTGACTTAAAAATGTTATCTAGAAAACCATCTACCCGTTTTTCTTTTGTTTTTATATTAGAATAGTCATAGGTTGCTAGTATGTGATAAGAACATTTTATAGTGTTTTTGGAACTCACAAGGTTATTCATATTTTCATGGCAGGAAGTGATAAAAGTGTCATAATCACTTGTGTGCGTATTTGACTAAAAAGGTACAAATAATGAACTCTTAAAGGGATCGTCCATATTGGATCCCCTGAGATTGTCTGACTGCTTAGGAGATAATATTTTCCTCTTCGGTAACCCTGCAGGTTCTCCTCTCTGACTGTTAGAGACAGGACAGGTTCTGAGAATGTCCCTCTATTATATATGTGTGCCTCAATAGGACTATCAATGTAAAGATCAATTCTGGGTAGAACTTGCGCCTAAAGTAAAATTAGTTCATTCTAAGGTATTTGTTCTGTCTCTACAATTACTGCTCAGAAAGTTTAGCCATCATTAAAACAAAAATGGGCAGTAAATCCAACGTATGGTCCTGCACACGTCTGGGCTTCTAATAAAGTCCTTTATTTTTCTTACTGCTGTATATCTCAGCAAAACTTCTGGCTTACTATTTATCAGCAGTTATGCCTATGTGATGGATTATCTTCAGGTAGCAGTTTTTTAGGTTAATTTGCGTCTGGTGTATGCATGTGTTTGTGCATTCAGTTTTAACGTGAGCAGAATTTATGTGTTTCCACCAGATCTTAAAACTGAAATTTCCATTCCACCTTCATATGAAAGTCCAGTCCTCAAGGTGCTTTAGATTTCAAACTATTAATGTGGGTGCAGTATGAATTACAGAAACCCTCCACCTCCTCCCCCAAGGGCAAAAAGTAACAATTGCTGGGCTGGGCAGTGCTCAATGTTAAAGGGTTTGTCCTGTCATTTATGTTGATGACCTATGCACAGGATAGGTCATCAATATCTGATTGGCGGGGTCCAACACCCGGGATCTCCCGATTAGCTGTTTGACAAGGAGGCTGGCTCCATTCCTGGTCTTTACACTAAGCGTCGTCTCCTGTGGAGTGGTGGCATAGTGTAATTACAAGCACACTCTCCATTCAAGTGAATGAAGCAGGTACAGTACTTCTCATTACATGGCACCGTTGTAACTTCTGAGGCGATGGTCAGTGTAATGAACATGAAGCAGCGTTCATGGTAAGCGCTGCCTCTGCTTCAAACAGGTGATCGGTGGGGGTCAAATATTGATGACCTATCCCGACGATTGGTCATCAATATAAATGGCAGGACAACCCCTTTAAGATACACATACAACATCAATAACTCTCGGCAGGACATGGCTTAAAGGGATTTTATGGTGTGCATCAACAGCCTTTTAAATAATCATTTTTGAAGGTAGCTGTAATTTTGTTATGTATTTCTTTTATCTTTATTACTCCTCTCTTCTGTTCTGGGCTGTGGTCACATGACCATGTCCATGCAGCTCTTTCTTATTTCCTGTTGTGTTATGTCCATGGGTGGGGCAGTGATAGGGTAGTGTCTATGTAAATAGCTGGGTAGGAGGAGCTTTAAACTAGCTGGGCGTTTTTAGCGGTGGTGCTAGGACTGTAGCAGGGAAAGAAGAAATGCATCATGGGATTTGTTGGATACAATAACAGGAAGCTGTACACCCAGGATGGATGCAAAGCAGAGGAATTTGTTTACAGGTGAAAACGAGTCAGGAGAGTCCAAAGTGGAAAACAATAAGCACGAGGATGATGTCCATGAAGTAATAAACTGTATAACGATATCTGTAAAAAGTCATAGTAATCCTGGAAAACCCCTGTAAGGCTCTTTTTACACAGGCAGATTATCAGGAACGAACTCACTCACGAGTTTTTGAAAAGTGGATGGGTTGACTATATTAAAGGCACTTTTTAAAAAGTCAGACAAAAGAGTTAGGTTTACAGATATATCAGATATAACAAAAGACGAGTGACATTTGATAAATTTGTTGCATAGTACGCCAATACAGCCTTAAACAAAGCTGACTTCAAATCTTACCCTCGCGATAAATTCCGCCCAGTGGTTAAAAGCTGCACGACGTCCTTTGTAAATGCAGC
Organism: Bufotes viridis; assembly: GCA_033119425.1. Classification (NCBI taxonomy): domain Eukaryota; kingdom Metazoa; phylum Chordata; class Amphibia; order Anura; family Bufonidae; genus Bufotes; species Bufotes viridis. The sequence continues at coordinate 201,480,030 of CM065594.1, read as the reverse complement.
AATCACCTCGACTCACTATCAGGCAATTATTGGGATCATTCAGTTTGGTTTATTCTCAATAATTGCCTGTGCATCAAACCATGTCCTGTAGGCCATTCAAAAGATGTATACTGTAATGGGTGCTGCAGACTTGATTGTGAGATTGCACTGTAGTTTATGTGAATCTGCACTGTATAGTGTTGGCATGTAAAGAGTTAGTTGTCATCAGCATAGGGGTTATACCTGGTACATCCCTGTTCTTGCAGTTAATATATTGGGATATAAAGGAACCGAGGTAGAGTTTGGAGCAGGGACACCTACAGCAGAGACCAACCTTAGCAAGTTCTAGACTTCTCATCTGCAGGCATTCAGAGGACCTCTGATAGACCAGTCTGGCATCTCGCCACAATAGGAAACACTTGTGTAGAGAGTCGCACAAAAAGACAAAGTACACAAGGTACTTAAAGCACACCAAAATTATATACAAAATCAGAAAGTTTATTAAGGATGCAAAGAAAAGACAAGCAGACAAACATTAAAAAAAACTATAAAAACCATCCACGACATGACGCATCAATCCCTGGAAAAGTGCTTCGAAAAATCAATTAATAAAATAACATAATGATGTTAGTGTGAAGATCAAATGAAAGAGCAGGACACTGTAAACATGAGACACCCCACTCGTATTGCCATCCAGTAGATTCTCAGCTATTTACAGAAGCCCCATATCAGTGAATGGAAAGGCCATTCTGGAGATAGGAGCGGGTTCCAGAGGAAGATATCGCTAGATATTCTGGCAATATGCCATAAATGTTGAGATAGGACAGCCCCCTTTTAACCACTTGCCGACTGCTCGGTGAATATATATGTACGGGTGGTCGGCAAGAATATTTGTCTTTTACCCTGGGAACACACCTAAGCGTTTTTCAGCGCGTTCAAACGCGCTGAAAAACGCACAACAAGTGAAAACCCATGTATTCCAATGGACATGGTTCATACTTGAGCGTTTTACAGCGCGTTTGAACGCGCTGAAAAACGCCAAACGCAAACGCTTGTGCATGAGCATCTTTGGGGCGTTTGCTCAAGCGTTTGCACCCATTGAAAAGCATGGGAACGCGCATATAGGAAAATATGCGCGTTTTCCGCTTCAAAAACGCACATATGATCGCGCGTTTTTGTAGTAAAACCCAGCAGAAAGGCAGAATCTCCACCCACCTTTGCTGGGTGGGGATTCTTTTTTTCTGCAAACTGTAAGCTGTCAATCAAAAAACGACTCAAATACGCGCGTTGCAAAAATACAAAAACGCTGAAAAAACCGCGCGTTTTCCGCGGAAAAAACGCTCAAGAAAACGCCTGATCCAAAAACGTCTAGGTGTGTTCCCAGCCTTACAGAGACCGAGAATGTACACTAATTGTGCAGCTGTGGGAGAGTGGAGCCTGCTGTCAGTTACAGCATGGATCCCCCTTAGAGCAGGCAGGGATGTTTTTTTCACTATCCCTGCCTTCTCGATCTCTGCAGACACAGCATTCAATGAGGCCAAGAATCGGCACCACTGATTCCTGCTTCAGTCCCAGCTGTTATATGATTGCCTTATGATTGCCGGGGGCCCGGGTGACTGCTCAAGCTGCTGGGTCTTAACAGACCCAGATCAGCACTACAGTGAGATTGTATATTCGTCTGCTACCTCTCTGGGGGCTGTATCCCAACTGTAACTGGGTCTACTACTGTACTGTCTTGTTTGACCTCATGGGGGGGGGGCACAAAGTGTAAAAAAAAAAAAAAATAGATAACATAAATTAAAAAATATAAAAAAACCACTGCATGCCACACCGCAGCTTTAAACCGGTGACCATAACCTATATATCCCAAATTATCAAAGGCAAACAAAAAAAAGCTAAAATAAAAATGACATTTTAATAAAGCCCCATGCATTACAGAAAAAAGGCACAACTTTTTACATAAACAAACAAAAAAGATGCATGTGCTGAAAATGTGCGTTTTATTCATTTTGGGCTAAAATAATTTTTTCAGTTTTTTAATTAAAAGTGTTGAACCGTTTCTGAGAGAGAAGGTTTAAAAATCAGTCTGTATCCAAGCTGTCACAGTCTGTTTTCTTTGAATCCTGTTACCTGATGGCTCATCTGTAGCTCTTATCTCTGATCTGACCTCATGAACATTCACTTTAGCCATATTCTTATCAGTTTAATAATAATTGAGCTATATGGAAAGTGTATGAGTTCAGGAGATCATAGATAACAGCTAAAATAAGCCCTTGCAGACAGAATGATTTTTAACCCTTCTAACTCAGAAACAGCTGAACATTTTTTATAAAGACCAATTAAAAAAAATATTTATATTAAAAAATGAGTAAAATGCAATCATAAAAAAAATGCCCTGAAAGTGTCCATAAAAGAGAGCTTATTTCCCCCAAGAACAAGAAAGATTGGGCTGTGAAATTCAACATGCCCGATTCATTCTTCCTCAGACATAATCTGTCTGTGGAAAGTTGGGAGGCGGCCATACATGTAATATAAGTGTCCACTCCTTCCAACTTTTCTCTTACTGGCCTTGCAAAAGTATTCACCCTGTTTTTTTTTTTTTTTCATATTTTGTTACATTAAAGCCTTAAGTTCAATGTTTTGTTAATCTGAATTTTATGTGATGGATCAGAACACAATAGTCTAAGTTGGTGAAGTGAAATGAGAAAAATATATAAATAAAACTATTGTTTAGAAAAAGAAAACAGAAAATTGTCATGTGCGTATGTATTCATCCCCTTTGTTTGGAAGCCCATAAAAAGCTCTGATGTAACCAATTACCTTCAGAAGACACATAATTAGTGAAATGATGTCCATTTGTGTGCAATCTAAGTGTCACATGATCTGTCACTACATATACACACCTTTTTTGAAAGGTCCCAAAGGCTGCAACACCTAAGCAAGAGGCATCACTAACCAAACACTGCCATAAAGACCAAGGAACTCTTCAAACAAGCAAGTGACAATGTTGTTGATGAGTAAAAGTCAGGGTTAGGTTATAAAAAAATATCCAAATCTGTGATGATCCAAAGGAGCACCATCAAATCTATTATAACCAAATAGAAAGAACATGGCACAACAGCAAACCTGCCAAGAGAGGACCGCCCACCAAAACTCACGGACCAGGCAAGGAGGGCATTAATCAGAGAGGCAACACAGAGACCTAAGGTAACCCTGGAGGAGCTGCAGAGTTCCACAACAGAGACTGGAGTATCTGTACATAGGACGACAATAAGCCGTATGCTCCATAGAGTTGGGCTTTATGGCAGAGTGGCCAGAAGAAAGACATTACTTTCAGCTAAAAACAAAAAGGTACGTTGTGAGTTTGTGAAAAGGCATGTGGGAGACTCCCAAAATGTATGGAGGAAGGTGCTCTGGTCTGATGAGACTAAAATTGAACTTTTCGGCCACCAAAAAAACGCTATGTCTGACGCAAACCCAACACATCACATCACCCAAAGAACACCATCCCCACAGTGAAACATGGTGGTGGCAGCATCATGCTGTAGGGATGTTTTTTAGCAGCCAGGCTGGGAAACTAGTCAGAGTTGAGGGAAAGATGGATGGTGCTAAATACAGGGATATTCTTGAGCAAAACTTGTACCACTCTGTGTGTGATTTGAGGCTAGGACGAAGGTTCACCTTCCAGCAGGACAATGACCCCAAACACACTGCTAAAGCAACACCTGAGTGGTTTAAGGGGAAACATGTAAATGTGTTGGAATGGACTGGTCAAATCCCAGATCTCAATCCAATAGAAAATCTGTGATCAGACTTAAAGTTTGCTGTTCACAAGCGCAAACCATCCAACTTGAAGGAGCTGGAGCAGTTTTGCAAGGAGTAATGGGCAAAAATCCCAGTGGTAAGATGTGGCAAGCTCACAGAGACTTATCAAAAGCAACTTGGAGCTGTGATTGCTGCAAAAGGTGGCTCTACAAAGTATTGACTTTAGCGGGGTGAATAGTTATGCACATTTACTTTTTCTGTTATTTTCTCCTATTTGTTGTTTGCTTCACAATAAGAAAAAAATATCTTCAAAGTTGTGGGCATGTTCTGTAAATTGAATTATGCAAATCCTTAAACAATCAAAGCTAATTCCAGGTTGTGAGACACCAAAATACGAAAAAAGTCAAGGAGGGTGAATACTTTTGCAATGCACTGTATGTGTATGATTGCCTGAAGACATCTGATCTAGGGGAACCTTTATACTGGTTACCAGATACATTACATGTAATGCAAAAATCCACAACAGTAGAACACAGAAGCTGTGTTGTAATTAAAGGGGATGGTTGGCAGAAACCACACTCTCTTTGTACACACTTAGGGTTCATGTGCTCGAATGTGTGCCGGCTGGGCCCGTATTGCTCCCGCAAACAGCAGATCCACAATATACGGGAACCGGACGTTTTTGCATTCACTTGAATAGGTCCACAATCCAGAAGGTGCAATATGGAACTACACGGAAGCACTACGGAGCACTTCCATGGGGTATCTCTCTGTGCCTCCGCACCGTGTTCTAATTTTTTGGGGGTGCAGACGGATCACAGACCCATGCATTGGGGACCACAAATTGCACACGGCCGGTCAATAGCCATGTGCATGAGCCCTACCTCATGGATACTGAAACAATGTGTGTCACTGCCTGCCCTGTGAGAGGCCTGAGAAGATCTGATAGACTTGCTGCACGTGAATCTATCTGACACACAGATCTTTCTCTTTTTCCTTGCTGTTTGTTGCTGTGGGCAGGATTCCACCTCTCCACAGGTTCTTCTCATTAGCTGTTTAGTGGCTCTATTTATACCCGCCTCTCATTGCAGCCCTTACGGTTTATATTTCCTCCTGGAGTTCTCAGCTAGTGTTTGGTGGATCTCCTGCTCCCTGTCCGTCTAAAGCTAAGTCCTCCTTCCTTCCCTTTTGTTGTGTGTTCTGACAAGGCCTCAGGAAGGCGCTGGTTCCTTCATGGTGGAAGGAACCGGTTGTCTTTCTCCTGCTACCTAGCTGAGGGTTTGTTTGAGTTTCAGCAGGACTTAGGCTCCAGCGCATGAGTACTACCACCTTTAGGATTTGCTCATGCTGTCAGCAGTCAGGGGAAGGCTCAGGGATTGTCAGGTGGTGACCTTTCCCTCTTCTCTAGCTTTGGGGCCTAGTCTGGTGTTTTGGTATTGTTGTTGTATTTGGCTTTCTTCCCTTCCCTCACCTACTGTGACATTTTAAACCGCCCATACCGTCATTTTCTTTTACCTTGCTCTCTGCGGAAATGGAAGCTGTTGGTGCACTGGTGGATCACATGCAGGGATTGTCTTTGGAGGTAGCTGACCTCCGTAATTCGGTTGCATAGCGTTAGAGATCTCTGGCGTCTGGTACCGCTAGTGGGAACCAGGTCAGCCTTAAACCTAAGATCGCCCTCCCAGATAAGTTTTCTGGGGGAAGTGATAATTTTGTTGGTTCAGAGAGTCTTGTAAATTTTATTTTCGTCTGCGTCCGATCTTATCTGGGTACGAAAATCAAAGAGTGGGGATTATCATTTCTCTGCTGAAAGGTGATGCTCAGTCTTGGGCCTTTTTTATACCGATCGGTTCTCAGTCTCTCCGATCGGTGGATAAATTTTTCAGAGCCCTGGGCCTGATTTATGATGATCCAGACCAGGTCTCTCTGGCCGAAACTAAGCTCATATTGCTCCGAATTTAGAAGACGGGTGACTGATTCGGAGTGGAATGACCCAGCACTCCGTAGTCAGTTCTGTCAGGGGCTATCTGAGAGGCTAAAAGATGCCCTTGCTGCCCTCATGAAAACCCTGATTCTTTGGAGGCGGCTATGTCCCTAGCCGCATGGATTGATAGACGCCTGAGAGAGAGGTGCAAGGTTCCCCTCAACCAGGATGCACATCATGTGGGGAAACTATCTCTTCTGTCCCTCAGGGCACAGAGACACTTGAGCCAGTGTCTGGTGATGAGCCTATGAAGTTGGGTCAGGTCTCTTCATGCCTTGGTAATAGGAACCTTAGGGTTCAGAGAAGACTCTGTTTTTTTTGTGGTAAAGAAGGATATTTCATTAATGTTTGTCCTTTTATTAAACCTCAAGGTGGAAAAGAAAAAAAAAAGGATTCTTTCCAATAAATCGAGTTCCCTTACTCTTGATAGCGTGAATGGGGAGTCAGAAAAGGTATATTTGTCTTCTACCTGCAGTACCCGATTTCTCCTTCCTGCCATGGTGACTCTGAGAATATTGAATTAGAAGTATTTGTTGACAGTGGCGCAGGGGTTAACCTTATTGATTATCAATTTGTTCAGAGTCATGGTTTAAAGACAAGAGCATTAAGCAAAGGGATATCTGTGTTTGCTATTGATTCCGCTCCTCTGTCACAAAAGTGTCTAACTTATATTGTGCAGGATATTCATTTGAGGATGGGTGATTCTCATGTTCAGTCCATTTCTTGTTTTTTATTGAAGGCTTTGCCTGCTCCTCTAGTTCTAGGTTTACCATGGTTGATCAAAAATAATCCTTCCATTGATTGGCAAACTAGACAGATCAGTATTGGAGTGATTTTTGTATGGACAACTGTCTCAGCGCATCTATTTCTGTGATATCCACTATGGTGTTACATCCGTTTCTTTCTGATTTTTCGGACATATTCTCTGAGGGTGGAGATCAGGAGTTACCCCCTCACCGAGAGTATGATTGTCCGATCAATCTTATTCCCAGAGCTAAATTGCCAAAATCTCGGTTATATAATCTTTTCCAATCCGAAAGAGTAGCTATGCGGGAGTATATTACCGATAGTTTGGCAAAAGGACATATTAGACCATCTAGGTCACCTGTGGCTGCCAGCTTCTTTTTTGTTAAAAAAAAATATGGGACCCTTAGACAGTATTTAGATTTCCGAGAACTGAATCTTATTACTGTCTGTGATCCTTATCCCCTTCCCTTGATCTCGGACTTATTTGATCAGATTGTCAGAGCCAAGGTGTTTTCTAAGTTGGATTTAAGAGGGGCTTATAATCTGATAAGAATCAGGGAAGGGGATGAATGGAAGACGGCCTTCAATACCCCTAAAGGGCCACTTTGAGAACTTGGTCATGCCCTTTGGTTTGACTAATGCCCCGGCGGTCTTACAGCACTTTATCAATGACATTTTTAATCATTTGGTGGGGAAGTTTGTTGTTATTTACCTCAATGACATACTAATTTACTCGCCCGAGATGGAGTCTCATCAGGATAATTTAAGACTTAAGTATTATTGATCCTCCAGGAGAATAAATTGTATGCTAATTTGGAAAAATGTGTGTTTGCTATTCAGGAGCTGCAGTTTCTGGGTTACTTACTTTCTGCCTTAGGTTTTCGTATGGATCCTGAAAAGGTCCGTGCGGTACTGGAATGGGATCGACTGGAGAATCAGAAAGCTCAGATGCAGTTTTTGGGATTTACTAATTACTACAGAAAATTTGTCCTGAATTATTCCACTGTTGTCAGGTCTTTGATATGACTAGGAAGGGTGTGGACTTTTCAGTCTGGTCAGAAGAGGCATTACAGGCTTTTTTTGCAATAAAGGAATGTTTTGCTTCTGTTTCCATGCTGGTGCAACCCGATGTGTCTCAACCCTTCATTGTGGAGGTTGACGCGTCAGAAGTGGCAGTCGAAGCAGTTTTGTCGCAGGGTCCCTCTCCTGGCAAATGGCGCCCTTTACCTTTTTTTTCAAAGAAACTCTCTGCTGCCGAAATAAATTATGATGTTGGGAATAGAGAGTTGCTGGCCATTAACTTGGCCTTTGAGGAATGGCGCCATTGGCTAGAAGGAGCGATTCATCCGATTACGGTAATTACGGATCATGAGAATTTGGCTTACCTGCAATCGGTGAAGCGTCTGAACTCTAGGCAGGCCAGATGATCATTGTTTTTTACTAGATTTAATTTTGTGGTCACTTATCGCCCTGGGTCCAAAAACGTCAAAGCGGATGCTTTATCGCATAGCTTTCCTGGAAGGGGGTGTTGATTCGGAGGATCCTTCCCCGATTTTGGCTGATGGAGTGGTGGTATCCGCTCTTAATCCCAAACTGGAGGCGGAAGTGTTGGGGGCTCAAGGTGAGGCACCTGATTCCTGTCCTCCAGGGAAGTTGTTTGTTCCTTAAGGACTTCGACACAAGGTGTTCAAGGAACATCATGATACTGTCTTTGCGAGACACCCTGGGAGTAGATCCTCCGTGGATCTTGTTTCCTGGAGATTCTGGTGGCCAGGTTTACGTAAATGTTTTGAGGGTTATGTGGCAGCTTGTAAAACCTGTGCACGTGCTAAGGTGGCTCATACTCGGCCTTCAGGATCTCTTCTTCCTTTGTCCATCCCTTCTCGTCCTTGGACGCATTTGTTCATGGACTTCATCACTGATTTACCCAGTTCCTCTGGGAGGACTGTGATTTTGGTGGCGGTGGACCGCTTCAGTAAGATAGCTCACTTTATACCATTATCAGGTTTGCCCAATGCTAAAACTCTCGCTTAAGTGTTTATTGATAACATTGTGAGATTACACGGCATCCCCTATGATATGGTGTCTGATAGGGGTACGTAATTTATTTCCAGGTTTTGGAAGGCGTTCTGTACTCGTCTGGGAGTTCAGTTGTCTTTCTCTTTGGCTTTCCATCCTCAGTCGAATGCACAAACTGAGCGCACTAACCAGAATCTGGAAACTTATTTGAGTTGTTTTGTCGCCGAGAATCAGGAGGAGTGGTCTTCATTTTTTTCCTTGGCTGAGTTTGCCTTGAATAACTGTAGACAGGAGTCCACTGATAAGTCACCATTTTTTGGTGCATACAGGTTTCACCCTCAGTTTGGTACTTTCTCTGGGACTGTATACCTGAAGAGGAGAGATTCTCTTCTTCGTTGTCTTCTATCTGGCGCAAGATTCAAATTAACTTAAAAAAAATGGGAGAAAGATATAAATGGATGGCTGACAAGAAACGTATGACTGGTCCGGACCTGTGTGCGGGTGATTTGATGTGGTTGTCCACCAAGAACATTAAGTTGAAAGTACCCTCTTTGAAGTTGGGCCCAAGATTTATTGGTCCTTACAAAATCTCTGTCATTATTAATCCGGTTGCCTTTCGTCTGGAACTTCCGCAGGCCTGGAAGATCCATAATGTGTTTCACAGGTCTTTGCTGAAGAACTATGTGGAACCTGCTGAACCATCCCCTTTGCCACCTCCTCCTGCCTTGGTAGATGGTAATCTGAAGTTTCAGATCTCCAGAATAGTCAACTCACATATTCTTCGTGGCTCCCTTCAGTACCTGGTACCAGGTGGTCCTGAAGAAAGAATGTGGGTTCCGGCGATGTCAATGCTAGTCGCCTTGTGAAGGCCTTTCACAGGGCACACCTGGATAAGGTTGGTCCTGGGTGTCCGGAGGTCACCCGTAGAAGGGGCCTGACAAGATCTGATAGACTTGCTGCACATGAGTCTATCTGACAGATCTTTCTCTTTTTTCTTGCTGTTTGTTGTTGTGGGCAGGATCCCACCTCTCCACAGGTTCTGCTCATTAGCTGTTTAGTGGCTCTATTTATACCCGCCTCTCACTGCAGCCCTTGCGGTTTATATTTCCTCCTGGAGTTCTCAGCTCGTGTTTGGTGGATCTCCTGCTCCCAGTCTGTCTAAAGCTAAGTCCTCCTTCCTTCCCTTTTATTGTGTGTTCTGACTAGGCCTCAGGGAGAAGCTGGTTCCTTCACAATGGAAGGAATCGGTTGTCTTTCTCCTGCTCCCTAGCTGAGGGTTTGTTTCAGTTTCAGCAGGACTTAGGTTCCAGCGCATGAGTACTTCCACCTTTAGGATTTGATCATGCTGTCAGAAGTCAGGGAAAGGCTCAGGGATTGTCAGGTGGTGACCTTTCCCTCTTCCCTAGCTTTGGGGCCTAGTCTGGTGGTTTGTTACTGTTGTTGTATTTGGCTTTCTTCTCTTCCCTCACCTACCATGACATTGTGCTTCCCCCACAAGGCAGCAAAAAGTGCATAGTATAGCAGAGGTGCATCTAACGTATAAGGCTGGGTTTTCATGTTCAGGTTTTTTTATGCAATTTTTGAAGCCAAAGCCAGGATTGGATCATAAAGGGAGGACACGTAAATAGGGTAGACTGAGTCCTTTTTCTCTTTTTAAAGCCACTCCTGGCTTTGGCTTCAAAAACAACATCAAAACCACCTGAACATGCAAAGCCAGCCTTATATCTGGAGTAAGTGATGACATAAAGCAAACAAGTCTAGTGGATTAGCCGTGAATCCACTAAATGCTAGGGCAGCAGCCATCTTCACACCTTGCAGCAGCAGAATGGACACTGTGCATTTCCACCCATTATAGGATGCTGCATTCAGGAATAGATGTCTCCTGGGAGTTGTGTTAAAAGCCGGCACGACCTTGGCATGACAAGCCGTAGTCTTTAAATATCATCATGTGTGATCACTGGGATCTGGCTTTAGAGGCTCAATGGAGAGGAAGGACTATAAAAGGACTATATTGAGTGCAACATTTATGTGTAAAATAATTATTTAGGTTGCGGTATAGACACAGTTTTTTTTTGTGCCTTTACATTATGTAGCAGTATATTTTTCTCACAAAGTACAAGCTGAAGATTTGTAACCCTCCAAGAAGTGATGTCTGAGTAAGAATCGTGTCCTTCCTTTTCGTGCTTATTCGTTCTTCTTTTATTCTCGGTCCTAATTTAGAGAGAACAATTAATGTGATTTTCTCTTTGGCTGCCCTAAATAGTAAGCAGAGCTCTAGTGGGACTTTCTGCTATTGCGTTATTATATTCCCATATCTAGTCACACACAAAAGCTTCCCTTGGGCGGCATTAACAGACCATGCTCATTGCTGCCGTGTTCCTCGTGATGTTCTAATAAGATGATACCAGCAAGAGCACTCTATTCACAGCTCACGATTGCTTTCTATAGAAATGTCTATGTACATGCCGGACCCTCAAACACATTAGTATATTGTTGGCTAAACCAGCACGGCCACTGCTGCTGGATGTTCATAACCCCTGGATACGAGCAGTGTATAATTTAATGGAAAATGAATCAAGCCAGGAAAGGAGGCAATATGCACAATCACAATACATTAATAAGTGCCTTGTATTACCTTTCTCTACATGATAAATGCCAATTGCTAAAGTGAGACAACCCCTTTAATAGTGGTTTCACACAAATTACTAATTTCCTGCCAGTTTACTAACATTTTTTTAGCAGGATTCTTGTTAAACATAACTTCCAAATTTTAGGTACAAGTCTATGGGAAATGTGCGTTTTTTGTTTTCACTTGCTGTGCTTTTTTTTTGCATTCATGGCTTTTTTTATCGTAGCATGATTTTTTGCTAATTTGCTAGAATATTTGTGCCATAGACATACATTTTTTTGTTTTTGACACTATTTGAAAAAATGAATATGTTAATGTGTGCTGTGTTTTTTATGACATTTTTACAATTCCTTTTTCTTCCAATGCCTTTTTAGAGAGATTCAGGACCCATGCACACGGTCGTTGTCGGCTGGTGCCCCTATTGCGGCCCGTAAACAGTGAGTGTGCAATATACGGGGACCGGTCGTATGCGCACTGTATCACGGACGCGGACCCATTCACTTTGAATGGGTCCAGAATCCAGAAGATACGGTGCAGAGACACAGAGCGGAAGGCCACAGAAGCACTACTGAGTACTTCCGTGGCATTTCTGCCCATGCCTCCGCACCGCAAAAAAATTAAACTTGTTCTATTTTTTTGCATTGCGGATGGATCACTAAGGCCTCTTTCACACTTGCGTTGTGAGGATGCGGCGTGCACTTCCGTCGCCAGAAATGCCCACCGGATCCGTCACAACGCAAGACAACTGAAAGCATTTGAAGACTGATCAGTCTTCAAAATGCTTTCAGTGTTACTATGGCAGCCAGGACGCTATTAAAGTCCTGGTTGCCATAGTAGTAGTGGGGAGCGGGGGAGCAGTATACTTACAGTCCGTGCGGCTCCCGGAGCGCTCCAGAATGACGTCAGAGCGCCCCATGCGCATGGATCACGTGATCCATGCGTGTGGGGCGCCCTGACGTCACTCTGGAGCGCCCCGGGAGCCACACGGACTGTAAGTATACTGCTCCCCCACTCCCCACTACACTTTACCATGGCAGCCGGGACTTTAGGCTCCTGGCTGCCATGGTAACCATTGAAAAAAAGCTAAACGTCGGATCCGGCGATGCGCCGAAACGACGTTTAGCTTAAGGCCGGATCCGGATTAATGCCTTTCAATGGCCATTAATTCCGGATCCGGCCTTGCGGCAAGTGTTCAGGATTTTTGGCCGGAGCAAAAAGCGCAGCATGCTGCGGTATTTTTTCCGGCCAAAAAACGTTCCAGTCCTGAACTGAAGACATCCTGATGCATCCTGAACGGATTTCTCGCCATTCAGAATGCATGGGGATAAAACTGATCAGTATTTTTCCGGCATAGAGCCCCGACGACGGATCTCTATGCCGGAAAACAAAAACGCAAGTGTGAAAGAGCCCTAACCCATTCAGAGTGAATGGGTCTGCATTTGTCTACGCTAGCCATACGGACGGTGCACATGCTTTGGGGACCGCAATGCACAGAACGGTCAGCACACATTTGTGTGCATGAGCACAAACAGAGGGAGTGATATCTGAGATAGGGCTTATGCACACGAACGTACTTTTTTTCCGTGTCCATTCCGTTTTTATTTAGGCCCATATGCAGAACCATTCACTTCAATGAGTCTGCTAAAAAAAGAAATAAGAAATGACTAATGGGCACATGAAAAAAAAAAAAAGAAACAGAGGCTTTTGTTGGTAGTTTTGCCAAGGCACAATGCCAAACCAAATTTCTGTGTCAAAGAGATCTTAAACTTATTATACGATATATGAGAGAGCTCTCAAACTGGAGGAAATAGAGGCCCAGACGATGATCTTAATGTGGCCTGGGCTGCTGGAGGAGCCAGGTCATGGCTCCTCCAGCAGTCTATGCACTAGAATGGCCATAGATTTCTGCCATAGATTTCAGTTATTATTTACAACAGTTTCTGGAGTAAATAATGATGAATGGGTAAGGGCTGATGGCCCCACCCACATTCAGTCCTTGCCACACCCCTAATTCATAAAATTAGCGAGGATGGGGTAAAATGTCAATTGTAACTAGAAAAGTCGCAATGTCACGGCATGGACTAGATTTGTACAGACCTTGTCCTGTGTCTGGTACAGACAATACTCTGTGAGCTAAACAGCCTAGGCTGCAGGTGTATACATTTTACCTACATTGACACATGGCGGTAATTATTAGGACACTAAGTATAAAGTAAAGCTAATGACAAACAACACATATAGTGACACAAAATCTTCAGTAGAAGATTCTCAAGGCCATAATACAGCTGCATTACTTGGACTCACGCTGGTCTACTGAACCAACCTTAAATGTAGATCATCTGAGTTCTTAGGTGATCTCTGTTTGATTCAGTCATGGATGGTCTCACTTGAGTATAGGAAATCAAATCGGCAATTAGGAAATTTTTATTTTTCTTCATTTTTTTGTATATTATTTAAAGGACATATGAAACAGGGCAAAACCCAATCAGTCAAGTTGTCTCACTTTTCATACATGAAGGAATACAGGTTTTAGTATTCGGTGTCTTAGTTGTATAGATTTTCCTTACCTTCCTTCCTGTAGTATAAGATCTCCAGCTTTCGCTCTTCAGATCCTAGTAGGGCCTGAGCAAGTTGTGTAATGCTGTTGTGGGTGGTTTCTGGACCCGTTAGAAAGTCACAAGTACAAGGTCTCTGCATGACCTCCACCCTGGAGTAGCCAAACATGTCACAGAAACCATCATTACAATAGATAATAGCGCAGTTGTCCATCTGGGCGTTGGCTATCAGGAACTTCCGACCTGCAGAGAAATAAAGATAGGGAAGATAAAGTTTCAACAAATATTTTGGTTTCTTTTCAAAGAGGCACCCAAAAGCTGCATGGAGTGTCTACAAGACGGGTTAGGAAACAATGTACCACGATGGGCGGTTTGTGCATGCAACTTTGTTGTGTGCATGGACAATTTTTTCCATTAAAAGGTTTTTACCATGAAAAAGAGTTTACATTTCTCAAAGCACCACTTGGCTCTGAAATTTTTGTAATTGCACTGAATTATTAAAAAAATGTATTTGCATAGCGCCACCTGTTGTTTGTTGTTTTGCCTTTTTCTATGTCCACCTTGCTGAGATGGCTGCACATGCTCAGTTCTATCCGTCAACTGCCACCTGCCTGAACCTACTGTTAGAAGTGGGACAGTTACAGGGAGATAGACACAGCAGAAATGAAATGCCCCTTGAGCTGTGATTGCATAGAGAACTACAGCAGAAAGGACACACCCCTTAGCTTTGATAGGTAGAGAACTGTAGCAGAAAAGCTGAAAGGACATGTTTCCTGAGTTGTCATAGGCAGAGAGCAGTGGCAGAGAGGACACCCCCCCAGATCTTTTGCAGTGTCCTGAAATACACTGTAAAGCATTGAAAGTGTTAATATCACTGTGTTTAATTTTTTTTATGCATGTGCTGCTATCCCATAAGGCTGTAAAGGGAGTGGGAGGTCCCATGAGGCTAGTCAGGGCTGGCTCTACTCTTCTCTAGGAGAAAGTTTATGGCTGCCTGCTGAGGTGAGAACACCTCAGAGCAGCAAGGAGCAGATTTTATAGGTAGACTCCATTTTCCCGGGCTCACAAGTAATTTATCTACCAGCCCTTAGAAGGGAGAAGATCTACAGAAGGTTTAGCTGCTACAAAGGGATTGCGGACTTTGGCAAAGAAGGTAATCATTGCTAATCTGGCTACAGCCTCCTCTGGATGTGGTGGGAACTCTATCAGCCTCAAGCTGCGCACAATAAGCAAAGGACAGGAGAACCCCCACAGTTTACGCCATCATATCTGCTGCACTGCCTCAGGAAGCACTGTGGAGGACAACCATCGTGACTATTACAGCTGCGATCTTCAGTACACTCCTATGCTCTCCACTTCCATAACAGGCTTGCTGCATGTGACAAGGAGAGAGCTGCTGTAGAAAGGACATGCCTCCTGAGCCATGAAAGGGAGAGAGCTGCTACAGAAAGGAAACACTCCCCGAGTTGTGATAGGCAGAGAGCTGCAGTAGTAAGGACAAGCTCCTTGAGATGTAACAGTGAAAGAGCGTCAGCAGAAGGGACATGCTCCATGAGAAATAAAACACCCCCTGAAATACATCTAGCAGAGCAATGAATGGGGAGATGTATACCTTATTCACATGTCAGTGTTTTGGTCAGTGATTTTGAGCAAAAACCAGGTGTGGCTCTAAACACAGAACAAGTGCAGATCTTTGCCTTTACCTGCAACATGCAGTCTACCCCCGGGCCCTCTCTATAACACCCGTCCCAGGTGTAGGAAATGCTGAGTGGTATGTTGCGGCCTAAAATGTGTCTTTATGTGTGTTACGGTGCTCCTACCTGGATACACCTGGACCCGGGCTTTGGCTCCGAAGCAATAAATAGGGGAAATAATTGAGGGATTCGAGAAAATAACTTGAGTCCAGCCCTTGAGATGAGGTTCAATAGCAGCTTTACTTTGAATAAACGTTTCTTCAGTTTACAGACTTTGTCTTGGTTCCAGCAGGCTTTAGCATTAAATTGGCAGGCAAACTCAACTCCGCTATATCTTTCTCTCACTCTGCTGTACTGACAAGCTAACTTGGTGTCTTTGTTTCTTCTTTATGCTGCACTTCACTCCTGTAGTCAGACTCATGTTCAGCCAAAAAGTAGGTTAGAATCCTGGCAGCTCCAACATGGAGTCTCAACCAGAACAAACCAGAACTGCCCCACCTTTTTCTGGTAGCAAGCAGGACTGGCCCACTTCTGACCAAAGGGGGAGAGAATGGAATGGTGAGTTCCATTCTATCTAACTATAACTCTGTCGTGTTTGCTGCCACCTGCTGGTGAACCAGGCACATTACATGAACAGTTACATAACATTATTATAAATGCACAGTGTTGAGGGACCTGGAAATAAATATAGAGGTGACATACAGGTTAGATCATAAAAGATAGTAGCAAGGTGCAGAAGTGGTAACACTACTCTGGGGTGTTACATACCGATCCTGGTTTTGGCTCACAAATTATCACTAATGGAAAACAATGACGTGTGAATGAGGCTTTATGGATCCATGTAAAGTACAGATGATCATGTATTTATATGATGTCTGATTTTCAATTTTTTCATGAATTTTAATTATGGTCACCTGCATGTAACCATATTTAATATATATGCCATTTCCATTTGCCATTCTGCTGTCATGGTTTCTATGGATATAAGAGTGAAAGTTACTTAGCTGATTGGTTGTAGACAGGTGACTATACATATGTTTATTTAGGGCTTTTTTCACTTTAGCTAAGGCAATAAAGGGTGGTTTATAATAGTTTCATCTTTATAATTTAAATAATTAATAAATGCCAGCGGCACAGCGCGGCAATAAAGCAGGCACAGCATGCTAATTAAGACCTGACATCATGAAAAAGGATGGTGTTTTAGCAAATAGAGATAAATTGATCAATCATGTTGTGCCAGCTACTTCCTAGTTTCTAAGAGAGATCCCCTTTACATCCAGCTGATAAAAGGGATTTTGCAAGTAGTCTTGATTTAAAATCTCCTACCATTGTGTGTCTACAGCTCCTATACAGGCCTCTGTGTGTCTCCGTGGTTAATGCAAACACATTCTTTAGGGATCATTTATCAAACTGGTGTAAATTATAACTGGTTTAGTTGCCCATAGCAACCAATCAGCTTCCACTTTTCATTTTGGACAGCTCCCTTGGAAAATGAAAGGTGGACTCTGATTGGTTGCTATAGGCAACTAAGTCAGTTCTTTACTTTACACCATCTGGTGTTGCAGATTTCTGTTCTGCCCTCTGTTGCAAGCTACCCTACCAAACATATGTTTGGAAGAAGTAGGGGACAGATAGCAGGGAGTTTACCTGCAGGATCAGACTACATCGGGGTTGTTTGTAGTCTGTAGCCATGGAGACTCATAAGAACTGTGCAGAAATAGGATATAAGTCGGGATTATTAGCAAAACTGCTTCATTTTTTATTGTTGATCGATTGTTTTAATAGAAAGGTGAGCATAGCCTTTTAAAGGGGTTGTCAGCCTTTGTTGTGCTTATTTTCAGACCCCCCCAGCGTGGCTGGACCTGTGGTGGTCAGCATACATACCTCATAACCGCCGCTGGGTTTCAGCTCTATCGCTTCTCCTTGTGCGCCGCAGGGCACAGGTGTACTTTTGTTAAAATCCTGTTTAGCGTGTGTCATATGACTGCCGCAGCCAATGACTGGCCACGGTAGTGACATGTCAGCCATGTGTCACATCACAGAGACACGTGACTGCCCCGGCCACTTATTGGCTGCGGCAGTTATGTCACCCACATCAAATAGGATTTTGATGCAGGTACACCCAGGACCAGCGGCTCACGATGGGGAGCAATGAAGATGGAACCTAGCGGCTGGGACCAGTTAAGTATGCTCCAGCCTAGCCACGCTGGGGAATCTAAAAAAGTACAACAAAGGTGGAATACTTTTTGCCTTTGCTTATCAGACAGCACACCTTTCTTTTGCCAGTCTTAAAGCGACTCACTAGGACTTTACACATCCGCACGGCATAATATCTTTATGACGTTTTATGTTTCCCACTAAATAAATGCCATAAGCCATATCTTATCAAATTTGTGTTAATAGTCTCACTCTCACACTGTGCTGCTATGTCCCACCATATGTCATCTCTTTCAAGACAAACACTTCCACGTAGGGTGACCAGACATCCGGCTTTAGGCCAGACAATCCGGTCTCCTGGCTCCCTGTCCTCCATCTGGCGCACGGCCTGGGTGGACAATGCAGTGCTCTCCTTTTCTGTGGTTCCATGTTCAGATAGCTGCTTATTTTATGTTTTCTATGCTCTATGGCCATTGCTTTCAATTTCTGGGTGTGAGACATTCCTCCAAGCTGAAGCCAAGGCGCCAACGACTAACTAAACCCTGCCTACAGCATTCAACTCGGTTGTTTAAGGCCGCTTTTACACAGTCAGTGTTTGGTCAATGATTTTCATCAGTGATTGTGAACCAAAACCAGGTCTGGACCAAAACATAGAACAGGGGCAAATCTTTCTATTATACCTTATCTCTGTGTAGGTTCCGCTTTTGGCTTTGGCTGACAGCCACTAATAGACATCAATGATCAAACAAAGAACAAACACCAACTGTGTGAATGCAACCTAACCATGGGAACCATTAGTTAAAGGGGTTGTCCCACGAAAATGATTCTACAGTTTTCAAACCTGCACCTGGATCTGAATACTTTTGTAATTGCATGTTATTAAAAATTTAGCAAAGCCACTAAGGTATTCAATAAAATATGCCTGTATAGCGCCACCTACATTTTGTTTTTTTTCCTTATTTCTTTGACCTGCTCCCTGAGATGGCCGCACATGCTCAGTTTCATCCTTCAACTGCCTCCTGAGCTGTGATAGGGAGAGCTGAGACACGCCCCCTGAGCTGTGATAGGGAGAGCTGAGACATGCCCCCTGAGCTGTGATAGGGAGAGCTGAGACACGCCCCCTGAGCTGTGATAGGGAGAGCTGAGACATACCTCCTGAGCTGTGATAGGGAGAGCTGAGACACGCCTCCTGAGCTGTGATAGGAAGGGCTGAGACTCGCCTCCTAAGCTGTGATAGGGAGAGCTGAGACACGCCTCCTGAGCTGTGATAGGGAGAGCTGAGACACGCCCCCTGAGCTGTGATAGGAAGAGCTGAGACACGCCTCCTGAGCTGTGATAGGGAGAGCCGAGACATACCTCCTGAGCTGTGATAGGGAGAGCTGAGACACGCCTCCTGAGCTGTGATAGGGAGAGCTGAGACACGCCTCATGAGCTGTGATAGGAAGGGCTGAGACTCGCCTCCTAAGCTGTGATAGGGAGAGCTGAGACACGCCCCCTGAGCTGTGATAGGGAGAGCTGAGACACGCCTCCTGAGCTGTGATAGGGAGAGCTGAGACACGCCCCCTGAGCTGTGATAGGAAGAGCTGAGACACGCCTCCTGAGCTGTGATAGGGAGAGCCGAGACATACCTCCTGAGCTGTGATAGGGAGAGCTGAGACACGCCTCCTGAGCTGTGATAGGGAGAGCTGAGACACGCCTCATGAGCTGTGATAGGAAGGGCTGAGACTCGCCTCCTAAGCTGTGATAGGGAGAGCTGAGACACGCCCCCTGAGCTGTGATAGGGAGAGCTGAGACATACCTCCTAAGCTGTGATAGGGAGAGCTGAGACTCGCCTCCTAAGCTGTGATAGGGAGAGCTGAGAGACGCCTCCTGAGCTGTGATAGGGAGAGCTGAGACACGCCTCCTTAGCTGCAGCAAAAAAGACACTCCCCCTGAGCTGCCAGCTTGATATAAATATAGCAGAGCAATGAATGGGGAGATCTCTGGATCCATGTGAGGTACAGGGCTGGTTCTAGCTTTATTAGAAAGAGATTGTCATGTACTAGATTATGTATGAATTTCATTTTTTACATTAGTCATGGGATAACCCCTTTAACCACTCAATATACTCTATCCTGAAGCTTATTAATAAAAATGCATCCCATACACGGTAGAGCATGGATCCTGTATGGTTTCACATTGACTTATATTCTATTGGCTCCTTCCATATGATGCCCTCACATGATGTCAAGGGCAACCTGGGATCTGAAAGTGGCCCTGGAAAAATAAAGCGTCCCCAAGTTGTAGACAAGTCCAAATAACAGAAGATGGAGCAACAAAAGGCCAACGCAAGCCACTAGTAGGCAGGGACAACAGAAATAGGTGGGCCATCAATGCCGTAGTGCAGCACAAAATACCGCCCCAGCAAAACCAAAGACCACAGTGCAGCAGAAAATACTGCCCTTCTCAATACTGAGGATGGTGATAAAGTTGAACTCAGGAGACCATCTGTGGCTGCTGGCCAGGTGCATAAATACCTGATGCTCCTAGCATTAATTAATACAGAGAGCATTGGGTTATGTACCTGGACAGCAGCCATGAGGATGGCTTGGGCAGCCCCCTGGGCATCGGCCCACCTGGAAGATTCCCTGTAGGGTATATGGCCAGTCCGCCCCTGTATGATGATGTATTATGGAGATTCATTCCCCTAGAACCAATCCTTGCTGACTGACTTAATAAATGTATATTCTACCCAAGCTATTACCCCATATATTCTACCTTAAACCTAAATGATATAACAGGTTGTATTTTCACATCTGTTTAGGGTTGAAATTATCTATGCATCCATTACACCACTGCATCTCTTTAATCTGGACTGTTTAAATCTCTAACAATATCTGTAATATATGTTTATGTCCAGTGTGTGGGAGTGGTGGTGGTTAGGGTGACAATGCTGCTGCCAGTGGGGGAGAGGTGATTGTGGGACAATGTTCTTGGCACTGGGAAAGGGTTGGTCAGGAGAGAGGTATTTATTTGGCACTGCTGGGAGGTGTTTTGTGCTCCACTGTGGTATTTATTTAATGCTACTGCAAGGTACTTTGTGTTGCGTTGCGGTATTTATTTTGTACTGCTGGGAGGTCATGTGTGCTGCACTGTGGTATTTATTTGGTACTGCTGGGAGGTCATGTGTGCTGCACTGTGGTATTTATTTGGTACTGCTGGGAGGTCATGTGTGCTGCACTGTGGTATTTATGTGGTACTGCTGGGTTGTTATGTTGACTGCACTGTGGTATTTATTTGGTACTGCTGGGTGATCATGTGTGCTGCACTATAGTATTTATTTGGCACTGCTGGGAGGTCATGTGTGCTGCACTGTGGTATTTATTTGGAGCTGCTGGGAGGTCATGTGTGCTGCACTGTGGAATTTATTTGGCACTGCTGGGAGGTCATGTGTGCTGCACTGTGATATTTATTTGGAGCTGCTGGGAGGTCATGTGTGCTGCACTGTGGTATTTATTTGGAGCTGCTGGGAGGTCATGTGTGCTGCACTGTGGTATTTACTTGGTACTGCTGGGTGATCATGTTTGCTGCACTGTGGTATTTATTTGGCACTGCTGGGAGGTCATGTGTACTGCACTGTGGTATTTATTTGGCACTGCTGGGAGGTCATGTGTGCTGCACTGTGATATTTATTTGGCACTGCTGGGAGGTCATGTGTGCTGCACTGTGATATTTATTTGGCACTGCTGGGAGGTCATGTGTGCTGCACTGTGGTATTTATTTGGCACTGCTGGGAGGTCATGTGTGCTGCACTGTGGTATTTATTTGGAGCTGCTGGGAGGTCATGTGTGCTGCACTGTGGTATTTATTTGGCACTGCTGGGAGGTCATGTGTGCTGCACTGTGGTATTTATTTGGCACTGCTGGGAGGTCATGTGTGCTGCACTGTGGTATTTTTTTGGAGCTGCTGGGAGGTCATGTGTGCTGCACTGTGGTATCTATTTGGTACTGCTGGGTGATCATGTGTGCTGCACTGTGGTATCTATTTGGTACTGCTGGGTGATCATGTTTGCTGCACTGTGGTATTTATTTGGAGCTGCTGGGAGGTCATGTGTGCTGCACTGTGGTATTTTTTGCTGATTCTCATATTTATTTGTGCATTGTCCTACTCTGTAATTGTAGTGGGGCCCTGCATATACGGGTATTGGCAGAATGTAATTTTATAATATTTATGGATATTGCTGTAATTTCTTCCTAAACAGGCTGTTTACACCTTGCATGTAGATACACCTGGTTACCCCTAGGGGGGGCTGGTACTAAAGATCTATAAATAGAACAGGTTACAGGAAGTGCAAGGCAATAGGTAGTTGGTAGTAGGCAGATCGCATTTGAGAGCAGTTCAGCGCAGTCAAATAAAGTATAGTCAGTGGAAGTTTAGTCTGCAGCCAAGAGAAGCTAATTCCAAGTCAGGCACAAAAGTCAGACGCCTCAGCCAGACCGCAGAGTCAGACAAGGGATCAGGGTAACTAAAGCTAAATCACTGAAACCTTCAGAAGCCAAGTAAGCTGACAAGTAGCTACCCCTCAAAGTTGTGCACAGACCAAAGGTAGGCCTCAAGAAAGGAATAACAGAAACCCAGAGTTTTGAGGAGTATAAGGAGAAACTAGTGGAGACCTCAGCCTACAGACTCCATTAGCACCCAATGTGAGACAGGAGTTAGCTTATGGTGCTTGTTCATATTCTACAGTGAAGTACAAGCTGTAAGCAGAGCCGCATTCCTCTATGGACAGGTTAGATGTATTATTGGAAATTGTGAGTAAGCCAAGAAGGCAAGAAATATGTACCGGCTGTGTGAAACAGAGAATTTTATTAATGTATACTGCACACCTGGAAGATAGACAGTCAGCCAGAAGGTACAATAGGCTGAGTGTGACCAGAGTCAATACCTCACCAAGAGCCCGTTTTTAGGATTACAGATACAACTAATTTGTGAGGACATAGTTTTGAATTAGAGGGGCAAAGGTTTAAAAGTAATATCAGGAAGTATACTTTACTGAGAGAGTAGTGGACGCATGGAATAGCCTTCACTGCAGAAGTGGTAGCTGCAAATACAGTGAAGGAGTTTAAGCATGCATGGGATAGGCATAAGGCCATCCTTCATATAAGATAGGGCCTGGGGCTATTCATAGTATTCAGCATATTGGGCAGACTAGATGGGCAAAATGGTTCTTATCTGCCAACACATTCTATGTTTCTATGTCCTTAGAATGGATTATAACTACCGCTTTGCATTGGAATATTCTGTACCTCAAGTCAAGTGATTCCCAGGAAATGTTATTTTACCACCTCTGCTGGCATCACGACATCCCAGGGCAGTGACGGGAAGGAAGGCACTGGATTCCTTCAGGGCACACTCTGGTGTTGATGGATCTCCTGCCAGATGTTGGTTAAGGTGCCCTTGCGTATGGGGCTTAACGTGCAGGGAAGGCATGTGTGGGTGGATGGAGTAGTGGATGGTTGGTGGACGGCCCTCCTGTTCCAGCAAGGCTGTGACTTCAGCAAGGTGGTGGTGGAGTCATGTTTTGGGCCAGAATCATGGTAAGAGAGCTGGTCGGCCCCTTTAGGGTTCCCGAAGGTGTAAAGATGACCTCTGCAAAGTATGTGGAGTTTCTGACCGACCACTTTCTTCCCTGGTACAGAAGGAATAAAATCATCTTCATGCATGACAATGCACCATCTCATGCTGCAAAGAATACCTCTGCATCAATCGCTGCTATGGGGATAAAAGGAGAGAAAGTCATGGTGTGGCCTCCATCCTCACCTGACCTCAGTCCTATTGAGAACCTTTGGAGCATCCTCAAGCAAAAGATCTATCAGGGTGGGAGGCAGTTTACATCCAAACAGCAGCTCTGGGAGGCTATTCTGACATCTTGCAAACAAATTCAAGCAGAAACTCTGCAAAAACTCATAAGTTTAATGGATACAAGACTTGTGAAGCTGCTATCAAATAATCAAATATAATTTGCATAATAATTTGGAAAAGGGTGAGTATATATAACGTAGTTAAAGTAAAATAATAAAAGGATGGAATATAAAGAAATCAAAAACTTAAAGGGGTTGTCTTTTGAAGACAATCCCTATCGGTAAGCCCTAGAATGCATATGGACATGGGCTCTCGATCCACCTCTATGAGCTAGGATGGAAAGCTGCTGTGTATAAGCGGCTCCCATTCTGGTTGCCTCAAGCCTCAATTTCTTTGGGACAACCCCTTTATCTTCCTAAGTGAAATTTGAGCTAATTATATTACATGATCACCTTTTTACCTCAGGACGTGACTCTTTCATGTGTACATTTGTGATACAAGAGGCTGGTTTATTACCACTGTTATATTCAGGTTTGATGGTCACAGCGACAAAGTTCATCCATTTATAGGCTTAACCTGTTAGCTTAATGGTCCATTAAAAGACGCCGGTGTCTCCATAGTAGCATGTATTGTTAGTGAGCGTAATCTGCTAGGGATAGATCCACATTCACAAAAATAGTCTGGAGAAACAGCACAATGCTGACTCATTTCTGCAAAAATAATTTCCTACTTTCTGATTTTTTCAACCCAGTATCTGACAGCTGTTTGTTTCAGAGTTGTTTATCCGTCTTTTGATCTTATCTTTTCAGTTCCTATTAAACCAATCCATGTTTTTTTTTTGCTGTAAATATACCGTATCCTGTACTTGAGACATCATTAATGAGCTTCAAAATCGGTATCTTCTTTGCATTGTACCCAAAGCCAGGGGCGGATTGGCCATAGACATTACAGGGAAATTTCCCTGTGGGCCGATGCCCAGAGGGCCACCTGGGCCCTCCTCACAGCCAGCCAGTGGAAGTTTTTGGGCATGTATTTTGTTTCTTCTGGCAGTATTTTACGATGGACTGTGGTATTTGGCTATTTTGGGGTGGTATAATGTGCCACAATATGGTATTGCTGGCTCTGCCTTCCATCAATTTGGACCTGACTACATAGCAGGGCCACTTTTAGTATTTTTTCCAGAGCCACTTTAGGTTCCCAGTCCACCCCTGCCCAAAGCAATAATATAGGAAGTAGTAATGAGCAAATTGATTAGTCACAGAGTTCTACACCTGTGAGGGGCTGTATCCGCAGCTGAAGATGCTCCATCGCTGCTTGACTGACCAGGCCAGACATCTCGGCCAACCCAGACAATCTCATGCTCTGTTTAGAGGTGCAGGTGCAGAAGCTCTGTTTCAGGACCAGCATATGCTCATGCACCACAACCTGGAGATGTAGGGGCCCAAACACAAGATTGTCAAGGCTGACTGAGATGTCCAGCCCTCTCAATCAAGAGGTGGGGGAGCGTCTTCAACTGTGGAGACAGCACCTCGCAGATGTAGATTGTAGAACTGTGGTCGATGAGCCAAATCGATTCGCTCATCTCTAATAGGAAGACAATTATTAAGACTGGTGTTTGTATTCTGGTCTTAATCTCTATCCCACTGGTCTCAGATAGGCCACAATTATGAAGAGGCACATGCCTCTAAATAACTGGAATTTAAGATTTAGATTTATGCTTTACTCCAGTTTTCTGGCATAACTTATGATAAATGTTGGCTAGCACTGTCCAATCCCAACCCTACTAAATTTTTTTCGAAAAGTGATAAGCAGAACGCAAACCCTCCCAAAAGTGGGGGTTTTACACAAAAATATGTGACTTTTGACACCATACAAATTGAGTGGTGGGTTGATAAATGTGCCCCATATGGTTCCTATGCATTCCCATTACCCTAGAATCCATTTTACATGCATCTAAAAAAAATACACAGGGTAAGTATCTCTGGGATCAGCAGGTTTATTGACTAAGTCTGAACCCAAAGCACTAAAATCTATGTCTTGGGAGGAAGTTGAGCATGCGCCATCCTGAGCAGCAATGTCCATAGTGTCTTTCCAATGGTAAATGGCTGCCTACTCGGGGGGGAAATAGATTATGCTGAAGAAATTGCTACATACCTTCCCTAACTTCAAAGGAATTGTAGTAAAGGAGGCAATGCAAGTTTTGTAAGGAAATGATTATGTAAGCATGAGGAAGAAATACACTGATATATCAATAATAGGGTGTGAGAACCTCCGAACTGAATCTAATGTGTGTGTGGGGAGCTCCCGACTCTCATCATCTGTCAGGGGGAAAGAAGGATCAAGGCAAGTAAAGATCCAGGGACTAAAATGTCACGTCTGCTTTTAAGTAAAAGCAGGGAGTTGGGCTGAATGAATATAAAATGCCATTTGCACAAATGCACTACTAGTTTGTACTTTTCAGTTCTACTATTGACTTTAGTGCCTGAAAGCACCCTTTACTAAAGCGTTCAATCCAAACCCGCAAAATGGGCCGAGCCCTTAATGGAGAAACTTGAGACCTGTAATTGCTACTTAGAGCTTGTCCTCCCAACCTATTTATTTTTTTCATACTGTAATTATATTTGTTTCCATTTTACGCTAACAGACATCATTCTTCCAGGAGGGAAAAGTACTTTGGCTAATAAAAAAAAAAAACGTACTGTATCTGCCTTTAATAGTGCTGCAGAACAGGTGACACCCGGGAAAAGCTGAAGGCATTGTTACAATAATGTTATTGCTATCATGGCTGGTACAGATTGCCTGGAAAGTGTGGGTTTATGAGCATATTCCTGGGTATGGTTAATGGCCTGCACTGCCGCTGGAATATAATGTATACCACGTACTGGCGTATAAGGCAGACTGCTGTTACGTGATTGCATGTGTAAAAACACAAGCCCACCACAAGCTTGTAAAGAAATCGGTGACTAGAGAGCGGATTTCTATTACCACAAGGGCAGAATGGTGATGAACAACAGACGGTACAGATTACACAGGATCCACTATACACAACAGGTGATATCACAGCTCTTCTACTCCCTCCTGACCTCTGCACAGGTGACAGAGCACCCCCAGAAAATTCTGCCATAGACGTCAATAAAATCGGCTCTAGTGCATTATGTCTATAGCCCATGTGGCTACCGTAAAGCATATCTGTAAATGCTATTAACAACAGCTCAGGCAAGATGGTCGCCCCCATATTCATGTAAAAAAAAAAAATATATGTCACTATCTGTTTTTAAAAACTGGCAGAAAAAAATAAAGATGACAAATTTCCTTTAAACCTCTGCTTAGGCTCCATTCGCACGTCTGCAATTCTGTTCCGCATTTTGCGGAACGGAATTGCAGACCCATTCATTTCAATGGGGTCCGACAATGTCCCTCCCGGGTTCGCAATTGCGGGTCCGCACTTCCGGGTCCGCAATCGCGTTCCCGAAAAAAATAGAACATGTCCTATTCTTGTCCGCTATTGCGGACAAGAAAAGGCATTTTCTATATAGGGCCGGCGATGTGCGGTCCGCAAATTGCTGAACGCACATCGCTGATGTCCGTGTTTTGCAGATCCGCGCATCCGCAAAACACTTGCGGACGTGTGAATGGAACCTTATTCTGGGCTTAGGAGTCCAATGGGAGGTTCTGATCAGTGACAGCCTTCCCTGTGTATAATGTATAAATTACAAGTTAAGCCCCATTCAGACGTCCGTAGTGTGTTGCAGATCTGCAAATTGTGGATCCGCAACACATCATGCCGGCACTCCCCATAGAGATGCCTATTCTTGTCCGCAGGCTGCGGACAAGAATAGGACATGCTCTATCTTTTGCGGAATGAATGGGTGCAGAATTGCGGAATGGATGCGGACAAAATTGCGGACGTGTAAATGGGGCCCTTAGACTGATTTTTTCCCCCACAAAACTATACATCAATCTGCTCAGCCCCTCCTGCTCTATAACACCCTGCCTGTAGATTGGACTGCATTTTATAGTGACAGGTTCTCTTTAAAGGATGCCCAAGTTCACAATAATAAACTTTTAAGACCTTCATAAAACATAGTCAAAATAGCTGGTGCCCTCCTTACAAATCTTCGTAATGTGGTTCCTTTGATTCCCAGTCTCCTCTTCATTTCTTTAAAGTGGCCACCAGCTTCTCAGACTAGTATAGGACAACCTTCCTACTCTTGGATGGACCAGTCAGGAGCAGAGGGGGAGTGTTTCAGACCACCCAAGCACAGTGTACAGTCTGAGAAGATGGTGGACGTTTTACATAAATTAATGGAGGACTGGGAATAGGAGGAACAGCCATTAAAAAAGTTAAAAAAAGAGGATGGCACCTACAGTATTTTAAAGGGGTTCTGCACTTTGTATTTTAAAGGGGTTCTGGATAGATCATCAGCATTTGATCGGCAGGGGTCCGACACCTGAGATCCCTACCGATCAGCTGTTTGAGAAGGCAGCAGCGCTCCAGGAGCGCCGCGGCCTTCTCACTGTTTACCGCCGGCCCAGTGACGTCATGACTAGTATCAACTGGCCTGAGCGGGGCTAAGTTCCATTGAAGTGAACAGAGCTTAGAAGCGCCCAGACCATTAGATACTGGTCGTAACGTCACTGGGCCGGCAGTAAACAGTGGGAAGGCCGCGGTGCTCCTGGAGCATGGCTGCCTTCTCAAACAGCTGATCAGTGGGGGTCCCAGGTGTCGGACTCCTGCCGATCATCAGTTTAAAATTACTGCAGAACCCCTTTAACTATGCATTATGCATTTTATTCGAAATTTTTATTAGGAACTGGAGTATTGCTTTAAGCTCCAAGAACTTATCCGGATAGGTCTGTTCTTTGTGAGCAATCATCTGTGCCTCTATTGTAAGACATAACCAGCAGGTATGAGAGGAAATATCTTGGTTTCCCAGAGGTGTTGTAAGAGTGAAGCCTCACTAGCAGGTGCTTCAGAGGTTAATGTAGAGAGGAAATACATCTGACAGAAGCTATCATCCAGGCTGGGGAAAGCCTCCTGTTTGATCCTGTCGGGATCTCTGCAAGAATGGGGTAGCCATCTGTTACCTCCGCCACTGTATGTAATTAAAAGGACATCTGAGAAAGCAACGGGCCTTCAGCCTTCACTGACACATTAGCACTCGGCACCAATGTTTCCACAGATACCCAAGAGCCTTATTCATCAGACCCCTCAGCTGCTAAACCGATCACAGGACACTTCTCATCTGTTTCATTTTTGTAGTGAACCCTCCATCTTCATTCTTATTCAGTTCATATAGTCAACTGGAAACATCTTTTTCTTATTGCTTTTGTTTTCTTTTTTTTTTTACTTTACACCCTGGACTAAAGTATAAAGCATATAAAGGCAAAGCCTTACATAGCATGCTGAATTACCCATCTTCTGGAGTAGGTAAGCCAGGGTTCACAGTATCACCTAGGAGGCATCATGTCCCCACTGGACTGCCATGGATTATTAGACCATCACTAGCCTTCCGGATCACACACTGGAGGATCTTTGTTTCACCGACCCGAATGCATTTTAATTCTACCCACACCAAAAAACTCCAGAGATCACAACCTGACCATTAGGTGGTGAAACTGTCTATCTACTGACCACTAGAGACAACTGGAAGGGACCAGAGGAGGAGTATTCTGAATACTGAATGGTCTATCAGTGACAGGCCTACAACATAGACCATCTAATCACATACTGAATATTAATGGACATAATTACTCACGGTTAAGGCTGTAGGACAGGGCTGGTCAACCTGTGGCTCTCCAGATGTTGTAAAACTACAATTCCCACCATGCCCTGCTGTAGGCTGATATCTGTAAGCTGTCTGGGCATGCTGGGAGTTATAGTTTTGCAACAGCTGGAGAGCGGCAGGTTGGCCAGCCCTGCTGTAGGACATCAACTTAAAGTGGACCCATGTTGTAGGTGGGTCCAAACTGACAGAAAGCAGGGTAACCGAAGTGGGCGGGCCAGTAATTCCATAGTGCCGAACAAAATACCGCCCCAGCAGAACCAAATACCACAATGCAGCCCAAAACACTGCTCCAGCAGAACCAAATACCACAAAGCAGCACAAAATACTGCCTCAGCAGAACCAAATACCACAAAGCAGCACAAAATACTGCTGCCCACAACACAGTATGAAACTGCAATATTCGTCCTGAGGACGGGAATATAGTTGAATTCAGGAGGGCACCTGCGGCTGCTGGCCAGAGGCCTGAAGTTCCTATATTAATTAATGCTAAAAACAGATATTTATGTACCTGACTGGTACAGGTAATGGTTAAATTTAAAAAAAATCTCCAGGTTATAAAAATACACCTTTTTGCACTGAACAAAAAGCTTTTCACTGGAAAAAAAATTGCAAAAATATAATCTCCACATATTTGGTATTACCGTGTCTGTTACGACCCGTACTACCATATTCCTCAGTGGTTTATACCTTTTATTGGGTTACACAGTGCAAATATATATTTAAAAAAAAAAATGTTATATACCCCAAAAAGATACATATGAAAATTACAGGCTGTCCCACAAAAATCAAGCCCTCACACAGCTTCATAGAATAAATAATAAAAGCGTTGTTGGTCTTAGAAAGTGACGGTGCAGAAAACTGTATGCATTTGGCATCACTGGAATCGTGCTGACCCAGAGACTGAAGTTATGTTTATGTTATTTATGCAGAAAAATGAATGCTGCAAAATTTATAACGTAAAAACTCAAGTGGCAGCATTTCTGTTTTTTTCCTATCCCAGCCCCTCCAAAAGAGTTAATAAATGTTACTCTGTAAGCTTTGTGTACCCCAAAATGGTACTATTAAAGAGTACAACTTGTCCCTCAAAAAAGAAGCCTCTGTATGGCTGCAGTCATGGAAAAATCTAAAAGTTATAGCCCTTGGAAGGCAAAAACACCCAACACTAACACCCAAAATACATGCAGGGGGAAAGGGGTTAAACAGCAGCTAAGGGTGTTTCAATTTTAATTTTCTGGTAAGCTGTGTGTACTGTACAGGAGCCTGAAGAATGTCCTGTACTAAACGTAGAAAGCGATGTACAGCCTCCGGTATCTCGTTCTGACTTCTCTTGTTCATGTAAGGATTTGCTTTATCTGTATTAGCTATTTTATGCTCTTATTATATATTATATATTATTATAATATGCTACTTATTACTTATTCTAATTTAGGGTTGGCATTTCGTAGGCTTCTGACCCTATTATTTGTCTTCCATACAGTTAATGTTTTCAACTTAGAGTAGAAATAACTCAAGGGACCACTTGTACATTACATGTTGTGTCCCCCTCTTATTTTTAGATCTGAAAGGAGGCAAATTGTTCTCTAGAACTTTACTCATATATATCTTAGTGGTTTATTTTCCATCTCGCTTTAATAGACTTTGCAGATACCATAATATATTTTTATCTGCATTAGTGTTATTAATAATTCTCATTGAAATTAATATATGATCTACAGTTAGATCTATGCAATGAATTATAAATAGCTGAGATCTGTGACTTGTCAAATTACTTTGCTCTCGCCGGGGGCCATGATGTCACTAATGGATGACACCAAAAACCTGGTCTTTTATCATTTTTTGTACGTGTTCTGCTGAACATTGTGTGCCAGGAATTATGGGAAACAGTCCCTGGCTATATCTGTGTGTCTATCTATGGCCTGTATGTTTAGTAGCAATTTGGTACCGTGAATACAATCATAAGCTACTGTAAAAGTAACACATCCAACCGCTACATGACTTAAAGTGTAACTGGCATTTTATTTGTATTTGTCTTATGAATAGGGTCAGTGACACTGACCATTTTTGTAATATACTTTAATTACTGAAAATGTACATTTCTATTAGAAAAATAGCTCTAAAGTGGCCCATTTTGAGCCTTAGCAGCATCAGCCTGTCTTCCGTTTACATAACAGCGGAGACTTGCTCAATATTGACTGTGTTATGTAGACAGAAGACAGGCTGATGATGCTAAGGCTCAACATGGGCCACTTTAGAGCTATTTTTCTAATAGAAATGAACGATTTCAGTAATTAAGGTATATTACAAAAATGGTTAGTATCACTGCCCCTATACATTACCCAAATACAAATAGAATGGCATTTATACGTTAAGCAAATTCCTTTTTAAGGGAACAGGTCACCTATATTTAGTAAACAATTAAAATTAGAAATTGACAAATATTATTTGTTTCCAAACTTTTTATTTTCTGCTTGTTAATTTTTTTAATTCAGTTTTCTGTACAGAATGTATGGGGACGGCCATCTTTCCCGAGCTGCTGTTAATGGCATTCAGAGATTTGCTTTACAGCAGCCAAATGGACCATAGATAGGAGATGGTTATTGATTTCTATGAAAGAGTGTTGTGGGCAGGCTCTATGACATGTGCATAGGTCATTATGCAGGGAGGAGGCGAGCTGTGACCATTAAAAATAGTGTATGGTGGATCTTGTGTTATCAATATGTAGGTGTAACCTTTCATTGTAACCCTGCTTGTGATGATGATGTGATAAAAATTATCTCCGCAAAACAGGAAGTGTCAACCTACTATGAAGCTCAGTGGCCGGAGTAAAACCTGCAAAATGTCGGGATTTAAAAAAAATGTAATTAAATCACGAAAAATTCTGAAAAATATGTATAACGTATGTCAGTGGGTCGTTTTCTGATTACACATCCCCTGTAACAGTACAGTACAGTTCAGTTTATAAACAATACACTCCTAAGCTCCCCCTAGTGGTAACTGCTGGCAGGTGGAATTTTATCATTTGACTCGGTGTCAGAAAATCAGAGCCCTGAACTCTGTAAAGATAGTTTAAGAATGGATTTGTTGATTTAACATTAAAAAAGATTAGTGCACAAAGGTGGCCATTCATCTAAAGGTAGGCCTCATGCACATGATATCCGGTCTGCAAAAAAACAAATTCTTGAAAAAGAGATAGATAGATAGATAGATAGATAGATAGATAGAGAGATAGATAGATAGATAGATAGATATGAGATAGATATTAGATAGATAGATTGGTAATAGATAGATGATAGATAGATTAGCGATAGATGAATAGATATAAGATAGATAGATATATTGGTAATAGATAGGAGATAGATATGAGATACATAGACAGATAGATAATAGATAGATAAGATAGATAGATTTTTTAAGTCTTGCAGGTGTCCTATTTTACCATACAGCTTTATCAAGGCTTCTATTAAATCCAAATGTAACATCCATTATAGAGTCAGCATAAATTGCTCTTTAGGATTCAGCCTGGGTGTAACAGACTTCTGTTGCTGAAACACGGGATTGCTGGATATGAATGGGACTGCATTTATCAGCATAAACAGTGTTATAGCAGTTGTTGATTCCGACCTGTGAAATATGGAAGAAAATTTCATCCGAATGTAAAATCGAGGCAAAGAGGAAAAAAAAAAAGCCCTGATCACAAATGTGCATATGAACAGCACTTCAGCAGGTTATTTATAAACCGCACTCCTCCTAGGTCTCGGGGAGCATCTGCCCCAGCTGCCTGTGTTTTTTTTTCTCACGTATAGTTTATTTGTTAATTGCTTTTCATTTTCCATGTTTTAATATGTATGGACGAGGGAGAGATTATGCAGAGTTACAGCTAGTAGAATGAAATATGAGGTGACAGACTTATAGTAGAAAGACTTACGGTGCATTATTCTGATGTTCTAGCTGGCATTCAAGTAACATCCAGTGAGTACCTATGTTCAGCTGGTATGGAACTAAAAGTACCAGCATGCTCAGTCTGCATGTTAGAAGGAAGCCTCAATGACAGCCAGAAAGTACAGGTTGCATGGTTCAAGCTTTAAAGCGGTTGAGCAAAGTTCTGAAACCTGAATACATCCCCTAGCCGCAGGGGAAACCAACAGCGACCACAGGAACCAGCATTGTGTGCCCTTGTAGGATTGGTGCATTGCATGACCTGCTGGTTCACTGCTAAAGGGTTAATACTATGGTTCACTGCCAAAGTTAATCCAGTAGTTCACTGTTAACGGTTTTAGGATGTTTACTGAAATGTTAACAATGCACAATATGGGATACCAGTGGTTAATATAACTTTGCCATGCACTGCATATTCTAAAGGAATCAATATGGGAAGGAAAAAGTTAACTTGCAGTTCTTAGTAATAGTTGCTAGGTAGTGGGCTGGTCCTGTAAGTGAAAGCTGCCAGAAAAATAACTTTACTGAAAACTAACCTCGGAGGAAAGAAGCAATTAATTATTGCAGAAGGTTGAGGACCACTTAAGGGCCATGCTTGGACTCAGTAAAGGTAACACCCACATATGGCTTTAGACTTTACTGCCTGTGGTTTTGGTTATGATTCTTTTGGCGCCTGCCACACTACTGAGATGGACTGGCCATCAGAACTAGGACTGCACCCAGTTAGGCATTGCAGAAAGATATTCAGTGATTGCAAGCCTTTGGTCAATTGGGAAGATTGCTAGTGTCTATAGAGAGAGAAACTCAGAGAGGACCACCATTATAATAGGCACCTCCTATACACAGCCTTTAAAAAAATCCTAATTTGTGTATTACTTGGGAATGATGTTTGTGTTTGTACTATAACCCCCATTATCCATTCAGTAAAGGAGAGACTTTATTTTATTAAACCAAGATGGCCTGGCCATTGGTCTCCCTACGTATTCCAGCTTGTTTTTTTCTGGCTCTCCTGCTTTGGCACCCTGCTGCTCAACAACCATCAAGGGCACCCCTGCCACCACCAGGCAGGATACCTCAAAAGTCCAGGATTTTCCCCAAGAGGAAGAAGGGTTATGCCCCTCCACTTCACTGCATGTGCAGCCTGGTAGAGAGCTGCATCAGGTAATAGCCACAGTGAGAACTACAACCATCCTCATTGTCTCTGTTACCACTCCCATCCTCTCCAACCACCACCATACCTCCCCTGTGGGCTGGCATGCTGCAGTTGAGCATATGCATTACTTCTCCTTTAATTTTCTATGGGACTGCTGGAGATAAGAGAATGAATTTGCTGCTCCAGGCATAAGGCACAATGGGACCACCATTCTTATAATCTGTGGGGTCCCAACTGTCAGACCCCACTCATCATATTTATTAACCATTCTGTGGATAGGGAATAAGTTCAGAACTTTGCACAATCCCTTTAAAGAGGACCTCTAACCTCTCCTGATGTTTCTGTTTTAGTAACTACTTGCATTCCCCATGTAAGGACCATTCTGGAGCATGTATTCTTATCACTATGTGGTGTACCATTCCTTCTAGACGCTATTAGTGAATTATTAGCAGTTTGTAATGAAGGTCCAGATGGGTGTTACCAGTTGGGGTTGTGTCCAATGTCAATGCACAATCTGACACTGGCAGCACTGAGTGGACCCCAACTGGTAACATCCAGTTGACCCTTCTGTGCAATCTGCTAGTATCTCATTCATAACGTCTAGCAGAAATTATAATGGAATGGCACAACGTAGAGTCATAAGAATAGACTCTCCAGAATTATCACAAAGGGGAATGCAAGTAGTTACTAAGACAGGCATTTCAGGAGAGGTGACAGGTCCTCTTTTACCATTTTAGAGTTTATATATAGAATTTATCTACATGATTTACCTAAATAGATAGTAAATAGATTGCTTAGCAAGCACCGATCCTGAGTTACCTACATTCTATTCATAGCTGCGTTGTACACTTGTACTGGCCGTTAGGGGGACCAGTCGACAGTCTTGTTGTCAGACACACCCTGACACTTCAGCTGAGCTTCTATATGCATTACAGGGGTTGGCCCATCTCAGATTTTGATGGCATATCGCAAAGACAGATAGGTGCATGTCCCACTTCTAGGACCCGCTCCAGAACATGGGTTCTCTCCTTTCACCGTTATGGGAGTTCTGAAAATAGCAGATCAAGTGCGCTTGGCTATTTTCGGAAATCCCATAGTGGCGGATGGAAAGTGTTCCCTGCATGCGCAGCCCCCGCACCACACCCATAGGCGTGCGCATGGGGTGTGCCAGGTGTGCCTGGGCACACCCTAATCATCACCGACGTGCTGAGCTGCCATCTGCCGACTCCTGATCCGATCCTTCTCATAAACTTCAGGCTAGTGGCCTGAAGCCTATGAGACAGTAGAGCGCTAGAATGGAGTTGCTCCAGGGAGGTATGATGTCGGAGGAAGAGGCAGATTTTCATCATACAGGGGGCGGGGCCTCAAGATGTGCAGGAGATTCAACAGGAGCGAGGAGCAGAAGCTGCAGGTCAGTATGTGGAGGAGAAGATTGACTGTTATGTTTACTTGGGTTTTTTTTTTGCAGGGGCTGAAAGAAGGAGGAATAATTCTTGTACTGGAGACTATGTTAGAGGGGTCTGAAGAGAGGGGGGGTGAAGTGATATTATTTACATGCGGACTGTATGCTGGAGGGGCTGAAGGCAGAGGGATTGATGCATTTTACATGGGACTGTATCCTGGAAGGGCTGAAGGCAGGGGGAGTTTTGTATTTTACATGAGACTGTATGATGGAGGGGCTAAAGGCCGGAAGTGACGTATTTTACATGGGACTGTATGCTGGAGGGGCTGAAGGGCGCCATAATTATTACTATTAGGGTCCATTCACACGTCCTAGTGTTTTGCGGATCCGCAATACACCCTGCCAACACCCCCATACAACAACCTATTCTTGTCCACAGCTGCAGACAAGAATAGGACATCTTTTCTTTTTTACCAGAGCTGCGGAAGTTCGGCAGGCCGCTCCGAAAATGCGTCCCCATAGAGAATGAATGGGTCCGCACCCATTCCGCACAATTGCGGAACGTATGCAGACACATTCTGCCGATGTGTGAATGGAGCCTAATACAGCGGGGGCCATTATAATATTAAGAATAATAATAACACAGAGGGGCCATTATATATTATAATTATACAGAGGGCATTATACTTATGGGCACTATGGGGAGGAGGGGAGGTCTGTTATCTCGAGGATAATATAACGGAGGAGGGTTATCTCAAGGACATGATATAGGGGTAATATAACTTATATAATATAAGTTATTATACCCCTGTATAATGTCCCTGATAGCCCTCCTCAGTTATATTACTCCTGTATAATTTACCCTAATACTCTTTAGTAATATTACCCCTGTATAATAATGTACTCTGATACCCCTTAGTGTATTTGTGTATATATATGTGTGTTTATATAATATATATATATATCTACATACACACATACATTAAATACATACGCGTGCGGCGTGTGTGTTTGTGCTTTAGGGTGCACACCCTAATGCAATGGGCTGCGCACGCCTATGTCCACACCACTATGGGACTGCTGGAAAAAGTCGTGCAAGTTGAGCAAGCTATTTTCGGAACTTCCATAGCAGTGGTGGGTGGCCACGCTTTCACAGTGTGCTCTCCTTCACCTCTGGGGGGGGGGGCCCGTTCTGGAGATTGGTATGGGTCCTAGAGGTGGGAGCCGAACCTATCTGATATTAATGGCATATTCTAGAGGTATGCCATCAATGTCTGAGATGAGACAACCCCTTTAAGTCAAACATATAGCTGTTGTTACAGTGTACATGATCATAGGTTTTCAGGGGTGGTCTAGGACAGTCATGTCAGCACACCCTAGATTCAGACGACAGCATGGATGCCATTGTGCTGCCAGCCACTGATGTAACTAGCGCTTTATACAAATCCTTCCTCTCCATGGAAGCCTGTTGCTAAACCTGCACAGCCTGCATAAGAGGCGGAGGGAGGAGGGGGAGCAGAGGATTTAAGTCCCCATTCAGAAGATCAAATTACAAACAGATACCCAGCAGGATTTTCCTGCTCCAGATCATCCTAGATATTCAATAGTGAACACAGATAACTCTGTCCTGGTGATTGGTGTCACTGTGACCCAGCCAGAGCCATCACGCTCATCAACCTGCTTGTCACTCTCAGTTATGCAGCTCCTTCACAGGTAGGGCATGTTTAGGTACAATCTTATGCAATAATGGAAATATTCATCACAGTAGTGACCACCAGCATCTTTCAGGGGATAGGGATGTTCTCGATTATTCCTGGCATGCCAAGTAGAGCTTTGCTACGTTTGTATGTAATAAGCATTATACCTTGTGCATGAGCATGGAGGCTACTTGTGGTACGATCTATGGTATGCTGGGACTTGCTGATTGCTCCTCACATATCAATATTCTGGTTGTAAAGAATGGGGTCCATTCACACGTCCGTGGTGTATTGCGGAAGAGCAAATTGCAGATCCGCAATACACCCGGTCAGCACCCCCATAGAACAGCCTATTCTTGTCCGCAGCTGCGGACAAGAATAGGACACGTTCTATTTTTTAACGGAGCCGCGGACCGGACGTTCGGCGGCGCGCTCTGGAAATGTGGATGTGGAGAGCACACTGTGTGCTCTCCACATCCATTGTGTCCCCATTCAGAATGAATGGGTCCGCACCCATCCCACATAATTGCGGAACGGGTGCGGACACTGAATGCGGACGTGTGAATGGAGCCTTAGAATCCTAAGTCATAAGATACCACTTCAGCTTCTGCCTCCTGCAATGAGAAGACCTAATACTTAAGTGCATGACTATAAGCTATAGGTTAAAAAAACAAACAAAAAAAACCCACATTTATGTCTTTGAAAAAACACTGTACCTTCAGCCGAGAGTGCACCAGTTATATAAACTAGATTCATGGCCATAGGTGTATTTACAGCCATTCCACTTGCTATGGGGCCCAGAGGTTGGAGGTCTTATCAGGTGCAAGAATATTGTCATTTTTTGTGTGAAATAACAATATGGTGGATTTTTTTCTATAATGTGGTGTTTCTGATATTACGGCAATATACAATACCTTTAATTATTGCTACTTATGCTGTTGTTTTCATTTTCTTACACTAGGTGGTGGTGGCCCATGAAGCCCTATGAATTATAGTTATGCCCCTGTTCATCAACAGTTATGCCTTATGCGGCATTGTTTTATATAGTGTCACACCAGGCTCCGGCTCTCATGTGGTTTCCCAGTGACATGTCTCTCCCTAATTGTCTACATCAGGCATGCTCAACCTAAGGCCCTCCAGCTGTTGCAAAACTACAACTCCCATCATTCCCTGACAGCCTACCGCTATCATCCTACAGAAGGGCATTGTGGGAGTTGTAGTTTTACAACAGCTGGAGGGACGGAGGTTGAGCATCCCTGGTCTACATAGTTCAGTGTAGTCGCAGTGCCTGTTGCGGTTCCTTTCTGTCCGTGGTTAGAGCAGAATAGACCTACTGATAGTCCTCACAGATCTGGAAAAGCCAATGCTCAGAATATACAACAGCTGTACAGCCTCTAGCCAAGGTGCATGTATCTGTCTTGAGAAGCCTTCTTTGTCATATTGTGAACCTAGCCTAATGGAATGATTGGCCCACAGGTCCTGGACCTGGCAATTTTAATGGCTTAGATATGGCGTGTTTCATTTAAAAATTCACTATTGGTGTCGTTGCAAACTATAGCAGTTTTACAAAAGTAAAAAAAATAAATAAATGATATAAAAAATGACACAGTACACCACACAGTCCCAGAACAATTATTAGATATGATTACATGCCCTAGTCCTCAAGGAATACAGAATGAAACATTGTCAGTTAATTACACATTCCATTTTTTACGACTAATTAATCGATATTAAAGCAGGTTAGATTCACTCGCGAGGCTGTACAACTTTAACCTACATAAAACAAGAGTCGGTTACCATGAATAGCTCATTTTTAATTGCATACTGGTGACTTTAGTCTAATGCCCTTAGACTCTGTTCACACTGGGGCACCTACAGCCGAAGTTCTTTGATTGCTAATTGGTTGACAACCGTAAGTGACAGGGACGTGTGCTCCCAGGACTCTGCCCCGCGTACAGTCTAAACATAGCAGAGCTGACTTTCTCATTTCTTATGCTCCCCCTTGTGCCTTGACAAAAGGTGACCATATACTAGACCAATTTACAGCTATTTGTAACCACATTCGTGGCCTGTTCATGATTTGAATGAATGTGACAGATGCCGACCAGCGGCAGATATCTCTCCAACAAGTAGATTTGCCATGCTGGACTTGCTAAGCCCTTGTTGGGTGCAGTAGTTAAAAGGCGTTGTTCGTGCTGAATGACAGCTCTGTATCCCATCAATGGAACGTCAGAGCAGGCGGCAGGTCATAGCCGAGATCAATCAATCGCTTTGTCTGATGTGTCACCTTAAGGGTGGTATTACACTGGCCACTCTTCAGGCAGTGCGAGCGCCAGTGAATGAACACATATAACAATAATCAAGCATCTTTCATCCTGATGACAAATGCTCATCAGCCGATGAACGAGCGTTTGCTCATTCATCGACTGATCAGCTGCTCAATTATGGAAGCCAATTATAGGGAACCAGTGTTTGTATGGACCCTTGTTCTCAATTATTGGCCCAAAATCGTGCTGTCTAATAGCGCCTTAACTTATAGCAATAACAACCTTCATAGACCAACCATGTACAAGAGACAAGTGTTTCGGAAAACGTATGGCCAGTCTAAGATGTGCTGACTACCGTACTTTGCTCCACCTTAGGATTTATTCACACTAGAAATAAGTGAAATCATTTGTCTTATCGAGCATGGTTCTACACTAGCAACGGGATCTCCCCGAAGCTGAGGACGCTCCCCCACTACTTGACATCTTGCACCTGACAGTCTTGCACCTCCGCCACTGCTCTCAGTAGCGGTGCAAGCACAGAGGCTCTGCTTCCACCACTGGAGCAGTGGCGCAGGCACCTGGGTTGCCAACCGTCCAGAAATTTTTGGACAGTCCATAAAAATAGGTGACTTTTTCCTATACCGTATTCCTTATGGTTTCCCAATTTGTCCGTAAAACATTTTGTCTGTCTATGACTTTGGGATAAGTTGTCCAGAAAAAAAGAAAAAATCTGGTTGGCAACCCTAGCAGACAGGAGATTGTCAGGGTCAGCTAAAATGTCTGGCCCTTACAATCAAGTAACGAGGGGAGCGTCCTCAGCTTTAGGGACACCCCATTGCAGGTGCAGAACCATGCTGGATGAGTCGAGTCTATTCTTACGAGTTGAGTCGCTCATCTCTAATTCGCACATAGTGATTATGTCGCTCTTTTTCCCATGACTCTCCAGAGTGTCTGCTAAAACGAAAATATTTTGCTGTGATTTTGGAAAACTGAGACATAAAATGCACCATAACTAAACGTGTTTGAGCTACCGGAGGTCATCATACTATCCCTACTGTGAAAGTAAGACCAGAGAACCCTCCACCAAATTTCTATTAACATTGGGGTTCCTCTAATCTTGGTTGGGAAACACTATAGGAGACAATCCTGTTTTGCACGTGGAACCGAAACTCAGGTCCCAGTACCATATGACCCTGGAGACAACCTTTGACCATTTTTTTCACACGTTCCACTTTGTGACAATGAGCTGGGCAAGACAAGCTCTCAGCAGCTATTACAAAGGTCAGACACCAGGCAGCAGGCACCTGCTCACCCTTATCACTTCTGTGCTGAGTGATACATTCTTTGTTCATATTTTCCCAAGTGGTAGGAAAAAAATCAATCCCAATCAACAGACCTCGTTACTGTAATACATTTATATAGCA
Organism: Bufotes viridis; assembly: GCA_033119425.1. NCBI lineage: Eukaryota > Metazoa > Chordata > Amphibia > Anura > Bufonidae > Bufotes > Bufotes viridis. The sequence continues at coordinate 201,438,992 of CM065594.1, read as the reverse complement.
AGCTAATTACTCTAAAAGTAATTACAGAGAACAAACAGATTTCCTGACCTGCCCGGCACGCCTTAGCTTTTTGTGGTTGCTACAGTAATTGTTTGCCTTCATTTTATATTCTAGAGATTGATTTGGAAGCGCACCATTAAGTCTGCTATCTAAAAGCTCCAACATACATTGCACTTGCTACGCAGTCTTAAAGAACACCGGTCACCTCCCCGACATGTCTGGTTTAATAATTATTGCATGTTATTAATGAATGGCTAGCCTTCTGCAATAAAGCTCCCTTTAATAAGGGTCCATTCACACGTTTATAATGTATTGCGGATCTGCAATACACCCGGCCGGCACCCCCATAGAACTGCCTATTCTTGTCCGCAATTGTGGACAAGAATAGGACATGTTCTATTTTTTTCCAGGGGCCGTGGACCGGAAGTTTGGGGGCGTACTCCGGAAATGCGGATGCAGACAGCACACTGTGTGCTGTCCGCATCCATTCCTGCCCTATAGAGAATGAGTTAGACTCCGCCGATCTGGTATTGATGACCTATCCTGAGGATAGGTCTTTAATAGTAAAAAGCGGACATCCCCTTTAAGGTTCAGGCACACCCCATGCAGGTTACCTATATTGCTAAATGCATAAACATATACTCCACACTTCACGTTCCCCGAATGGAGATCAGACATTGTTGTGGGAGAGACAACAGCAATGTAATCTAGCAATCTCAGCACTTTATGACGAGGGATGAGTGAATCGATTTCGGATGAAACATCTGAAGTCCATTCGCATAAATCTTTGTTCTGATACTGTACGGAGCAGGAGCTCCGTACAATATTAGAATGTATTGGCTACTATGAGCCGAAGTTATTGCTTCACGAAGTTTCGCGAGACTTCGGGTAAAACCTTCATAAATTAATTTGTACTGTAAAAAAAACATTTTCCGAACTCGGGTATGGTTCTAAGGTACAACTTCAGCAGTAGAAGTACTGTATATCTAAGAATCTATATAGCGGCATTTCTCAGTCACCCCTCTGTGCAGATCACTTCATCTGATATAATACAGAATAGCTGCTGAGCAAAATCATTGTAATTGTAGATGTCCTGTGGTCACAGACCTCTTCATATATGGATGATGATTTCTGATGATGCACCCCACTTACTATTGAGGCCAGTTATCACAATGGCAGAATATACTTATATATATATTATAAATAATCTCATGTGTTTGTTCAGAAGATCCAGGAAATCAGCATGGGCATTTCACTGATAAAACACTGTATTACTGAAGTGCATGCACTGATTGTCTCTCTATAGCAGACGCTCCTGTCCTCAACATAGAAAGTGATATACTGTACAGCTTCCTGCAGATCTTTCATTTAGATGTAAGGACTTGCTTTAGCTGTATTAATTATCTGCTTGCCTTTAGTCTTCATTTTACTTATTTTGGTGCTTCAGAATGAATTACTAATTATGGTCTTGATACAATACTTAGGTCATCATGGAGCTTATCATATTATAAATGGAGGGACCACTGTATTAAGAAATTAAAGGGGTTATCCTCTCTCACCATTTCTGGCATATTGCTAGAATATGGCATAAATTTTCAGATAGATGGGGTCTGGCGTTCCTTTGCTTTTGTACTACCTGAACAACTAGTCCTATTTGATGGAACCATGAATTCTCCTTTTTGTGACCTAAAGCTTAAGTGCAGTTGGACAGGGTCAAACTGGCCCACCAGAGTACCAGAGGATCCTCTGGTGGGTCCAAGCTCTGACAATAATAGACCCCTAATAAAACAGGGCCCTTAAGGTCCTATATACACAGAGGGTGAACCCTCAGAATCATTGCCTCTAGTGGGCCCAAGGAACTTCAGTCCAACAATGGTTATGGACAATGATCCAGAGCACACAAGATAGTCCAACTCCAAATGGCTGAAAAGAAAGAAAGTTAAAGGGGTTTTCCAAGATTTTAATACTGATGACCTATCCTCTGGATAAGTCATCAGTATCTGATGGGTGGGGGTCCGACACTGGGGACCTCTGCTGATAGAGAAGGCACCAGCACTTGCAGTAGCGCCGTGGCCTTCTCTCAGCTTTTCCTAGTCCAGTGGCGACACGTTCATCGGTCACATGGCCTAGGCGCAGCTCAGCCCTATCGAGCAATACCAAGCACAGCAGCTATACAATGTACAGCGCTGTGATTGGTAAGCTTCAAGAGGGCTGTGGTGCTCACAGGAGTGCTGTTGCCTTCTCAAACAGCTGATCTGCGGGGGTTCCGGGTATCGGACCCCCACCGATCAGATACTGATCACCTATCCAGTGGGTTCATGCTCAAAAACCCTCCAGAATATCCAAATTAAAATAATTCTGCAAAGATAAGTGGGCTATAACTCCTTCCCAGCAATGTAAAAGACTCATCACAAGCGTTTGATTGTTACTGCCAAGGGCGGTAAAACCAGTTATTAGGTTTAGAGGTGCAATTAAGTTTTCGCATTGGTGATACAGGTTTTTATTAATTCTTTATTTTCAAAAAATCAACTGCATTTTGTGATCACTTATATTGTCTTTATCGGATATAAAAATTAAATGGATGATCTTAAACATTTACACGTTAAAAATTTGCAAAAATAGAAGAAAGCAGTGAGGGCAAATGATTTTTCATAGCACTGTATCTTATCAGAGTAAAGTGTCTCTTCCTCCCCTTCCTACTCTAAGGTTGGGTTCACACGGGCGTCATGTTTGACGCCTGGATTGGATGCGGGTGCGTTGCGGGAATATGCGCGATTTTTCCGCGCGTGTGCAAACTTTTGTAATGCGTTTTGTACACGCGTGTGAAAAATCGCCATGTTTGGTACCCAGACCCAAAGCCGGACTTCATCATCGTGATGTACCATGTGATTGGACCATGTGATGTGACGTCATCACAGGTCCTTTAGACTGCAGCTAAAGCTTGAAGAGAGAAGAGAGATCGCCAACTATGCGATCAAGTGGCTAAGGTAAGTTAAGTTTTTATGTTTAACCCCTTAATCCTCATTCTACAAAGCATTCTTTCTTAAGAATGCTATTATTTTCCCTTATAACCATGTTATAAGGGAAAATAATGAAGATCAGGTCCCGTCGCTTAGCAACCATGCGGGAAAATAGCACTGCATCCGTACTTGCTTGCGGATGCTTGCGATTTTCCTGCAGCCCCATTCACTTCTATGGGGCCTGCGTTGCGTGAAAAACGTAGAATATAGAGCATGCTGCGATTTTCACGCAACACAGAAGTGATGCGTGAAAATCACCGCTCATGTGCACAGCCCCATAGAAATGAATGGGTCCGGATTCAGTGTGGGTGCAATGCGTTCACATCACACATTGCACCCGCGCGTAAAACTCGCCCGTGTGAATGCAGCCTAACATTCTCCGCTAACTGATGTATCAGATTACATGCTGCCCAGAAGTCTATAGAGAAGGGGCGTAGAGCGCCCTTTGGGAAGGGGCGCTGCTAGAAGCGCCGGCCCCGCCTCATGCTGCAGCCGCCCGAGCATTCTGAATTGAGCCTCTGGCGGCTGCAGCACTGCCCGGGCTGGCACGTCCATGAGGGCGCACCGCCGGGCGCACCAAGAGGAGAGGAGCTGACAGGAGCTGACCGCGGGTACAGCAGCATCTGTCTCCTGTACCCGGCCGGACTGACAGGAAGTGCGCACACAGTGTGCACTTTCTGTCAGTCCACCCGGTACAGGAAACTAAAGCTCCTGTACCCGTGGACCATAAAGAGCTCGGCCACGCTACACCAGAGGTAGGGGTGAGAAAGAGAATGATAAGGGGGATGAAGAATGACAAGGAGGAGAGAGAATGACAAGGGGGTAGTGTGAAGAATGACAAGAGGGGGAGAGAATGACAAGAGGGGGAGAGAATGACAAGAGGGGGAGAGAATGACAAGGGGGAGAGAATGACAAGAGGGGAGAGGAAATGACAAGGGGGGAAGGAAGAATGACAAGGGGGAGTGAAGAATGACAAGGGGGAGAGAATGACAAGGGGGTAGTGTGAAGAATGACAAGAGGGGGAGAGACTGACAAGTGGGGGAGAGAATGACAAGTGGGGAGAGAATGACAAGAGGGGGAGAGAATGACAAGTGGGGGAGAGAATGACAAGGGGGAGAGGATGACAAGAGGGGGAGAGAATGACAAGGGGGGAAGGAAGAATGACAAGGGGGTGAAGAATGACAAGAGGGAGAGAATGACAAGGGGGAGAGAGAACTGGCGTTAGTTAAAGGGGTTCTGCAGTTTATTTAAACTGATGATCTATTCTCAGGATAGATCATCAGCATCTGATCGGCAGGGGTCTGACACCCAGGACACCCGCCGATCAGCTGTTTGAGAAGGCAGCGGCGCTGGCAGTAGCGCCTCGGCCTTCTTGCTGTTTACCGCAGGCGCAGTGACGTCACGACTAGTATCACTGGCCTTGGCAGGGTTAAGCTCTGTTCACTTTAATGAAGCATAGCCCCACCCAGGCCAATGATACTAGTCGTGACGTCACTGCGAGAAGGCTGAGGCGCTACTGCCAGCGCCGCTGCCTTCTCAAACAGCTGATTGGCGGGGGTCCCGGGTGTCGGACCCCTGCCGATCAGTTTAAATAAACTGCAGAACCCCTTTAATATGGCAGACCATATGGGTGGGGCATTGTGATGTCACATGGGGGGGGGGGCGGCAAACTTTTATTTTGCCTAGGGCGGCAAAAATCCTTGCACCGGCCCTGGGAGGAGTGAGCTGTAGTGAGATAAATACAGACTCATGCTGCCCAGAGAAAAGAAGTGAGGAGGAGTGAGCTGCTAGAGGGAGAAAAGGGCATTTCTCAGATAGGGTATATTATAAAGTTTCTTACATTCACCTGCACTATTGATTTAAGCAAATATTGTTTTGAGTACAGGAAGTTACAGTGACCATTTACGTTTTACAAGTTTCTTTCTTGCAAACAATACTGAACAGTCCCTTTAACAGATACCATTACAAATGAGTCGTTGACTTTTCAAATGCATAAGAGTGAGGAAAGAATGACTGATGTGAAGCATGAACAGTGTGATGAGTGAGTGATGTGATGTATAGTCATATAATACCTTGTACAAAAAGTGCTTTAATACCAGTGATATTTTTATCCCTGTGAATTCTTTCCCTACCCACAAGCACATCATCACAATCCACACACAGCCCTTTTTCCATAAAACGGTAGCACTCAGTATCAATCTTTCTGTCGACGAGGACATCACCCATAAATCAGATACTTTTCTTCATATCTTCCGCAAGCATCTCACCCAAACTTGCTGAATAATTTGTGAGGTATCCAGACAAGACTGTGTGCCCCAGGGCACCAGAGGGAGATGGAAGGTAGAGCTTGGCAAACAAACCAGAGCTCGATGTTCTCGACTCAGTGAGATTCTACTGCCACCGCTTTAATTTGTGTAGTTTTGTTGTCAGCCACAGATTGACAAAACTGTGACAATACTTCTTATATGTGAAGTATGGTGACAATAAATTTCATTGACTGATATCAGCGTATGACATACTGCTTGTGCTGAAAAGCATAATGCACATGTGGATATCTGCTGAAATGTGCAAGTCCATAGAATTACATTCGGGAGCAGAACATAGAAATATAATGAAGTGTTTAACATAGTTTTTAGTTCATTTTAGTTAGTTTTTAGTTAATTTCAACTAGAGGAGGGTTGATAACATAAATGAAAAGAAGACGAGGAGAGTAGGTAAATCCTAGAACTTTAGATCACCCCCATTAAGAATGTAAAACCTAACATAAAGCACAAGCCATTATGCCATAAAGGGGGAAAACACCCTTCTTGACTGCAAGTGATGATTAGATTGGATCAACAGTCAACAGTCAAACAAGGGTTTTATTTGTGACATAAGTGTTTATGTTGTTTTCTTTCAAGGAATCATCTAAACCTTTCTTGAAGCAAGAAGCTTCTTGTACTCTTGCCTAGATACACACAGATTTTACAGTCAGGAATCCTCCTGGCTTTAAAGAGGTTGTGTCATCTCATACATTGATGGTATATCGCTAGGATATACTGTACCACCAATGTTAGATCTCTAGAAAGAAACCCCCCAAAGTGAAAGCATATGCGGCTGCTCTCCATTCACTTCTATGGGAGTTCCGAAAATAGCCAAGTGAGGTTGCTCAGCTACAGTATTCTCCAAAGTCCCATTGAAATGAATGGAGAGTGCACCGCATAAGAGCAGACTCCCGTCCAATCACTTCTATGGGACTGCCGAAAACAGGTAAGTCAGGAAATTAATGCAAGACCGCGCATGCACATTCCACCCTACTGTAATTTATGGGTTACAAGTATAGGTGCGGGACCCAGAGGGAGAGGGACCCGCACCTTTCAGACATTGGGGGCCTATCCTTGTGATATGCGCCCAAAGTCCAAGATGGGACAATCAGGGGTTTCACACATTTTTTTCCTGCTGTTTTACCAACTTTTGCAATTTTTGTTACCTTTTTATTTTTATGAGCATCATCTCCAGATTTAAGTCCCGGTCCCAGAGGTGGGACCTGCATTGGTGGCAGTTCCTAGTGGTATGCTATCGATGTATGAGATCACTGAAGCTTATTGACATTGCATACTTTTTAGTCTATGATCTACAAGGACACCCAAATCCTTCTCTAGTAGTGATTTTCCTAGTTTTCCTACACATAAGATTATTAGTATCAGGGTGCATCGATTGATATTTGTCTACACTGAATGTAAAGGTCCTACTAGACAAGACATTGTTCAGGCCAATTATTTGAAACGTCCATTTATAGGAAGTTTCCTTCGTGATAATAGGCTCTGATAAACGAGAACATGCTCGTTGGTCAGCTGATGGGCACCATTCACCAGGATGAAAGATGCCCAATTAATGGTGGCACATCTCCCTGTGTAATTATGGATGTGCTGCTGATCAGGTCCTTGTAAATGAGCTTCAATGGATGCGTTATCAATCATCCATGGACGCCCTCATGAACGCTGGGCAGTGTAATACAACCCTTCATAGACATGCAGTCAAAGTCTACTGGAATACGTTATTGTGTTGTCTGATACACACGGGGCTAAAACATAATTTTTTTGTTTCAAAAATGCTTTTATTGTGTAAAATTTAAGTAAATAAAAAAGTATACATATTAGGTATCGCCGCGTCCGTAACAACCTTCTGTATAAAAATATCACATGACCTAACTCCTCAGATGAACACCATAAAAAAAAAAAAAAAAACGGTGTCAAAAAAGCCATTTTTTGTCACCTTACATCACAAAAAGTGCAATACCAAGCAATCAAAAAGTCATACACACCCCAAAATAGTACCAATCGAAAAAAAAATGAGCCCTACATAAGACAGTTTCCCAAAAAATAAAAACTATGGCTTTCAGAATGTGGAGACACTAAAAAAATATTTGCGAAGCAATAACTTCGGCTTATCGGAGCCAATACATTCTAATAATATACGGAGCTCCTGCTCCGTACAGTATTAGAACGAAGTTTTATGCGAATGAAAAATCCGAAGTCGATTCCCTCCTCCCTAATAAGGACTACAGACTGAGCCAACAGAGCAGTTCTCTGATGGTTCAGTGTAAAGCAGAAAGCAAGACAGTCTGCGGATATTCTAAACTAAAGGCTATAGAACAGAAACTGTTGAAAAACTTTAACAATTGAAAAAATTACTTTTACACCAAAACGAGTAAAATACAATCATAAAAAATTGCCCTGAAGGTGTAGGTAGCCTTTAAGCCAAGCCAACCCAGTGCTTGCTTGGCAAAGTAAGTAAATACATGTAGGTGCCACCAGCAGGAGATGGTTCTGTGGAGATGATTGCTGGTGTACATTCATCATTACCACCACCCTGCAAGATCACCACTGGTCCCCACTGCTGGCTTTTCTATTCTATGGTGGGAAAGGGACATGTTCTCACTGCTCAAACAAGGTTTCGGGGGTTCTGCATCATCAGAACCAATACCTGTATAGTAGCATAGGTTACAATATAAGTTTTATTTAGGTATTGATGGCTTTTACAAATCAGATGTCTCTCCCAGGACTGCCATAGACTTAGATGAGGACAGATAATGGTTGTGAAGATATGGCAGGATGCTGAGGAGAAGTGAAGACACAGCTGGTGTCTGCACATGGTGTCTGCACAGCTAGCTTCTCTCATGGTAACACTAGATGAGACTTTTCATGTATTTAGCACCATGCAGTTGATTCCTCATGTGATGCCTCAGGCCAGCACACATTACTGATCCCTAGCCTTGGAGGTCAGGAGATCCCAGGACCATCACTACTAAAGTCCTGGCCATACAAGATCCTTGTGCTGAGACCGATGAAAAAGGCATGTAACCAGAGCCAGGCATCATGGTGCCAGCCTGTGCCCCCTGTGTGCTGGTGCAGCATCTGTCTGCTGTGGTGACTATGCCCCTGGCGTCTACTAATCGCTTGTTTTTGTTGGAGTCTCATTCACATTACCCATCCATATAAGGTTTCTGACAAGTACTTACTCTGTCCTTCAAACTTCCTGATGATGGTGTCCAGGTAGGTATTTTGGGGGGCCACATGCCCCCTCCTCACCGGCATCTTGAGATGAGGAGTCTCCTCTTGGAAAGCCCAGCAGAAAGTTCCCAATCTCCCCAGAGGACCCCTGCGTCTTCTACCAGTGCACTGATGCGATCGTTATGGCAATGACATCTTGCTTCAGTTTAACCCCTTTCTGGAAGCATAAACCAGTGACTCCAGTGATTCCTACCAGCGATGATGGGAGGATTAGGGATTTGCAGGGATGGGAAGAGCAAGTGCACAGAGCCCTGTACAACCCCCCCAGCAGCTCCTCCAAACTACACATGTGCCAGGGGACAGGAGCTGTCAGCAGCCACAGCTGTGAGTGAGGAGGATGAAATGAAGCCCGGCCAGGTCAGAGATCACAGGTGCATCCCCGGCCGGAGGCAGCCTGCAGAAGAGTGGCCGGGGAGCGGGAGCTGTCCTTCTCCCTGGTGCTGAGTGCCGCTCCTAATCCGCCCCGGGGCGGGAGTGGGGCCGCTCGCCATTAAATCCACAGTCTTATTCTTCGCGTCTGGAAGACAGTTCGGAAGGAAATCCCTTCTGTTCACTCTTTAGTTGCTGGGCAGATCCTTGTATCTACAGAAGCCTGCCGTGGAAGGAGGTGATCAGCTGCTGGAAGGATGCACACAGTAGTACCTAGGAGCTACAGTTAGCTTCTACAATAGTTTCTGAATATTATTATTATCATTATTGTCTTTTTATTATTTTACACTGTATTCCACTACCCTGACCTGCTGAACACACAGACCATAGATGCCCATTCAGATGGATGCAATAGGACACATTTACTAAAGAGTTTGCAATTTTTTGTTTTGGAGGCTTTTGTGCCTCATTCACCTATTTAGATTTTTTAGACTAATGCAGAAGTTTTCTAACTTTTGAAACTTTTTTAGGACCTATTTATGTAGGTGCACCTTTTTTTTTTTGCACTTTAATTTGTCGCAAAACAGTCTAACTTCTACTCCTTTCCAGGGCTGGTGTACATTTCTAAATCTGTGAGTTGCATTAAAAGTCACACTTTCCAGGAAACATGTGACTTTTCTCAGCACAGATGTGACTTTTTTCATGCGCAAATAAATAAGATCAGTCTAAGTGAATATGAACCCATCTAACTGAAAAACAGCCACTAGAGGTCAGACTAATAGCAATACATATAGTCTAATTCATGAAGTGCTGTGCAAGTTTATATAAAAACTTGGCAAAATATTATTATTATTGTTTTTAGAGAAATGCCAACGTTTGCTGTGGGCAAACTCTACACATTTTTTGAGCAATAGTGCATGTGCACAGCTGAAGGCATCTACACTATTCACAAAAAGTTAGGGATATTTGGCTTTCGGGTGAAATTTAAGGAAAGTGTGAAAAGTTCACGCTACAGTGATATTATATGATGCAAGTAGGGCATTGAAGTAGAAGCAGCAATGGTGATTTCCTCATCTCAAACAGCTTATTGAAACAAAAGCCAACAACAGTAGTGGGTATACCCCACAAAAATGTGGCCTTGAGCATCAATTACAGCTTGACAAAGACGTCTCATGTTGTTCACAAGTCGATTTATTGTCTGCTGAGGCATGGCATCCCACTCTTCTTGAATGGGGGCCCTCAGGTCATGGGGGTTCTGAGGTACAGAGTTATGAGCCTCTACACGGCGTCTCAGCTGATCTCATAGGTTGTCAATGGTATTCAGGTCTGGAGAAAGTGCAGGCCACTCCATTTGAGGTACCCCAGTCTCCAGCAGCCGTTCCTTAATGATGCGACCTCGATGATCTGGCGCATTGACGTCCATGAAGATGAAATTAGGCCTGTGTTGTTCATTCATGAGCATAAATGACTGGATTCATGATGTTATTCAAGTAGTATCGGCTTGTCACTATACCATTCACAAAGTGTAGGGCAGTTCTGTATTGACTTGACACACCTACCCACACTGTAACACCACCACTCGTCTCGTGACAACAGTGGCTGATGCATAGCTCTCTCCTTGACGTTTCCATTTTTTGTTGGCCGTCATTTCTGCTCAGCGTGAATTGACTTTCATCAATGAACAGTATTGAGGCCCACTGGTCCCTCGTCCATTGTGGATGATCCCTGGCCCATGCGAGACGATGATGCCTAGGGTCAGGTATTCTTGCAGGTCGTCTAGCATGGCAACCACGCGGATGTAAACGGTTTTGAATGGTCTGATGTGCCCGGAGTTGTGTAGCATTCATCATCGGGTTCCGAAGGGCATTGTTCACAATGAAGCAGTCATCATTGTGGGATGTGGCCAAATTACCTACACTTCTATGCTTTTCTGTGACTCTTTCAGTCTTTCAGTTATCTCTGCTGCAACTTGCTGATGACTCTCTGTGACACTCTAAGCTCAGTGGGCACTTCGGTCTGAGAACATCCTGCTTGAAGCCTCCCAATGACAAGGTACTGTTAATCAATTGTTAGGTGTCGTCTTGGTCTCATGATGTCAAAATGTGAACAGCATGATGAGGAGGACAGTTTAAATACCAATTCTAATTCAACTAGGAAAAAAGATTCATGGATCTAAACTGTAAGTTAGGCAAAAAGTACTGAAACATTGACCAGTTGGACATGTGCATTCAAAAGTCAAATATCCCTAACTTTTTGTGAGTAGGGTATATCTGTCCCATGTTATCATATCCCAGACCAGATTATCAGACCCCTAACCCAGGGGCATTGCTAGGTTAAAACATTCGGGGCCTGGGCCCCTAATGTTTTGTCTCAGGCCCCGAATGTACTGCCTGCCTGCTAGATACAACTGTATTGCCATCCTTAGGATGGCCATACAATTGAATCTAATGCCCTGCAAGAGCTAAAGGACCTGTGGTGACATCACAGTCCCTGTGATCAGTTCTAAATGCAGTAGCTGAAATGGACCTGGGATGATGTCATCATCATGTGACCAGTGCAGGAGAGGAGGGCTCAGTAGTGAAGAGAAGCCCTGAGAAGAAGCTGTGGTGAGGTCTGCTACATGAGGAGAGGTAAGTGAAGGGGTAGATTATTCAGTTTGAGAGGCAGAGGGTAGATTACTCAGTTTGGGAGTTGTAGTTATTTAACTGGGACTGTATGTTAGGGCTGAAGGGAGGAAAGTTATTTATATGGGACACGGGGGTGGGATGATATTTACATGGGACTGAAAGTTGAGGGGTTGATGTTATTTACATGGGAATGCCTGTTGGACGTGTCTGGGACAGGATGATGTTATTTACATGGGACTATATGTTGAAGGCGCCTGTGGGAGGGAGTGATATTATTTACATGGGACTGAATGTTAAGGGGTAATGTTATTTACATGGGACTGCGTGTTGTAGGTGGCTGGGGAGGGGATGATTTAATTTACATGGGACTGTATGTTGAAAGTGTCTGTGGAGAGAGAGTGATGTTATTTTTATGGGACTGAATATTGAGGGGCTGATGTTCTTTACATGGGACGGTATGTTGAAGGCAGCTGGGGAGGGGGTGATGTTATTTACATGGGACTTTATTTTGGAGGGGCTGAGGAATTATAATTTCTGAGGACAGTAAACGGAGGAATATAACTACAAGGGGCACTGCAGGGGGTATTATAAATACTGGGGGTGCTTCAGGGTGAGCATTATAACAGTAGGAGGCAATATAAATACTGGGGGCATTATAACAGTAGGGGGCAATATAAATACTGGGGCACTTCAGGGTGAGCATTATAACAGTAGGGGGCATTATAAATACTGGGAGCAATGTGGGGGTATTTTAAATTCAGGGGACATTATAAGAATTGTTATTACTAATGGGGGCTATCTAGGAGAGACTTATAGATCCACATTATTTCTACTAAGAACACTATCGGGGGCCTTATTACTACTGAGGGGTCTGTAGAGAGCTTTATTACCAATGGAACAACAATACTACTACTGGGGGCTCTGTAAGGGTATTATTAATAGTGTTGATCACGAATTTTCGAATTGCGAATTTTAATCGCGAATATCAGCACTTCGAGAATTCGCGAATATTTAGAATATCGCAAAATATATTCGCAATTGCGAATATTCGCTTTATGCGAATTTTTTATATGAAAATTTTCGCATGCAAGAAAATACTGTCATTATTTTCGTTTGCGAAAATTCGCATAAAAAATTCACATAAATTAGCATAACAATTCACATAAATTAGCATAAAAAGTCACATAAACTGGCATTAAAAGGCATCTTTTAAATGCCAGTTTATGCGAATTTTTATGCTAATTTATGCGAATTTTTTATGCAAATTTTCGCAAACAAGAAAATATTGTCTGCAGATTACGAATTTGCGAATTTTCGAATATATGGCGAATATTCGCCCAAATATTCGCAAAATATCACGAATTCGAATATTGCCCCTGCCGCTCATCACTAATTATTAATACTGGAGGGCTCTTCTACTAATGGGGAAACTCTTGGGGAGCATTATGATCGTAGGGGGTAGTATTACTAATGAGGGCATTCTAGAAGGAAATTACTATTTGTGGGACTATGAGGAGTACTGTTACTATGGGGGGCACTCATTTTTCTTCAGGATAGTATTTGGGGGTACAGAAAAGTGAGAAAGCTAAGATGTCTGTGTGTCACACTCTGCAGAGACGAGGCAGTTCAGAGAAGTTGTCTGGACCGAATAGAGAAGATGATGACAGAGAAGATCTACATCAGAGAATTGGGCCATATGCATTGGGGCTTGGGCCCCAGATCTTTTGAGACCATAGCAACACCCCTGCCCTCATCTAATTTATCTCCCAGATGAGACACAAAAAATATTCAGACCCCAGACCAGACTCCATACTTGGCTCAGCTCCAGACATCTCTGCACCAGTTCTGGACACCACTCAGCATCAAGTCATTGTGTGTGATGCTACGCACTACATTCTCATGTTTAACAGCATAAATAGACAGATCATGGCTGCCATATAGTTTGATGAATTGCTTTAACCTGTTATTGTTGGCCATCTTACCTTAGAATAGCTGACCTGAGTGATCTATAGCATAAATCAGAAACGCCTACATAATTAAAGCAGATCTCCTTATTAGGGCTCAATGTCATCAGGGTATGTGGGGTATTTCACTTATAATCATGGTTCCATCTATGGTTAAGTTGTTTGTAGTTTATAATCCTATGTCCTGCTGTCATAGAAATCAGCCCTATGTGAACAGGCTACCTGGTGAGGTGGTGATGGGCTTGTGAAGAAGCTGAGCTACACTGTAAATTATAAGGGAGGGACAGAGCAGCATCAGGAGGAGGATTTCCGACTACCTGAAAAACAGATAGACTTGCTGTATGTCTAGTATATGTCTAGTATATTGTATGGTCACTAGATGGCAGTGTTATATTTGTGTAAGTTCCTTTTATGTCTTTGAAATAAGAGTTCAGTGATTGTGCAGTTACAGAGCAGAGGTCAGTGAAATTACACAGACTGTCTGCCTGTCATTTGTTTAGCCTCAGAAAGTATTTCTAACAGGTTATGGGCCCAGGACACGCTACAGAAGCCCAGGATATAACACAGATTACCCCTGGATATAACCAGATACAGCAAGCTAAAGCAATTGAGTGTAGAAGACAGCAACAGAAAGACAAACAGCAGAAATGGCTGCCACCATCCCCTCAGCAAAGTTCTCCATCGCAAATCTGACAAATCAGAACTACCAATCCTGGAAATTCAAGATGAAAATACTGCTTGTAATAGAAGGTATGTGGAAATGTATAAATGAACCTAGACCTGCACATTTCACAGAGGAGTGGCTAGACAGAGATAAAAAAGCCCAGAGCACAATCTCCCTGTGTATAGACGATGAATGATCAAATCATACATATAAGTAACTGTCAGACTGCTAAAGACATTTGGGAAGGATTTAAAAAAGTACATGAAAGAGTTAATCTTAGCAATAAATTGTATTTAATCAGAAAGCTCTATCAGGCTAAGCTGCAGAAAGACCAGGACATGAAATGGTGAAGAGACTGAGAGGGATTGGAGAAGATATAAAGGACTTCCATGTTGCAGCGCTATTATTAACCCCTTTGGGACACATGACGTACCGGTACGGCATGTTTCCCGAGTCCTTAAGGACACATGACGTACCGGTACGTCATGAGTTGTTCCGATCACTGCTGCTCAGCTGGCAGTGATCGGAACAAGGTACCTGCTGAAATCATTCAGCAGGTACCTTGTTACAATGCCCAGGGGGGTCCTGTGACCCCCCCATATGGGCGATCGCTGCAAACCGCAGGTCAATTCAGACCTGCGGTTTGCAGCGCTCATTGCGATCTCTGATCCCCGCGGTCTATGACCGCGGGGATCAGAGAGTTATGTCCCCAAACAGATTTTTAACCCCCTGCAGCCCCCAATCATACTGTGGCTGCGGGGGTGCAGGGGGTGGTTGCGGGCGGCGCGAGGCGGGCGGGAGGCGGGCGGTGCGGCGGGCGGGATCGCGATTGCGATCCCCGCCCGCCTCCCTGTAATCTATCCCTGGTGTCTAGTGGTTCTATCAGAGTGTCAGCACATTGCTGACACTCTGATAAAGCGGCTGGCATCTGTGCTGCAGATGCCAGCCGTTTAACCCTTCGTACCGCGGTCCGTGCGGACCGCGGTATGGAAGGGTTAACAGGAGGGAGCGCTCCTCCCTCTCCCATCGGGGGCTGCTGTGCCTTTGCAGCCCCCAACAGGATGGGATCGAAGAGGAGGGTGCTCCCTCCTCCCTATCCATCACCCCTGCCCAGTTATGGCAGGGGGTGATGGTTACCATGGAGACAGGACGCTTTCAGAAGCGTCCTGCTCTCCATGGTGCTGAAAGTCTGAATAGACCTGCTAAAGGTCTATTCAGACTTTCTAAAGTACAAAATACAGTACAGTGCACTATATAGTGTACTGTACTGTATTATACAGAACACCAGATCCACTGGATCTTTCAGAACCAAGTGGGTCTGGGTCAAAAAAATGTAAAAAAGTGAAAAAAAGTAAAAATGAAACAAACACATAACACTGAATAAAAACTAAAAAAATAAAATACACTACACATATTAGGTATCGCCGCGTCCGTAAAAACCTGCTCTATAAAAATATCACATGACTGAACTCCTCAGGTGAACGCCATAAAAAAAACCCAAAAAATGGTGTAAATAAGCCATTTTTGGCACATTACATCACTAAAAGTGTAATACAAAGCGATCAAAAAGGCGTTTGCCTCCCAAAATAGTACCAATCAAACCGCCATCTCATCCCGCAAAAAACGAGCCCCTACCTAAAACAATTGGCCAAAAATAAAAAAACTATGCCTCTCAGACTAAAACATGATTTTTTTGTTTCAAAAATGCTTTTAGTGTTAAATGTAAAAAAATTAAAAAGTAGACATATTTGGTATCTACACGTCCGTAAGAATCTGCTCTATAAAAATATCACATGACCTAACCCCTCAAGTAAACACTGTAAAAAAAATAATAAAAACTTTGTCAAAAAGCCATTTTTTGCCACCTTACATCACAAAAAGTGTAATAGCAAGCGATCAAAAAGTCATATGACCCCCAAATAGTGCCAATCTAACCGTCACCTCCTCCCGCAAAAATGATACCCAACCTGAGACAATTGCCTAAAAACTGAAAAATATATGGCTCTCAGACTATGGAGATACTAAAACATGTTTTTTTCATTCAAAAAGGATATTATTGTGTAAAACCAAAATAAATAAAAAAAGGTATACATATTATGTATCGCCGCGTCCGTAAGGACCTGCTCTATAAAAATATAACATGACCTAACCCCTCAGATGAACGCCGTAAACATAAAAAATAAAAACGTTGTCAAACAAGCCATTTTTTGTCACCTTACATCACAAAAAGTGTAATAGTAAGCGATCAAAAAGTCATATGCACCCCAAGATGGTGCCAATCAAACCGCCATCTCATCCCGCAAAAAATGAGCCCCTACATAGGACAATCGCCCAAAAAAAAAAATATATATGGCTCTCAAACTATGGAGACACTAAAACATGATTTTTTTTGTTTAAAAAATTATATTATTGTGTAAAACTTATATAAATAAATAAAAAGTATACATATTATGTATCGCCGCGTCCGTCACAACCTGATCTATATAAATAACACATGACCTAACCCCTCAGCTGAACACAGCAAAAAAAAAAAAAAATACGGTGTCAAGAGCCATTTTTGTCACCTTACATCACAAAAAGTGTCATAGCAAGCGACCAAAATGTCATATGCACCCCAAGATGGTGCCAATCAAACCGCCATCTCATCCCGCAAAAAATGAGCCCCTACATAACACAGTCGCCCAAAAAATAAAATAAAACTATGGCTTTCAGAATGTGGAGACACTAAAAAAATTATTTTCAAAAAGGCTTTATTATGTAAAACTGAAACAAAAAACCCCAAAAAGTAGTCATATTTGGTATTGTCGCGTCCGTAACAACCTGCTCTATAGAAATAGCACACAATCTAACCTGTCAGTTCAACTATGTAAATAACAAAAAATAAAAACAGTCCTAAAACAGCTATTTTTTTGCAAATTTTCCATTTTAATCCATTTTTGCAGTAACAAAGCAAGGGTTAACAGCCAAGCAAAACTCAATATTTATTGCCCTGATTCTCTTGTTTGCAAAAACACCCCATATGTGGTCGTAAACTACTGTATGGCCAAACGGCAGGGCACAGAAGGAAGGGAACGCCATATGGTTTTTGGAAGGCAGATTTTGCTGGACTGGTTTTTGACACTATGTCCCATTTGAAGCCCCCTGATGCACCCCTACAGTAGAAACTCCAAAAAGTGACCCCATTTTGGAAACTACGGGATAAGGTGTCAGTTTTGTTGGTACTATTTTAGGGTAAACATGATTTTTGGTTGCTCTATATTACACTTTTTTTGAGACAAGGTAACAAAAATAGAAATTCGGAAATTTCATCTCCATTTGCCAATAACTCTTGTGGAACACCTAAAGGGTTAACAAAGTTTGTAAAACTGGTTTTGAATACCTTGAGGGCGTAGTTTCTTAGATGGAGTCACTTTTATGGAGTTTCTACTCTAGGGGTGCATCGGGGGCTTCAAATGGGACATGGTGTCAAAAATCCAGTCCAGCAAAATCTGCCTTCCAAAAACCATATGGCGCTCCTTTCCTTCTGCGCCCTGCAGTTTGGCCATACAGCAGTTTACGACCACATATAGGGTGTTTCTGAAAACTACAGAATCGGGGCAATAAAAATTGAGTTTTGTTTGGCTGTTAACCCTTGCTTTGTTACTGGAAAAATGGATTCAAACGGAAAATTTTTCAAAAAATCGAAATTCTGAAATTTTATCTTTATTTGCCATTAACTCTTGTGGAAAACCTAAAGGGTTAATGACGTTTGTAAAATCAGTTTTGAATACCTTGAGGGGTGTAGTTTCTAGAATGGGGTAATTTTTGGGTGGTTTCTATTATGTAAGCCTCACAAAGTGACTTCAGACCTGAACTGGTCCCTAAAAAGTGGGTTTTTGAAAATTTCTGAAAAATTTCAAGATTTGCTTCTAAACTTCTAAGCCTTGTAACGTCCCCAAAAATGAAATAGCATTCCCAAAATGATCGATACATGAAGTAGACATATGGGGAATGTAAATCAATAACTTTTTTTGGCAGTATTACTATGTATTATAGAAGTAGAGTAATTGAAACTTGGAAAATTGCAAATTTTTCAAAATTTTTGGTAAATTTGGTATTTTTTTATAAATAAAAATGAAATTTTTCGACTTCATTTTACCACTGTCATGAAGTACAATATGTGACGAAAAAACAATCTCAGAATGGACTGGATAAGAAAAAGCGTTTTAAAGTTATCACCACATAAAGTGACAATGGTCAGATTTTGAAAAAATGGCCTGGTCCTTAAGGTGAAATAGGGCCGTGTCCTTAAGGGGTTAAGTGGACTTCCTGAAAGTTATGAGACATTTGTCACAGCACTAGATGCACGTCCAGATGATGAACTGACATTGGAATATGTTAAAAGCAAGCCTATGGATGAATACAAGCGAAAAACAGAAAGTATGAGTAATGCAAATGCGTGTTCTGCTTTAAAGATGAAATACAAAAATAAACACAGTAACGTGCAGCTAGAAAAGCAGGAATGCTTTGTGTGCAGAAAGCAAGGACACCTAAAGCTAGAATGCAAAAACAAAGTGGATTGCAGCAAGCTAAGAATGTCATAGAAACAAAGGAGTGTGCATTCAGATCCAAAAATGGTGTCACCTCTGTGCAAGCGTGGTGTGTGGACTAGGGTGCTACAAGTCACATGACAAATGACCGACATTTCTTCACTCAGCTTGATGAAAGCAAAACAGAAAGGATAACCATAGCTAATGGACAATTCATGAAATCAGTGGTAATAGGAGATGGCTTTCTATACTGTCCTATCTCTCCAGATATCACTAAAAAGAGCCATATGAGGAATGTCTGTATGTGCCAGATCTTGAAAGCAACCTTTTTTCAGTTAAGAAACTCACTAACCAAGCAATGTAGTCACATTTCAGGGTGACAGTTGTATAATCGCAAAAGGCGATTGCTTACTTGCAAAGGCTAAAATCATAGATGAACTATATCAGCTAAACTGCAGTGAAATGGCTAAAACAGCCAAAGAGGATAAACATTCAAACTGCATCCACACTTGGCACAGACGATTCGGGCACAGAAATCCTGATACAATAAAAAAAAACAGTTGAGAATAACTATGCAGGTGGTATTAAGATTAATCCATGTGATCAAATAATGATCTGCACTAGCTGTATTAAAGGAAAAATGACAAGGACACCTTTTCCCAAGCAGACCAGCAGCAAAGCTCAAAAACCTCTGGACCTAATTCATTCAGATATTTGTGGTCCAATGAAAACTATAACTCCAGGGAAGAAAAAGTACCTCCTGGCCTTCATTGATGATTACTCCAGATGTACCACAGTGTTTCTACTTCACAATAAGGATGAAGTGCAAGAGAAATTAGAAGAGTATCTCGCTCAAGTAATACATTTGTCAGGATGCCCAGAGTACTACGAACAGGTAATGGCTCAGAATATACAAGTGGTAAAACACAAGCCATTCTCAGGAAACATAGAATTATGTTCCAGACAACTGTTCCATATAACCCAGAGCAAAATGGAGTTGCAGAGAGAATGAACCGCACACTGTGTGAAAGTGGGAGGAGCATGCTTTTTGATGCTGATATGCCAACTACATACTGGGGAGAAGCTATCATGACTCCATATTATCTTCAAAATCGTTTGCCAGGAAAAGCAACAACAAAAACTCTATATGGACTGTGGAACAAAAAGAAACCAGATTTAAGACACATCAGAATTTTTAGAAGTAAAGCCTATGTACACATTCCAAAAGATTGAAACATCACGATATTAAGACAGCTTTTCTTAATGGTGATATTGAAGAATAAATTTACATGTCTCAGCCAGAAGGATATGTGAAAAAGGGATAAGAGCACCTTGTCTGCAAGTTGCAAAAATCTGTTTACGGCCTTAAACAATCAGCTCAAGCATGGAACTTAAAGATTAATCAAGTTCTACTAAATCAAGGATTTACAAGAAGCAAGGCTGATCCGTGCCTATGCGCTAAACAAGTAGACGCTGAATGTATGTATCTGCTGATTTATGTGGATGACCTCATCATTGCTCACAAAAAGAACGATGAAATTGCAAAGTTAACAGGAGTACTCAATAAGCACTTCGAAACTTAAGACCTAGGTGAAGTGACGTATTATCTTGGAATTGACATCCAGCATGAGAAAGACGGAAGTTTCCTGTTACACTAGAGTGCAAAAATGTAATCTATTCTTCAGCAATTCAACATGACAGAGGCCAAAGGAACAAGCACACCTATGGATACAGCCTATCCAAAGTTAGAAGGAGAAGATGATCTTCTCACATCCAATCAACAGTACAGACAAGCAGTGGGGGCACTTCTCTGCATTGCAACCACTACACGTCCAGCTGCCATGTCTCTTCTCAGCAGGCGAGTTGATAAACCACGTCAAAGAGACTGGAATGCAATTAAAAGAGTTATGAGATATCTGAAACAGACAAAAGACTCAAGTTTGAAACTGTCAGCAAGTGTGCAATCTTCTTATAGCCTAGGCCATCTTTATGCAGAGCAATAATTCCTTTTTTCAGATCCTCCTTTGCCATGAGGTGCCATGTTGAACTTCCAGTGAGCAGTATGAGAGAGTGTGAGGGCGATAACACCAAATGTAACACGCCTGCTCCCCATTCACATCTGAGATCTTGTAACACTAACGAGTCACTGGGGAGGGAAAATGGATAATTGGGCACAATTTGGTCATTTTCAATTAGGGGTGTGCTCACTTTTGTTGCCAGCAGTTTAGACATTAATGGCTGTGTGTTAAGTTTTTTTGAGGGCACACCAAATTTACACTGCTATACAAGCTGTACACTGAATATTTTACATTTTATCAAAGTGTCAGATCTTCAGTGTTGTCCCATGAAAAGATATAAGAAAATATTTACAAAAATGTGAGGGGTGGATTCACTTTTGTGAGATACTGTATATTTCTGTAGTTTAGTCATTCAAATTCACAAACCTATGTATGTATGGTGGACCTGTTACAAGGGAGAGCTCTTATAACTGTAAAGTTAGGCCTCATGCACATGGCTGTTCTCCAAATTTGCTATGTGTCCATACTGTGCCTCTTATTTTATATGGAGGATCTTTTATATGCATTATTAGTTGTAGCTGAAATATTTCTTTACAAACTCAAGTCATAGTATTGCTTCCTCAGGGGATCTGTCAGGAACATCCTAATTATTGATTAAACATATATATAGAGATTGTTAATATGTGGAAATCCCAGGCCATTACTGCATAACTTCATCAGTCTTTATAAAACTCATTTTTGGAACTTTATTAAAGCAGTAGATCTCAATTATAAGTTCAGCTTCCCTTCTTTGCGGTGTAATGCTGGATACCATACAGTATATACAGACATTAGTACATCAATGACTTTTCTAGGCTGCCTATGGGTCATGTGTCTCATGGCTCTCATGGTAATTGAGTCACCTACTGCTCCTGCTACAGGATGAAATAACACTTTAAGTAAACCAAAAGGCTCAGCATGAATTGATAGAGCAAATATAGACAGGAGAACAAAGTATACATTTCATGTAGCCTTCAGAAAATGTACTGCGTGTCCTTTAATATGGAGATGTACTGTCCTCCTTGCTACTATAGCTACCTCTACTCATCTAGGAGGGTTCTCCATTATATAGGAACATGGAAAGGTTTATTTCTGTTCACTTAGCCAGGTGGGGATTCATGATGTGAAGTACTGATGTTGGTCTGGTTCTCAGCTATGGAGTTGAGATCAGGACTGCAGAGTTCTCAAGAGACTACATCCCAAACTCAGACTGGGGTAGATTTCAGAAGTCATTTACACCTGGAAACAGGAGTAAATGTTAGTGAATTTGCCAGGACCAATGACTTGGCTCCTGCCACTCCCTGAGGTAAAGAATGGTGTAAAGACACCCACGCGACAAAATTTTGTCACACAGATGTTTATAATGTTGCAAAACTGGAAACTTTTTACAGCAAAAACTGGCATAAACCCCCTTAATAAATGACCCTCAATGTCCTGTCGGGTTTATAATAATTCAATTAAGAATTATTAATTATGGTCATAAAAATATTTTTTTCATAACTTGCAGAAATCATGACCTGGTGAATTGTAGATAACCCAATCGATACAATTCACATCTGAGGCCGACTATTTCCTCAGATAATAAGTTCTTTTCATGAGAGATGACATTAATGCTAAAGATGTAGTTTTGACATTAAATAATACGCAGATATTATAAAAATATGCAGATTTTATTAGTTACACGATTATAAACAAATAAGTATATAAACACGATAATATATGCCAAGGAATATATATGGCAATGATATATGAAGCATTACAAGCTTATCATAAGTAAATAAAAAATGATATATGCCAATTAATATATATGGCATTGATATCAGGCATCAGAAGCTTCACAATAAGTAAATAAACACATGTGGGTAGGAGCAGCTTGTCACATTATAACAAAGCTATTTGGTTAGGATATCAAAACAAGAAGTTACATTATATACATTACTCCTGTTCAGAGGCGTGTCTAATCCTAGACATCTATATGGAATGATAAATACATTCCCCACCCCTCTCTAACCAAACTAAAGTACACCTCACATGTAGTAATGGGCAAATCCATTCAAGTATATAACTTAGAAGATAGTAGTCAAATCTTAGACTACTTTTAATACTTCTGTCAATACTACTTTCATATCTGTATAACCTGGTAAGACTATTAAGACAACAGAAATTAGAAGAACTTGGAACACATCTTCCAGTGGGAATTTATCATCTAGCTTGGCGAAGAATGCTACTATCAATATATCTATATCTATGCATATATGTATGCAATCATTTAATACTCTGATAAATTATGAAACTTGATTCTTCTGCAGGTAGAATGAAGGCTCACAATTATTCAATATCTAAGACTACATCTCATATAAAGAGATGATAAATAAATTAATATGTTCGCCAACATAGATGCTATGATTTTACCCACATTATCTAAATAGTCTTAATAAAATGAAACATCATTCTTTGTGTTTCTTACCAAGTCCTAGCAGGAATCTCACTTCTGCTCCTAGGAAAGCTGGATGGTCCATCATCGCATGTCTCACCATGACCCTCATATTGATAGAGCCCTCTCTTTTGGGTGTTCTGGCTATGATGATGATCCTGATGCTCTATCCTGGAATGTTGGAATGTTCCCTTTGCTTGTTGCTTTGCTCTTTGCTTCTCCTCTTTCTTGCCTCCTTTCTTTTCTCCTCCTCATGCTCATCTATCTAGGGTAATTATCTCCCTTGTAATCTAACATTACCACCCCCTGGATTAGTATTCTCCAATCAATTGAGGGGGTGTAAACATAAGTAATAAGATCCTATTTACCCATAATGCAACTAATGGAGGATGGTGTAATGATATCCATCTGTCTCTGGATGGCACTGTTGTGCAAGCTATTAGCACCATACTATAAAGAGTTAACTAGGGTATTTTTGCATCATATAACTTTGACCTTTGTCATCGTAAATTCAGCGATAAGGATTAATGTAGACATTTTGTATCAACTAAAGATAGACAACTTGGAGTCTCTCTGACGCTATTGATCTATGGGCCATAATGATATGAATGGGCCTTGTTCTCTAAGACATGTCTGGAGAATCCAATATACTCCTTTACAGATAAGACCACCTCTGTGGCAATAACTCTTAAGACACAATACTCTCTGTATTTTTACACAGACTGAGCTTGGCATGACTTCATCTTGGCCTGTCTCAGTCGCATATGAAAACTTTGGCTCATGTATGTTTCTTAAAGACAATGAGCATGCATTTTGAATATAATATGATTAGGTATCAATATATATACCTATGAAAATGCCTGACAGTCCCTATGATCAAGCCGAGGGCTTTTCTAGCAGTTCACATTTAGAACTAATGTCATTGTATGCCACATTAAAGGCTTCTGTGTTTTAGACCAGTCATGCTCAACCTGCGGCCCTCCAGCTGTTGTAAAACTACAACTCCCACGGTGCCCTTCTGCAGGATGATAGCTGTAGGCTGTCAGGGAATGATGGGAGTCGTAGTTTTGCAACAGCTAGAGGGCCGCAGGTTGAGCATGCCTGTTTTAGACGATCCTTCTTTGCCAGGAGAGCACCAAAACAATATTCTAACCTGATTGCAGGGGGTTTTGCTGCTGAGATCCACTGTAATCTGTAAGGAAACCTGGCAAAATGTGTTTAAATCTCCTCCATAGAGGATATGAAGTTTTAGGCTACTTTCACACTAGCGTTCTTACTGGATCTGGCAGGGTTCAGCAAAAACGCTTCCGTTACTGATAATGCAACCATCTGCATCCAAACAACAGGTCACCTGACCCAAAGAAACCTCAAAATTGCGCACATCCAAATGGATAAAAATGAAATTTATTGAAGCACAATACAACAAACAGACAGGATTAAAAATTGTATACAATGTACAAAATACAAAGTGCTGGTGCAAATAATAAAACCAGACACACACAGTCCCCAAGTCCAAAAATGTAGGACACAATGTAGAAAGTCCTAATACAACAATAATGGAGACAACACATACTACAGATAGATGAAATACCAATGAAGCAATATAATATTAAAGTACAGGTACCCAAAAAACTTATGAGTAGTATAGACCATGAGGTAACCGATGGGACAAATAATAATTTGGCATCAAAAATGCCCAGTACCAATGGAGCATGTTTAAAAGTAACCTGGGACTGCATGGGGGAACCAGTCCACACCATTTACAGGCGGGACTAAGGATTTGGGTAGGAAACGTTTTCATGGTTTCCAACATATCAGGTTCTTATAAGGAGACTACAATCTGGTGAAGTGTAATTTGCCCCTTCATAGTGTGTCCCAGATCCTTTAGATTTTATAATGTAACTGTAAGGAGAACATCAACACAATGTGTTCAGGTTTTTAATTAGTAAGAAAAGACAATCCATGCAGGGACAGATTGGCTACAGACCCCTCAGAGAAATTTCCCGGTGGGCTGAAACACAGTGGGCCACCCGAGCCCTCCTCACAGCCACTGGCTAGGTACATAATTTGATGTTTTCAGCTGTTGCAAGTTCCCTCCTGCTGAACTCAACTGTATTACAGTCCTGACAGTGATACAGTTGAATACTGCAGAGGGGATGACATTATTTTGTGCAGCACTGTGATAATTGGTTCTGCTGCTGCAGTTTTTTGTGTTGTACTATAGTAATTGTCTCCTTAATTTGTGCTGCACTGCGGTATTTGGTTCTGCTGGGGCATTATTTTGTGCTGCACTGTGGTATTTGGTTTTGCTGGGGCAGTATTTTGTGTTGCACTGTAATATTTGTTTCTGCTGGGGCAGTATTTTATGCTGCACTGTGGTATGGTTCGGTTGGGGCTGTATTTTGTGCTGCACTGTGGTATTTGGTTCTGCTGGGGTGGTATTTCGGGCTGGCCCTGCCTAATTCTGTTAGCCCTGCCTACTTGTGTTGCCACTCATTCTGTCAATCTGGATTCACCTACAACATGGGGCCACGTTTAGTTTTTTCCCCCCCAGGGCTACTTTTAAGTTCCCAGTCCTCCCTTGAATCAATGTATAGGGTACAAGTATGAAAAGCTATGAATTAAACACAGAAAGAAATTAAATCTCTACAGCAAGTTTTTCAAGTTTAAAATATCAATAAGAGTAAAATGAGAAGAAAGTAAAACCTTATAATATATATTCTGGAAGAAAAATGGGTTGCGGTCCTCATATGGGGGTAGCCTGTTTGACTGAGTCCAATCCTTTGTTCCACTGAGAAATAAGTTTATCCCCTCGCTCTACTGAAGGAAGTTCCGAAAGTTAGATGTCCCAGCAATTAAACATGGTTTCTTGCTTCCGGCCATAACGGAACAGCACTTTTTTATGTGCGTTTATTTCAAATCTCTGCTGTATCCAGACACAAATGCCTCTAAACAAACTCGTATAGATAGTGATGAGTAATAAGATGATCACTGTACAGCGCAATCACACAAGACTACCAACATATCGTCCATGACTCTGCTCCTTTAATCATCTTGAAGGCAATTTCATGGCTGAAAAAGTTTGAAAAAGGAACATTAAAGATTTGATAGGAGTGTTGACTTTTTAATGAATTTTAATTCATACCAAGTCTTGTAGTGTGCTGTGTGAGAAGTGCTGCAGTCAGGATAGCTCAGACTCATTTTTTTTCCTTTTGTTTACTGCAGTCTACTAGTCAGCAGTAGATAAGGCAGGGTTTACACAGGGCAGTTTTATATAGTTTTGTCTGGGCCAAAAGAGAAAAAGTTTAATGGGGTTACAGTAATGTTTCCCTTAGTGCATGAATAATCCTTAGTGCACTAGTGCCCCCTTTCTTAGTGCAGCCATGTGTCGCTTGGTACATTATACACGTATAGGCGCTAAAAATAGCAAAAATAGCGCAACATAAGGTAGTATGCTCAAAATATATGAGATCGACAGAGCGAATAAATGGAGGCTCTCCTTAGAGAGTTGTGCTATCAATAGGCACAACTCTACTGTAGACTTGTAAATATTTTTGTGTCCACTCGTCGGTTAGTAGAGCCGCGGTATTCAAAGCTTCTGGATGAGATGCCCAATCCTCCCCAAAGGCAATGTAGTAGAGTGCTGTCGGAATCCCGATGTGGCGCAAATTACACCGGCTTGGACACTTCTTTGGAGAATAGTCATGTGACGAGACCAATCTCGCCACATTGCATTGGAGAAACCTGGTTGCTCGCCTGCTGCCTTTGGACTATGGCCCCCTGTTAAAAGACATCTTTTTTACCTGCAGAAAAGCTTAATTCGTGCTTTTCTGCCTGGGGTTCGGTAGTTTTGGTTGAATGTGTTATACCCCAGATAGGAATCCCATGGAGCCCATTCGTATGAAACTGACTGTAAAGACTTTGGCTCCATGGCGATTAAACTGTATTCGTGTGGTCTGAGCGCCATTCACTTAATAATGTGCGCTCAGACCTGAGCTATCTGGGGATATGTTAAATGTATAGTTTTAATGTAATGTGTCTTACCTGGTGTATTTTAACAGTAATGCTTGTTCTGTGTCCCCATGTGCATAATGGAGTCTTGTCTCTGAAATGTCTGTGTGTATTGTAAAGGGTGGGACATTGTGTATTGAATAGTGATGTCTGTCCTATTGTCCCCACATGTGTATTGGCGATTTCCCTTTGTCCTGAGAGATAATTGAATGACTCCTCAATTGTCTCCAGGACAGAAGACATTGTGTATTCGTCTGCCTGTGATGATTGCATTACCCATGTAGGGTGATGGTATCACAGGCAGAGGGAGGGATATGCTGGGGGTGTCTGTATTGTCCCAATGTGTGTGATTGGCTGCTGTATCCCGTGTCGCAGTCTTCCTTCTGGTCCTCTAGGGAGTGTCCACCAGGTGGGAGCTCTGGATAAATACCGGGCAGGTAGCCCTTAATAAAATATAGAATTCCTGTTTACCATCAATACGGAGCCTCGTCTCGTTCTTGGGGGATTCACTGTATGCTGTTAGAGACTGATTGCCAGGAGTGTAAGCTGATTGTCTGCTTTTCCTGTTCGTCTGCTAGCAGCTATTTGGGAGGTTCCAGTACGGGAGTTGGAGTGCTATTTTGTATCCAGTTCGGGAGTTTGGTGTTCTGCAGTAGCTGGGCCTATATCTCTGTAAAGGGGGCCGATCGCCTAAACGGTTTTTACCCCTTGTCTGCAGCAACGGTCCGTAACAATTGGTGGCGAGCAGCGGGATCGTTCCTACAGCCAGAAGGACAGCTACAGGAGACACCATTTCCTTGGATTTACAAGTGGGGGCAACGCATGTCCCAGTACAGCGATCCTAAAAGCACCAGAATGGAACCAGCAGTGTCATACGAGGAGGAGGACCTGGATGGCCGGGATGCATTAAGGAAAGGCATCTGGTACCAGGCCCTGGACAATGTACAATACCAGCGGGGTGAGAGTCTCCCCAGTGAAGAGCAGCGGTGGCAGAAGCAAGTGGCCCTGCGGCTGCCCTTTCTGGGAGAGCAGCCCCTGGATGAATGGGTGAAGGAACTAGAGCACCGGGTATGGCAGGAGCTATGGCTGGAGGATGCCTACCAGGCGCTCTGGTGGTATATGGCACAGTATATACCCTGGACAGCCGAGCATGACAAGCCAGAGGGAGAGGAGTTTGATGGTTCTGGCTTGTTATGGGAGTCCTTTGCAGAGCCTGACTTCGGGAGTCCTGCGCAGAACAGACTTCAGGACATTTTCTACGAGAGGGAGGCTAGGCATGACGGGGATGACCCCCATGAGGTAGAGCAAGACCTGGCTCACCTAGCAACCCTGGAGTGGGAACTGGAGCAGGACTACCGAGATCTCTTCCACTCCATTGGGAAGGCTCAGCAGGACAGCAAGGTGACAGATCCAGTTCCAGACCCATTCCGCTGGGAAGATATTATTGAAATTTACTGGGAGGAACCCCAGGCGGCAGGTGGAGATGGGACCGAGGTCTCTCCACCGGTATTGCAGGGAATTGGGAGCCTGAGCTCCATTCCCCAGCGGGAGATATTGCAGGGAATTGGGAGCCTGAGCTCCATTCCCCAGCGGGAGATATTGCAGGGAATTGGGAGCCTGAGCTCCATTCCCCAGCGGGAGATATTACAGGGAATTGGGAGCCTGAGCTCCATTCCCCAGCGGCAGGCTGAGCTACAGGGGGCAGAGGTAGTTGTTCCTGCCCCACAGCAGCAGCGTGATTTTTCGGGAATTGGGAGCCCGGTCTCCATTCCCCAGTGGCAGTATTATTTGTTGGGAATTGGGAGCCCGGTCTCCAGTCCCCAGCGGCAGAGTAACCAGCAGGGAACAGAGAGCCCAGTCTCCTTTCTCCAGCAGCAGGACTCTGTATTGGGAGGAGAGACAGTCGGTCTCCCTCCACTGAGGAGGAAGGAATGTATGGGAGAGGAGCTTACTACCACCTCTCCCCAGCGGCGGATCATTAATGGGCAGGGAATAGAGAGCTCAGTCTCCTTTCCCCAGCAGCAGAGCTGTGTAACCAAAGGGGAGACAGTCGGTCTCCAGCAGCAGGACTGTATATCTAAAGGGGAGACAGTCGGTCTCCCCTCCAACAACCAGGCTTCAACCAGGCTACCCTCCCAGTAGCGCTGGCAACAGGAGCAGAGTGACGCGGGTCTCTGCCCATGCAGCACCCCACCAAGTCAGCGTACCCGTACCCAGCACAGCCGTGGTGAGGCACCTGGACATGGACAAGCTTCTCCTCTACCCAGTTGCAGTAACTATTTATTGTGGGTGGGCTGTGCTGTTGATTGTGTTTTGTGGGTGGGCTGCTGGACTAACAAGGGCACTGACCGGCAGGAGGTCAGATACCCTGTTAGTCTGTTTGGAAAAGGGAGAGATGTGACGAGACCAATCTCGCCACATTGCATTGGAGAAACCTGGTTGCTCGCCTGCTGCCTTTGGACTATGGCCCCCTGTTAAAAGACATCTTTTTACCTGCAGAAAAGCTTAATTCGTGCTTTTCTGCCTGGGGTTCGGTAGTTTTGGTTGAATGTGTTATACCCCAGATAGGAATCCCATGGAGCCCATTCGTATGAAACTGACTGTAAAGACTTTGGCTCCATGGCGATTAAACTGTATTCGTGTGGTCTGAGCGCCATTCACTTAATAATGTGCGCTCAGACCTGAGCTATCTGGGGATATGTTAAATGTATAGTTTTAATGTAATGTGTCTTACCTGGTGTATTTTAACAGTAATGCTTGTTCTGTGTCCCCATGTGCATAATGGAGTCTTGTCTCTGAAATGTCTGTGTGTATTGTAAAGGGTGGGACATTGTGTATTGAATAGTGATGTCTGTCCTATTGTCCCCACATGTGTATTGGCGATTTCCCTTTGTCCTGAGAGATAATTGAATGACTCCTCAATTGTCTCCAGGACAGAAGACATTGTGTATTCGTCTGCCTGTGATGATTGCATTACCCATGTAGGGTGATGGTATCACAGGCAGAGGGAGAGGATATGCTGGGGGTGTCTGTATTGTCCCAATGTGTGTGATTGGCTGCTGTATCCCGTGTCGCAGTCTTCCTTCTGGTCCTCTAGGGAGTGTCCACCAGGTGGGAGCTCTGGATAAATACCGGGCAGGTAGCCCTTAATAAAATATAGAATTCCTGTTTACCATCAATACGGAGCCTCGTCTCGTTCTTGGGGGGATTCACTGTATGCTGTTAGAGACTGATTGCCAGGAGTGTAAGCTGATTGTCTGCTTTTCCTGTTCGTCTGCTAGCAGCTATTTGGGAGGTTCCAGTACGGGAGTTGGAGTGCTATTTTGTATCCAGTTCGGGAGTTTGGTGTTCTGCAGTAGCTGGGCCTATATCTCTGTAAAGGGGGCCGATCGCCTAAACGGTTTTTACCCCTTGTCTGCAGCAACGGTCCGTAACAAGTCAGATGCTTCTTTATTGGTACATTATAGGCCATTACTTACCTAGCATATCCTGCGCTGCTGCTCTGGTTCTCCCGGCCGGATGCTGATGACCTGGCAGCAGTGGTAATGGCACATCGACAAAATCACAACCAATCACTAGCCTCACTTGACTTGATTTCACCGCTGCAGCCATGTCAACAGAGCAGTCCACTTCCTATCCGTGCTTTGAAGTGTTTGATGCAGGCAGCACAATGCAGTGATGTCATATGTGTACTACCAACTTCCTAGTAACCCATACACCTGCCTCCAGATCTCTGGTGGGTCACGGGCCTAAAGATACCTGTGGCTTACCAAAGTAACTGGCGAGCAATAGCTTTGAATTGGATCCACATCCTGAAGATGTGGGCACAGTTGACAACGTGCTTGCTCGGTGCCCAGATTAACTTGGTCCCCTGATGTCAATCGGACAGATGGCCACATAGTTTATACTGACTTTTATGACAGATGTTAAAAGTTAATTACAGAGGCCTTATCACCTTTCCCAACTCTGTGTCCAATGTCTGTTTAAATAATTGTATTCTCCATAATATAAAAAATCTGGATTTTATTAGAACTATAGAACTACTACTTAGAACTACTAGAAATGAATGAATATATTGAAACCTGGGTTGTACACGTTGGGGGTGTGCTCCTGCATTCAGTGCTGACTGTGGCAGAGGGTGTAGAGACCCACTTCTTTGAAAATGATTTGCTGCAGTGCTGAGCCACGCCCCCTGCACGGATCACATGACGGTGACGTCACCCCAGGTCCTTCGGCTTTTCCAAAGTTCGGGTTTGTGGAGGCCGCCCCTTATGGATTCCATATGTCGGGATAGTCCGCGGTAGTGGAATCCATAACTGGATGCGGCGATTACCCCAACCCGAACGCCGAACTAATTTTTGAAGTTCGCTCAGCTCTACTCCTTAATACTCAAATTGTTCCTTAATTTCTAGTAGGAATAGCAGAGAAATGACAATACAAATCTATAAGAAAAGATGCTCCAGAATTGTCATATTATTGTGTATTTATTTACATATATTATGTATTTGCTAAAACAGATGGGGGTAGGTTTTATTTAACCCCTTTCTGAACCACCCCCCCACCTTAGTGTATTCCTTTTAAATACAGCGTACTTCACTGAATAAACATCAGCTGTGGCACAGACCTAAACGTTATCGCAGCATTGCTCGAACGTATTGAATTCCCCAAACACAGACTGCATAAGGACAGGAAAGGTTAAGCGGTCGACCCACCCAAACACAATCTGCAATGTACATTCTCAGAGCAGAGGACATGGGCACGATCACGTCGTCCTGAGATTGCCAGAGCTCGGAAGGTAGTAGAAAAGTAATTTGACGTGTGTATTAGTATCTCCGGGTCTGTTGTAGAGGTCATTTCATCTCATTGTGGGTCATTATTCTGTCATGTTACACATCTAGCATTGTGGTCCTAGTTTAATCCAGCCATAGAAAATAGAACGGTTTGAAAGTAAACCACCTTTTTTTTCTTGTTTTTCTGATGAAGTAAGGTATATTTTTAGTTATTGCCTTAGTGTATCCCTTTTTGTTACATGTTACAGTTTGCTAAAAGAGAGATGGGGTGGGTTTTATTTAACCCCTTCCTGCAACAAGATTGTGGAAGCTGTTATGTTGCTATGGCAGCCTTGAGCCTTTTTGTGAGTCTGCCATAGTAAAGTTTGGGTTACAGGGGTTTTCCAGTCCTTTGATATTGAGGACCTATCCTCCTCTGTATAGATCAATATTAGATCAGTGTAGGGCCCAGCACTGCCCCTGATCAGATGTTTTGAATACGCACCAGCACCAAAAGCTATAAAGCTATACAGTGGATGGAAGACTTTATCCATTGTGCAGTTTCTGGTGCTGGCCTACTGCATCTGACCTCCTATTCGCTTTAATGGGAGATGAGCTGCAGTACCATGGCATGGCCACTACACAACTTCTGCCCAAAACCACTGATGGGCGAGTAGGGTACCCCCACCTATCTGATACTAATGATGTATCCTGAAGATAGGTCATCAATATCTAAGTAGTGGAAAAAAACTGTGGCAAGGCTTTATAAGAAAACAGTCATTTTCCTATTGACAGCAGTGGTAAGCCATTGCAGTCTATGGTAGAAGCTATCTAGCCATCACATTTTCATGATGTCTGGGGAGGCTAAAAATACAGATGTAGCAGGGTTAACACACAAACTCATCACATTATCTTAAAACAAAAGCTATTGAAAAGCAATTGAAGGTGTTTGCTTAACCCAATCAGTTTGGATAACACGTCTCATAAAGCATGTGTGTTACCTCTACTACTGTACATATGTAAAGTGAAAACAAAGTTTAAAAAAGTAATAAAAAAAATTACAAAAAAAGAATTCACAATTGAAATGACCCTTTCTCCAAATGACATCTAAACATTAATAAACAAACATTATTTGTACCACCACATGGAATTAGAAAACTATTGATATATTAAAAGTTATCCCATGCAGTGAACAGAAAAAAAAAATCTAAGGCCCCTTTCACATCTGCGTTTTTCCTTTCCGTCCTAGAGTTCCGTCCTCGGGGCTCTAGGATGGAAAGATACTGATCAGGATTATCCTAATGCATTCTGAATGGAGAGAAATCCGTTCAGGATGCATCAGGATGTCTTCCGTTCAGTATGTGAACGTTTTCTGGACGTTGACAAAACTGCAGCATGCTGCGGATTTTTCTCCGTCCAAAAAGCTGGAAGACATGCCATAACGCCGGATCCGGAATTAATGCCCATTGAAGTGCATTAATCTGGATCCGGAATTAAGCTAAACGTCATTTCGGCGCATCGCCGGATTCGACGTTTAGCTCTGCGCATGCGCAGCAGCAGTTCCGATCGGGGCCCCAGTGTAAGCTGGGGCTCTGATCGGTTACCATGGCAGCCAGGTTGCTACTGAAGTCCTGGCTGCCAAGGTAAGTACTCCGCAGCAGTGTACTTACCTGCGTTGCGGCCTCTGGGCGCTTCTTCATGACGTCACAGGTCCGGACGGCACATTGATCTATGTGCCGCAGGGACCTCTGACGCCATGAAGGAGCGGCCGCAGCGCAGGTAAGTACACTGCTGCGGAGTACCATGGCAGCCAGCACTTCAGTAGCGCCCTGGCTGCCATGGTAACCTGAAAGCATTTCGAAGACTGATCAGGATCCTGATCAGTCTTCAAATGCTTTCAGGTGACTTGTGTTCTGACGGATCCGGCTGGACGGAAGTGCCCGCCGGATCCTCAGAACGCAAGTGTGAAAGAGCCCTAAGTTGGCAAATTGCAGTGTCTGGCTGCTTTGCCTCCCCAAATTGAATAAAAATTATTAAAAACTCATACACACCCCGAAATTGGTATCAATAAAAAAAATACAGATCGCCCCACAAGAAGCACCCTCACACAGCTCCGTGGATGGATAAACAAGTTACAGGTGTTATAGGTTTTTTCAGTTAACATTTTTAAGTAGTTAAAGAGGACCTTTCAGCAAAAAAAAATTCATGGGATACTTATACCATCTTACAGGGCTGCTGCCGCTGATGTCCGCACACAGTTTTTTTTTTTCAAACGCCCCCCCAGTTTGCCCGCAGCGCTCCCGGTATCTTCTGTGCCTCTTATGCGAATGAGGCAACTTGGTTATAGTAGGAGGTTTCATTTAGTTATGGTGGGCGGTGTCTCTTCTCTCTGGCAGCGAGCGTATCCAATCGCAGCGCTCCTCTCTTAGCCAGGGATAACGCAATTCAGTCCGTCATAATAGAAGTCTACGGGCTGCATAATGGATCCGTCCCGTTTCCGTTATGCAGGAGAGGACTCAGTCATGCATTCCATCATAGAATTGTGTTATGGTCTGTGGTAACGGAATCCATAACGCAATTCTGCTTTTACCACCAAAATAAGCGTGAACGAATTTCAAAAAATGAAATTCGCTCATCTCTAATAACCCATATAAGTGGTGGCTGGAGGCACAATTTAGATTTTGTCCCTCCTGGCCATCTCACTATAGATGAGCACTGACAGTACAGGAGAGAATTGCTCAGTCCTATAGGCGGCACGGACACTTTCAGATTTTGTGTGTAAAGCCCAGAAAGGGAAACTAGCTATAATGTTAACCTATGTATCATGTGCAAAAGTATATTTAACCTTTAAGATTTGAAACTCAACCTCAAGAAGGCCAACCAGAAGTGTTTTATTTGAAGAGCAATAAACGTGATTTTAAGTGGTCTTTGGACACTTAAAAAATACACGAGAAAGGCTCTTGAAGGGTTAATGCACTTATTATATATAGTGCAGTGCAGAGTCAAACGTCTAATGATAGCTTATCAGACATTGTGTGGTTATATAACCTTTTACTAATGCTTTATACATAGGCATTACTGAACAGTGAACCACATTGCCAGGTCATTCTTCTTACATTCATGTTAACACTTGGGAGGTGCATTCTCAGCTTTGGCTCCTTTTTATATTCTTGATCACTTCACTGAAGACATGCACACTTCACATGGGTCATTTATACACCGCTTCCCCTGCCACGTACCCATCCATGAAATTAGGGCCAAACACACTTTCTTCCTCGAAAAATATGCATGTTTATTTCATTGGGAAGCGAGCAATAACTGACACTCCTGGCAGGGCCTTAGCCCCCACTGGAACAGAGTTGGACACCGAAATCCACATTCAAATGATACATGCTGCTCATGTGCTCGGCAAAACCTTTTAACGTGTCAGGAATATTGTAAAACCTCATGTGCATGAAACTGCAGGTACACATACCGTACATGCACCCCCAAAGGCTATTGGTGGAATGTATTGAACCCAAGTATTAAAGAATATTATACTTTAATAATGTCTTTACCATTTCCATATGGAATCACAGGTAATTTCCACTGCTAGGCTAATGTAAAAATAGTGTATATATAATATATACTGTAGTTGCATGTATGTTACAGGTAGTTTATAAGATGCAGGCATTGTACAGAATGCCTAAAGTATTTGGGCAAAGTATGAAATGTCTGTTATTGTATATAATGGCTAGGCATTATACAAAATGAAACGTACTCTTTAGGCAAAATGTTAAGGCCGAATTCACACTTCAGTTATTTGCTCATTTATTTCCATCAGTTATTGTGTCTGAAAAATCACAGAGCAGGAGGAAATCTTTCCATTATATGTTATCTGTGGGTAGGCTTCACTCAATAACTGATGGAAATAACTGACCAAATAATTGAAGTGTGACCTGGGCATTAACAGATACCAAATGTTAAGAAGCCTTTATTGATGTGAAAAAATTAAATAATTAAATTTAAAATAAAAGAAATGCAAAAAAAAAAAAAAAAACTGACTTATTATCAAAAAGCAGAAGAATAGAACTTTCTTACTGAAAAACAAGAGGAAAACCCCTATAATGTCCCCCTTATAGCCCGAGCCCCTCATATAGGTTATACTTACCCTGCTCCCACATCACTCCTGATGCCTGTCACCGCTGCGTTGCCCTGTCGCACGGATCAAATCATCCCGCAACGGGGGATGGGGCAGACCGCAAAGGGGGTAGATCTTCCCTAGCATCACCCGCGATGCTAGGGAGGCTCACCCCCGTCGAGGCCTGCTATTGTCTGTGCCCCCCCAAACGGGGAGATGTAGCAG
This sequence comes from Bufotes viridis, assembly GCA_033119425.1. Taxonomy (NCBI): domain Eukaryota; kingdom Metazoa; phylum Chordata; class Amphibia; order Anura; family Bufonidae; genus Bufotes; species Bufotes viridis. The sequence goes on along the minus strand of CM065594.1, from coordinate 201,402,651 downwards.
CGGCCATAAGGGCATCAGGAACAACGCAGGTGCCGGGAGCGGGGCAAGTATAACCTACATGAGGGGCCCGGGCATTATAAGGGATGGATAATGGATAGCACTTCATAGTTTGGCGCAGAGCACTAATAAACTTTACTTGTAGTTATAAAATAGCAGAACAAAAGAACTTTCTTACTGAAAAACAAGAGAAAGAGACCAGTATTGTCCTCACCTGTAATACAGTGCTGTACCTGTACAACCTCTGGAAGGGAGTATTTTATACTTTACAGAATGGCTAGGAAATGTGTGAAATATTAAGCATTTCATACTTTACCTGAATACTTTAGGAAGGCATTAAATACATACAACTGTATTTGTGTCCACTATATAAAAGGACGTGAGTAAATCAGTCTTAACAGAGAAGCAAGATTCTGTTGTATTCAGTTTTCCCTGCAGACCTGCATATGGTATTAGGATCCTGGTTACTAAAGAGCAATGGAAAAAACTCTATCCATAGGGACCTTGTAATCAAGGAGCGTCTCCCTGATGCTTTTCTTCTCCATTATACGACTGCAAATCTGACTTCCTGGAGCAAATGCCTCACTTGGGATGGGGACAGTGATCACAGTTGTTCTTGAAACATTCTGCAAGATTAAAAATGTTTTACAAAAACTGTCAACTCACATCACGTGATTTCCATCATATCAGTACAATTCACAGAAGACATTCACATAAGCATGCTGTTTTAGGATTTCGATTTTACATGTATAATCTAAATCATTGAACCTAATCATCACTTATCCCCCAGAGATTTCATACTCATCTAGGTCAATTATTTTCATTGCAGTATCGAGAATTAAATGATGAGACACCAAGAGAACAACTACTTACCTTGTAGCACTGCGCAGATGAGATCTGATCTTCACGCTGGACATGTGAACAGAACAGTAATATTATAACTTGTGTAGTGTACGCTGTCTAACTCCAGCACCAGGCAGCTGTGGTGGAAAGCTTGTAAGTGCAATGATAGTAAGAACGTGAGGTTCCCTTGGGTGGTGGGGATTGTTTTAAGCTAGAGTAATAGAGCAAGGCAATACTGTATGTTGGTGGGGCCCAAGAACAAGGTAACATGGGCATGACAAAATGGCCTACTATACTGTGGGCCATTATCGCAGATCACTAGGAGGACTGTCCTTCACCTGGATCTGTACCAGAATGGCAAACTATCCGGGTTGGACTGGCCTACCATAGGAGTCTTTGATGGGCCCAGTCTCTGAAACCCATAGTGAGCCCCAAAGATTCAGAAGAAAAATACTATTTAGAGCCAATCACTTGCCACTAGGGTCTATTTATTTGATTCAAAACTTATTAGACTGTATGGATGATATTGGGGTTTGACTCTGAGAAAAATTGGGCCAATGAACGCGAGTCCAATACTGAACTCTATTCCGTCTAGCAGTATCTTGCAGCCTCCTGTCTCTCTTCCGGCTTGCCATAGACATGGTAGCAGCGAGTAAGATGACTTCCCCTTTAACAGGAAGTTAATTTAGTGCGGTTTGATTTTTTGGCATCAGTGCAAGCTCAGTCCATATAGTACATTTAAAAAAGTGATGTAAAGTAGAGAATGTGGGTGAGCAAAAAGTGAAAACTGTAAAATGGTATGTATATGATACATTAGAAAACTGGACTTAATCTCTGTAAAACTGACATTTAGACTGGTTTGCAGCACCACCTACTGAATTAATGGTTTAAAAAATGCTACTATTGTGCAAAACTTAAATAAATCCAAAAAGTATACATATTAGGTATTGCCACGATCTTTACGATCTGCTCTATAAAAATGTCACATGACCTAACCCCTCAGGTGAACTGTAAAAATAAATAAATCAAAACTGTGCTAAAACAACCAATTTTTTGGTCACCTTGCCCCATAAAGTGTTATAATGAATGAAAAAAAAAAAAAAAAAAAATATGAACCCAAAAAAAGCAAGACGATTAAAAAATGGCGTTCAGAAAATGGAGACAATTTTTTTTTTCAAAAATGCTTTATAACGTAAAACTGAGACAAACAAAGAAAGTAGACATATTTGATATCATTGTATCCGTAACAACCCACTCTATAAAAATAGCACTTGATCTACCCTGTCAGATGAATGTTGTAAAAACATCTTATCCCCTAGTTTCCAAAATGGCGTCACTTTTTAGGGGAGTTTCTACTGTAAGGGTGCATCAGGGGGGCTTCAAATGGGACATGGCATCTAAAAACCAATCCAGCAAAATCTGCCTTCCAAAAACCATATGGTGCTCCTTTTCTTCTGCTCCCTGCCGTGTGCCCTTACATCAGTTTACGACCACCTGTGCTGTGTTTATGTAACCCGCACAACCAGGGTAATAAATATTATGTTTTCTTTGGCTGTGAACCCTCGGTGTGTTAAAAAATAAAATATGGATTAAAATAGAAAATCTGCAAAAAGTGAAATTTTTAAAATTTATCTCCATTTTCCTTTAATTCTTGTTGAACACCTAAAGGGTTAACAAAGTTTGTAAAATCAGTTTTGAGTAACTTGAGGGGTGTAGTTTCTACAATAGGGTCATTTATGGAGGGTTTCCACTATGTAAGCCCCCCAAAGTGACTTCAGACCTGAACTAGTCCTTAAAAGTGGGTTTTGGAAATTTTCTTCCAAAATTTAAGAATGGCTTCTAAAATTCTAAGCCTTTTAACATCCTAAAAAAATAAAATGACATTTACAAAATGATGCCAACATAAAGTAGACATATGGGGAATGTTAAGTAATAAATATTTTATGAGGTATCACTTTCTGTTTTAAAAGCAGTGAAATAGAAATTTAGAAAATAGCGAAATTTTCCAAATTTTTGGTAATTTGGGGATTTTTTCATAAATAAAGGTGAAATATAGTTACGTAAATGTAGTGTGACTACATGACTATCATGAAGTAGAATGTGTCACGAGAAAACAATCTTTGAATGATTTGGACAAGTAATAGCGTTCCAAAGTTATTACTGCATAAAGTGACATGTCAGATTTTCAAAAAATGGCGCGATCAGGAAGGTGGTAAATGGCCCGTGTGGAAAGTGATTAATTATATCTAATTACAAAAGTATTCAGATCCAGGTGCTGGTTTGGAAAATGCTTAATATTTTTTGCGGGAAAACCCCTTTAAATGAACAGAGCACTAGAAGAATACTGTTTGTCACCCATTAGTACCATTCATTTTCTACATCAGAAATATTGTGACTGCAATTTGCAAGTCCAGAACGTGAGTCAGGGCTCATTCAAGTGACGGATCCGCAAAACACTGATGCCTGGCCGTTTGCGGAATGCACATGGCCGGCCCCATCATAGAAAATGCCTATTCTTGTCCACAAGTGGACAAGAATAGGACAGTTTCTATCTTTTTTTGTGAGGCTGCAGAATGGAACTATGGATGCGGACAGCACCCGGTGTGCTGGCCGCATCTTTTTCGGCCCCATTGAAATGAATGGGTCTGTACACGTTCTTCAAAATTGCGGAACGGGTGCAGACCCGTTCATAAGTCCGTCTGAATGGGCCCTCATTCTCACATAGTTGCTCTCTACTCAAGTAAATAATGGTCGGTTCCACTGAGGACCTCCCTTTCTGGTGTCCACACTCTCCCATACAACTGACCTGTGAAAACAGCTCTGGACTAGAATACTGACTGTAATTTTGTATCAGTACAAGATAAATTAATCTAGTTTGCGATTAAATTTGGTGCATAGCTCATGCCAGAGCAAAGTGCAAGAATTCCATGTAGCAGATATGAAAATCTACGCCAGCTAGTTTTCTGGCATATGTAATGTGAAATCTATTGAGCCATATAGGCCCCACTCCTTCCAGGTGACCCACCCACTTTTTTAAAAAGTGGTGAGCATAGCATAAACCACAAAAAGTCACTTATTGCACAAAATTAGGCTTCTTCAAAAGAGACTATGACGTCGCTTTTGATAAGCAGGGCAATTTCACAAAACAGGTTTAGAAAGTTCTGCAACTTTTATATAGATTAAACTTTAAAAAGGTGTTTAAAAGGTGACCATAAGCTTTACCAGGATCAGTAGACTTAAAATAGATTTAGAACATTTTGTACACTTAAAATAGGCGTAGAAAATGACAAAGGAGACAGACCTTCCACCAGCCAACCCCCTTTTTTTTTTACACCTGGCGTGAGCAGGGAGATTAACTTTTGCGCCGTAATCTGTGTCAGATATAGACGCCAGAAAACTGTCTTATATCTGTTAGTAAATGACTCCCTTTGAGTTTTGGGCAACCTTAAAGAGAGTCTGTCACCTCCTTGTTTAGCCATTACGTGTATTTCTACCCTACTCCCCTTACCCAGCTGGACTGTATATTGTCAGGACCACAGAGCTTGCATTCAGGTGGTTCCCTCCATTATAATCACAAACTCAGCAGTCCTCACAATGCATGACGCAAAAGGATAATCCACAGTACACCCTTGATGTTGTTTCGATTTTATTACATACAGGCTGAAATAAAGAATAATACAGTGACACAAGGATCCTACAATATACTGTTCTGACATGTCCGTTCCTAGACCTTCAGATAATTGTTAAATGTCCCTGGTAGAGCATGTGTATAGAAGCCTAAAGACTAAAATGTTGAACACATGGGCCATACAGTATTGTTCTCCATTTAAGTCTGGATTTAATAAAACCTAAAAAATGTGTACAATATCAGGGGAGTGCTGTGGATTATCCTTCCACATCCTCCACTGGTAGCCTAGATTACAATATACAGAGTGCGGGGATTTTTGTAAAATCGCCCACTCCAGTTCTTAGATAAAAGTCTATGGGAAATATGAAATGCAGGACACAAGTATTTTTTTGGGGTGGCATACACAGTAAGAAAAAAAAGTGGTCCACACAGTAAAAAAAATAAAAACCACATGGCATACAGAAAAAATGAAAGTGTTTTTTTTACTGTGATAAATGCTAGACCAATTTTATGTCTGTAGGACCCCGTCAGTAGATCCACGCTGCCCTAACCACAGGCATGGAATACAGATTTGTTTACCAAGGACTGATATTACAAAAATGTTGTAGCTTTGCACAGGAACCAATTTTAAAAAGAGTGGAGAAAAGCGTCTGCTGTGCTGCCCCCTGCTGGCTTCGTTCAGTCTGGCTTTGCTTGATTGACAGATATCCTTATATGCAAATAGTGAGACACCTGTTTGTAAGTCGCCCACCATTAACTAGAAAGGGGGAGGTGAACCGCCATGTCCATTCAGATTTTAGATCGGAGAGCCTGACGAGATGCCAGTGTTGACAGGACACGTGTAGACAAACTGGACTGTAAGGTACATCTGTAAGGGCACGATGCTTCTTCATATTTTATGAGACAACAAAAGTTTTACAAAGTATTTTCAATTCGAGTGTTGGAAAACAAAAATAAATCCATTTGTTACCAACAGTATTTGCTGCAGTCTGATAAATACACATACACAACACCAGAACAAAACGAAGATTAAAAGATAAGACAAACACATTTTTGGCAAGTTGTGTGAATAATTGATTTGCTCATTTAGCAGAAGCATGTGTTTGATATGGTAGCCTGGGATTTGGTGGTAAAGCTAGCAGCTGTCTGCTCATCATTACAGATCACTGGGATTGTTGGCCACTTGTTCCTATGGTGCTCATAATAAGAGTTGGCACCGAACACTACACCTGACCCAATTAAATGTCAGCGACAAATTTCTAGCATTACAATTAGAGAACTCCTGTGAACCCCCCATGACAGACAGTCCGCTTCATCACTTCAAGGGTCTCTCCATCACAGATGTCAGGACAGATGGGTTCGCATCTCCCTCAGGCTGGGCTGAGACTCAAAAAGTTTATAAAAGGACATGCAAGATGAGCAAATGAAGTAAAATACATTTCTAGAATGTGAGACGAGTAAAACAAATATAGGGAAAACCATAGTTCAACAGTGGAGGCCATCATTTGTGTGTACCAAGCCACCATTTTACTTGAGACTTCATTGAGGCTTGAGCTACAGAACCAAATGACACAAAGTTCCAGTCGCACATCATGACTATTGATTTAGCCAAATGAGAAGGCAGCTAGTATACCGGAAATAATTCAAATTGGCAAAAGTGTTACGTTTTCACTTACAATATTTATTGCTCCCATTTGATGGAGAAGAGATCCAACATGATCATAACCCACAGAACAGAATTTTAATTTTACCCAGTTACCCTAAAGTTCCCCATCAGCACCTGTGTAAAAGTTCATCCTCTAAAATTTGGTTTTGAAGGCGCTAGTGGATTGATCTTTCAAGGATGAAGTTCTTTGCATAGTCAACAAGATTTCCCCTGATGGAATTCACAATGAGTGTCCCCAAGTTTCAGAATGCTGGCAGTGTCCTTCTACCAATGAGGGCACTATGTTTGTCGTAGGCTCTCCAAGTTATTTTAGCTCCAGTTCGGAAGAGGATTTCTTTGCCCTACGTTTAGCTTTTGAACACTGGACACCCAACACAATGGTGGAGATAACCAGGACTATACCAATTGCCAAGAGGACCCAGGCTCCTGCTGATGCTTGCCCATTGCTCAACGACATTCCCAGGAATTCGACGGAGGTAGACCCAGGTGATGGCTCAATGTTCACAGCTGGAATGAGGAAATCATAATGGTTGATTTAAGAATAAGTGAACCATTGAAAGAATAATGGTTCCATAGTGTGAATATGGCCCTCACTATCAAAATAGAAATATACGCTGTAAAATTTTAACCATACAAGCACCAGGGCAAACTTTGTAGAACATGTTAGCACTCTATTCAGTAAAGTATAAGAACATCTACCAAACATGCTCTGGTACTTGTGCTTTTTCAACTTTGATAGATTTAATATAAGTCGTTGGTAGACAAAAAGTATGTAGAGTATGGTGGTCGCTTTTTAAAACTTGGAAAGGTTTTTCTACACATTAATCCAGCTTCACATCTTTCTGTTCTTGTTATACATCCATTTAGAATACATATCTTGGACCCCACAATTTGACTCTACTGAAACTGAAAAAGCATTTGATACAGTGTATTGGAGGCAGTAAATCGCTGAGACAGTTGAATTATACATATACATCAGTGCCATGTTAAAAAAAAAACAAAAAAAACCCAAACAACAACTACTGTCACAGAGAAAAGATACTGAAGAATAATAAATATATACAGAAAAAAAAAAAAAACAGAGATACCTCATTGTAGAGTGGTAAAAAAGAACATCATGTGCAATAAACAAACAGATACCGGGGTGTAAAGTGGTAAAAACAAAACTCCTGGACTCCCTAATGCTGCAGGGTCTATGCCCCACACAGGAACCTTATCCTATTCTCACTCTACAAAAATCCCTACTCTGTCCCAACCCTATGGGTTCATCAGGGAACTCTAGGAGGGAGAAAAAAAAAATGTCGCCCAAATATAGATTATAAATACCCCAAATTAAAAATATATAGTAACAAATAAGCACAGGTCAACCAATAGGACCAGCTAATAGGCAATATTGAATGCAGTGAAAAACCAAGTTTCCAATAGCTAAAGCACCTAAAAACATCTTATGTCAGACAACCCATGACACATCTGTCAGGATGCGATAATGTGGGCCATATTAATATAACAGAAACCTGAATAAACATATAATGTGTAAAATGATATACAAAAAAGAAAATTTAAGAAATCAGGTGAAAATAAATCTGCTCCAAAAGAAAGGAGTGGACAGTAGAAGAGACAGATGAATGACCCCTAGAAAGCAGAGTATATACAGTACTGTACATACATTTAAAAGAAAATACACAAAATCCCCTGCTTAAGGCTACTAAATGTAGTGCAATTTCACACCAATACACTGGCTAGTATACAACACACATTAATACACGGACGAATGGAAACTAAAGAAAATATCCAACTTGTCATTTAACCCCCATGTTAACTGGGATTTAGATCCAGCTCGCCTCTTTAGGTAAAATCTGTCTATCCAAGTCACCCAGTCTCTATGATGGTCTAACAAGTTTGAAAGTGGAGAATCGGAGCACACAAGTATTACCACCATGCGCAGCATTCGCATGACCTCTCTTTAATGACGGAATTAACACAATCACAGATTCTCCTGTGAAGTTCCCAAAACTTTTTTCCTTCATAGTCAAGAGGACGAGGCTAGATACACAGTTAAACCACCCCCCAAGATTTACAGTTAATAAAACCTTGAATTTGACAGAGAACACTTGTGGAAACAAACTTATTGACTGGCTTGGCAACCATCACACCTAAACAGGCCACAGATTTTGTGAGGCATGAGTAGGTCTAGTGTAATGGCTATGCAACAATCTGTCCCCTAGACTCCTTCCTATTATGATATGCAATACTGGGATGACCCGAATCATCATAGGTAGCAATCAACCTGAAATGACTATCCATTTGTTGTCTTAGCCTGGGCACAAGAAGTTCTTATCTATCTTTTGAAAGAGCATTCTTAAGAAGTTAGATGGGTAGTCTCTAGCCAAAAGCATTCTTGCAAATACATAGCTGAGGTATAAAGTTCCCTACTGCAGAGCAATTATGTCTAACCCCAAGTTACTGTCCCTTATGGATCCCTTCACAGTGACTGAGGATGGTGGCTATCTCAATGTAGGAAACGGTTAGAAGCAGTGGATTCATGATACACCACCGTCATTAATAAGCCCTCCACCTTAGTAATCATCAAATCCAAGAAAGGGATACGGTCTATCTAAAGTTCAAAAGTAAAATGCAAACCCACTGCATCTAGTTTATATTTAGTGACAATACAAAGTGACCATATTAATTTCTAGTGCCTGTCTATAGTAGAAAAACATAATTTATATGCAGAGTCCAGAATAAGATCTTATCAGACCACCATTTATCATCTGCTGGAAAAACCAGTGTGGAGGTTGGCATATGATGGGGCATATAGACTCCCCATCACAGGTCTGCTGAGCTGGTGGTAATACTGAGAATCAAACTAATAATAATGAATAGGTATGAATTCGACAAGCGAGAGCATTAACTCATTGTGTGCTTGTTTTGAAAAAATGAGATGTAGCCTTGATGTCTCAGTTGGGCAGTATCAAGCTATTCCACATCAATATTAACCAGACAGGTAGATAGTATAACATTAAGGGACTGCCTTTAAAAAAAAAAAGTGCATTGAGTTACCAGTATAGGACTGTAACGCTGTAACAAACTCACGTAAGATATGATTAACATAGATGTTATCATTCTGTGTCAACCCCAGATACAACTACTACCCTTTAATGGGTGTAAACCTATATGTATCTTGGGTATCCCATAAAAGGTAGCAATTTGTTGTGTTTTAGGGATCACGAAATCAAACTTTTCCTTGCCAATACCCTCTTCATTAAGACCTTGCTGGAGAAACAAAGTAGTATTTTAATTTCATGCTCCGATGCTCTCCTTTGCCCTGCGCTGAATCACGCAGGGCAAAGGCTTTTTTTTGGAGATGCGGTGATTATTAATGTAGGCTTATTGATCACGTAAAATACCGATGGGCGCCATCCAATTTACAAAAATGGATTCAACATGAAGCAGCATTTAGCCTGAGTAACTCACTTAGGGCTTTATTGGTTGCACATGCCATTAAACGAGCCCATCACTACTTTCCAAGTCTACCATTGATAGCTATGCATATATGGATCTCTGTCAAAGTCAAAACGTCTATTTATCCCCTCAGCCTCTTTCAAACAACTCACGTATTTCACATCCCAGATTCAAATATTACTAGCTGGACACAAAATGGTATTGACAAGGTCGGAAAGTTATAATTATTTTATAAACCCCCTTACATCACACATTCACTCATTACAAATACTGCAATCCCTCCATTGCCCCATACTCTTCCCAAACCTGCATCTAGAGAGAAACTGTTTTGTGGATACACAACTCATACTAGAAACATTTATTGCATATCTAGCCCCCTTAACACCTTACAGAGACTAAACCAAGCTTTATGTTAAATTGGAATTTATGTAAACTTTGTATGAAGTGCAAGAAGGAGGCTCTTCAATGGGCAATTACAGGCTCAAACTGTACCAACCATGCAGAGCAGAATCACTAGATTCAACCTTAGGTGGAATTTGACACCCATGAGGGTAGTTTATATTTTCTGGTTATGAACTATCCTGCTGGTGCAACCGTGGGGAGAAGGGAACCATGGCTCACATGTCGTGGTACTAACCTTTTATTTTTCCTTTGTGGGAATTAGTATTGGCCTTGCTTTCACATGTTTTGTGCGCCCAAATCTCCTCCTCCTGTTCTAGCAGTGCTATGCATTGGCCTGACCTCTCGCCCACTTGAAGTGAGATGGATTAGCACCAACATCTGCTGTCTGCAAAGATATCTCCAGAACTTGGAAACTTCCCCTCACACCCATTGTCTCTGTGGACATTTCTTTGGTAAACCAATATCTACAACATAAGCTCATCTAGGATTCAGAGCTAGGGCCCAAACGCACTGGAAAAATTGGACATATGGACCCCATTCCAGATGCTAGCTTAGAAAACCATATGTTGATTAAGCAATATTGTGAGATATGTTTCCATTCTTTTACTCTACTTTGAATACATATTGGAGAGTATAAGAAGACATCAATAATACCTTCTACCTCAGACCATAACCATATAAACTTACCACTTGTTCAATGTCTTGATGTTCATCAATTTGGTGTACATCTGATATCACCCACAATGGTCATTGTTTAGGGTCTTTCTCTGCCTTGTCAACATGTTCTAGGTGTATTCTATACTAATGTAATGTAAGCATCAACTCTTTAAAAAGGCATCCCTCAGCAGGATCAAACATATTTAGTGTTGACCCTGCCGATAAAAATGATACCAGTCTTGTTAAAATCAGTTGTGGAATTCATCAAAACAAAGATTTCATTTTTAAGCAAAACGAAGGCTTTAGTGTACCAACGGGTAGGGCCAGCACTGAAAAGCTGAGAACCTGAGGCTAGGCCAACCTCTGAGTGTATTGAAGCATTAATATGCATAATGAGAGTCTTTTCTCCTCAGGTATGCAATAACTGATTTTCACAAGACAGATATGTTAATCAGCAAGATCAAGCCTACCAAGCAGTAGGACTGACTTGATTCTACTGATATGTACACTTTAAATTGAAGGTGCTTAAAAATGAATACAAATCTTGGCTTCTACTTAGAATGCTCTGCATTTATGGATTTTTTTGAGGTAGTGACTTAATGGCCCAGATTATTTTTCACAGTGAAGATCCCCCAGAACAAGTTTGTCTCTTTCTGCATAGTACCTGGACTCCAGTTGTATTCTGGCCAGCCAAGGGTTTCACCGTTATTCTTGTTTTGTTCTTCCAACCAAGCGGACAGTGGTCTAAAGTATTCCACGAGGGGCTCAGCAGACATACTAGTATTTCCAGTGATGGCCTTCATCACCTCAGGCCAAGGTTTGCTATTGCCCAACTTCATGGCATCTCTACAATATGGCGACAGTAAATTCAAGTCAGGTATGATCAAGACATTACTAGTAAAACAGATGAGAGTAAAACCCAGCTGTATGTATAATTACAGATCTTCTATTTAAAAGTATAAGAAGTAAGATGCTGTTAGTTCTCACCCAAGTAATTTTCCAGCCTCCTTTGACTGGTAAATGTCACATTTATGAAGAGGTCCAGTATGACCTGCAGCTGCACATAAAGCCTTATGGAACTGGAACTGAATGACAAAACTGATGAAGTACCTTAAAAAAAGAAATGTAAATATCCCATTAGGAGTGAAGATACAGAAAGTATTGTTTTAAAGATGTACAAGAATGTATCTACTGTATTTTTCGGACTATAAGATGCAGTCCAAATGCTAATTACTGCTTCCATTTTTAAAGATTGGGGAAGGGGGGGCGGGTCTGAGAATATTTTTTTCTAATTTTCCACCTCTAAATCCTAGGTGTGTCTTATAGTCTGTAAAATACTGTACATGTGCTGGTTTCGTGGCTACTTTTGGCATGATTTGTACAAAATCTCAGGACAATCATGGCAAAAAAGTGCCACTTCTGATGGCTATGGTTTCTTTTTTTTGGGCCTATTATGTCAACTAAGAATAGTACATGTCAATGCACCATTAAAATGTCTTTCCACCCTACTGACTGTTAGTTGCAGACATGGAACATCATTGTTGGTTTTCCAAATTTAAAAATCAGTCACACAGTGAGGATTTTGATAGTCTTCAGTGTCAGTACATTACACAGATAATATTTTACGATTCCAGTCTTGTTACCTGATGTATGGAACATTGGCTGGGATGTGGAATTTGGCTCCAGGATCAAAATCCTGTTCAGATCTGAAAACTGGAGGACACAACCCCTGATATTTCAGCCTAGAGTTGGAGACAATTAGAATTTTAAGCTTATTACATAATTACAGGTTTACGCATGGAAGCTATTTCAAAAAATCTATTTCAATTTGAAAGGAAACTGACCTGAGGTTCCACCACTGTTGGTTATACTCAGATTCTGGGATTCTTCCATCAAACACCTTCCAACGCCACTGATCCATCAGGTATCCAAAGGGCAGGAAGGCTATTTTATCTAGAGCAATGCTCATAAGGTAGTTGATGTCACTTTCTATGAAGAAACATAAAAACGTCAATTAGGAACTGTGTTAATTACACTGTTGGAGAAGTTTACAATAAAAATAAAATAAAAAATTACACATCCAGATAGAAATGTTAGATTGGTGCATAAATTGGCATGCAGTTATGTCTTAGGCAGATATGTAACAGATTACAGGTGTGCTTTCCCCCGCTCTATTAAAAGGTTCTCAGAGTCTATTTTTGGTTAGTGTACCTCTTGGTGAGAGATCGTTGACTGCTAGAAGATGACTCTACAACGCACTCAAAGATATTTTGCCCAGTTGTTAGGAGGTGGTGGGAGCAGTGGTTATGCGAGGGCACGATGAATGGATGGCACATGCAGACCAGTAAAGAAGATAGTTTGCCTGACAATAAGCATGAGCATCTCCCACAATCCTGCCTTTACTGTAGAGTGACACACTGCCCCAATAGTTGGTATGATGATGTGGGAAGCCATTGTATAGGACAGTCAGGTCACCTCTAGTAGTGATACGAGGGACACTAACAGCTCAGTGATATGTGCAGGACATCCTGTGGCCATATGCGTTTCCTCTTATGGCAGGGCTTCCAATTGGCAAGGGTTAACCAGGAATGTCTTCTACACATTGCAATATTTTCTTCGCCTGCCTGATTGTCAATTGTCCATCCCCAACTGTATCTCATCTTGTATCCAGGCTAGAGGTGGCCCAACAGGGTCCTAGAGCCTCCTTTCAACTGCACAGTTTTCCCGCAATAAACATCCTTTCGATCCAAGGCTAGGGCTACACTGCGACATGTATTGCGCTACCTCTTGTCGCAGAAAAGTTGCGTGAGGTTTTTTGTAATGACAGTCAATGATGCCTACAACTGTTACAGTATGTCGCAGTGCGACACCGTTGACTATGATTACAAAAAATGTCACAGTATAGCTTTAGCCTTTATTTCGTGTAACACGTCACTGTGTAATCCTGGCCCAATATTGTAACCAATTACTTGTATCTTCATTACATTCACACATAGAAAATGTCATTCAATTCCAACTCCTTCTTGGTGCATTATTTTCCTTGTCAATGAGTGTAGTTTAGAGAATTCTGAGTTAATATAGGGGGCGTCTTCTGTTCTGGATTCTCATCTCTTGGTCATAATATGGAGAGCAGTTACAAGAAGCATCACTCTCTCTAGAGAACTTGTCTGCACAGAAAACCCATTGATATTAGTGGGTACTTCTTAATTGTTATATTCCCTTTGGTGTCACTTACTACTAAGTATTCCTATAGATTATAGGATCACCAGGAGTCCCAATCAGTGAAGATATCGTTAACAGATTTTCAAAACATGTAGAGGTTAGCAAAAGGAGATGACTCCTTTAATATAGGACAGGGTTTCCCAAACTAGTCCTTAAGGAACCTGTTTAGAATAATAGGTAAGCCAGAACAGTCAGTCAGACATGATTCCAATAGACTTGGGCTTCCCTGTACTATTCTCCAGGTCACAGTCCTCCAAGCATATTAAGATCATAGCTTTATAGCCTGAGCATTATGCAGACACCTCTGCTTGTTTTTATACCTGCATTTTCTTCAAGTGTTTTTAAAAGGCCAATAGAGTGGAGATGTTTTGGTGTGGAAACAGACAAAGCCAACACGTCTCCGATAGCTTCATGGAACCCAGGATTAGCTCCTTCCCTGAATGTCACCGGTTGGTCCTTGTACTGTAGGAAATACTGAACATGTCCCATCTCGTGATGTACTGTGATGAGGTCATCCATGTTGACTACTGTACATTGCTTAATTCTAAAAGAAAGACAAAAACTTACACTGTGTTGTACTGAAATTTTACAATTATACAGATTTATGGGGCATCCATGTTGCATGAACAGCATTACGAGATATGGTTTACAGCAGCTACATGTACCGTAGGAACCTGTAGTGTAGATGAATCATGGACTTCATCTACACTATTCTGAGCATACGCTACAGATGGAGCCAGAGGCACAAGGTTCCTTCCACTGTGTAGTGTCCGTGCTGATGCGCTGCAGATCCTCCGCAGGAGGATGGGAACTGACCTACAGTATGTAGACACTGGAAACACAGTGGACAGGACCTTCCGTCCACTATATAGTATCCGGCTGTGGCGGCTACCCAAGACCGCTCATTGGTTGGGGATGTGAGGCACTGGATCCCTACTGATCTGATATTAATTATCTATTTTGAGAAAATATGAAATTGGTTAAGACCTCAAAAGGTATGACCACTAGGGATGAGCAAACTTCATATTTTGAAGTTCGTGTTCGGGTTGTGGTATAGGCTGAATTATGTTATGGATTCTGGTACCACAGACCATAACGCAATTCCATGACAGAATGCATAATGGAATGCCTTTAGAGGCATTCCGTCATAATAGAATTCTATGGCCAGCATAACGGATCCGTCCAGTTTTTGTTATGCTGGAGTCCTCTCCTGCATAACGGAAATGGGACGGGTCTGTTATGCAGGCCATACACTTCTATTATGACAGAATGAATAACGGAATGCCTCTAAAGGCATTCTATTATGCATTCCGTCATGGAATTGCGTGATGGTCCGTGGTAACAGAATCCATAACATAATTCAGCCTATACCACAACCAGAACAAGAACTTCAAAATATGAAATTCGCTCATCCCTAATGACCACCTATGCAACAATTTTTTTTGCTCCAATAAATCTACATTATATAGAAAAACAATTTTCTAGGTAATCCTGATTATTCTTCAGTTTAGTGCCTGCAGTGCCTATACAGACCTATTCTTCTCCATGGTCAAGGACTATGGACAAATTAAGTGTAGTTTGATCCCCCAGTCATATTCCCTCCCATCTCTTCTCTTTTTCCTGGTAACATTCATAGGACAGCTTTGAAGATGTAAGGGAAAGATTGCGGAGAGTATGACAGCAGGATCAGATCATACAGGTTTGATTGTAGTCTGTAACCATGGAGACACATCATTGTGCATATACTATATATACAAAATTGTAGGTGTATTGCTTTTCATTAAAGACAATTTGCTACATTCTTGTAGTAGAACCGGTTCAATAAAAAAAAAAAAAAACATAGTTGCAATGGTGGACATACTCTTTAAAGGGGTTGGCCCATCTCATACCTTGTGGGCGTATTGCTAGGACCTATCGCTAAAACAGAACCGGGAGTGTGGAAGAGGGCAGACCATGTGTGAGTGGCCACCCTCCATTCATTTCTATGTGACTGCCAAAAATAGTGGAGTGGCTGGCATGTCTATTTTAGGAAGTCTCATAGAAATGAATAAGAAGCGCACTGCACAAGTGCAGCCACCACTCCATTCACTTCTATAAGGCTTGGCCATTTTCGGTAGTCCCATAGAAATGAATAAAGAATGGCTGCACGTGCGTGTTCCACTCCTTCACTTTGCATGCTCTTTTCTAGATACAGGTGCGTACCCATCGGAAACTGGGGGCATATCCTAGTGTTATGCCACCAATGTATGAGATGGGCCAACCCTTTTAAACTCATTTTAAGAAAAATTGTCTTTGTTGTCCATAGCAACCAAAATAGAGCTTTAATTTTTCAAATATGAAATGAAAGCTGCACGGTAAATGGTGTCACGGTAAAAGACAATTCTTCTTGTAGACAGCTTCACAAATCTATCCCAACAGGTCCAGTGGGTTATTTACTGGCAGGTCTGTACCTAAAGTCTTTCCTGTTATAGAAGTCCCAGGCAGATGCATGACAAACCACATCTCTGTCAGAAGGCTTCTCAATCATGGATTTTTCCCAGAATTCCGGTGGCATGGGGAGAAGGCCTAGAGATTTAAAGAAATTGTCCGATTGTTCAAACATCTTCTTAGGGGTCCACTTCTACAGAAGAGAAAATAAAATCAGCTCATTCATCATATAATGATAGATAATAAGATTGCAGAGCACACTTCAATTGCTCATAATGTTCACCATCTCCAGTTGTTGTCAATGTGCAGGATCCTTTATTGGTTACTTCCCGAGGGTGAACTCCTGGCGAGAGGTCATTACAGGGGACAACTCTGATAAAAGAGCCGTGTGGTCACCATATGAGCAGGAGAGATGCTCCCCTTTGTATGTGAACCGTGAACAATCCCATACAAAGACAGCAAACCATGAGTAATTAATAGATTAGAAAACTAGAAAATCTTAGTTTTTTTATTGTATATTGTATGTATTTATAGATAAAATAGACATCAGCCATAAAAAGCTGCCACTTTTCCATCCAAAATAGGTCCCACAGAAACATATGGTTCTTTATAGATCCCAGTTTCCCTCTGTAGCAAGTTGGATGAAAGTGGACAGGAAGAAAATTATACTTGATATTAAATCCAAAATCATATGGTCTTTTGGATACTTGGCTCCAGCTTGTGACCAATCATTGGCTTTACTAGAGATTTTATGGTTATTCTTTTCTGGCTGAATAACCTCCAACCACTTACCTGAGCAATCATTTCAGGGGTAGCATCGACTTGTGCCGCATTGGAGAATGGGACAACAAGATCATATATGTTCGACCAAGACTGTGCCCACATGTTCCCTATAAAAAATAATTAGTATGAATACATTTAGGAAATAATATCTAAAGCCTCAGCATCCCATTGTGTGCAAGTAGCTGAAAAATAGCCAGTCATGAAGTGGAGTTCTTCACAGTCAGCACTGGACTTTTTCGTACCCCACAGATACTGGGGCACACCATACAATAGATACCTCCTACAGATCAGTACTATCAAAGCTGGGGATAAAATCATCCTTAAAGATGGCAAATTCTAAAATTGTCCACTGCAAAGTTAAGGATGTAAACCTAAGCCTCATCTTACCGAGCAGGTGGGCAGGAATCGGCCCCTTTAGATTAATTTTCTTATCTCCATACTTCTTGTAGAGAGCCCGGCGCACATAGGCATGGAGGTTGCTGTACAGAGGCTGCAACTCATTATAAAGCCTTTCAACATCACTTTCCAAAGTTGGAGTCTCATACCAGGATCTCCAATAGGCTCCATTGTCTGCATGACCTAGAAAAGAAAATTATTTGGTAGTTAAAGGGGTATTCCGGTAGGTAAAAGTTATCTCCGGAACTCCCATAGGAATGAATGGAGTGGCTGTGTACATGTGTGACCGGCCGCTTCGGTCATTTTAGGGGAGCGGCAGAGGGTACGGGCCCCTGTTCTCGTGATCGGTAGGACCACCTTCATTCTGTTATTCCTTTAAAATGGAAACTGCTGAAGACCATTTTTGGTTAGAAGACGATGCACAGCATTTCCTTCATTTTATGGACCAAAATCTACGCTAGTCATTATAAGAAGCACAGAATACCCAGAATTTACACAGTTTAGATTCCATGAATAACGTTGAATTTTAAAAGACAGATTTATACAATTCCTATTAAACTCTACGGCTATGTGAAAGGGGGGGGGGGCAGGGGATTTGGAGCACTAGATCAGAAAACTGATTACTACAAAGGTGTATTATGAAATTAATCAGCAGTAAAGTAATGCCTTAAAATCTAATTGTGTTAAAAGGTTTACATTCACTTACCATTCAGTACTGCTGCTTTGTTCCCAAGCCTCACATATTCCGTGTATTTGCTGCGCATCTGTTTGCCAGATGAATCTCTCCAGCCTTTCCAGGCAAACAACAGTTCATCGTAGTCTCTGGATTTGGCCATTAGTTCCGTTAGATCTTAACACACAAAAGAATGATAGGGAAGTTTATGGGCATCTACATATTGTGCATTGTCTTATTAGAGTAACTAGGTGTGTTTGCTTTGACGTATAGCCACAAGACTGTTTTTAATGTGAATGTAGCCCAACTGTAAACTGCCAGTTGTTTATGGCCATTTTGCATCCATTTCCTGGTCGTTTATCCTTTTTTTACCGTCCATTTGTCATTCACTCTGCACCTGTTTTTAACGGCCATTAATTATTATTTTTTACCCCCAACTCCAGCAATGCCCTCACTATATATTATTCTCCTCTACAGTGCCCTCAGTATATTTAATGCCCCTCTGTAGTCCCCCTAGGACATATAATCCTCCCATTATCTATAAACATCCCCCATAGTGCTCAAGTATATAAATGGCCCCCATAGTGCCCCTGCATATTTAATGCCACTACAGTGCCCCCTGTATAGTAAATGCCACAGTAGGGACCTCAGTATTATAAATGGTCTATGTATCTATAATGCCCCTCACCACAGGCATTCATGGGAACACTAGCTTTGCATTGAAGACAGAGGGCCTGACAAGTGATCATGTGAAGTCATGACACCGGGAACGTTAGGCCCTGCTGCGTCCAGTGCAGAGCAAGTGTTCCTGTGCATGCCTATGGTGCGTATTTTTTCTATACTATACTTATACTATTCTAATTTTTTTTACGGCTGTTAGACAGGTATACTTCTGCCTAAAGGCACAAAACTGGACCATTGACGTCAACAGGGCCACGTGAATGGCCCCATAGACTGCAACATTAAAAAGAAGATTTCCAGTGTCGTGTGAATGAGGCCTTAGTATTCTCTAAGTGATGGTATAAATTGAAACCTCTACAGCTGTAACACCTATACTGTATTACCTAAAGAATAATGCGCATTATGCATTTACATGGAATCTACTGTACTGGAGAAAACAACATCTTTTGTTACTTTAACACTATCCATGCCTTCTACCCATAATTTTTTTTTATTTTTTATTATTCTTTGTTGGCCTTTTTACTGTTGTAGCTATTTTTTATTAACAAAACCTTCCCTGGGGGCAGCCATATTGGAGATACACCTTCTCTTCCTGTATTGCAAGTACAACAGGATGTACATGCTTTATGACCGCTGAAATTATGGGAGTCCTAGATTTTCACAGTTTCTTTGGAGTGTAACTAAAAGTCCCTTTACACAGGACGACAGAGCAGAAGATAGTCAGGAAGGAAGCATTCCTTCCCCGTAATTGCCTGCTCCTCAGTAGTGTAGACTGCTGATATTACGTGCAGCAATCTCCTCCACAGTATGGGGAGGGGTGATCGCTGATACCATTGCTTGTCCCCACACAGGTTATGTGTAGGGATGAGCGAATTGACTTCGGATGAAACATCAGAAGTTGATTCCCATAAAACTTTGTTCCAAAACTGAATAGAGCCGGAGCTCTGTACAGTATTAGAATGTATTTGCTCAGATGAGCCGAAGTTATTGCTTCTTGAAGTGTCACAAGACTTCGCGTAATAACTTCATAAATTAATTTGTACTGTAAAAGCAGTTTTTTACAGTATAAATTAATTTATGAAGTTATTACGCGAAGTCTTGCGACACTTCGATAAGCAATAACTTCAGCTTATCTGAGCCAATACATTCTAATACTGTACAGAGCTCCGGCTCCGTACAGTATTAAAATGAAGTTTTATGCGAATCGACTTCGGATGTTTCATCCGAAGTCGATTTGCTCATCCCTAGTTATGTGCAGCTCAAGGCAGAATACTGTACTTCATTCCTGTTCGGGCTAACCAGCATGAGCGTTATGTTCAGTCTGCACAATCAGCTGCTGATGCTGCAGCCGTGCTCCCCACCACCATCATAATGCAGTACGCGAGCGTCATACATCAATATTTAGTCTATGGTTGGTTTCTTGCAGTGACCATAGGACAATGGCCATTTTAATTTACAACACTGATTATCTCCCAGATAAAACAAGCATCTAACAATACATAATACTTGCCAGCATCTGATGCTTGTTTTTTAGGAAATGGGAAGGTGCAGCACCAACATTTTTTCGGGCATTAGCAAGGCCATTTTTCCAGGGCAAACCCTCAGATTCAATAACTCTTGCCCCTTTTGTACAGCACATCAAACCCTTATTGCACTTTAAGTGCACCAGTGCTGGAGTCAAAGATACAGAATCCCAGTGCCACATACAGTTTAGGTTGCTTTCCTGGAGAAGACAGTCCTCTATGCTGAGCCTGGAAGATCTGCCAACTTTTCCAGATGCTCAGAGTATGCGATACATTCTTTTAAATACAAAATATTACAAAGTAGCATGCCTTAAAGCCTCAATACCCATGGCTTATATACTAAAACATACATAAAAGTATTAAAAGTGCTAACAAAAGATCTCACCTGGGTCAAGAGGCATACAGTTGCCGTTCTTGCATACTTTAGCCTTGCTATAGATGGTTTCCATATCAGAGACAATTTCATTATACTGAAATAAAAAAAAAGAAGATTTATAAATCCAGTTTAACTTACTACCAGTAAAGAGGGCAATTCATTTTTAAACCTTTCCCGCCTTGCTGGGCGGGCCCATATTGCCTTGAATGCAGGGGTCGAATTCAGATTTCCCTACTCAATGGCGGACATGCAGTGTCACGACACATTTACATACACCATATATATGCAAACCATATACATGGTACACCAGGGGCATTTCTAGGTTAAAACATTCGGGTCCTGGGACCCTGATGTTTTGTCCCAGGCACCAGAATGTCCTGACTGCCTGCTAGATACAACCGTATTGCCGTCCTCAGGACGGCAATACAATTGAATCAAATGCACTGGAAGATCTGAAGGACTTGTGATTACATCACAGTTTATGTGAACAGTAAAACAGGCAGTGGTTGAGAAGGACCTGCGATGATGTCACCATCAGGTGACCAGTGCAGGAGAGGACGGCAGTGAAAAGGAGAAGTCTTGGGGGAAGAAGCTGTGGTGATGTCTGCTACGTGAGGAGAGGTAAGTGAATGGAGAGGCAGAGCAATGCTGGGAGTTGTGGTTATTTAACTTGGACTGTATGTTAGGGCTGAAGGGAGGGATGTTATTTACATGGGACTATGTTAAAGGCGGCTGGGGGAGGGGATGATGTTATTTACATGGGACTGTATTTTGGAGGGGGCTGGAAAAATACTGTGATGTTATTTACACGGGACTCTATGGAGGAGGAAAGGAAATAGTGTTATTTACATGGGACTATATATTGGAGGGGCTGAAGAGAGGGGAGTGATGTTATTTACATGGAACTGTATGTTGGAGGGGGCAGGAGAGATGGTGTGATGTTATTTACATGGGAATGTATGGTGGAGGGAAGAATATAACTACAGGGGGCATTATAAATACTGGGGGCACTTCAGGGTGAGCATTATAACAATAGGGGACAGTATAAATACTGGGGGCACTGTAGAGGTATTATAAATCCAGGGGACATTATAGGCATTCTTATTACTAGTGGGGGCTCTATAGGAGGGACTTATAGATCTGCCTTATTTCTATTCAGAACACTATGGAGGCCTTATTACTATTGAGGGGTCTGTAGAGAGCTTTATTACCGCTCTGGGGACAATAGGGGGGCCTTATTTCTACTGGGGGCTATGTGAGGGCATTATTAATACTGGAGGACTCTTCTACTAATTGGGGAGTGTTATCACGGTTGGGGGCACTGTACGGGGCATTATTGCTAATGAGGGCATTCTAGAAGGGAATTACTATTGGTGG
Source organism: Bufotes viridis (assembly GCA_033119425.1). NCBI lineage: Eukaryota > Metazoa > Chordata > Amphibia > Anura > Bufonidae > Bufotes > Bufotes viridis. The sequence continues at coordinate 201,380,538 of CM065594.1, read as the reverse complement.
GACTATGAGGAGCACTCTTTTTTTCGGGATAGTATTTGGGAGTACAGCGAGCAGCAGGATAACAGTGTGGGGACTCCAGGTTGGGGGATGATGACAGAAATGTGAGGAAGCTAAGATCTCTGTATATCACACTATGTATAGACGAGGCGCGTCTGAAAGAAGTTCCCGGACCAAATGGAGATGGTGACACAAGATCTACATCGGAGGAGACGTCACCTGGAGGCACTGGATGTGACAGGTATGTGCTGCTGTATAGCAAGTACAGCAAAATGCAGTGAGTTTGGGGAAGGGGGATTCATCTGCGAGAACTGGGCCATATTCATTGGGGATTGGGCCCCAGATCTTTTAAGACCCTAGCAACACCCCTGTGGTACACATACATAAATACACCATATATACACTATACACATACCACCCAACTTTTAAAAAGCCTATAGAGCTAAACTATGGAATGGAAGCGCTCATCTCCAGCTGCTGCTGTAATTTTAACGAACAGATCTGGAGAACCTGAGGGAACTGGCTGAATCCCATGTCTGCTTGAATGGGTCCGCGATCCGGAAGGTGAGGTGCGTAACGGAGGTACGAAACCCTGTGGAAGCACTACTGCATGTACTACTTTTTTTCTGTGCAGACCGTCAGATGCAGATCACGGACCCCATGTGGCAGCCACGCGGTCGGTGCCCGTGCATAACGGACCACAATTTGTGGTCCGCAGCACGGGCCCGGCCAGCACACGGTCGTGTGCATGAGCCATAAAGGTACAGGCACACTTCTGGACAAACTAGAAGCGAATTCTAAAAAACAAAAGTTGTATCTGTTGTTTATACTTTCGCCCATTTATGATACATTCCTGATTTTGGCTTCCAAAACTGCATAAAGAAACCTGAACGTGTTGCAGTAGCCAATACTATGTCACAGGAGGTCACTGGGTCACATGGTCCAATCACCTGCTTCCATGATGGAAGCAGGTGATTGGACCATGTGACGTCACTGAAGGTCCTTCACCCCCCCGCCCAGCTGAAGAGAGAACAGGAGACCGGCAGCTATGCGATCAAATGGAGTAGGCAAGTTTGTTTTTTTATTATTTTTAACCCTCTCTTGCCCTTTTTACTTTGCATTCTCTTTTGAGAATGCTATTATTTTCCTTTATAACTATGATATAAGGGAAAATAATAAAGATCGGGTCACTATCCCGATAGTCTCCCAGCAACCATGTGGGAAAAATCGCACCGCATCCGCACTTGCTTGCAGATGCTTGCGATTTTCCCGCAGCCCCATTCACTTCTATGCGGCCTGCGTTGCGTGAAAAAGCAGGATATAGATCATGCTGCGATTTTCACGCAACGCAAAAGTGATGCGGGAAAATCACCTCATGTACACAGCCCCCTAGAAATGAATGGGTCCGGATTCAATGTGGGTGCAATGCGTTCACCTCACGCATTGCACCCATGCGGAAATCATGCCCGTGTGAAAGGGGCCCAAGTAATAGAGATCAGGGCTACCTCTGCAACACAGCCAATGCCCTGTTGGGTGTCAAGGTTTACTATGGCAGTCAAAGGTCTAACAATGGTCCCCAGGTCTGCTATGTATAGAAGTTTTACACCGAGAGGCAAAATTCACTGCAATACAGGAGTTTGTACATTTCGGTTTAAAAAATAAATACATTGAAAGTTAAAAACGCTTTAGAAAAAAATGCTAAATAAAACCTACACATCATTGATATTCCCACATCTGTACTGACATGGTGCTATCCTACAGTACACGGTGAAAAAGGAAAAAAACTGCAGTTTCTGTACACCCCGCTTCCCAATAGACAGATAAAAAGGATTAAAAAGTTGTATGTACCCCAAAATGATACCAATGAACACTACAAGTCCCAGATGAAAAACACGCTATCCAAGCACATCAACTGAAAATGAAAATGTTGTAGAACTAGAATGCAGTATTATGGAAACATATTTTTGAAAGAAAAAAAAGGGGGTTATTGTGCAAAAGTAAAAAATAAAATATATAAATGTATTTTAAAAACCCAAAACAATGGCAAAATTCCTGTTCTTATCTCCTCTTGAAAAAAAAAGTTAAAAAGTTAAATTCATTATATGTGCTCCAAAGTAAAGCAATTTAAAATACAACTTGGCATGTGAAAAGAAAGCCATGTGGCATTTTTGAGGGAATATATAATATATTAAGTTATAGCTTTTGAAATGTGTACATAAACAATTAAAAAAATATATATATATAAAATATATACAAGTTCCTAAACAGACCACATCAATCAGGGGTTAAAATATAAGATGGTGAAGACATAATCTGTACAGAAGGGGTCGGACTTCTCTAACCCATTGGCAAATTGTAGCATTGTTTGCCAGCCCTTGAAATAAATGGCCAATCGTGCAATGTATGGATGGATCTGGCTGCAGGAATGAGAGGCACACTTAGAAGACCACTAATATGGCACCCCTGCCCTCACTTAGGATATCCATTTGGCTGACCTCTAAGTTCTAAGGCCCCTTTTACACGAGTGAGTTTTCTACGTGGGTTCGATGCGTGAAGTGAACGCATAGCACACGCACTGAATCCTGACTCATTCCCTTCAATGGGTCTGTGTACACAGCATCAGTTCTGCGTTGCATGAGAATCGCAGTATGTTCTATATTCTCAGTTTTTCACGCCGTCCTGGCCCCATAGATGTGAATAGGGGAATGCGTGTTTCACTGAAGGTTTCTAGGAGATGTTGTTTGTAAACCTTCAGGTTTTTTTACTCGCGTGAAAAACGCATTGCACCTGCGCGGAAAAAAACTGAACAACTGAAAGCAATTGCAGGCAAAACTGACTGAACTTGCTTGTAAAATGGTGTGAGTTTCACTGATCGCATCCTGAGCCAATCTGTATCGTTCACGTGAAAGAGGCCTAATGCAAATTTAAAGGAAATCTGTCACCAGGAACCTTCTTAGTAAACAGTTTAGATAGACACAGATGTGGTCCATTTAATTTAGGCTACTATCACACTAGCGTTTCTATTTTCTGGTATTGAGATACGTCATAGGGTCTCAATACCGGAAAAAAAAAAGCTTCCGATTTGTCCCCATTCATTGTCAATGGGAACAAAACGTAACTGAACAGAACGGAGTGCTCCAGAATGCATTCCGTTCTCATACCGGAGAGCATGCTGCAGTTTGCTTTCAATCCTGGGATGCGGAGCAAGACTCCAATGCAAGTCAATAGGGACAGATCCGTTTTCTCTGACACAATCGAAAATGGATCCGCCCCCAATGACTTTCAATGGAGTTCATGATGGATCCGTCTTTGCTATGTTAAAGATAATACAACCGGATCAGTTCATAACGGATGAAGATGGTTGTATTATCAGTAACGGAAGCGTTTTTTGCTAAACCCTGCCGGATCAGGCAAAAGCGCTAGTGTGAAAGTAGCCTAAAACACATGTTTTTCTTTTGTTGATCTGAGGCCCCATTCCCAAGTTATGATACTCTTTCTTAATATGCAAATTATGGCTTTGGTGCCATGAGGTTTTCACTATTGCTCCTGTTGCACCCAAACACCACTCATTCCGGGGGCGGCCCTGCCCTGGATGCTTTGCCACTGTCGGGCCCTGTCAAACGACCCTTTTAAGACCAATTGGGGAGGAAAGGCTGAGGACTAGAGAGAATGAGCGTGTTTGGTGTAGACACCATCTCATTAAGAAAACACCACATGATCCTAAACTAACAGGATCAGATTAAGATCAAAATCAGTAGCAAGAGTACATTACTGTTGGGAAACATGCAGGAAAAAGTAGTCATAGAATTATGACCAAATGTTCTTAACCGCCTGTGTAATTTACCACCAGTCGACTAACTGGCCTCTTAATTCTTGGAAGAATGTAAAAAAGCAGATAATTAATTTGTGAAATATCAGTGCTCACCTGTTTCTGCTCGTCTTCTGTCAAAGCAGCCTTGTCAATGTCACTGAGCTTCTTCAGTAGCCGTTGGGTCTCTGCGCTTTGGAAATCACTGTAATCAAAGTTCCTTGCCAGCCTCCCATATTGTAGAGTGTGATTAGACATTTCCAGGTTCTTTTCCAGCTGTAAAGGAGCAAGAGCAGTAAAATCTTCACAACCTTTATCCAAAGTACTGCCATTCTTCCACACCCAGTGTAGATGACTTGAGACGTAATGACACCCACGTCTCCTTTTAGGGTACATCCGTGCTATATGCTGCCACAGATTTGTGCACGGTAAATCTGCAAGGTTTTGTTGTAGTAGCAAAGTGGATGAGAGTTTTAAAAAAAATTGCATCCATATGCTGCGAAATAAGAATCTGCAGGGTAAGCTGACCTGCATTTTACCGTAGATTTTGCAATGCATATGGTGAAATAGACAGCAAATCCACATCAAAATGCACAAGTAACACATGCAGATTTTGCTGCGGAAATTCAGCCCCAAGTGGACGTGCCCTTACACTTTTATAAACTTAAAGGGGTTATCTGAGTCTGGAAATACTCCCCTCCTCCTTATGACGGGCCCCTCACACCGATTCTACTTACCTGGCTCCCCGCGTCACTCCTGTCCCCGCCGCTTCTCCCTGTGCGTGGATGAAAACATCCGGTTTAGCCAATAGCAGGCGGTGACAGACGAGCCACCCAAGCATCGCGGGTGACGCTAGGGGGGCCCGTTCCTGTCCCCGCATGCCATTGGCTGAACCCTGCTTCCCCCCCCCCCCCCCCCGACACCGGATGTTTTCATCCAAGCACAGAAGCAGCGTCAGCTGTGCAGGGAACAGGAACGACGAGGGGAGCCAGGTATGTAGAATCAATGTGAGGGCCGTAGGGGGGCATTTCCAGACTCAGATAACTGCTTTAATCTTTATTTTATATTTGTATTAGCCAAATATGCATAATTTATAATTATATCCGTTTTTCCACACTTTTCAAATGAGTTTTGGTAAAATGTCATCCACTTTGGTGCTACTGTAATACTCTGCAGGAGTCCAGGAGTAGAAAATCCACAGCGTATCCCCCCATATGAATACACCCTTCAGAACAAATTCAGAAATTTTCCTGAAAGTTTTCACTCCTCACCATAACTCTGTTGTTGTGATCGGTGATGTTTGTGTTGTAGGCCCATGAAGCTTCGGTATATGTGTTCCACACCTCCTCTGCTGTAGAGTTGTACTGACTTAAGAAATCTTCCGCTTGCCTCTCATTAGCATTTTTCTCTGCAAAGAGAAAAACAGAAATCATAGGACTCATATAGTAACTATGGATAAGGTATAAAAGGGGACATGTTGACAGCTTTGGCAGGCTGGGAACTTAAAGTGGCTCTGGAAATAAATAAATAAATGTGGCCCCATGTTGTAGGTGGGTCCAAACTGACAGACGGCAGGGCAACACAAGTAGGCGGGGCCAGCAATACCATTTTGTGGCACCAAATACTGCCCCAGCAGAGCCAAATACCTCAGTGCAACACAAACTGCCCCAGAAGCATCAGAAACCACAATGCAGCACAAAATACATCCTCAGAAGCTGTGGTGGCCAGTGCCAGCTGCCACGTTCCGTCCTCCTACTCCAGTTGCCTCAGGATGGCAATAGAATTGAACTCAGGAATCAGGAAGGCAAAATGCATATAGTGTTTCGACAAAAAAATTCCAAAAGGACCTCAAAGGCCAGAAAAAAATGCCACAAACAAATGTAGTTTGTACTGCGTTTTATATTTCACTACTGAATTACAGCTAATATCTGACCACAGTGTTCTGGGGTAAAAAAAAAAAGGCACAAAAAAAAAAAAGCCATTAAAAAAAATAAAATAAAATGCTAAATGTGAGAAAACCAACCTTAGGCTAGGTTCACACTGGAGTTTGAACTTCCAGTGTTCAGTACTGGCATCTGATGGATCAAAATACAGCCGCATGCAGTGGTATTTTTTTTTAACAGAATGCCAGTATTTATGCCAGAAATTGTCGTGAATGGGATCCATCGGGCACTGGCTGGCATATGCCAGATACAACACTTCCAGTATTGTGTTCCAAAGCCGGATTTCAAATGCTGATGTGAACCTAGCCTAAGATAAGTAGTTGCAGCATAACTAAATCACAAAAGGCTACAGATATTTCTGCATCTTCACATGCGATCTTACCAATATCTCCAGGATATCCATCAGGAATTGGGGGTGTCCATGTAAATTCTGGCCAGCCAAGTATGTCTCCATTGTTTTTGTTTTGCTCTGCCAGCCATCTAGTGACCGGCTCAAAGTATTTCAACAGGGGTCCAACATCCATTTTGTCTGTTCCGGTCATTTTCCTGAGAATGTCCTGCCAAGTCTGTGAAGCACCAGCACGGAGAACATCCCTAGCAATGAAGAATCAGTATTTATTTGTTTCTGCTAATGATCCATCACATCCAAGAGGTCAGTACCAGTTTGTGTACTATATCTAGTGAAAAGATGCAAGGGCGAGGGTGCGGCAACTGTAGAGAGCTGAGCCTCTAGGTGTAACCAACGCTCCCATTGCTTCTAGAGGTTCATTCGCATATATTAAAACTTCATTTTTCTCAGCCATGCATGCACATATAGACATAGGACCAACACGATGCCTTCAGCTGTCAAGCACACATGCAACAGGTCAGCCAGTTTCATAGATACAAATCTGCTGACAGATGCCCTTTAACCTTTGGCTGTTTCAGTTCTGCAGGAACTCTGAAGTAATAAGTATAGGAGAGCCGCTACAAAGAACATCTTCGGCTGAGGAGGACTCACCATGTCATTGACAATCTACTGATTTCATTGGGAACTGAAGTTCTCCTGCAGTGGCACTGTAGGGGAAACTGAACACTTGATACCAGTTTCCCTCACATATTACAGCTGATTGTTGGGCCCAGCGGGACACCCTGTGATTAGCTTTTGTCAAAGGTTAGTCTAACAAAAAAGGGGAATGCCCGAATCGGACAACCCCTTTTAGAAGCATATTACAGGTATTCAGGACAAAAGCAGTTAAATAAATGTTATTCATACTCACTCAAGTAACTGGCCTGCTTCACGAGACTGATAAATATCACATTTATGGAGAGGGCCAGTGTGCTTCGCTGCAGCACAAAGTGCCTCGTGGAACTGGAATTGTAGCACAAAACTTACAAAGTATCTGAAACACAGAAGAATTGGTACATGAGTGTCTTAGCCAGTGTCTAGAAAGTCTGCAACCAGTTTGGTTTATAGTGGTTGTACAAAATTAGAAAAGCATGGATCTTTTACACACTGAGACATGGTTGGACTCTTCTCATGACTGGGTTGTTAATATTCAGGGTTTTACACAAGGAAAGACAAGAGTCAATAGGAAAGGAGGTGGCGTGTGCCTGTATGTGAGGAGTGACATGAAGACGTGTGGAAGAGACAATTGTGGGTGAGGATCTTGAAACCTTATAGGTGGAATTACAAAAGGATAACACTGAAAAATAATACTTTGTGTAATCTACAGACCCCCTAACATCACAGAGGAGATAAAAGTTCAACTGTATAACCAAATAGAGCGGGCTGCACAGGCTGGTACAGTGGTCATAATGGGGAGATTTTAACTTTCTGATATTGATTGGGCTCATCTGCAAAGGGGAGAAGATTCCTCAACTTGCTACAGGACCACTTTATGGACCAGTTTGTAGAAGGTCCCACTAAGGGCAATGCTCTGTTGGATCTGGTAATTTCTAATGATGCAGAGCTTGTTGGAAATGTTACTGTTCAAGAAACACTATGTAATAGTGACCACAATATAATTATATTCCATCTGAACAATAAGAAGCAAACTCTGGCTGGTAGAGCCAATGCAATGAATTTTAAAAAGAGAGATTTCTCCGGGTTGAGGGCAGCATTTCAGGGCATAGACTGGGAGCCGCTATTGTCACAAAGTAAGGGTCCATTTACACGTCAGTATTTTTACCTTTCCAGATAAACGTTCAGTTTTTTTGCGGATCCGTTTTTCTGTACAACCTTCCATTTTTGTACTAAAGTGCATCCGAATCAGTTCCGTGTTTCAGTTTTTCCGTCTCAAAACAGAAAGCACATGGCACAGAGGGCTGGGTTCAATTTTTTTTTTGTTTCCTGTAAACGGATCCGCAAAATCGGATGACATTTGGATGGTTTTGTGCATGTCATCCGCATTTTTGCGGATCCATTGACTTGAATGGACAACGGACCCGAAAAATGGACAGAAAGTAGGACAAGCTTATTTTTTTTTTCAGGATCCGCATCCTGGAAAAAACGGAAACGGAACGGATTCCGTGATTCGGACAGCACCATGATTGGTGTCCGCATTTTTGCGGAGGCAATTGAAATTAATGGATCCAGAAAAACGTTCCGATTTAATTCGGAACGGAAACGGAGAGTAAAAACGGATGTGTGAATGGACCCTAACACTGAGGATAAATTGGAGAGCTTTAAATCCTCATTGAATAATTACACTACAAAATTTATTTTCCTGTAGGTAACAAGTATAGACAGTTGAAAATTAAACCCCCAATGGCTTAGAGATACTGTAAAAAAGGCAATAAATGACAAAAAAGGGCATTTAAGAAATACTAATCTGAGGGGTTAGCGGTAGCCTTTGAAATTTACAAAGGGCTTAATAAAATCTGTAAAATAGAGATAAAAACAGCAAAACTAGAGAACGAACAGCAGGTGGCAAAAGAGAGCAAAACAAATCCCCCAAAATTATATTATAGATACATACACATACTAAAAAACCAAGGCCAGAGCAGGAGAGCAGGTAGGATCCCTAAATAACGCAAAAGGAAGGGGGGGGGGGGTCATTGAAGATAAGTAAAAGGCAGAGTTACTAAAGTTTTTTTTTGGCTCTGTACATATAAAAGAAGAGAAAGGAGCTGATATCGGTGGTGCCAGGGATGTTAGCCAGTCGAGTATATTACTGGATGCACTATAGATATGGTCCAACCAAGTTAAATAAGGTAAATGTGAATAAGGCTCCGGGTCCAGATGGATTACACCCAAGAGTTCTTAAAGCGCTCAGTTCAATCATTGCTGTGCCCCTTTTTAAAGATTCTCTAGGGACTGATACAGTGTCAAGTAACTGGTGCAAGGTAAATGTAAACTGTAAATAAGTGATAACCAACATGGGTGTAACCAAGGACAGACGTTGTCAGACTAACCAGATTTGTTTTTATGAGGAGGAGAGTAGAAGCCTGGACAGAGGGGCGGCTCTGGATGTAGTGTTTCTGGATTTTGCAAGGCTTTTGAAAGGCTTTACCCACGTTTAATAGGTAAAGTAAGGTCTATAGGCTTGGAAAGTATAGTTTGTAATTAGATTGAAAACTGGCTGAAGGACTGTGTGGTCAATGATTCCTAATCAGAATGGTCCCGGGTTATAAGTGGTGTACCCAAGGTTCAGTACTGGGTCCTCTATTATTTAATTTATTTATTAATGATATTGAGGACAGGAATGTAGCTAAATGCAAAATTATGCATCTTGGTAGTAATAATCTCTGTGCATCATATATCCTAGGTGATTTAACACTGGGGAGTCACTTGTAGAGAAGGATTTGTAGATGATAAATTAAATAACAGCATACAATGTCAATTAGCTGCTTCTAAGGCTACCAGGATATTGTCATGAATTAAGCGAGGCATGGACTTGTGGGGCAGGGATATAATAATAACACTTTATAAAGCTATGTAACCTGTGCACAGGTTGTGTATGGTATTACCGCTCAACCAAGCTAACTTCAATGAAGCTACGCGACAATTCCAGAAATAACCCACTGCCTGGTGCAGAGCCATTTCTGGAAGAGATGCCTTTCTAAGGGCTCATGCACACGATTATATGTATTTTGTGGTCCGCAAAAAAAACAAAAAAAAAAAAAAACGGATGGCATCCATTTTGCATCCATTGTAACAATGCCTGTCCTTGTCTGCAAAACAGACAAGAATAGGACTTGCGGACACGGAATGCACACAGAGTCATTTCCATTTTTTCCAAGCCCCAAGTGAATGGTTCCACATACGGACCTGTAAAAAAAAAAAATAGAAAATATTTTTTGTGCATGAGCCCTAAAACAGTAAAGATTTCCTAATAAAAAAAAATAAAAATAACAAAATCACCTTATATAGGGGGTATTGTTCGGGATGTGAAATTTTGCTCCAGCGTCAAACTGTATTTCATCCCGGGGCACTGGTGGACAGATTCCTTGATACTTTGTTCTGAAATACAAATATGACATACGAATCACAAAAAAAGAAACTGAAAAAGGATCTTCACACATTTTTGCAACTATAACATATGAAAAATCTGGCAAATCTAGGTGGCTTAGCAATGTTTTACAGCTTACCAAAAATTCATAAGGGAGTCAACAGTATTGATCAAAATCTAGGGATATATATACATCACATCCTGATGCCTTTTGTGGTGTCCCTTCCGTCCTATACGAGGGACACCATGGACCTACTCTATTCCACATGAGGTGGGTTTAAATGCAGTGAAACATTTTCTGAGCATGAGGGGACAACAGTTCATGGAACATAATTTTGTGCTTAGACTTCTGCAATACCTACTTACACATAATTTTTTCCTCTTCGATAAAAAAATATACCACCAGCTCAGGGGCAAGGTGATGGGCTGTTCTTGTGTGCCATCTTATGCTAACCTGCTTCTGGTCTGGTTGGAATCTACAATAGTCTTTGGGGAGGGCCTGTCGTTGAGTACCGGGGCCATCGCACTATAGGCCTGATACATTGACAACATTTTCGTTATTTGAAATGATACAAAAAGGGCATTCACAGACTTTGTTGAAAAACTTAACCAGAATTCCATAGGACTTAAGTTCACCTATGAATCAAGTTCACATTCACTTCCCTTCCTTGATATTTGTATTTCAAAAAAAGGGACTGATGAATTATCTACTACAATCTATAGGAAACCAATTTCTACACACTTTTTTCTTCATTGGAACAGTAGTCATCCTGCCCCCCTTAAGAGGGGATACGAGGCAGACAATATCTCCGCCTGTGTCGTAACTGTTCTGAAGACAGAGAGTTTGTTGAACAAGCTAAGGTTTTGAGGGGTAGGTTATGTGCCAGGGGATACCCTGACATGATATTGAAAAAGGCAAATGAAAAAGCTATCTCCACACCTCATACCGATCTCCTGGTACCAAAGGAGAAGGTACATGAGAACCAAAAAAATCCGCCTGATTACCACCTATGATGGAACAGCGGATCTAGCTAGGGAAATCCTGAAAAGACACTGGTCTATCCTCCTAATGGATCCTGATATTCGTGACATCATACATGAGTATCCACAGATAACCTTTAGGAAAGGAAGTAGTCTCAAAGATCTTTTAGTCCACAGCCACTACACTCCAACACCTGCACCTGGTTAGATCGCAAGCCACTTGGTTGCTTTAGGTGCGGTGGCTGTGTGGCCTGTGATATTTTGCAGACTGGAAAGACTTTCTTCAGCACTAACCTGCAGCGCACACTCCCCATTAAAGATTTTATTACTTGTCAAACATCAGGAGTGAAGCATCCTCGTTGATTAGCAACCTTGTCAATATAGGGTAAAGATGCGCTATTACCAAATGCGCTCTTATGAGTTGATGTCACCTTACGCCACCAGCGCGAATTGAAGTTGCAGCATCCCGGCACTACTCACTACCCGGATAGCGCATGTGCGCTCACGTCGGGACGCAATGACATCATTGATGCGTCCCGACGGAGCGGCAATGGTAGGAGCGGCAGCCCGGCACTTTCTCATGTTTGGATTGCGCACGCGCCCTTACGTCGGACGTGATGACGTCATAGATGCGTCCGGGCTGCTTGCTCCAAACCTCACCCTGGGATTCTCAGGATTTATAAACTTTATGAGACGGATTTATAAACTAGCAGGAATAATGGCATTATGGCCATCCATTACGTTAGGGTAACATCATGACCTTTATACTGTGGGTATTGACAGTTTATCTTATGTTACCTCCTGTACTCTGCTATCTTATAAGAGATTACGATATCTGGTATCTCTACTGGTGAGCTTGTTGTGTGATATCTACAGCTCACCCCTGTACAATTTTTCCAGTTATTTCCCCTGATGAGTTTTGAAAGGCGAAACGTGCATGTTGGGAATAGGATAGGATTTTATTAGGATCAGCAATTGAAGGTAAGGTTCCGGACGGGGTTGTCCTTTTTAGGATGAGTGCCCTGTGGTGAGGCTGCTCTTGTTTCTAGTTACTAGGGTTAGTGTGTCCGCCACATCATAGGGCCTGAATAGGGATTACCTTTACCCAACCCAGTCTATACACTGATCCCTAAAGATACAATTGCCTCAGGATACAATATTTTCAACATACAATGGTCTTTTCTAACCCATCGTAAGTTGAAACTAGACTCAACATACAATATCTCAGACTCAGATCCAACCAATCAAGACCATTTCTCTGGTAAAATGGCAGGATTTGTTGCTAGTTAGCAGCTATTCCTGACTGTTATATGTAAGGGTACTTTCACACTTGCTGCATGGCTATCCGGCAGGTGAACAGCCTGCCGGATCCACCATGCCGCAAGTACCCATGTGCTGCCGCTCTGTCCCCATTGACTATAATGGGGCGGGGGCAGAGCTACGGTGCAGCACGGCAGTGCACGGCTGGAGATCGCCGGACTAAAAGTACTGCAGGTCCGACTTTTTAGATCGGCGATCACTGCCGTGCGCTGCACATAGTCAATGGGAATGGAGCGGCAGCACAGCACTGTTCACCTGCCAGAACAGCCTGCCAGATAGCCATGCCGCAAGTGTGAAAGTACCCTAAGGACTTATTTTACCTGTCTTATATATCTGCTTATTTTTCTTAAATCTTCATTTTCTCTTATCTTGGGTGACAATTTGGGGCTTTGGAACCGATTACTCAAGTTACAATGGTTTCAACATACAATGGTCGTCCTGGAACCAATGAATATTGTATTTTGAGGGACCACTGACCAACATTTTTGCAGCACTGTAGATTATACCAGGGAAGAATCTCTTCATCTCCAAGTGCAACGTCTGCATTCCGGTATCAAGAAAGTGGTAGGACAATGGTTATTTTTTGAGTGCCGCTGTGCACCCTATTTACCGCTATTGTTGAACTTCTTGTATCAGGTGTATTGTATTGAATTGTGTATTCTTATTATTATCACTTATTATATGAGGGCCATCTTTTAATGTTGTTTAATAAAAGCTATGTTTTAATAGTAAAATTGGATTACCCTTGTTAAATGGTTGCCTAGGTGGAGAAGATTATAGCTTCTGGGTATGAGTTAAGGTAATTAATGTTGGAAAACCCTTTTAACATGATTTTAATAAGCTCTCCTTTAATATGATGAAACCCATTATGAATTAGGCTACTTTCACATCAGGGTTTTTATATTCAGGTTTTGAGATCTTAAAACCTGAATAAAACACTTCTGTTTCATTTAATACTTCAGGATGGATCCATTTCATCCGGATCCAGTTGTATTAAATAGAAAATGAATTAACATTAAAATCATTGCAAGTACTGTTGAGCGAACTTGTGGTTTCAAGTTCGGCATGCAAGGTTCGGGTTATCTAAGAATTTTGCTATGGATTCCGCTACCATTGTATGGCCCGTGGTAGCAGAATCCATAACGGAATTCTTAGATAACCCAAACCTTGTACACCGAACTTGAAAACACAACACAAGCTCGCTCAACACTAATTGCAGGTCAATAGGTGTCGGATCCGTTTTTCTTCATTACCGAAAAAAAATCCGACACCCATTGACTTACATAGATTTTCAGGCCAGATCCGGTTTGTTCAGTTACGCAGACCGCACAAAACACTGAACAAATCGAAGCGAAATGCATCCTGATCTGGTTTGTTCCGTTTTGTCCCCATTGACAATGAATGGGGACAAAACTGAAGCGTTTTGTGATCCTCTGCCGGATCTCAAAACCGGAATTCAAAATGCATATGTGAAAGTAGCCTTATTGTATACTTAAATCAGTAAAACTACTACCAATTATCAGGTGTCACAAACCCATTTCTTCTGAATTTTAAACACTCTGAAATTAATGACCCAAAGCTTACCTCAGATTCCACCAGTCATAGTTGTATCGATTTGGCGGAGTGCGACCATTGAATACATTCCATCTCCACTGGTCAATCAGGTAGCCAAATGGCAGGAAGGCAATCTTTTCCAGAGCCATCTTAAGGAGGTAATTAATATCACTCTCTGCAATAGACAAGATTTAAAAAAGGGAAAAGATAACACTGGCTTCTTAAGATGGCAATTATCTTCACCTCATTTTTTGGGCAAACAAAACACTCACAAACACTCAGGAGACATTTATATGCCCCTTACTGAGTTTTCCCTTATGACAGAATGTTTGGTAGCTTCCATCTTCAAAGTAGGTTATATGGGAGAAAATCTAACATTTCCCCTGGGTAACCAGCCTTATTAGTACTTTCTCATATATGACTATATATAACTTGTGATCATATGGATCTCTCATTGGTTTTCTGAGGTCAATGGTTTCATTCAGGATCCCTACATGGTGTGGGCAAAAACGCAACTCTACTTTGTAAGGAAAAGTAACCCACCATCATCCTCTACGACATTTTCTAACAGTCCAATTTTCTGCAAGTGGCTTGGGGTGGACACAGAAAGGGAGAGCACATCTCCTATGGCCTCATGGAATCCAGGATTTGCTCCTTTGCGCAAAGAGACTGGAAGGTCTTTGTATTGCAAATAGTACTCAACATGGCCCATTTCATGGTGGACAGTGAACAGCTGCTCCATAGTAACGGTGGTACATTGCTTTATCCTGTGGACCAAAAAAGTGTGAGAATCACTAAAAACTATGAACATCTTTCACAGATAAAATAATTTCTTGGGGTAACTCCAATGGATGCAAAGCATGCATCTGCTATAGGGCCTGACCGGTGCCAAATGGACCCTTTTAACACCCAATCAATTTCAGGAATAGCCTGCCACATTGATTGCCAGCCCAGCCCATCAGAAGTAACAACTTACATAATCCGATCACACACCCACCCAGCAGTGCATTAAGACTCCTCCTGTGACATCTTCTCCTGCTGCCAAATTAGTCACAAGATTGCTGGCCAATAAGCAAGGAGATGATCTGCTGCTGGCGCTGCTTATACTTATTCTGACAATTAAGAAGTTGAAAGCAGCCAGGAGTATTGTGTTGTCAGAGCTACATCAGAAACAGTAAAGGTTGGACTGGCCCAACAGAGTACCAGTAGATCCTTCAGTGGGCTCTGTCTCTGAAGTCATAGGGGGCCCTAAAGATACAGGACAAAAATCCCATTTGGATCTGCCTCTGGATCCCGTCAAGTACAATACGTGTCCACTGGAGATTGGTAACAAAGAATTGATCTATGGCACATGGTTACTGCCAGGAGAGATGCACGGTGTCCATATTCTGCTGCTCATCTCTGTGTAAGCAATGTTCTGATATTATACAATTGATTTATATAACTGGTATTTTCTGACAACAGTTACACAGACGTAATCATTATTGTCTATCTATTTTCAAGCATTTTTTTTTTATTGTTTACATCTACCTTTATTATAATGAATTATATTAGTTTTCTTAATACAAATGCAACACTGTTCACAAGAGAACCAACCTGAAATCTTTCCTGTTTTTAAAGTCCCATGCAGATGCATGGCACACTACCTCCCGGCCATCATTTGGCTTTTCTAACATGGACTTATCCCAGAACTCCTGGGGCATCTCAAGGAGACCAAGTGATGTGAAGAATTCCTCTGAAACCCTAAACATATGAGTTGCGTTCCAGGCCTAATAATGAAACAGAACAATGCAATGAACATGTGAGGTAAAAGGACACTGTATAAGATATAGATGCATGACACTTCATTTTACTCAAATACCCTTCTATACAAACAACTGGCCCATCCTTGGAGTCTTCTTATAGCCAATTATTACCTGGATTACCTACTCAACCACTGTGAAAGAATATCAATGCTCAAAGCACATGCCCTGATGGGATATTCTAGAGCTTGCAGCTGGCAACACCAGCAAATTATCAGTCAATAGAAGGAAACCGGGTATTAAAAGTTTAGAGGATTTACTCTAACCTCAAGAAACCAAGAAGCTCTTATTGCAGGAATTCTAAGTCAAATATGGTCTAGAGGGCTCCCAACATCTCCAGTACTTCTAAAGAACTTTTGCCAAAAAAAAAAACAACTAATATTTCTAGGGAACCACTGGTCAGTTTATTTGTTGAAACTTTTACAGGACATATATTGAAAATAATATCTATATTGAACCTATACGCCAATGTTGAGCTGAAACTACTATAGCTACTGAAACTACTGTATACCCTGACAACTTCAAAGGTCAGAAAAAAGCATTCAGCAATTTAGAACTTTGCCATGAATGGTCTAAATGACTTTAGAAAATACATTATTAATAAGAAATAAAGACTCACCTAAAAGGTAATACACCAGGCTATATACCCAATTCTCACTGCCACCATTAAGGCCTTATTCACACATTAGTGTTTGGTCTGTGTTTTCCATCAATGATTGTGAGCCAAAACCAAATGTGGGTCAGAAACACAGAACAGGTGCACATCTATACCATACCTCCGAGCCAAGACCAGAAGCGGAGCCTACACAATCACTGATAGAATGTATATACATATCAGTGTTTGGTAAGTGATTTTTAACACTAGTCCAGATAGGAAAACTGAATGTCTGAAGGTTGGAGAACCAAAATCAAATCTCATGGGCTGTGCCCACAACTGTCATCATTCTGACATCAGGTCTCTGCCTTACTAAATCAGATAAGCCCACTTTAAAAAAGACAAACCCTATAGAAGTCCTATTTTTATGTCAGAGGTTGGAGACGATGTATCTCACATAGCTCATGCAGGCTTTAGGATTGCAAAAAATGTCTGCTGAATGAATAGCTAACCAATCAAGTTCCTGGCTCACGACCACAATGGATTTCTCATCTAAACCGTTTTATCTTGATAGGGTAAAAGTTCTGAAGCAAAGACTAAAACGAGCCAGAAAAATTGTTTTGGCAGTGGAAACTTTCTTGTGCATCATTATTCACCCAACATAACTGTGCAAGCAGTACATGGAGTATTCTCATTTACTGTACTAAAATGGTATCTCACTGGGCACTAAAAAAAAAGAAACCTGTGTTTTCTTTAAGTTGGTTAGTTGATTAAAGGAATTAAGAAATTAAGAAATGAAAATACTTAAAATATTACTTTATTATAAATATATTCTCAAGTACCTTTCATTACTTATAATGGCTCGCTTTGTCTGGGGAGCAATCAGGGGAAACAAAATGGCCACTGTCCTATTCGTTCACACAAAACCTGTCCTGATCACACAGGAGGACAAGTTACTTTACAACACTGAGGTAAAGAGCTGCCTCATCCTCCTCTCTACCTGTCAGGGATTATGATCCTGAATACAGATAGGAACTTTAGCTGGATCTCTGGGGAATTTAGTTCATGAGGAGACATGAAGTACAGAGAGGACGGACAGGACCGGCTGTGGTAATGTGGAGCTGTGGTAATGGAGGCTGCATACAAATGCTGCCGCTCATTAGCCACACCTCACCCTCCTCACATGTCTCCTCATCTTCTCCATTCTCACAGAGATTCACCTGTATTCAGGATCATGATTCCTGACAAGCAGAGCAGAGAGGAGGCTCATTGTGGAGAAGTAACTTGTCCCCCTGTGTGATTAGGACAGGTTTTGTGTGTACTGATAGAATGGCTTGGGAGCAATCATTAGAAGAAATAAGTAATGAAAGGAAGTTGTGAATATATTTATTATAAAAAAAAGTAAGTATTTTCATTTTTTAGATTTTTCTAATATACTTTATTAATTTTCTATTTTTACTGTACTTTTACATCCCTACAGCGCACTATTCAGTGTGTGCTTAAAACTCAGATCTCCATACACCGCCGACAGCTCAGAGAACTGCATGTCAGCTCTCTTAGCTTAGCGGAGGAGGCACAGGCAGGAGCCCGCTCCGCTCAGCTAATCCTGGCATAGTAGATGGGTACAGGGTACCGATGTGCTATGCCAAGAGTTAGTAATTGTCCAGGGAGCAGGGGCAGGAGCAGCAATGAGTGCTTCTGCCCATACTCCCTGCGCTGCTGCCCATTCATAAAATGAGTACTCCGTACTCCATACACCGCTGAGCTGTCAGCGGTGTACGGAGATCTGAGTTTGCGCTTTAGGGATGTAAAAGTACAGTAAAAATAAAAAATAAAAATAAAGTATATATAAAAATTTTTTAGAGGATTAGGGACAAGATATTGAAAATTATTATAAAAGTTTAGTTACTCTTTAATTTTCCTTTATTTTCTTTGTATTCTTGTTTTAACTTTTTGTAGGAACAGAGAACAAAATCTATGGACAATAAATTTGCAGTATTTTGTGCAATTATAACATATAACTCACAGAAAAAAGATGCACCACATGGATAAGCAACTGACAACACTGGCTAATCCCTCACTCTGGTGTTAAAAGCTGAGAGATTCGCCAATATTTCCAATCAGGAACATATCGGAGCCCCTTTAGGCACCACTTCACGGTTTCTCAGCATGACATGGGGTCCTACCACTAGACTACCTATGGTGTGTGAACAAGGTCTGAACAGGTATTAAGCAGCCTACAGCCCCATCCCACTCACCTGCATTGCAGGACCAACAATGCAATGGGGAACAAATGAGGCCGCAAGCTACACCTACAACAGACCATGTGACACCGGCTTCCAGGTGCAACAGAATGTTTACCAGCCATATGCAATGGCATATTCAATACATATAAAACAAGAATCACAAAAATAAACGTGGCCTAAATGGGTGGGACTGCTCCAAACCCCAAACACTGTGGCGTGTTTCTAACTGGGGGGGCAGTTCCTCCGCATGTGGTTCGCAGCGAACGGCTATCCCCAGCAAAAATTGCATACAATGGAGGATACCGGCGCGAACCACAAGCACCACACAAACATCCTACACAAAATAAAGCATGTGCGGATGAAAATATATAAACACATAACTCACAGAAAAAAGATGCACCACATGGATAAGCAACTGACAACACTGGCTAATCCCTCACTCTGGTGTTAAAAGCTGAGAGATTCGCCAATATTTCCAATCAGGAACATATCGGAGCCCCTTTAGGCACCACTACACGGTATCTCAGCATGACATGGGGTCCTACCACTAGACTACCTATGGTGTGTGAACAAGGTCTGAACAGGTATTAAGCAGCCTACAGCCCCCTCCCACTCACCTGCACTGCAGGACCAACAATGCAATGGGGAACAAATGAGGCCGCAAGCTACACCTACAACAGACCATGTGACACCGGCTTCCAGGTGCAACAGAATGTTTACCAGCTATATGCAATGGCACATTCAATACATATAAAACAAGAATCACAAAAATAAACATAGGACAATTATAACATAGGAGTATATTGTACCCTTAAAATTTCTGTATTATTCATGTCCTTTACACATTTTATTGGATTTTTCTAAGTAACAATGTAAAAAACTAACCGTCTTCATAAAGACTAGCAAAGATCAAGGGTCCATAGTTATATTAAGTCACTTGGTCTTACCTGTGCAATCATGGTATTAGTGACATCTACGTTGGTCTTGTTAGGGAAAGGAATCATCATATCATAGATATTATTCCACTGCTGTGACCACATGTTACCTACAGAAAACAAATGGGTTCAGCAACTGCAACATGTAAAAGGTTTACTGGAAAAGCTTACGAAAAGCACACTGATCTAATGTGACTATGTAAAATTTTAATTGCGTCTGGATTCTGGCATGCATTACTGTACTTATCGTGTAAAGACATTTAATTGAAGCTTTATATGGTTATTTCCATCTCGTCCTTTCATGGCCGAAATTGAATAACCACAGTAAGCGCCAGCTGGGGGTAGGAAAAGTTGCGCTATATCCTAGTGGCCGGCCTTCCGCAGCTACACAAACAGCATAAAGGCCTCATGCACTTGACCATATTTTCAGTCTCCTTCCAGTCTGCATTTTCGGCAGTTTGGACATGGACCTTTTCATTTCTATGGAACCACAAAAAATGCATCCCTTAAATTATAGAATGTGTCCTATTCTTGTCCATTTTTGCCGACAAGAATAGGCATTTCTACTACTAGGCCTTGAGAAAATGTGGAATGGACATGGCCACTATCCGTATTTTGCAGACCCGAGGTTGCAGACCACAAAATCCATATTGTTGTGTACATGAGGCCTTATACTGCAAGCTGAATTGTTTAACCCCTGAGTTACCATTTGCATAGCTCCCTTTCACAACTACAGGAGTTACAAAAACAGGAGCGCAGCCGACTCGGATGTTTCTGTAACTACATTCAAGCGAATGGGACTGAGCTGCCATGACTGGACAGCTGCTGAGCTGTTTTTTGGAAGAAAGCAGCCATGTAATTCACTTAAAATTGTTGTCCAAGGTTGAATGCCCATCTTTTATCATGTCATTTCATCTCCAACATGCGGTGCTGATGAATTGCATTGCAATCAGTATAACAAATCACACTCCATTTATTTGA
This sequence comes from Bufotes viridis, assembly GCA_033119425.1. NCBI lineage: Eukaryota > Metazoa > Chordata > Amphibia > Anura > Bufonidae > Bufotes > Bufotes viridis. The sequence goes on along the minus strand of CM065594.1, from coordinate 201,359,943 downwards.
TGCAGAGCTCCAAACCCGCTATGAAGAGTTAAACGATGACTGCTGATGTCACTAATGGCCCCAAGAACATGAATATTAGAAAAATAAGTAGAAGGTTGCTTCACTGAAGCACAATAAAGAATAGGATGATGCTTTGCCTAAAATAAGGATTCTGAATAATTGTATTATATTGGAACTTATATTCTCCTTTAATTCCCTGATAATATTGGTATTCTGCTTGACACTAACAAATCAAACTGCAATGTACTTTCTTTAACCGTTTGAAATGAAAAACTCAATAAAAACTATTGAAATAAAAAAAGTATTAATTTGTATAGTAAAATAGCATTGTCTATTACCAGTGCCAGATTATATTATTGCGTGTTAGAGTCTGTGCCCCCGCTACCCCGAAGCTTACATCACTGCTGAAAACGTTTCCAGCTTTAATTCAGTAAGGAATCTTTCTGCGGGTTTGTATTGCCCCGCTTGAAGCAGCTTTTCTATAGACTCACCCAGTAGATGTGCAGGAATTGGCCCTTTCAGATTAACGTACTTTGCTCCATATCGTTCATACAGTTTTCGGCGCACAAAGGCATGAAGGTTGAGGTAAAGGGGCTCCAGCTGAAGGTACAACTTCTCTAGGTCATCCTCGAAAGTGGATGAAGTATACCAAGATCGCCAATACGCCCCAGTGTCGGCGTATCCTGTAATATAATGGAAACATTTTTTTTGTATATTTTCTGAATACGTTTTTTTTTTTGTTCACAGATTTTCTTTATTATTGCAACAAGACAAAAGGAGCAGATTTACTAATCCTGTAGATGGCGTAAATTTAGGCTGTCTAGACCTGCACCAAATCTATCACAGAATTATGCACATTAGTAGATGGGGCCTATGTGGGCAGGTATATATATTATGGTGCATATGGTTCCTACGAAGCCCCATGCCCTTGTCCAGCATGTTGGAATAAAGTGTACAAACCCTAGATGCACCAACTGCAATACATACACCCACAAATATTATACGTTCAGGTTAGTTGGTTTCCAAGATTCAGTGGGACTTTGGGTTCCTGGCACTGTACAAAACCTCTAGCCTGATAGGGAAGACCACTTATACATTATATACGCTTGATGGTATTCTCCAGACACAAGAAGGCAACACATCTACTGTAAGTGTGTATGGAGACAAGCGTTTAGTATGGCCGTACTGGGGCGCAGACTAAGGGGAGGCCATCATGAGAAGTTTGGCGTCCCAAGGGGGGTATAGGGAGGTAAGGGTTAAGGTTTCCTAAAGAAGGGGTGGAATACAGTGGCCAGTAGGGGGGAGTGGCTATAGCTATATAGGGGGCGCAGAGGCCGGAGACGGGCGCCATTTTTACCTGATTGGAGGAGCTCCCACCCACCCTCCCTGTTTCCCGATTGGGGTCTGTAGCGGGGGAGGTTCCAGGCAGCTATCGGGAAACTATGTTTTCTTTGGTAAAATTGTGGTATGTCGCGGCAGTCGTGGCGGTAGGAGGTACTGGAAGCTGGCGGTTGGGCTCAGTGTTTGAGGATGGGAGGGCCTCAACCGTCGGGCTGGACTCCCATGGCGGAGGTTTGATGGATCGGTTTGGTGAGCCGTTCACAATCAGGGGTCTCCGAGCTGGTGTTCCTGCGCCTGGAGGCAATGTGGATTAGCCCTGCAGTTTGCCGGTCTTCTTATAATCTGGGGCTTCCAGTGCCTCCTTCGTCAGGTTAAGTTATGTTATTTGGTTATGTTTTATGTTTTGTATGTTGTAACTATTAATAAAACGGCTGCTGTGGCCGATTAAAATGTATCCCTAGTGTGGTGTCTTATTTCTGGTGGTGGGGGGGGGGGTATATCGGCGGGAATAGAGGGGGGGGGGCTTCAGTGGCGTGAGATAGCTGGTTGAGACCCAGGGGTAGCCAATAACTCCATCATGCATTATAGAGGTGGTGTGCCTGGTACTTTCACATTTTTTGTAGACCTTTATATTTGATTCGCACAAACATTCTGCTGGCACAAATGCATGGACAATTTTGTTTGGTGGGCACAAAGGTACAGGCAGTTTTATATAAATATTTTTCATGGGGTTACAACACTGATTTACCCACGTTAGGTTAGTTTACAGGGGACCTTGGGCGAGTTTAGAGTAGGGCCTATATTTGAAGCTTTCCTCAGCAGGTGTTTCTTACCTTCAGTGGAGGCTTCTGCTAAACAAAAGGCAGCTAGCTGGCATACCCAGTTATGTACGCACACATATATTTATATGTTAGTTCCACTAGAGGGCAGCAGTTATCCAAAAGAAAAATATGGGGATTTAAAAATTACAAGTGATACACAGAGCCGTAACAGCTGGAGGTCATGTTTGTCACTGTGCTTTCAGATGACACTCTTCAAGGGAATGTTTTTTTATCTCTTTTCAGAGGACTTGAATGCTACCCGTGTAAAAAAAAAAAAAATGTATTCTATTACAATGCAGTCTTCTGCATTGGACACCCTAGGATGCTCAACGTTAACAACTACAAGGGCGCTACTTAGGGCTTCGACACTACAGGCATGACATTTGGAAATAAACAGCATTGTATACTCCAGACCTCTCACGTATAAATCTCAAATAGTTCATGTGGAATGCAATGTACAGATAGGTAAAAGATTAGGACAAAGTCTCCTACAGGCTCCTAGTAAATGATTTTTCAGAATCACTAATTATTGCAGATGAGGATGAAGCACAATGAGAACACGTTTCAGATAATTATGGTGTTCGGCCATAAAATAAAGATAAAGCAGAACAACTAATGACTATAGAAACAAAATAGGTATAGGCATAATGGCACCCATAATATGCTCTGCCGTTAAAGAGTAACTATGTGACATTGTAGATCATTTATGCTTTGTGAAATTATAGATCATTTACTGTCATTCATGTATTGTGTAGCAATCGTACCAGCATTTGACCTTACTGAAGTGGCACGTTCTTATGGGCTATAGTAAAGTGCAGGGAAGAGCGCTATCGAAGATGTATTGGCAAGACTGGGTCATTTCACACAATTTTGTTTTAGTACACAAGTCTATAAAAGCCAGAACTTTTATCTGTTTCGTTATGCAAATAATTTTTGCACCTTTTTTCAATGAAACATGGGGTTTTATTTATATTTAGTATTTTTGTTTTAGGTCCCCTTTCCGTTACAGCCATTTTGAAAGGGATGGTCCAGTAAAGGGGTACTCTAGCTGAAGAGTGGTGTACAAGGTAAGCACAGGCGCTGCGAAATATACTGAGGCTTCCAGGAAAGGTTTGGGAGTTTGTGCAGTGTAAGGGCTTCTTCACAAGCAAGCAAATTGTAGATCCTCCTGCGGCAATTTGTGGAACGAAACGGACGGCCCTTTATAGAAATGCCTATTGTCCGCAAAACAGACAAGAATAGAACATGACTTATCATTTTTGCGGGGCCACGGAATGGAGCAACGAATGCGGACAGCACAGGGAGTGCTGTCCGCATCTTTTGCGGCCCCATTGAAGTGAATGCGGAACCAAACCACGATCGTGTGAATGAGCCCTTACCCTCAGGCAGGTCAGAGCAGGCCAGCCGAGACAGGAGCTGGGCCTAATGATCTGAGGACGTACAGCGGACGCCATAGTATTCATATTGCCACCACCACTACACTCCTTTGCACAGGCTGATTCAAGTGTTGTACCTATCCTATCAAGAGAAGGGTTTTCACACCAAAATTTTGACCAATAGATGACATACAAGTGGATTGGCGCTCATTTAAACTGGCTAAGAGCGGAGCACTGCGATTGGATGCGCTCGCTGCCAGGGAGAAGAGACACCACCCACCAGAACTAAAAGAAACCTCCTACTATAACCAAGTCGCCTCATTAGCATAAGAGGCGCAGAAGATAACGGGAGGGCAGCGGGTGAACAGGGGGTCGTTTGAAAAAAAAAAACTGTGCGGACATCAGCGGCAGCAGCGCTGTAAGATGTTATAAGTATCCCAACAATATTTTTTTGCTGAAAGGTCCACTTTAAACTGCGCCAGATTTATCATAGTGGCCAATACTGGATGAGAAATCTAGTGCACCTATAGACAGTCTAGTTTAAGTTTACACCACCTTGTTGGTTTATTTTACTCCAAAAAATGCACCAAACTTTTTTTTTTGCCACATGGAGCCACATTTAAGCTATGAACCCTTTCCAGCAAAGCCGCACCATTTTGTTCGTAGAGTCACAAAAAGTGTCCGACGGTGTCTAAAACACTTGCTAAGTGTATTGCAAAGCATGTCCACTATTTTGTAGCAAATTGCACCAGAATTGAGGCACATTTTGATTAGCAAGTTGCCCCCAATGTGTCTGCTAGTACCGCAAGGTCTTACTCCCTATATCTGCTTACTTACCATCCAGTCTATACGCCTTGTTGCTGAGTTGCACAAACTGTTGGTATTTCTCTCGTAAAGGCACTCCAGCTGCATTGTGCCAGCCCTCCCAGGCGTAAAGCAGCTTCTTGTAGCTCCTTGAAGTAGCAAGGATTTCAGTCAGATCTAAGACCAAAAATTAAAAGTATTACACTTCACAGAAAACCTAAAAGGTTAACCCAACCAGGTTTAACACCAAACAGGCCTAGACTCCCACGGAGAAGCATGCACTATGGAAGCAAAAAGGGAAAGTATGTGCAGTGAATGCACACTGCTCAGAAACTGACGGAACAAGAAAGTGCAACCTAGTCACTTCAGATGTCTCTAACATAGAAGGCACCATGTGTTCTTTTCAAAATGTATCAAGATCCCAAGCTCAACTGATAAAGCCATCGTGGGACAAACCCTTTAAAGAAGAGCTGCATTGCTGAACGCCCTTAAAGGGGTTTTCCGGTAGTAAGATATTGATGACCTATCCCCAGGATAGGTCATCAATATCCAATTAGTGGGTGTCAGACTCCTGGCACCTCCACCGATCAGCTGTTTGAAGGGGCTCTGTGGCCTATCCCAAGGCCAGTTACGTCACAATCATCAGTCACATGGCCAACATGCAGCTCAGTCCATTCAACTGAAAGGGCCTGGGCTCCAATATCAATGACAGTGATGTACATTGTATATATGCTGTGAGGATGCCACAGTGCCTCCCGGAGTGTCATGATCTCTTCAAACAGATGATCGGTGGCAGTGCCAGGTGTCAGACTCCCACCAATCAAATAACGATGTCCTATGTTTATGATATGTGATCAATATCTTACTCCCAGAAATCCCCTCAAGGCCAAGCTCACCGTTTAGCTTTCCAATCTTCCTATTCGTAAGAAGAACAAAAAAAAAAAAAAAACACGGATCCATTATTTTGAGCATTAGTTATGATCACTTTGTATCACTTTTGTTAGAGATCAGTTATCTTTGACAGGAGAACAAGTACTTTTTGCAGAACTTCACTTGTCAAAGATAACTGATCTCTTATGGGAGTGACACAAACTGATCATAAGGCCCCTTTCACATGAGTGAGTATTCCGCACGGTGCAATGCGTGAAGCGAACGCATTTCGCCCGCATGGAACCTGGACCCATTCATTTCAATGGGGCTGTGTACATGGAGCGTTGGTTTTCACGCATCACTTGTGCGTTGCGTGGAAATTGCAGCATATATATTCTGCGATTATCATGCAACGCTGGCCCCATAAAAGTGAATGGGGCTGCGTGAAAATTGTATCGCATCCCCAAGCAAGTGCGGATGCTTTTTTTCACAGATGGTTGCTAAGAGATGTTGTTTGTAAGCCTTCCGTTTTTTTTTCACACGTGTGCAAAATGCATCAAATCGCATTGCATCCGCGCGATAACTGAACGCAATCACAAACCAAACTTTTCACTGAACGCATCCGGACATAATCTGCTCACGCTCATCTGCAAGGACAATTGCTCATATGCCATATGAGCCATAAGGATAAATTGCAGGATAATGCTGATCCTAACCGAATATCCTTCAAAACCAAAGCAAAAGAAGTATGCATCCAGTGTAAACTGGTGAACGAACAGAACGCTTACAAGTGACCTCCTATACATCTTTTTAGCTGCAAAACCCAGGCTTTTATTCTGCCATCCAAGATGGCTGCACCGCTTCTCAGAGCCCAAGACACTTCCTGCTGCTATTGAACTGGCCAGCACTGCCCACGTGAACGGTGCTGGCCAGTCTAAGAGCATGGCTAAGAAAGTGTCTGTTGCAGTGTGCATCAAGTAGCCTGAGAAGTAGTACGGCCATCTTGACAAGCCAGGGAATTGGTAGGTCTGCAACTTAAAAGATGAAAAGGAGGGCACCAGGTAAGTGTTCATAACCCAGCTGATGTGAATTTTTTTCTGGAAATAGTTGGTCGCTTTAAACAGAAACATCTCCTACCTGGATCTAGAGGCCAGCAGTTTGTGGTGCTCCCGGGCGGACAGACCTTTGCTGTGGAGTAGATTTCTCTCATCTGGCTGAGAATGCTGTTTATCTAGGAATAGAAAAGGATCAATTTACTATAGGCGGCCAAGATGCAGAACATTGAAACAAGTCACATAGGAGGTTAGCTCATAGGAGGTCTGCTGGATCTACTGACATAAGAGACTGTACCAGCACACTGTAAAACATGGGGAATCTAGGTTTGAATATAAGTCTGCATAATGTTAACATGAAGTTTGTTGTAGGTATAGCAAGGAAATTGAGGATCTTATACTTTTAGTGAGAATCCACCATTGTCATTAGGCTGGAATCACACAAGGAGTTTTTCTAGCAGCTTGGATGCAGTTTTTCAGCAAAAGCCAGAAATTGATCCAGCAGGAAGAAGTACAAGTTTTATGCAGAAAATCCCAATGGAATCGGCACCAAAACCGCATAAAAACACACATAAATCTGCACTATTTATCGTGTTATTTGTGCAGTTTTTGTTGCAGATTTTCTGTTTATGTAAAACAATCCCATTGACATCTATGGGGAAAACCACTATGTATAATATATACAATATATAAGGGATGGAATCACACAAACAATTGATATAATGCCGATTTAAAAAACAAAAATCGGCATGGCAGGTCAATTTCTACACTTAAAATATTATATACTGTAAATGGTACATTACATTTGGCAAATCTTATTCATTTTGCTGGTACTGTATTCTAATGCAGTTTTTCCATGTGAAACTCTGCGCAGAAAATCTGAGCATAATATGCATCATGGTAATACAAAGTTTGTAGGTATCCTTAGAGTGGTTCTGCAAGTGAAATTTACTAGTGTGTATATATATATATATATATATATATATATATATATATATATATAGCAAGAAAATTGAGGCAGCACCACCTAGTAAAAAAATAGAACGGGTGCAGCGCTCACCTGTGGAGTAAACCCACTCCAGCAATTGTAGACAGATAAAAATCGAGCAGCACTCCAAATATGTTCAAAAAAGCAGATACGTCTTTATTCACCCATCGGCGTGGCAACGTGTCAGCTCCTGCTGGAGCCTTTCTCAAGCAAACGTTGCCACGCCGATGGGTGAATAAAGACGTATCTGCTTTTTTGAACATATTTGGAGTGCTGCTCGATTTTTATCTGTCTATATATATATATATTTATTTATATTTATCCCATGTGGCAAATGGAAAAAAGGAAAAAAGTCAAAATGGCCCATTTAACATTTTTTGGTCACTTTCGCTCCCACATAAAAATTTTATATAAAGTTATCAAAAAGTCACACACCCCAAAATAGCATCAATGAAAATTGCTGATTCCCCTGCGAAAAGTAAGCCTTCACACAGCTCCCTACACATATCGTTGTACTCGTACTGAAAAAACAAAACCCATAAAACTGTGGAGGAATTGTTTTCTTTTTATAAAATAATTCCACCCCATTTGGAATTCTTTCCTGCTTCCCACTATTGTATGCAACCATAAATGGTGCCATTAGAAATTACAACTTGTCCCGCAAAAAAACAAGCCTTCATACGGCTATGAATGGGAAAAAAAAAAAAAAGTTATGGTATTGGGAAGGCTGGGAGCAAGAAACGAAAGTGGAAAAAAACATTTCTTGATCATTAAGGTGTTAAAAATAAAACCCCCTCCAATTCATAATGCGGCTAGAGATGGAGAATGCAATTCTGCGTAAACCCCTTAAGTGCTGTCAGTCCGTAGCCCCGAGGTCTCAGCTCATCGACCAGATAGCTAAGGGTGTATACGGATGGCAAAGTTATTAGGTGTGCTTCAAACATCCTAAAATCACATGTGTTTTCAAGGTGGTTGTAGTTTTTACAGGCGAGACATTTACTTAAAAAAGGCGTCACCTGTAAAAGTCATAGCCATGTTAAAAACTGACAGTGAGTTTTTCCAATCCAAGGCTGATGGCCTTCTGACCACACCACCTGTATATTCCTAAATTACATACCGAACGTGAACATTTTAAATTAGGTTTTCATTCTTGTAGTTTTTCCACATTTAAATTAATGGAGGCTCAAAGCCAGGAACAAGTGGTGGGTGGAATTCTCTAAAGACCAAAGAGAGGTCGTGTCCAAGTAGCCTATAGCCTATGTCGCTGCATTTGGCAGTTTCCCTGAGCTACAGATAAGTGCGATCAGTGCAGGGATGGGCTACAGCAGGTGACCGTAACCAACCATGTCATCCCAAATACTCCGCTTTCTACTAAGGTCGAATAAACAGTGTCTTCCCTGGAGATGGTCCTACCTCGGATTATTTCTAACCACCCTGAATAAAACCTTAGCAGTATTCCTATGGAAAACCATAGTACTGTAAAAGTTAAATAGAGACACGATCAGACTTTGTGCCCATGGCACACCAGCCATAAATACATCCCTCTTTCTACACATAGACTAAAAGTTCAACACAAATTTAGATTAAAAAGTTAGATAGTCATTTATATGTAAGCTTTCGGTGAAATGTGAAATATGTAGCAAGGCCTTGCTAGAAATGCAAGATAAGGTAGACTTAAAGGGCATCCGTCAGCAGATTTGTACCTGTGAAACTGGCTGACCTGTTACATGTGCGCTTGGCAGCTGAAGGCATCTGTGTTGGTCCCATGTTCATATGTGCCCGCATTACTGATAAAATTAGGTTGTCATATATGCAAATGAGCTTCTAGGTGCAACAGGGGCGTTACCATTACACCAAGAGGCTCAGCTCTCTCTGCAACTGCCGCGCCTTCTGCAGTTTGACTTTAGGAGAAGTCAGGGCCAAACGTGATCACAGTTTCACTGCCTGGCCTAGCTGTTGCAGAGAGAGCAGAGCCTTTAGGTGTAATGACAACGCCCCTGTTGCTCCTAGAGGCTCATTTGCATATATTAAAACTTCATTATTCTCCGCAGTGCAGGCACATATATAAACATGGGACCAACACTGATGCCTTCTACTGCCAAGTGCACATATAACAGGTCAGCCAGTTTTATAGGTCCAAATCTGCTGACAGATGCCCCCTAAAACAGACCTTATGGCCATAGACCTTACAGGGAAATTTCCCGGTGGGCCGATGCCCAGGGAGCCGCTTGGGCCCCCCTCAGGGCCGGCCAGTGGAAATTTTTGGGGATGTATTTTGTGTTGCTGGGAGTATTTTGTGATGGACTGTGGTATTTGGCTCTGTTGGGGTGGTATAATGTGCCACAATATGGTATTGCTGGCTCCGCCCACTTGTGTTGGCCCTGCCTTCTATCAATTTGGACCCAGCTACAAAACGGGGGGAACTTTTTGTATTTTTTCCAGAGCCACTTTAAGTTCCCAGTCCGCCCCGATAGGGGTCATTTATCAACCCCTCTACAGCAGGAAAAGGGACATAAAAAAAAAAGTCACTCATTTTGGTGCACTTCCCACCATTATACAACTTTTAGGGGGTTTTGCATCCCACTCCCAACTCCCTTTCCATAAAGTAGGGGAGATGGGGGGCAGGCATAGCCAGCCTCCACATTTATTATAATCTATGCCAGAAATCTGTTGTAGAATATACCAGATTACACCACATCTCTTGCTGGTGTAGTTTTCAGCTCTGGCACCTGGACCTGAACAGATGTGCCACCATTATAAAGTTATAAAGAGACATGTGCCTATTATTGTGGCATTGTTAAATGTCCCCCACAGTATGGTCTAGTAATAAGGCCTCTTTCACACGGGTGTCACGTTTGACGCCCGGATAGGATGCGGGAATATGCACAATTTTTCCGCGCAAGTGCAAACTTTTGTAATGTGTTTTGCACGCGCGTGGGAAAAATCGCCATGTTTGGTACCCAGACCCGAAGCCGGACTTCATCACTGAAGTCCGGTTTCGGGTCTTCTGAAGAATTTATTATTTTCTCTTATAACATTGTTATAAGGGAAAATAATAGCATTCTTAATAAAGAATGCTTTGTAAAATGATTAAAAATAAAAAAACTTACCTTAGCCACTTGATCGCGTAGTTGGCGATCTCTCCTCTCTCTTCAAGCATTAGCTGCAGTCTAAAGGACCTGTGATGACATCATATCACATGGTCGAATCACATGGTCCGTGATTTTCACGCAATGCAGAAGTGATGCGTGAAAATCACCGCTCATGTGCACAGCCCCATAGAAATGAATGGGTCTGGATTCAGTGCGGGTGCAATGCGTTCACCTCACGCATTGAACCCGTGCGGAAATCACGCCCGTGTGAAAGGGGCCTAACTCTTTATCTACATTATCTGTTGTATGGCAGTTTTGATAAGCATAGACAATTTGCACTTCGTCCCTTAATCCTACTGACCTGCAATAACCCTGAAGACACGCAATGTGCAGTCTTCTGAACGTGAACTTACTGTACCAAAGGCACAACAAGATAGCAGTCATAAAGAGAGTTATCCATCATTGAATGATGCACGAAAAAAAAAGATACACAGTATTGGTAGGCAACCCTTTACATCACAGTATCCAATAGGAGAATGGCCTTGACCAGTATGACCATGTGATAGAAACTTTGTTTAAATGGGAACATTTTAAGGCACCAGAAACCAAAGACTAAGCCTTTTGTCCATTGTAGAATTTCCAGGGCCACTGCTGCCCGAAACAGCTGACCAGTGGGAAGGCCGGTGTCAGACCCCATCTGGGGTGCAGTCTGAGAACAGGTGGGCAGTTGCCTAGGACATTTTGCTGAATAACTGAACTGGAATACTGAAGTTAATTTCCAAGATCAGTTTTATTTTCCGTTCTGATCAGTCAGGCGAACAGAACAAAAAAAAAAAAATAAAAAACACAGATCCGTTACTTTGAGCATCTAGTTTGCATCCATTTTTGTCAGTTCCATTTGAGATCCGTTTTCTGTTGTGTCAGACTTAAAGGGATCCGTCCCCATTGACTTGCATTATGGGTCATGACGGATCCGTCTTGCTCAGCATCCCATGATGGAAATAAAACCACAGTTTGCTCTCCGGTATGGGAACGCAACCAAATGGAACGAAATGCATTTTGGAGCACTCCGTTCAGTTAAGTTTTGTCCCTATTGACAATGAATGAGGACAAAACTGAACAGTTTTTCCTGGTATTGAGACCCTATGACGGATCTCAATACTGGAAAATAGAAACGCTAGTGTGAAAGTAGCCTTCGGCAGCTCCTGGCCAAATACTGGTTGGGCGCCCCTCTTCTCTAAACTTTGATTATTTACAAATGGTCTGCAAGACCAATAACGTCTTTTGTTTCATATGCCACTTCCTACTTATTAAAACGTAACATTTATTAAATCCATGTTATAAATATTTAATAATATCAGCTGTGTCACATAGTTACTTTGTATCTGTATCTATTTGAAACACTGTTTGCGCCACAGTGTGATTTAAATATCCGAGGGATATAGTGAGCCGTTTCAGCGCGCTAATGTGGGCTCACTAATCTTCTATCACTGCGCCATGGTGATGTTCTTATAGACTGTTTGCTAGATTCCGATATCCCCTATATCTATGTGCACAAGCTGTTTAAAAATGGCTCAAACTCCCCCCATAAACATGTACGTGTAGGTTTATTCAATAGGCAAAGAGTAGGCATGCTGAAGACCCAAACATAGGTGATCCTCGTTTCCCCTGATGTCTTCTGTCGAGGAGCAGTTAGGAAGGCTCCACGTTAGGTTGATGGCTGGAGCTACCTCTATTTTTCTAATTTACAATGCATGCGTATTAGAACAGTTCATGTAAATTCATGTATATTCTTCTATGGCACATAGAATAAATGTGGAATATTATACACCTATATCCCTTTTTCTGCTGCTCAGTCACTTGGCGGCAGCTGCTGGAGTTTAGACTCATTAAATGCTTGAATCATTTCCCTCTGACGGGTTCTGACAATCCCTGACATTTCTTGCCATGCTCCTTACAGCCTGCTCAAGGTCAGAACAGGCTACAGCCCCACAACAACATCAACTGACGGGATGAAGGACACGTTCGTGCGTGGAGGGGGATTAAACGCCTCAGTACTCAAGGAGCTGTCATCTAGCAACTATTATTTACATCGAGAGCGCAGCATAAAGTGTGACAGTCTAATATTCCGAATGACATGAAGTAGAATATTTCACAAGAGATAAATGCATGCAAATCTATATAAAGGGTGTTGGGCATTTTAATGGTTTACGCCTTTGCTTTTAGAGTGCCAACATGTTCCTCTGCTTTGCACTTGCATAAGCTTTTGTCCTAAGTGAGGCTTATTTCTCCTACTGTACCCAGACACTAGGCCCAACTTCAAAACCAATTAACCTACTAGTATGGGAACTTGGGAGAAACCCAGACATTTTGGGGAGAACAGATACAGATGCTGTCCCCATGAATCTATGACTTAGTCTTTTGTAGTATTGTTTTTGAAGTGTTGCATGCCATTTGCTACATTTGTCACATGTTATATCGGTGAAGGTATGGTGCTTTTGGTTAGTTTTTGGCAGATTAGATTTTACCCTAGATACACACAGCAGTAACTGTAGTGCTTTTTACTATATAGTTACATACGCATGTTGAAAACTAGAAGTCCATGGTAGGTCCAGGATTAGAGTGGCCAGCGAGCACCTATATCAACTGTATTGGTATCCGCAGGCTCCTTACCATTCTCAAACTTGTAAGTTGCTGTTCAAAGTTGACTCATGCTCATCGGGGTATTGAGGCAAGGTGAGTGCAAGGCTTTTTTTTTCTGGTGCCACAAGGGCCTGGGGCATTTTAATTTTTAGTGAGCATTAGGCCTCATGCACTCAAACGTATTTTGTTTTCCGTGTGCTGTCCGCATCAGTATGTCCGTTCCGTAGCCCAGCAAAAAAAAAAATATAAAAATAGAACATGTCCTATTTTTGTCCGTTTTAGGCATTGTTACAAAGGATCCGCAAAAAAAAATAAAAACAACGGATGGCATACAGATGTAGTGTGCATGTAGCCTTACAGGGGTTTACAGAGACTAATACTGATGACCTATCCTCAGGATAGGTCATTAGGATCTGATCAGTGGGGGTCAGACACCCGAGACCAGACCCCCATCGATCAGCTGTTTGAGAAGGCACCGGCGCTCGCAGTAGGGCTGCAGCCTTCTCTCAGCTTTTCCTAGGCCAGTGACAAGTTCATCGGTCATGTGGTCTAGGCGCAGCTCTGCCCCATAGAAGGGCATGGGGATGAGCGCGTCACTAATCACAGCTGCTATACAATGTACGGCGCCGTGCTTGGCAAGCTGCGAGAAGGCTTGCGAGAGCGCCGATGCCCTCTCAAATAGTTGATTGGCAGGGGTCCAGGGTGTCAGACCGCACAGGTGAGATACTGATGACCTATCCTGAGGATTGGTCATCTGTATTAAAGTCTTGGAACACCCCTTTAAAATAAGACATTATAAACTTTTAGGGGCACTCATGGGGCATTATTACCTTCAAAAGGGCATTATTACAGTCTAAAAAGGTACACAATCACTTTCTAGGATATACATTACTTTTAGGCGGTACAAATAGGTCATTTTTATTGTCTAGATGGCACATATGGGGCATGAATACCTCAAAAGGGCAACAGCAGTGAGCATTATTACTCTGTGGTGCCACAAAAGATGCCAATGCTACTCTGTGGTTCACTATGACTGAGACACACATGGAACACCATGTATCTGGCACTATAATTGCAGGGGCATATTGTTTTCAGTGGTGCTGTCTATGTATAACTATTTGTAGGGGTAGTTATAGTTATGACACCATTATATCTGTACAATAGTTGGGAGCGCGGTGGAGGTACAGTAGTCGGGGTGGATAGGGAACCAAGAAAAACAGAACTGGGTATCAGCAGGATGAGGAGTTTGTGTAGGTTTGATGAATGTTGGAAAAGTCATGGATGGGAGATGTCGTCATGGCGGTCCGAGCCAGATGGAGTAGATTTGAGTAGTGAATGATTCCAACAGAGGAGTCAACTGAAAGTCATTTGTTACAACTGCACTGTAATCACTTATGTTATGCAGAGCACCTGTATAAAACTAATATCTACCCTTGGACGGTGGTAATGTTGGTCTTTGTATAGTGTTTTCTTTGGCAACAGTACAGCTGTAATATTCAGTCACTATTTACTGGTTTTGGTAGTGGTCATGGTGTGGCGTTATCTGGGCTGGGAGCCCACTCAGGTAACAGATGTGTGTTTTTGGCCTCTGTGCTGAACCCTTAGCTACACCTCTGTTACCTAGACTTTATATAAAACCTAGAGATTCAAATGTGCTGTACAATGGACATGATATTTTTGTTCACTCTACAGCCCCATAAAAAACTTTTATGGTATATCCACCTTGGGAGGGGGCCATCGGCATTAGGCAGTCAAATATTCTTCGTGACTTCATCTGGATGTGAACGCCGTTAGGTCCTAAGTATTAATCATTTGACCTGGGCTACAGGAAAACCCCTTTGAAGGGAACCTATCACACCGGACATGGCATCTAATCTGTGTGTAATATGTCAGGAAGAGCACAATGATATATACTTGTGTGGGAAAATATTCATTGGAACGTGTATTTTAGTCTTTGAAATCCCAGTTTTTTCTATGCCGTGTCCAAATCTGGTTCGTTCATGTACATAACCATATCAGAAACGAACCCGTCATCTCAGTATACACATGGAATGTATTGCCTCCGATAAGGTTCTTCCAAGATGGTGCCGGGTAATAAGAGACTACATTAGTCTCACAAATTCGCCACTACTTAAAGTAACGACGTATACACAAGACTACTGTAGTCTCGCATTACCCTGCGCCATTTTGGAGGCTCCTCATTGGAAGCAATACATTCTATGCAATAACATAGGAGACGGGTTCCTTACCAATATGGTTGTGTCCATGAACGAACCAGGTTTGGACACAGCAGGCCGAACCTGGTTCGCTCATCACTATGAGTCCAGTAGGTGGTTCTAATCAGTGATTGAAAGCCTTCCCCATAGGAGTGTGCATACAGAGAAGTAAATCCACGAACAAGACCATCCACTGGACTCCTAAGCAAAAAGATCTCTCCTGAAGTTACTCAATTAGAGCATCACAGGTTACACTAATCATTGCACCGCTCTTCTGTAGACACCTTTATCTAGGCCTATCCAGACAATAGAACTGCCATTCATACCGTCATCCCCATTATAATGAGGATTGCCTTGCAAATAACCCCTTTCCCTCACAGCAGCAAACTGCTAATAGACTACCAGAAGGACAATGTTTTGTATTTAATATTCAATGACCGTACTACTGAAATAAAAAAAGAAAACAAAAAAAAACTGCTAAAATTGTAAAATAAATCTGTTTCTATGAGTATTGAGTTAAAATAGCCCTTTCTGATGGAAGGGACCCTTTAAAATCTAAAGTAATGTAGATGTCCCTTATACATATTGTAGCGCTAGCAGGAAAAAGAGAAGTATGTTAAAGTATGGGGAATGGGAGGTACTTACCTGGTTACGGTCTGATTCATTCAGGTTTGCAACTCCCAGTGTCCAGATAGATTCTATTACTAATTTTAGCTGTGGGTCAGTAAAGTTAACAAAGGTTTCACTGAAAAGTTCCTTGGCTTTTAGTCCCCATGCAGAATTAAATTCCTGCTCCATACCAGCAGCCGCGATCTAAAATACATAAATAAGTAACAATGATTATACATTAAAAGGCCAGTTGTCACCTTTTTTATGGCAAAACGCTATAAATACTTCAACACAGAAGTGAAAATCATTATTAAGCCTTCCTTTGGACAGATGTAGTTACCCATTTTTACTGTCATTATTACAGGCGCAACACCCAGACCGCCAAACTTCTACACACGCAAAACGGCCGTAATGCAGTTGATCACTAGATAATGTGACCTGTATGGATTTCTGTTTGAGACACTTGGGCCAAATTTTACAATTTATAATTTAATTTACTACTACTTTTACCGTTTATGCTTTATGGTTATAATACTCCTTTGTGCATTATATCATTGCGTAACTTTTCTTTTAGACATCAGTACTCTGGAAAGAAGCCATGGCTATGTTGACAAGGGTGGTCATTTGAATAGCACAATGTGGGACAAAAAAAAGTATTCCAATTTTAAGTGTGCTGCTCAAAAGGAGGGCTGGTAACGTTTAGCGTGGCATAGCTAGAAGGTGCTATCTAACATGCTGCAAAACTCTGGTTAGAATATGTTCATCGACACCATAGATCTGCATATATTATTTCTTTTGTCTTCTGTGTGCTCTTGTAACATGCAGAACCACTGATTAAGTGAGAGCTAACTTATGGATGTATTCACACATCAGTGTTCTGGCCTGCTTTTGCCAGAAACACTAATGTAAAGAAAAATACTCCAGAAAAGGGGCCAGCGGTACGCCTAGACACACCCTCTGAGTTCATGAAGAGATGCAACAGTACTCCCTCAGGCAGTCACTCCCTGGGGATTGGTGCAGTGACAGGGTAGTATAAGGAATCAGGCCAGAAGTAGAAGAATAAAAGTCCTTCTTTACGAAGTGCAAAATAGAAGATGTAGTTATGTCCAGCAGTGGTTTGTCAGTTCGCCAGCCACCATACCTCATCATCTGGGGATAGAAATTGCACTGTGTACAGATGATAGCACCTCTGATATGCCATCTTGCTGATATCTTTCCCCTGAACTTCTGGCCAACAGCAGAAAGCTGCAACTTGTGGCTATAGGTGTCCATTGTGTAATGCAGGCTTTTTTTTGTTGGTCTGGATGTGATCTAAGGTGTTGGGTATCTAAGCCATAGTCCATCACCATCAGCAAAATCTGAATAGCTATGGTTGCTGGTTACACTGCTGACTAACGCTGTAGCCTTTCAGAATATCTGTAGTTTTTGTCTTTGAAGTCTCTTTGGAGTAGTGGTCTCACAGATGAGTTGGTTCTCTGGTGCCATAGACCCTAGGAGAAGGAGCAATCGGATGTGCTTCCTTACTCCTCACAGTTCTAGCTAACACTGGCGGGAAATAGGACCAGACCACTCCTACGAAGAGAGGAGGAATGGGTTAGTTAGTCCCATTCCTGACGCTAACCATACCACACCTGCTGTTGTACAGGGCATACATTGCATAATAGTACTATCTAAACATTTTCCCTGGGTAGCCTCTTGTACTGCGGTACTGCATTACCACTAGCTCAAGGCTGGCTTACTTTACACCATTATTTGGAACCACAAAAACCTTCCACATTTTACAACTTAACCAAGCCATGTCTCTTTTTCTGGGCTCTTCACAAAGGCGTCTAGCAAGGCGTGAGAAGTGTGTTAAAGCGGTTGTCTCATTAAGACACAGGATAGGAGATACGTGTCTGATCAGACAGAAAATTAAAGGAAATGAGGAAGTGCACATTAAGAAATGTATGTGGTATCCATTTATTGAGAAGGGTTTGGGCAAGATCTTTCCTCAAATTACAAGAAGTGATAGAAAACATAAAATTATACACATGGATCCAAAAATGTCTTGATCTTGGGGAAAAAAAAAAAAATCACCATATGCGATACATGGCGCTCAGTAGAGCATCCACCAAAGCAGTTTGAAGGTCTTTCAGGAAATATCTTCTCTAATCTCAAGGGAACCATATATGTTAAGGACTTGCAAAGGAAAGGTCTTCCCTACGTCTTTCTCCCACAAAGTCACATGATAATTTATTAGACTGAATGATAAAGATTCCATGTAAATGGAGATTAGTTGGCGACCTCCAGGACTAGAAATAAATACAGTTGCAAGAAAAAATATGTGAACCCTTTGGAATGATATGGATTTCTGCACAAATTGGTCATAAAATGTTATCTGATCTTCATCTAAGTCACAACAATAGACAATCACAGTCTGCTTAAACTAATAACACACAAATAATTAAATGTTACCATGTTTTTATTGAACACACCATGTAAACATTCACAGTGAAGGTGGAAAAAGTATGTGAACCCCTAGACTAATGACATCTCCAAGAGCTAATTGGAGTGAGGTGTCAGCCAACTGGAGTCCAATCAATGAGAGGAGATTGGAGGTGTTGGTTACAGCTACCCTGCCCTATAAAAAAAACACACACCAGTTCTGGGTTTGCTTTTCCCCAAGAAGCATTGCCTGATGTGAATGATGCCTCGCACAAAAGAGCTCTCAGTAGACCTACGATTAAGAATTGTTGACTTGCATAAAGCTGGAAAGGGTTATAAAAGTATTTCCAAAAGTCTTGCTGTTTATCAGTCCACGGTAAGACAAATTGTCTATAAATGGAGAAAGTTTAGCACTGCTGCTACTCTCTAGGAGTGGCCGTCCTGTAAAGATGACTGCAAGAGCACAGCGCAGACTGTTCAATGAGGCGAAGAAGAAACCTAGGCCATGATTTATCATACCTTCACTCCAGAATTCTGGCATCAAAAAGTCCTAAAATAGGGCATTTGCGACTTTTCACTCTACAGCATTTGTGCATAATTTCGCGACTTTTTTTTTTACATGTGTACACCACTCACTCCAGTTTTGTAAAAATGGGTGTGGTTACCATGTTAATGAGTTTCACTCCAGATTTATCATTGGGACTTTTTTTAAAAGTCGCAAAATAGTCCCAATTTCACTCCAGTGAGGACCATGCTTATCTTATGCAACTTTTTAATAGAACATGCGACTTTTTTGTAAATATATGCAACTTTTGTAAAGCCATTAACTGAAGGATGAACTGCTGCCATCAAACCACATTTATCACAGTATTAAAGGACCATAAATAAATCTGACTGAGCCAAAAGTGACTTTGGACTTATGTGAAATTGGAGTAAGATGGAAGTGTAATGATAAATCTGGCCCTAGAGTGTCAGCTAAAGACTTACAAAAGTCTCTGGCATATGCTAACAGCCCTGTTAGAAAATCTACAATACGTAAAACACTAAACAAGAATGGATTTCATGGGAGGATACCACATAGGAAGCCACTGCTGTCCAAAAAAAACATTGCTGCACGTTTACAGTTTGCACAAGAGCACCTGGATGTTCCACAGCAGTACTGGCAAAATATTCTGTGGACAGAAAACCAAAGTTTAGTTGTTTTGAAGAAACACACAACACTATGTGTGGAGAAAAATAGGCACAGCACACCAACATCAAAACCTCATCCCAACTGTGACGTATGGTGGTGGGGGCATCATGGTTTGGGGCTGCTTTGCTGCGTCAGGGCCTGGACGGATTGCCATCATGGAAGGAAAAATTAATTCAAACGTTTATCAAGTCATTTTGCAGGAGAACTTAAGGCCATCTGTCCACCAGCTGAAGCTCAACAGAAGATGGGTGTTGCAACAGGACAACAACCCAAAGCATAGAAGTAAATCAACAACAGAATGGCTTAAAACAGAAGAAAATACGCCTTCTGGAGTGGCCCAGTCAGAGTCCTGACCTCAACCCGATTGAGATGCTGTGGCATGACCTCAAGAAAGTGATTCACACCAGACATCCCAAGAATATTGCTGAACTGAAACAGTTCTGTAAAGAGGAATGGTCAAGAATTACTCCGGACCGCTGTGCACGTCTGATCTGCAACTACAGGAAACGTTTGGTTGAAGTTATTGCTGCCAAAGGAGGTTCAACCAGTTATTAAATCCAAGGGTTCACATACTTTTTCCACCTGCACTGTGAATGTTTACATAGTGATAACAACATTTAATTCTTTGTGTGTTATTAGTTTAAGCAGACTGATTGTCTATTGTTGTGACTTAGATGAAGATCAGATCACATTTTATGACCAATTTGTGCAGAAATCCATACAATTCCAAAGGGTTCACATACTTTTTCTTGCGACTGTAGGTTCTCAAAGGGGCGGTGGGGGTTCAAACCTTGAAGTAAATGCATAGAAAGAATTTTTGCTCATGCTCAGATGCACCAGATTCCGCTGCATGTATGCGTGTACTGTATGTGCAGTGATTCAGTAAAAAAATTTAAATGTTGCGATATGTTAGTGCTCTTTTCTGTGCACTATGTATATACCAAATGGTTACATACGGCCAACAAATAGTCAACACTGGTAGTCTTAGTTAGGTTGCCCAGAGGCAGGTTGGAGCTAAAGCCCCCACCCAACCTTCCCTGGACCGGGAAATCTTCATCCCTAAGGTCTCATGCACACGAACGTATTTTTGGTCTGTATCCGATCCGCATTTTTGCAAGTCATATGCGGACCTATTCACTTCGAAAGATGTGTCCACAAAATGCAGAATGCATACGGCTGGTATCTGTGTTTTGCAGATCCACAATGGTCGTGTGCATGAGCCCTAAGGCTGAGAGCCGCCAGAGTTCAACTTAACTAAGAATACTTCTGAGGGAAAGAAAACGGACATTCATAAACACATTGAATTAAATACTACTCCTATCAGTGCCACAACTACCACTCCATCCTCCCAGCTTTTCCCCTATGGGTCACTGCATATGCAATGAATGCTTTTGGTGCAAATGTGGAAGTGTGCGCCTTTAGGGCAGTAGTCATATGGGTAAATCACGTGCCACCATCTTGATTGCCCTGGATGCAGTGCCCATGGTATTTGCTGTTTACAGACCAGCTTTATGGGTCGCAGGAACATTAAATTATGGTCCTGAGGTAAGACATGAAGGGGCTTGTGGCTTCCTAGGCTACTGCCTACAAGGTTAGAGCGTTAGACTTTTTTTTTCAGAAAGTGGCCAACCTCTTAAAATATAAAAGGCAGGGAGGACACAGTGTGCCTCCGCATCATACCCAGGACAGTTGGAACTGTGGCCCCAATTAGTCATGATTCTGATGTCTGGGATGGATATATGTATACATCATCAATGAGAAGGGGTTAACACCCTTGTTATGCTCACAGATTAATCCTCCGCTGTCCTCCGGGTTGCCTACAAACATCTGTAATCCTACCCCAGAGCCATAGTGCAGCACAGCGCTATCTCCTCTCCGACAGCAGTGCGCATTTTCCCATCCAATTAGTGCCTAATCGCCGCTGCGTTCTGCTGATTACAGCTCTTGCTCACTACTCAGGAAAATCAACTTGTTTTCACTGATGTTTATTTTTCGCCGTTTGTCCCATTTCTGGTCCAGCTGGACGTACTATTAGCATCCAGCACTTAATTGCTTTCTTTATCTATGTAAACGGCTGTCTCGCTGGCATCTCAGGAATGCCGTGTACAGCTTATGGTTACTTGTCTTCCTTCCCCAGAAAGATCCTTGACAAATGAACACTGGGCCAAAGCAGTATAAACACAGGAACGTGTGTAATGGCCGCTCGCCAGCATCACTATAAAAACTGTATATACTGTGCTATATCTACCTCGTCATGTTTTTGTTTTTGTCGTGCCCCTCTGACACTCCATTGCTTAATGGGGTTTTCCATTCCTTGACTACTGTCTGCTATCTTGAGGATAGGCTAATATCATCTGACTGGCGGGGCCTGACACCCTGCACCCCCTCTGTGACAGAGAAGCAGGCTCTGGAGGTAAACAGCCTAACCCATAGGGGACGTAGCTTATAACGGCAGCACTGCACAATGGACGGAGCTGTGTAGTTCCGGAGCTAGTCTGAAACAGCTGACCGGCAGGGTGCGGGGTCAGGACCAGTGGCGTATCTTCAATACACCAGCTGCACTGAGATCCTTCTCCCAACAAGAAGACACAGCTTTTTCACACATGCTCCACTAGAAAGAGATTATTATTTTGACCTCCATGCCAATGAGAACTGTATAAATTCCTATGCACTGAGCTCCCCCTAGTGGTGGCTACAGGCAGTCAGTTTTGTATTAAAAGGAAGGCAGATTTATCAATGTGTGTAGGTTGCCTGGTGTAAATATGGTGATCAGAATTAGCGCCCTATCCACTTTTTCCAACTAAGAAATTGGATAAAGTCAGCTAGGCTGCAGGTGTGACTATTGGTGTTTAAATTTTTTGGTAAATTAAAATTGCTTCTGCTTAATATAAAAAAAGAAAAAAAGTCTGGAGCATTGAGCTTTGTGTTGCCTGGGAGTGATTATCGCACATATACCGGGAAACTGGGTGGTGCTATGGGGCTGTACAAGATCTGTGTACCGGAAACCTGCGGATTAGATATTACTGGCCTGAGGATAGACCATCAGTTGTAAAGGAGTGGATATATATGATATATATATATATATATATATATATATATATATATATATATATATATATATATATATATAGAGAGAGAGAGAGAGAGAGAGAGAGAGAGAGAGAGAGAGAGAGAGAATAAGCAACAGGGGGATGAGACAACATCCCGAGGCTGGTTAAACTATTTTTGCTGCGTCTTTCCCAAATGTTGCTGTTTTTTTTTTTTTTTTTTTTACAGCATTTTTTTTGTTATAAAACGCCACATTCAGATGTTAGCTTTAAAGGGGTTGTCCAGGAATAGATCATTTCTAACAGGTGCCAGCAGCCTCCCTTTTACTACTGAAGGGGTCATACTTACCTGCTCCCCACCGCTCCGGTCCTCAGTGCTGGCTCCTGCGTCTCCATCTTCTGGTCCGGCACGGTCACCTGATCCTCTTCAGACAATCACTGGATCCTGCAGTGAAGTGTCCACAAGAGACGTCACCACTGAAGCCAGCGGTTGGCTGAAGAGGATCAAGTGTCCACCCCGGGCCGGAAGAAGGAGACGCAGGAGCCAGCGCGGAGGACCGGAGCGGTAGGCAGCAGGTAAGTATGGCCCCTTCAGTGGCTCCTGTTAGAAATTATCTGTTCCCAGACAACACCATTAAGTCTATGGGAATTATTAAACCCAGCAAAAACATGCATTTTTTGTAGTGGCTTTTTTTCTTCTCTTGCCTTGCATTTTTTGGGTCTATGATAGATCCATTTTTGAATCCCCTTCTGGTGTTTTTGGCTCATTTTTGGAATTTTTATGTCATGGACATACTTTAGTTTTTTGCGACATGTTTCTTTTTATTAAAGTTATATACTTTTACATTGGCTTTTTTTAAGAGCTACGGCCATTAATCGGCCATTCCGTGCATTGGTGACCACAATTTGCACCATCTGTGCGGATTCCGCAGATAGATTCAGACCCATTAAACTTGAATGGGTCCGTGGTCCATCCGCACTGCAAAAAGACGGAAACCCCATGGAAGCCCTCCGTGGTGCTTCCGTGCCTCCGTTACGCACCGAACTTCCGGATTGTGGACCCATTCAAGTGATTCCACTGTTTGCAGGCCGTAATACAGGCACAGCCAGGCAACGACCGTGTGCATGAGCCCTAAGGCTAATTTCACACGAGAGAAACCTCCGTCCGGACGCGTTCGCTTGTGCCAACGGCTTTCATCCGAACCGAATCCTGACCCATTCGTTTCAATGGGTCTGTGTGCATGAGCGTTGCTTTTGACGGCTCGTTTAGGAAAAATCGCAGCACGTCTTATATTTACGCAGCCCTTGGCCCATAGAAATGAACGAGGCTGCGTGAAAATTGGAAGGTATTCGGATGCAATGCTAGGAGGTGTAGATTGTAACTCCGTTTTTCTTCACAAGTGTCAAAAACGCATGCAAATGGAGGCCCTGAGAGCAACTGCAGACAAAACTTGCCTCTAAAGCCATCAGATTTTCTCCATCACTGAACAGACTGACATAATCTGTATCACTCATGTGAAAAAGGCCTAAAGAGGAAGTGATTATCACAGAAGGGGATGGGTACATCCTGTGGAAAAAAGAAAAACAAAAACAAAAAAAAAAAACACACACACACACACACACACACCACAAACACTATTTATATAAAAAGCAAGCCATCAAAATGCATCAAATGTCTCAATAAAAACCATGTAAAAATTAAAATAAAAATATATTTTTTCCATTTTCCACTCAAACAAAAAGGTCATACGAAATTTATGTGGGAGTGAAGCCAGGTCAAGTCCTGCTTTAACCCAAATCCCTCGAGTTTACTCTAAAGCCGCAGCAGAACTTGTGTAGTTCCTAATGGCAATAAATCATTATGGGAAAGGATATAAATGCACTTTTTAAGCTTTGTGTTTCTGCATAAGCTTTCATGCTTAGGCTCTTAATGGCATTTTTCTGCACTTTTACAGTTTAAGTGGCTTTTATCGTCCCTATTTTGTATTTTTATTTTTTTTTTGCATTAAAAATGCTGCCTCCAGATGTTAGCTGAAGTTCTATGGGAAACATGAAACAGGACCCCCAAGCGTCATATTGCCACTGCCGTTTTTGCTAATTAGGTGGCGTTTTTTGGTCTCTCGCCGCATGGTGAAGCTTTTTTGATGCTATAAAAACATTGTTCATACAGCCATTTGGGAAAAACCTTCACTAAAAATAAAATACCATAAACAATGCATGTGATTTATGTGTTTTTTGTGGTAAAATCATGTAGGGGGGGGGGGGGGGGCTTTCCATGGCTTATGGTGAAGTGATGGAATAGATCTGCACTACCAGACACAGCCCATGCACATGAAGGGGATCCTGCTCAGAGGTCAGCTCATCATCATCATGCACAAATACTACAAACAGAAGCAAAAGGACACCTGCAATAAAATATCCCAAAACCTGTGGAGGCAGGGTGCTTCTCGTCTAGGAAGAGGAACCCCACCTCCCCTGCACGCTACAGTCCTATACCTGTCCATTCAGTACTGGCACCACAGCAGGAGAGCCCCAGGGTCTGGAGATGCTCGTGGGGTCCAGCCCCAGACCTGGGCAGGTTTGTGCAGACAGCATCCCCATCCATCCCTGCACCTCCGGTATTGGGTACCCTGGCACCTGTTGTGCCCACCTACCTGCTGCGCGGAGTTGTAGTCCGTCAGGTTGGTGTTGTAGGTCCAGCTGGCTGTCACGCTCTGGAAGAACACCTGCTCGGCGGTACTGTTGAAGTCACTGGCGAACTCTTGGGCAGAGGCTTCGTCTTTTCCATAATTTTTAGTTGGCAGTAAGGCACTGTCCAGAGCTGAGGTGCAGCCCACCAGGAGCAGCCCCAAGACTACAGTCCTCATCATCCCCGGGCTGTGCCGGCCAGGTGGTCCCCGATTCACCTTCATCCCCCTCCCCCTGTAGGTAGAGCAAGATACACTGACTGGTGACAAGGTCCTTTATAAAGAAGAGGGAGAACGCCAGCCCTCTGGTGCTACCTCCTGCCGGAGATAAGACGGCACCGGCTGCCCCTCTCCATCCTGTAGCAATGTCACAATTCACAGGGACAAGGAGGAATCCAAAGTCCTTCACACACACCTCATCCACCTCCTGAAAGAGCGGCTCCTTCTCTCCTCCTCCTCACAAGGAACATCATCTTAACTCCTTATTTCATCTACTAGTGGCGAGCGCAGCCCTCTGCTACATTCCTCACCCGCCTCACCCTATGCTCGGTCCTGTCAGAGACAGACCCCCTATAGAATGATATAGAGGATACACTGCACAGGGTGAAGTGCTAGACATCCTATATAATACAGTGTACAGGGTGCCAGACACCCTATATAATACACTGTACAGGGTAAAGTGCTAGACACCCTATGGGTGCAGTGCCAGACACCCTATATAATACACTGTACAGGGTGCCAGACACCCTACATAGTACACCGTACAGGGTGAAGTGCCAGACACCCTATATAACACACTGTACAGGGTGCCAGACACCCTATATAATATACTGTACAGGGTGAAGTGCCAGACACCCTATATAACACACTGTACAGGGTGCCAGACACCCTATATAACACACTGTACAGGGTGAAGTGCCAGACACCCTATATAATACACTGTACAGGGTAAAATGCTAGACACCCTATCGGTGCAGTGCCAGACACCCTATATAATACACTGTACAGGGTGAGGTTTACCCTATATAATACACTGTACAGGGTGAAGTACACCCTATATAATACACTGTACAGGGTGAAGTACACCCTATATAATACACTGTACAGGGTGAGGTTTACCCTATATAATACACTGTACAGGGTGAGGTTTACCCTATATAATACACTGTACAGGGTGAGGTTTACCCTATATAATACACTGTACGGGGTGAAGTTTACCCTATATAATACACTGTACGGGGTGAAGTTTACCCTATATAATACACTGTACAGGGTGAGCTTTACCCTATATAATACACTGTCCAGGGTGAAGTTTACCCTATATAATACACTGTCCAGGGTGAAGTACATCCTATATAATACACTGTCCAGGGTGAAGTACATCCTATATAATACACTGTACAGGGTGAAGTACATCCTATATAATACACTGTACAGGGTGAAGTACATCCTATATAATACACTGTACAGGGTGAAGTACATCCTATATAATACACTGTACAGGGTGAAGTACATCCTATATAATACACTGTACAGGGTGAAGTACACCATATATAATACACTGTACAGGGTGAAGTACATCCTATATAATACACTGTACAGGGTGAAGTACACCCTATATAATACACTGTACAGGGTGAAGTACATCCTATATAATACACTGTACAGGGTGAAGTACATCCTATATAATACACTGTCCAGGGTGAAGTATATCCTATATAATACACTGTCCAGGGTGAAGTACATCCTATATAATACACTGTACAGGGTGAAGTACATCCTATATAATAAACTGTACAGGGTGAAGTACATCCTATATAATACACTGTCCAGGGTGAAGTACATCCTATATAATACACTGTACAGGGTGAAGTACATCCTATATAATACACTGTACAGGGTGAAGTACACCCTATATAATACACTGTACAGGGTGAAGTACACCATATATAATACACTGTACAGGGTGAAGTACACCATATATAATACACTGTACAGGGTGAAGTACACCCTATATAATACATGGCTCTCATACATAAATTGGACTTGCAGCTATTTAGCATATGATTAGTTATGCAGATTCTTGTCATGTAACTGCATTGTTACTGTTTTGCTGCAGCCAAGAAAATGGCATCATGTGAGTGCCTTGACAGCTGAAAGAATACAAAATGAAGTCTGTCCGTCCATTCCAAAGCCAAGAGGTGGACGTCCAGGCAAAATATTGAAGTCAAGTCATCACAAGGTCTAGGAGTGCTAGCGCAACAAACAGCAGTGGAGGTGGCTCGTAGGCTTTGTAGTGAGATCACAGACGTCCATGGAATAACTTTGCGATGCACATTACACAAGTCTGGAATGGTGACCGGAAAGAAGGGGAAGAAGCCTCGACTACAATATCGTCATAAGACGAGTTTACAAAAAAGTCTGAATAGGGGACAGTAGAAGATTGGAAACAAGTGATTAAGAGCTTTGGGACTTTCATAAATAGCAGGGTGTGCTCTCTTGGCTATTTTTGGGACTTTTCCTGAGATCGGTCACTGTGGGTCTCAGAGGTGGGACCTGACCCCATTTGACTTTTATGGCATGTTCTACTTTAAAGGGGTCATATTCCCTTCTTCCCCCACTCAGCCCCTCTGACATGAGCATCGGAAAATTTCGTGCCCCAATACTCTCCCTTGCCCTGTGCTGTATCATGCAGGGCAAGGGCTTTTTTGTTTATATTTTTACACTGCTAGTTGGAGGCTTTCGCCTAACAGTATTCCCACTGATGGGTGGGCTTTAGCCCTGCCCTAGCCATTTTACAGGCTAGGGCAGCGCTAAAGGCCGCCTATTAGTGACGATGATGTCACTGGGCTCACTGCTAGGTGGAAGCCTCCCACTAGCAATGTAAAAAATGTAAACAAAAAAGCCCTTGACCACGGAGAGCCCGTTAAGTCAGCGGATCTCCAGAAAAAGCCCTTTTCTCTGCACAATTCAGCGCAGGGCAAGGGAGAGCATCGGAGCATGAAATGCTCCAATGCTCATGTCAGAGGGGCAAAGTGGGGGGGAAAAGGGGGACATGCCCGGGTTCAGAGCTCCTTTAACTCCTTCAGGACCCTGCAGTTTTCCATTTTGACATTTTCATTTCTAACTTCCTGCCTTCCCGAAAACCATAACTTTTTTTTTCGTTCATATAGGCGTATGAGAGGTTTTTTGCAGGACAAGTTGTACTTTTTAAAGTCACAATTTACTATTGCATATAATGTAGAGTGGCAAGCTGGAATTAAAAAAAAAAAAATTCCCAAATTATTATTTTTTTATTCCGCCACAGTTTTATGGGTTTTGTTTTTACGGTTTCTTATGCAGTATAACTGTTAGGCTAACTGACAATAAAGAACGGCTTAAAAATAAAATAATAAACTTTTATTAGGGTTTCAAAAATTTATAAAATTGTGTCTGAGAATTGTTGATATCACTATTCTATATCACCTAAAGGCTGGCTAGCTAGATGGTTAAAGTGCACACTGACCCTTGGTATACACCTAAGCGTTTTACAGCGCGTTCAAACGCGCTGTAAAACGCACAACATGTGAAGAGCCATGCTTCCCTATGGGCATGGTTCACATTTGGGCGTTTTACAGCGCGTTTGAACGCGCTGAAAAACGCCAAACGCTGTAGTTTCAGCATGAGCTTCTTTGGGGCGTTTTAACGTGCCTATGGGCCATGCTAAAATAGTGGTGAATCACTGACCCTGGGAACACACCTGAGCGTTTTTCAGCGCGTTCATACGCGCTGAAAAACGCTCAACATGTGAAAAGCCATGCATCCCTATGGGCATGGTTCACATTTGGGCGTTTTACAGCGCGTATGAACGCGCTGTAAAACGCCCAAACAAGTACATGAGCTTCTTTGGGGCGTTTTAACGTGCCTATGGACAATGATGCCATAGGGGAGAATCACTGAATCGCGCATATGACGCGCGTTTCTTAGTTACAAAAACGCGCGTCATACGCGTGATTCAGAAACGCCTAGGTGTGCTCCCAGCCTGAATCGCGCGTATGATGCGCGTTTCTTAGTTGCAAAAAAGCACGTAAAAATCGCGTCATACGCACGATTCAGAAACGCCTAGGTGTGTTCCCAGCCTAACACTCAGTTCACACTTTCGCGTAAAACGCGCAAAAAAAACGCACAACAGTACAGGAACCATGCATTCCAATGGGGGTGGTTCACACTTGCGCGTTTTTATGCGCGTTCGAACGCGCCTAAAAACGTCCGACGCATAAGCAAGTATGTTCGCGTTAATTCGGGCATTTTTCGAGCGTTTGGTGCCAATATACTTCAATGGGAAACGCGATACGCGTGTTGTTCGGGCGTTTGTGCAGCGTAAAACGCGCCTATGGACGCGCGTTTTTCAAAGTTTGCAACATGCTGGATCAGCCACCATGGAATTTCACACCTCTAAAGCACTCAGATTGGCCAAACTATATATAGTGAGGGCTGTTTGGTCATTGGCCAACTATGCAGTCAATCACATAAACGCGCGTCAGCGCCTACACTATTTACCAAAACGCTTGAAAAAAACGCGCGTTAACGCCCGTCTTGAACGCTCAGAAAACGCTAGGCTTCAAAACGCTTAGGTCTGAACCCAGTGTTAATGTAT
Organism: Bufotes viridis; assembly: GCA_033119425.1. Lineage (NCBI taxonomy): Eukaryota > Metazoa > Chordata > Amphibia > Anura > Bufonidae > Bufotes > Bufotes viridis. The sequence continues at coordinate 201,330,145 of CM065594.1, read as the reverse complement.
CAACTGCTGATTGAGAACATGCAAGGTTCTGTCAGTTCCCAAATAATAGATTGACTTATGCAGTTGATCAGGATTGTCAGTGTGCATATAGCGTTGGGGTTGACCTAATATTACACACTGTGCAATTATTGTCATTACAGTGCGCGTGTAAACCCCAGGATAAGTAAAAGCCTTTTAAAGTTATCACCACATAAAGTGACACTGGTCAGATTTGTAAAAAATAGCCTTGTCCTTAAGGTGAAATAGATCCCTGTCCTTAAGGGGTTAATAGTATGGGCATTTTTAGACACGTGATGCCCATGATGTTTAGTTTCTTGTTTTGTTGTAAGAAAAGGGAGAGGGATTAGACATTTTTTACATTTTTAAAACCTAAATAAAAAAGAAAATATTTTCTAGATGGATTGCATCTTGTATTCTGTAATGCATATCTATGCTATACAGAATGCTGAATTCAGTATTTTCCAATGCAGTATTGCCACCTACAGGCCTGCATTGGAATATACTAATGATCGGCCTGTAAGGGTACTTTCACACTAGCGTTAAAGTTTTCCAGTATTGAGTTCCATCCTAGGGCCTCAATACCGGAAAAAAAGCTTCAGTTTTGTCCTAATGCATTCTGAATGGAGAGCAATCCGTTCAGTATGCATCAGGATGTCTTCAGTTCAGTCACTTTTAGGCCTCTTTTACACGGGCGTCATGTTTGACGCCCAGATAAGAGGCGGGTGCGTTGCGGGAATATGCGTTTTTTTCCCGCGCGGGTGCAAACGTTTGTAACTCGTTTTGCACATGCGTGAGAAAAATCGGCATGTTTGGTACCCAACCCGAACTTCATCACTGAAGTCCGGTTTCGGGTCTTCTGGAGAATTGATTATTTTCCCTTATAACATGGTTATAAGGGGAAATAATGGCATTCTTAATAAAGAATGCATAGTAAAATGAAGAGGAAGGGGTTAAAAATAATAAAAGTTAAAGAGGACCTTTCATCAGTCTAAAAAATGTGTACTAACTATGCTGACATGGAGAGCGGCGCCCAGGGATCTCCCTGCACTTACTATTATCCCTGGGCGCTGCTCCGTTCGCCCGGTATAGGCGCCGGTATCTTCTGGGACTTGGTTATACTAGGCGTATCCCAGGCTGTAGCGCTGGCCAGCGCTCAGCTCACAGCCTGGGAGAAAAAAAAACTCCCAGGATATGAGCTGTGCGCTGCGATTGGCCACCGCTACAGCCTGGGATATGCCAAGTCCCAGAAGATACCGAAGCCTATACCGGGCGAACGGAGCGGCGCCCAGGGATAATAGTAGGTGCAGGGAGATCCCTGGGCGCCGCTCTACATGTCGGCATAGTTAGTACACATTTTTTAGACTGATGAAAGGTCCTCTTTAACTCACCTTAGCCACTTGATCGCGTAGTTGCGATCTCTCCTCTCTTTCCCTGCATCAGCTAAGAACTAAAGGACCTGTGATGACGTCACATCACATGGTCCAATCACATGGTCCATCACCATGGTAAGATTCCAGGTAGGCGTATCCCAGGCTGTAGCGCTGGCCAATCGCAGCGCTCAGCTCACAGCCTGGGAGAAAAAAAAAACTCCCAGGATATGAGCTGTGCGCTGCGATTGGCCAGCACTACAGCCTGGGATACGCCTACTATAACCAAGTGATACTAGGCTCCGCCTAGTATAACCAAGTCCCAGAAGATACCGGAGCCTATACCGGGTGAACGGAGCGGTGCCCAGGGATAATAGTAAGTGCAGGGAGATCCCTGGGCGCCACTCTACAGGTCAGCACACTTAGTACACATTTTTTAGCCTGATGAAAGGTCCTCTAACTTTTATTATTTTTAACCCCTTCCACTTCATTTTACAATGCATTCTTTATTAAGAATGCCATTATTTCCCCTTATAACCATGTTATAAGGGAAAATAATAGAGATCGGGTCCCGTTGCTAAGCAACCATGCGGGAAAATCGCAACGCATCCGCACTTGCTTGCGATTTTACTGCACCCCCATTCACTTCTATGGGGCCTGCGTTGCGTAAAAAATGCACAATATAGAGCATGCTGCGATTTTCACGCAACGCAGAAGTGATGCGTGAAAATCACCGCTCATGTGCACTGCCCCATAGAAATGAATGGGTCCGGATTCAGTGCGGGTGCAATGCGTCCTCCTCACGCATTGCACCCGCGCAGAAAACTCGCCCGTGTGAAAGGGGCCTTACAGTATTTGGCCGGAGAAAATACCGCTGCTGTATTTTCTCTAGCCAAAATTCTGTAACACTTGCCGGAATGCCGGATCCGGCATTATTTTCCATTAAAGTGTATTATTGCCGGATCCACTAGTAAGTGTTCCGGAAAAACGGATCCGGTTTTCTGGTCTGCGCATGCGTAGACTTTTAAAAATGTGAAAAACAAGTACTGGATCTGTAGTGTACGGGAGTTGTACTGCCCGTCACTACAGAAGGGTCACTTGGCTGCTGTCGCTCCTCTCATTTATGGGAGGCTGGTAAAGGTCCTATTTGTACAATGCAATGTAATTTATTGTATTTAATTCCCTGTTACTGTGAAATGTGCCATGTGCAGGCCGGCTAGGGATGTAATTCCAGCTCTAGTCACTAGAGGGAGCTAGGTAGCCCTAGTCTATATAAGGCCCAGTCAGGGAAAGAAAGCTCAGTCAGACAGCTCAGCTCAGTCTACTCCAGGCCATGAGCCTGTGAGGTCTACACCAGGCCCTGGGCCTGGGAAGGAGTGCAGACCCTGGAGTCTGTGAAGGCCACATGTCTCAGGCCTAAGCGAGTCAGCAGAAGTCAAGCAGAGGCAATCCCTAGAGCAAGAGGTACTAAATGCCAAGAGGAGGTACACTGTCTACTGGAGATTCAAGGATATAAGCCAGAAGTAGGGCATTGGGGCCTTGAAGCATCAATTCCAGTCAGGACAAGTCAGGAAGAAAGTAAGGTTCACCTGCAATTCTAAGTCCTGTTGTCTTTCCCTCTGTTATACCTTGCTGGATGTAAGCCTGCTGTAACTGCGACTGTACAAACGTCTATTCTCTGCAACAAGAACTGTGTTAAGAGGTTGCCTGCTGTATTTTCTACGGTTTTCAGTAAAGTTGGAATTCTGTTTTCAAGTTACAAGTCTGCACCTCTGTTATTCCTACTATAAATACGGTGTGCCACCGTTTACTGGCACTGGCGTCACGACACATCAGGGACCCAGCCATAGGCACGTTAAACTACAACACCAAGGGCACCTCACATTCCACCTGGCTGTGTCCCGCAAGAACCCAGAGAGTGCCCCAGAGGAACAGCGTGCCGGCCTCTCCATCACTGGCATTCCCCAGGTTAGTTCCATACATTGCCCTGACTTGGGGATGCTACATTTTAGCGTCACGAACAGGATACGCACGTTTTACGGACTGTGAGCAAAAACGTGAACTTTGTGCCTTAACCAGTTTGCCAAGTGACAAAACGCCTGTTTATTTGAAGTAAACTTTGCGGACCTAAAACGTACAGAAAAGTGTCCCAAAAACCTCCAGAAAGCGCTGTGCAGTGTTGCGCTATCAAGAGGAAGAAAATCGCCACTTCAAAGTGCATTTTTGTGGACTTTTATGCTGTTTTACTACCGCTGCTTGCTGTCATTGAATTGATGCATCATGGCGCCCAAGATGGCCGCCGGCGCCATGGGACTTCTTCTTGCGCCATCCCTGACCTCAGTGGCGCGAAGATTTGGCGCCAAAACCCTCCAAGAGGGAGGAGACAACCGTCCTGGGATGCCGCCCCTGTACGTGGATTACAATGTGGGCGGGCCTGAAGTTGGGCGAGAACTCCCGAGTCTGGGGGAGTGGCCGGAGACTTGTGCAAGCAGAAAGGAAGTATTGGAGCCTGCTGCAAGTGTGCCGGAATCCAGCAGTGAGATCTCCGCCCTGGAGGAGCGGATCGCTATATTGCAAGTTCATCTGGACGGCCTGCGTCAAGTGCCAAGTTCCCGTGCAGCATCGCAGCAGTCCAGCGGTGGTGAGTTACCTGTGACCCCTGCACCGCCTGAACCCGTAGTCCAAGGTCCTACCGCTAACGCTGAGCCACCCAAGGTCCGTGTAAAAGCGGATAAATTGACATATGCCAGGAGCCGAGTCCGCCCTGACAGGAGCGTTATGTCCCGGCCAGAGGAAGTGTCTACCCCAGCGCCGGCCCGTGTCCCGGGACCAGCAGCTCCTGTGTGTCCGCAACCCAGCGGGCCAGTGAGGTGGGTAGGCCCAATACCTGTGATGTTTCCAGCCCATTCTGTTTGGTGGGCACCCCCTCCAAGTGGCCCTGGTGCATGGCCCAGACTACCAGCAGCACAGGGCTGCACTACCTCTGATGAACAGGGTTCATTTGATACGTACCTGTGAGCAGGCCTGCTAGGCCATTTTTGCTCATCCTCACAGGGACATCATACATGTTGCAGGAACTGTTCCTTTAAGTTTGCCAGGCTGGTGGAGCTTGCTGCCAGTTCCCCACGGCCGGTGGCATGTTTGTGAAGATAAGTTGCCACTGTGGAACCACTGCTCCCAGCCTGCCTCTTTCTGTTCCGGGACATCCTGCCTGCTGCTACCATTTTGGTGTCAAGTATTTTCATAATTCCAAGTTGTGCTTTTATTTGCACCTTATCCCCTTTTAACCCCCATTTCAGGTTGAAAAGGGTACTTTTATGTCAGCACTTTAAAAATACGCAGGACTTGCCAGGAAGGTGTTACCCTGGTATTGTCAGAGTCCTGTATTGTCATTTTATGTATGTGCTGCTGACCGTATTTATTGCTTTAAAAATATTTATCCAAGTCTATGTGCCCAGAGATGGACTCCCTGTGTGCGAGCCTCTGAGATATCGCTTTTATGGACTCATTCATTGTCATGGACTATCCTGGTATTCCCTAACATCCGCTGTGCCAGGTCAGCGCCCCAGTTCCATTCCTTATCCTGAAGAAAGAGAGCGACGCCCCTTGTCACCGCACTTCTCCGTTACCAGCTGGACCTGATCATAATTGTCAATGCAGATGGAATTGATTACTGATATGTATGTATCCCTGCATGTTTTCTTTTGTCTCTTTCAGGTGAAAATTCCAGTTGGGCGGTACCCTGGTAGAGTACGAGGGCGTACTCAGCTTAAAGCAGCGGGGTATGTAGTGTACGGGAGTTGTACTGCCCGTCACTACAGAAGGGTCACTTGGCTGCTGTCGCTCCTCTCATTTATGGGGAGGCTGGTAAAGGTCCTATTTGTACAATGCAATGTAATTTATTGTATTTAATTCCCTGTTACTGTGAAATGTGCCATGTGCAGGCCGGCTAGGGATGTAATTCCAGCTCTAGTCACTAGAGGGAGCTAGGTAGCCCTAGTCTATATAAGGCCCAGTCAGGGAAAGAAAGCTCAGTCAGACAGCTCAGCTCAGTCTACTCCAGGCCATGAGCCTGTGAGGTCTACACCAGGCCCTGGGCCTGGGAAGGAGTGCAGACCCTGGAGTCTGTGAAGGCCACATGTCTCAGGCCTAAGCGAGTCAGCAGAAGTCAAGCAGAGGCAATCCCTAGAGCAAGAGGTACTAAATGCCAAGAGGAGGTACACTGTCTACTGGAGATTCAAGGATATAAGCCAGAAGTAGGGCATTGGGGCCTTGAAGCATCAATTCCAGTCAGGACAAGTCAGGAAGAAAGTAAGGTTCACCTGCAATTCTAAGTCCTGTTGTCTTTCCCTCTGTTATACCTTGCTGGATGTAAGCCTGCTGTAACTGCGACTGTACAAACGTCTATTCTCTGCAACAAGAACTGTGTTAAGAGGTTGCCTGCTGTATTTTCTACGGTTTTCAGTAAAGTTGGAATTCTGTTTTCAAGTTACAAGTCTGCACCTCTGTTATTCCTACTATAAATACGGTGTGCCACCGTTTACTGGCACTGGCGTCACGACACATCAGGGACCCAGCCATAGGCACGTTAAACTACAACACCAAGGGCACCTCACATTCCACCTGGCTGTGTCCCGCAAGAACCCAGAGAGTGCCCCAGAGGAACAGCGTGCCGGCCTCTCCATCACTGGCATTCCCCAGGTTAGTTCCATACATTGCCCTGACTTGGGGATGCTACAGATCCGTTTTTTCCGGATGACACCGGAGAGACGGATCCAGTATTTCAATGCATTTGTCAAACGGATCCGCAAACAAAAGGTATCCATTTGCACATGGATTTCCGGATCTGGCAGGCACTTCCTCTAACGCTAGTGTGAAAGTACCCTAAGCCTGTTCACAAACGTTTTTTGCGTTCCGTATATGGGCTGGTTTTTGCGTTCAGTATTCCGTCCGTATACGGAACCATTCATTCCCTTTCGTCCTAACCAGCAGCACAAGTGGGGTATATGCCCCTGTGAAGTTGGTCAGGACAGGCGGAATTTTTATTGAATAAAATTCTGCATAAGTATCTTAATTCATTATTAATTAATCCCCCCCTATATAGCCCGGCTCCTAACAGGACTGGTTGCTTTTTTATTGTGGTTTGGTCAGGCAGGCTCGACTCTGATCAGAGTCTTTCCCCCTGGTTTTGGTGGGAATTATCGTATTAATCCTATACTAATAATATATTTCTTTTTTCAGATCCTTCTTTGGACTGAGACTGGCGTGGGTCGGCGGCGGCTGCTGCTGTGGCCCTCATGTGTTTCGTAGGTCGGAGGGGGATGCACACGTGACCCGTTCGTGCGGTCCTCCTTCTCCCCTCCGCCTCCCCGCCCAGCATTCCCCTCTGTACCTTAGTGCCTCCGCCCCGCTGCCTTGGAGCGGCGGTCGACAGCGTCCCAGCGTGGTGTTCCTGGCACCGCCAGGACAATTCAGTTAGTTTATTTCTCCCACTTTGGGGATCCTTTGTAGGGGCCAGGGAGCTTGGGAGGCATAGGTAAAAAGAAAAATCTTTTTTTGGGGGAATTGGGTGTGTTGCATGAGGACCAGGGGCATACCCTGCCGCTCCCCCTCCTCCCTATATAAGGTTGAAGTTTCTCTGGGTCAGTTCCTGTGTGCAGCTGACACTTCTTAATTCATCTGTCTGGTGGTTGTCACTCACTAATCAGAAGTTTCCTTAAAGCCTGTGCTTCTTGCTTCAGTAGGACGTCTCCTTCGCAGCGAAGATCAGCTCACAAGCAAAAGCATCTTGTTTGTTCTAGTTGCGGCACGCCATTGCTGGACTCTTACGAGTTCCACCGTTGTCTGGGCGGTCGCCCTAAGCCAACTAATCCAGAGCCTACTGTGGTGGAGATGTTCTCATGGATGAAGGAGTTCATGGACACCTCCATCGCAGAAATTAAAGGGGCGGTCTCTAATAAGAGACCTAGGCAGGCCTATCCTAGCCCTGCCCCTATGTCCGAAGATGTGATCTCGCTCAAGGATAATTCCTCCTCTGAGGAAGAAGGTTCGATTTTTCTTTTTCCAGCCGAAAAAACCCAAAGGTTATTACGCTCCATCAGGTCAAGGGACCAGGATGTTGAGCATGGGGAAGCTCCACACTCCACCTCTAGGGGGCCAAGGGCCTTCAAAGTGGACGAGTCCCTGAAAAAAAATTGATGGTGACAGAATGGAAACATCCGGAAAAAGGTCCGGTTTTGACTAAAAGGTTCAAATTAATGTTCCCCCTACAGGAAGGGGAGTCGCTTGACTGGATTCCGTCTCCAAAAGGGGGATATGGCAATCTCCAAGCTTTCTAAGAGAACCTTAGTGCCTTCTGATGACGGGAGTAACCTGAAGGACCCCCTAGACAGGCAAGCAGAATGTACGCTTAGGCGTAACTACTCTGCAGCATCTGCCCCTACCTCAGTGGCTATAGCCTGCAGTGAGGTTTCGGATTTTGTCCGCGCGAGTACTCTCAGGATCCAGTCAGATCTAGACTCGGGAGTCGCCAGAGATTATATTTTGGACCAGTTTAAAAGTCTACCGTTTGGCATAGATTTTCTTTCGGATGCATCCCAGCAGCAACTAAAACTAGCTGCCAAATCTATGGCTTTGTTTGCAGCCAGCAGATGTCCTCTGTGGCTAAAACCCTGGGCGGCGGACAAGTTTAACTTGTGCTCTTTTCCCTACGAGCCGGGCAGGCTTTTTGGTTCCGAGCTCGATCATTTGATGGAGAATCAAGCTGACAAGGAGAAATCCCTTCCTCAGCAATCCTTTCGAGGACGAGGAAGTGGCAGAGGAGGAAGATTCCAGGGAAGAGAGGACCCAGAGACACTCTGAGGGCTATAAGAGGGGTAGAGGTCGCGGTCACCGCAGGGCTGATCAATGACTTTCGGCAGCCCACCACCTCCCCGTCCCCACCCCCCACAATTCTGCACGAGACCCCTTGTTCGAATCCTCCAGTCGGAGGTTGTTTAGCTTTTTTCAGAAGTTTTTGGAATCAGGAACCCACTAGAGGGACGGCCATACTGGACTTAGTATTAACCAATAGACCTGATAGAACAGATGTGCAGGTTGGGGGACACCTGGGAAATAGTGACCATAAAGTTATAACCTTCCAATTATCCTTCAAACGAGAGTTTCTAAAGGGAGGAACAAAAATACCAAACTTCAAAAAAGCAAAATTTAGCCAACTAAGCGAGGCCATAGGCCTAACTAACTGGGACAAAGTTCTCAAAAATAAAAATACAACCATAAAATTGGAGATTTTTAAAAGCATTGTAACATCTAAATTGGGAGAGGTACATACCTTATAGGAATAAAAGGCTAAGGAACAATAAGAAACCAATGTGGATAAATGGAACCGTAAAGAAAGCAATAAATGACAAAAAGAAAGCATATAAATCACTAAAACAGGAGGGGAGTCAGGAAGCACTGATAAACGATAAGGAAAAAAATAGAATATGTAAAAAACTAATAAAATTTGCCAAACTAGAGACCGAGAGATTAATTGCCAAAGAGAGTAAGGCCCCTTTCACACGGGCGAGTTTTCCGCGCGGGTGCAATGCGTGAGGAGGACGCATTGCACCCGCACTGAATCCGGACCCATTCACTTTTATGGGGCTGTGCACATGACAGTTGATTTTCACGCATCACTTTTGCGATGTGTGAAAATCGCAGCATGCTCTATCTTCTGCGTTTTTAACGGAACGCAGGCCCCATAGAAGTGAATGGGGATGCGGGAAAATCGCAATCATCCGCAATCATGTGCGGATGCGTTGCGATTTTCCCGCATGGTTGCTATGCAACCATCGGGATGTGTAACCGGTTCAGTATTATTTCACATTATAACATAGTTATAATGTAAAATAATACCCTTGGCCATCTTCCTAATGTTGAACCCGGTGCAGAATGGGTTAAAAATAATAAACTAATCATAACTTACCTGGTCCATTTGATCGCGAAGCCCGGCATCCTCTCCGTTAGCTTGCTACTAGGAAAAGGACCTGTGATGTCACATGGTCACATGGCCCAATCATATGCTCCATCACTATGGTGATGGAGCATGTGATTGGGCCATGTGATATCATCACAGGTCCTTTCCTAGCAGCAAGCTAACGAGAGGATGCCGGGCTTCACGATCAAATGGACCAGGTAAGTTATGATTAGTTTATTATTTTTAACCCATTCTGCACCGGGTTCAACATTAGGAAGATGGCCAAGGGTATTATTTTACATTATAACTATGTTATAATGTGAAATAATACCAGCGGGACAATTTCTGACCCAAACATGCACTTCTGTGAAGAAGTGCAGGTTCGGGTCTGGGTACCAAAAGTGCTGATTTTTCTCCCGCGCATGCAAAACGCATGACAGCGCTTTGCACTCACAGCAAAAAATCGCGGCGATTCCCGCAACGCACCCGCACTGTTTGACGGAGTGCACCCGCAACGCCCGTGTGAAAGAGGCCTAAAACGAACCCCAAGATGTTCTTCAATTATATAAATAGTAAAAAAATATAAATCTGAAGGAGTCGGCCCTCTACATAGCAATAAGGGGGGTGTTGCAGAGAGCGACGAGGAGAAAGCAAAACTATTAAATATTTTTTTCTCCACTATATTCACTGAGGAAAATAAACTGTCAGATGAAATGCAGAATGTAAAAGTAAACTCCCCATTAAAACTGCCCTGTTTGACCCAGGAAGAAGTACAACAGCGACTTAAAAAGATTAAAATAGACAAATCGCCAGGACCGGATGGCATACACCCCCGTATCCTAAGGGAATTGAGTGATGTCATAGCCAGACCTTTATTTCTGATATTTACTGACTCTATACTGACAGGGAATGTTCCACAGGATTGGCGCATAGCAAATGTGGTGCAAATATTCAAAAAGGGTCCAAAAACAGAGCCTGGAAATTATAGGCCGGTAAGTTTAACATCTATTGTTGGTAAACTGTTTAAAGGGTTTCTAAGAGATGCTATTTGAGTATCTCAATGAAAATAAGCAAATAACGCCATATCAGCATGGCTTCATGAGGGAATCGGTCATGCCAAACGAATTTAATCAGCTTCTATGAGGAGGTAAGTTCTAGACTTGACAGCGGCGAATCAATGTTTGTCATATATCTGGACTTCTCCAAAGCATTTGACACCGTAGCTCATAAAAAGTTAGTATATAAAATGAACTCGGACTGGGAGAAAATGTCTGTATGTGGGTAAGTAACTGGCTAAGTGACAGAAAACAGAGGGTGGTTATTAACGGTAGATACTCAGATTGGGTCACTGTAACTAGTGGGGTACCTCAGGGGTCAGTATTCGGCCCTATTCTCTTCAATATATTTATTAATGATCTTGTAGAAGGCCTGCACAGTAAAATATCTATTTTTGCAGATTACACTAAACTGTGTAACGTAATTAACACTGAAGAGAACAGTTTTCTGCTACAGAGGGATCTGGATAGATTGGAGGCTTGGGCAGAAAAATGGCAGATGAGGTTTAACACTGGCAAATGTAAAGTTATGCACATGGGAAGGAATAATGCAAGTCACCCGTACATATTAAATGGTAAAAAACTCGGTAACACTGACATGGAAAAGGATCTAGGAATTTTAATAAACAGCGAATTAAGCTACAAAAACCAGTGTCAGGCAGCTACTGCCAAGGCAAATAAAATAATGGGTTGCATCAAAAGGGGCATAGATGCCGTGATGTGAACATAGTCCTACCACTTTACAAATCACTAGTCAGACCACACATGAAGTACAGTGTACAGTTCTGGGCTCCTGTGAACAAGACAGACATAGAGCTGGAGAGGGTTCAGAGGAGGGCAACTAAAGTAATAAGTGGAATGAGGCATCTACAGTACCCTGAAAGGTTATCAAAATTAGGGTTATTCACTTTAGAAAAAAGACGACTGAGGGGAGATCTAATAACTATGTATAAATATATCAGGGGTCAGTACAGAGATTTGTCCCATAATATATTTATCCCCAGGACTGTGACTAGGGGACATCCTCTGCGTCTGGAGGAAAGAAGGTTTGTACACAAACATAGAAAAGGATTCTTCACTGTAAGAGCAGTGAGACTATGGAACTCTCTGCCTGAGGAGGTGGTGATGGCGAGTACAATAAAGGAATTCAAGATGGGACTGGATTTATTTCTGGAGTGTAATAATATTACAAGCTACAGCTACTAGAGAGGGGTCGTTGATCCAGGGAGTTATTCTGATTGGAGTCGGGAAGGAATTTTTTTTCCCCCCTTAAGTGGGGAAAATTGGCTTCTGCCTCACAGGGGTTTTTTGCCTTCCTCTGGATCAACTTGTAGGAAACAGGCCAAACTGGATGGACAGATGTCTTTTTTCGGTCCTATATATAAATACTATATACAAAATTCCGGATCCTTTGGTGCTGGAGGTCATCACATCCGGGTACAGGATCGACTTTGTTTCTCAGCCTCAGGAGAGGTTCTTCCTTACAAGGTGTTTAGCGCCCATCAAACAATTAGTCCTGGAAGACTCAGTACGTCAGTACATAATGAAGGGGGCATTAGAGAAGGTTCCTACTCGCGAGCATGGTCAGGGAGTGTATTCTCCCATATTTCTCGTTCCAAAGCCATCAGGGGATTGGCGTATGATTATCGATCTGCGTTACCTAAATCGGTTCATCAGAGGGAAGCGTTTTCGGATGGAAACCATTCGTTCAGTTCTAAACATCCTGAACCCTGGAGACGTGATGGTAACCATAGATATGAAGGATGCTTACCTTCATGTTCCCGTCCATCCAGCACACAGGAGATATCTCAGAGTTGCTGTCTCTATAAAAGAGGTAGTGAAGCACTACCAGTTTGCTGTGCTGCCTTTCGGCATTTCTTCTGCACCGCACACCTTCACAAAGGTTGCGGCCCCTGTGGTTGCCCACTTAAGACTTCTAGGGTTAGAAGTCATTCCCTATTTAGACGATTGGCTTTTAAAGGCCGCATCCGCAGACGTCTTACAAGTACAACTTCAACAAGCTCTCCACACTCTGCAGAATGGCTCATAAGTTGGGACAAATCCGAGTTGATCCCGTCTACCACAAGGCGGTTTCTGGGGATTGTGATAGATTCACAACAGATGACTCTGTCTCTTCTCTGGAGACAGGTATAGAGTAATAAAAGCTGCAGAGTTTCTCCCGTCACCCAGATGGGTTGTCTATCCGGGTTCTCATGAGTATATTAGGCCATATGTCAGCATCTGCAGAGGCAGTTCCATGGGCCTTGTGGCATCTATGCCCACTTTAGGAAGAGGTCTTAGCAGTTTGGAGTCGTAAACCCAAGGACTTAGATCGAACGCACTCCCTGTCGGTTCAAGTTCGTTCTTCCCTCAGGTGGTGGAAGAACCTAGTAGATGGAAGATCCGTGACCCAACCTCGTTGGATGACTGACCACGGATGCCTTCTAGGTTGGGGAGCCCATCTGGGAGAGGGTACAGTACAGGATACTTGGAATCCTCGGAAGAGACTTCTCTTGTCCAATTTGAGAGTGGTCAGGTTAGCCCTCAATCATTTCTCTCCTCTCATCCGCGGTCAAGCAGTGAGAGTACGGACCGACAACACAACAGTGGTTGCTTATCTAAACAGACAGGGAGGAACGAAATCCCAGACCCTCCTGAGGGAGGTGGGACTAATCTTCTCTTGGGCAGAGAGCAATGTATCCCACTTAGTGGCGGTTTACATCAGGGGGATCCCAACATAGTAGCAGATCGTCTAAGTCGATAGATGCTCTGTCCATAACCTGGACGTTCAGGCTGGCCTATGTATTCCCTCCAATTTCCATGATACCAAGGGTATTGAAGATCAAGCAAGACCAGACCTCAGTGATAGCAGTCATTCCATTCTGGCCAAAGAGGTCTTTGTTCACCCAGCTCATGCAGATGAGTCAGGGCAATTACTGGAGACTTCCCCTAACACAGGACCTAGTGTATCAGGACAAAGGTTCCTGTCTAGATCTGAGGAGGCTCAGTCTGAGAGCCTGGATATTGACCAGTCCTTTAGAAGCTAGAGGGTTATCAATGGAGGTCTTAAGAACAATCTCACTCCAGAGCGAATTCCACGAACCAGAAGTACTCTCCATTATACAAGATATTTATCCGTTGGTGCACTGACAGAGGTAGTACCCTCAGATCCTCCTCTCTCTGATGTCCTTCAGGATGGTCTAGACCAGTGTTTCCCAACCAGTGTGCCTCCAGCTGTTGCAAAACTACAACTCCCAGCATGCCCGGACAGCTTTTGGCTGTGCGGGCATGCTGGGAGTTGTAGTTTTGCAACATCTGGAGGCACACTGGTTGGGAAACACTGGTCTAGACAAGGGTCTAAGCCCATCCACGCTGAGAGCTCATGTCGATGCCCTTTCGGCATGCATTGGTAGACCGATTTCTCAAGACCCCTTAATCAGAAGGTTCCTTAAGAGAGCTCAGAGACTTAAACCTAGCGTCCTGAGACCTATCTCCGAGTGGGATCTGCCAATAGTTCTAAGGGGGTTATGCTCCCCTCCCTTCAAGCCTTTGGAACAGGTAGACTTGAGATTCCTTTTCCTCAAGGTCACCTTTCTGTTAGCCATAACCTCAGAAAAAAGGGTTGGGGAACTTCAGGCTCTAGGAGCAGCGGAACCGTATCTAAGATTTCTGCAGGACAAGGTCCTGTTAAGATTTCTGCCAACCTTTCTACCAAAGGTTCCATTGTTTGCAAATGTTAATCAAACTATAACACTACATGTGTTTTCTCTTACTCCAACCTCTCTGGAGGAGGAGAAATTAATTAATACTGAATTAAGATACTTATGCAGAATTTTATTCAATAAAAATTCTGCCTGTCCTGACCAGCTTCACATGGGCATATACCCCACTTGTGCTGCTGTTAGGGAAAACAAATTTACGTCAAAATTGACGCCTTCACTGGGTCCGCAAAAAAAAAAAAAAAAACAGAATGTACTCCGTATGCATGCTGTTTCGCTACATTTTGAGTTATGTCCTTTTGCCGCAAATCGCGTTCCGTGGCTCCATTCAAGTGAATGGGGCTGTAAAAAAAATAAATAAAAAAAAAAAAAAAAAAAATGGAATGCATCCATGAGTCTTCCGTATCCGTTTAGTTTTTAAAGATTTTATGCCCAGCCCAATTTTTCAATATATTTACTGTTAAAACATTATATGCGTCCGTTTCCAATCCGCAAAAAATGGATCACCAACGGAAACACTACTGAAGCCAAAATTGGAAAAACCGATCCGTTAAAAATGGACCACAAAACCACACAGTCGTGTGAACGAGCCCTTAGGCCTATTGCATACGACCGTATGGCTTTCAATATTTTGCAGTCCGAAAAAAACTGTTTCGCAAAGATACGGATGACGTCCGTGTGCATTCCATTTTTTGCGGAACAGCTGGCCCCTGATAGAACAGTACTATCTTTGTCCGTTATGCGGACAATAATAGGACATATTCTATCTTTGAACGGAACGCACACGGAATATACCTTTTTTTGGGGGGATCCATTTAAATGAATGGTTCCGTATACAGAACGGAAAAAATAAACGTTCGTGTGCATGAGGCCTTAGGCCTATTACTAGCACAGGCAGTCTTCCCTGTAGTCAGCATTACCCCCAGGCCTCTGTTGTGTAAAACAGCAGAAACCTGGTGGTTATGTCGCCTGCAGCACTCGAGAGCAGGTGTCACCTTTAAAGACCGGAATTCCTCCATTAAAAAAAAACTCCTTTTTCTACAGTTAAAATCCACTGTGAATCTTTGGAGTGGCCCTTTACATCTTGGTTCACAGGGCAAAATCCACAGCAGAAAAATCTGCGGGTGATCTAGGGACCAGTTCCCTACTAGTCTCACATCGATAGGGCTCATGCACACGGACGTGTGCTGGCTGTTCCGTGTATTGGGGACCGCAATGCGCGGGCAACATCCATGCGGCTGCCGCAGGCGGATCCATACCCATTCAACTTGAATGGGTCCGTAATCCGTCCGTTCCGCAAAAAAGAAGTGCACGCACTACTTTTTTGTTGTGCAGAGGCACGGCCAGAAACACCACGGAAGCACTAGTGAATGGATCCCTGATGCGGGATGAACACGGCCGGCAATGTGACCACGGCCAGCACACTATCGTGTGCATGAGCCCATATTCCTTGCTTAGAACAGACTGTTCTGGTTCATTCACACACAGGAGGTCATTTATCATGCTTGTCGGTTTTTTAGGGTGCGATTAGGCCGCTTTAGTGGATTAGCCTGTCACTAGTTTGCATAATATTTAGAAATTGTCGCACAGCAGATGATGAATTAGGCGATGCGTCTTTGTATTCATCTGGGCACAGATGGATCAATTAGGCTGCTCATTGGTCAGCTCAAGAATTAGCTGCAAAAGTACAGAGAAAATGTTGCATACTAGATCAAAAAGTTGCATGTTAGATTTAAAAAGTCAGAGCCATATACATATGTTTGTGAAAATGTGCACATCTACCCACTGATGCGACTATTGTAACAAAATTGTCGCATGGCCCAACAGAAAGCAGATGAACAGAACTACGCCACTCCTGGAATGGAGTAGAACTGGAATGTTTTTTGCGCCTACTTCTAGAGATGAACGAATTGACTTTAGATAAAACATCTGAAGTCGATTCACAAAAAAATTTGGTTCTAATACTGTGCGAAGCAGGAGCCCCAAAGAAAAAGGGGGTTAGGCCTCTTTCAGACGGGCGTTGCGGGTGCACTCCGTCAAACAGTGCGGGTGCGTTGCGGGAATCGCCGCGATTTTTCCCTGCGAGTGCAAAGCGCTGTGATGCGTTTTGCACGCGCGGGAGAAAAATCGGCACTTTTGGTACCCAGACCCGAACCTGCACTTCTTCACAGAAGTGCATGTTTGGGTCAGAAATTGTCCCGCTGGTATTATTTCACATTATAACATAGTTATAATGTAAAATAATACCCTTGGCCATCTCCCTAATGTTTAAACTGGTGCAGAATGAGTTAAAATAATAAACTAATAATTACTTACCTGGTCCATTTGATCGCGAAGCCCGGCCTCCTCTCCGTTAGCTTGAAAGATGTAAAGGACCTGTGATGATATCACAGCATCACATGGCTCAATCACCTGCTCCATCACTATGGTGATGGAGCATGTGATTGGTCCATGTGACCATGTGACCATGTGACATCATCCAAGGTCCTTAACCACTATCCACAGCCTGAGGATAGTGTTTAAGGACCTTGGATGATGTCACATGGTCACATGGACAATCACATGCTCCATCACCATAGTGATGGAACATGTGATTGGGCCATGTGATGTGACGTCATCACAGGTCCTTTAGATCATAGATGCTGCAGGGAAAGAGAGGACAGATCGCGACTACGCGATCAAGTGGCTAAGGTAAGTTAACTTTTATTATTTTTAATCCCTTCCTCATCATTTAACAATGCATTCTTTATTAAGAATGCTATTATTTCCCCTTATAACCATGTTATAAGGGGAAATAATAGAGATTGGGTCCTGTTGCTAAGCAACAATGCGGGAAAATCGCAACGCATCCGCACTTGGTTGCGGATGCTTGCGATTTTCCCGCATCCCCATTCACTTCTATGGGGCCTGCGTTGCGTGAAAAACGCAGAATATAGAACATGCTGCGATTTTCACGCAACACAGAAGTGATGCGTGAAAATCACCGCTCATGTGCACAGCCCCATAGAAATGAATGGGTCCGGATTCAGTGCGGGTGCAATGCGTCCTCCTCACGCATTGCACCCGCGCGGAAAACTCGCCCGTGTGAAAGGGGCCTTAGTCAGCACATCCCAATGCACAGGTGCATGTCGCTATGGCTGAAAACACAAGGTAAAACATACAATGCACCAGCACTCTGCAAACCAAATAAAATACTCTAATGCTAATGTTATGCCTATTTTGTAAATGAGATGCTTAGCAAATACATTTTGTACAAGATTACTTGGGCCCGTCTGCCACACATCAAGGCGATCTCTGTAAGACGGGAACCTAACAGTAAATTCTACCTGTTATATGCCACAATGGCTACCATAAAATTCAGGGAGTGTAGGTTCCACATGCATGCTGGGCCCACCTTAATTTTTGGTGCCAAAATGGCCTCCATGGAATCCAGGTAGCAACATGCATGCCAAGCCCACTCCACACCTCCCCTGGGTGCCAAATGGCTACCAACAAATGCAATGAGAGCCCACTCTATACCTCTCCTGGTGCCACAGGCTTCCAGTGAGTGAGGGACGGCAGGCTAAGCTTTATACTCACACTAATTAAGATCAGCCTATGGGGCAGACAGGCTGCTCAGGAGTGCACGACTGAAGTGTCAGCCACACCTGCAGTACAAACTGCAAAGAAAAAAGGGGGTCAGTCAGCACATCCCAATCTGCAGGTGCACATTGCTATGGCTGAAAACACAAGGTAAAACATACAGTGCAACAGCACTCTGCAAACCACATAAAGTACAAGAAAGTATTCTAATGCTAATGCAGGAGCTCTGTACAGTATTAGAATATATTGGCTCCGATGAGCCGAAGTTATTGCTTCGCAAACTCTCGCGAGACTTCGTGCAATAACTTCATAAATTCATTTGCACTGTAAAAAACCATTTCCCAAACTCGGGTTCAGTTCCAAGTGGTACCTTGCGAACCAATAACTTCAGCTCATCTGAGCCAATACATTCTAATACTGTACAGAGCTCCTGCTCAGTACAGTATTAGAACAAAGTTTTATGCAAATCGACTTTGGATGTTTCATCCGAAGTCGATTCGCTCATCCCTACCTAGTTCATGCGTAAAAAAAAAAATGCACACCTACATAAATAAGCCAAAAAAATACGCAAAAAAAAACCCCTAAAAAAACAGAATTAGTCTAAAACCTAAAAATTGACGAACAAGGCGAAAATGCCTCCAAAAACAGGCGTATTAGTAAATATGTTAAAAAAAAAAGTCTGAAATAGAAAAAAAAATAGGCCAAAACAGGCGCAAACACTATGATGACTAAATGACCCCCACAGGTTTTGTCTTTTTTGGGGTCCAAAAAATAGGGATGAGTGAACTTGTGTTTCAAGTTCGGCGTACAAGGTTCGGGTCCGTGGAGAGGAATCCATAACGGAATTCTTAGATAACCCAAACCTTGTACGCCAACTTTGAAACACAAGTTTACTCATCCCTACTTAAAAAAAAAGTCCTGACTTGATCAACAGTTTTGTAAGTGTTTTTTTATGCATTTTTTTTTTTTTTTGCATGGTCTCTGCAATGTCATTTCCTCTGTAGAGCTGTATAGGTAAAAATCATTTATTAAAGAATGTGAGAACACAAAAACACATTAAAGTTTTTTCTTTTTAAAGCTGTTAAAATAAAGGTCTGTGGGAGAGGGAACACTAGAGGGGAAAAACTCAAGATCCAGCACAGCATGTGCGTGATTTCAAACAAAAGCCAGTCCTGGGTGAAAAAAGGGTGAAAAAACAACACAACAAAAACACCTGTTTGTCCTGAATTTGCAATTTCCCATAGAATGCTATGCGACACCTGGAGCTGGTGTTTTTGCCTAAAACACGCACAAAAACACAAAATCATTCAAAAACAAAAGAAAAAAGCCTGTGTGACACCAGCTAAGGGTACCTACACACAAATTTGCCCTTGTATTTTTGCCAAATTATTGTGTGGCCTTTTTTGGGTATTTTTTCGCATTGTGTTGGCCCACTTGCTTTTTGTTCTTGTCATTTTTCCCCTATAAAGTGAAAACACTTGAAAAAATGCCAGAGCTCCAGCATGCTGCATTTGTTAAAAGAAGGCTTCTACCTCACAGGGTTTTTTTTTTTTGCCTTCCTCTGGATCAACTAGCAGGATAACAGGCTAAACTGGATGGACATGATGTCTTTTTTCGGCCTTATGTGCTATTTTACTATGTTACTAAGTCAGAACGGCAAAAAAAACATCTAATGAATAAAAATGCTAGTAGCAACAAAATACTTGTGCTTCCTGAGCTTCATATTTCCCCATAGACCTTCAGTTAACAGCTGGAGCTGGTGTTTTAGTAACCACAAAATACACAAATTGCGTCCCCCAATGCACGGAACGGCCGAACAACGGCTGTGTGAATGAGCCCTAAGGAAAAGATCTGCACCTGAGCCAAAACCCGCTCCTGGTTTTGGCTCACAATCACTGATCGAAAACACTGACCAAACACTGATCAAACAATGACTGTGAATAAGGCATAAAGCTGGTGTCATGGTTTTTTTATCTTTTTTTTTTAGGCATTTTGCTATTTGGAGACTTTTTTTTTACAGCTGTGTCAGACGTGCATGTCCTGTGCGGACACTGCTCATTTCTCAGGAGCGCACAGTGTTAGGCCTCATGCACAACACCGTATGTATTTTGGGGTCCGCAAAAAACGGATCCGCAAAAAATACGGCTGACGTCCGTGTGCATTCCGTATCTTGCGGAACGGAACAACTGGCCTCTAATACAACAATCCCATCGTTGTCCATAATGCGGACAATTATAGGACATGTTCTTTTTTTTTGCGGAACCGAAATAGGGACATACGGAAACGAAATGCACACAGAGTAACGTCCATTTTTTTGCAGACCCTTTGAAATGAATGGTTCCGTATATGGTCTATGAAGTCAAGTTGAATAGGTCTGGATCCATTACGGCTGCCGCAAGGATGTGGCCCGTGTATTGGAGACCGCAAATTGCGGTGCCCAATGCACGGAACGGCCGCATAGCGGCCGTGTGCATAAGCCTTTTGGTCTCTTCCACACAAACGATTTTCTTTTCGGTTTACGTTCCATTTTTTTACGGACCGTATACCGAACTATTTATTTCAATGGATCCGCAAAACAAAACCAAAGGTACTCCGTATGCCTTCCGTTTCCGTATTTCCGTTCTGTTCAAAGATAGAACATGTGTCTTCCATCGGATTATCTCCACAGTCTGCTCTATTATGGTTGCCCACGAGCAATTGGCACCCCTGTAAATTCGACTTACCGACTCTCTTGATTCAAACTGCTAGGCTACTGATCCCGCTTAATTGGCTCAAGTCTACCCCTCCCCCTTTGAATAGCTGGTATGAAAGGGTGGACCAGGTATATTTGATGGAAGAGCTAGCGAGCTGGGCCACTAGATCCAATTCTAAATTTGCTAAACTGTGCGAGCCGTGGGCTAAATTCAGATCTCCGCGAGTCCAGCAGTAGTCATTACTTCTAACTCCTCATAGTGGTTACACTTTATAGTTCTTTTGGCAGTGGGTAGTCTTCTGTACACTGGTATGAGCAAACCCATCCTTTCTTGCCCAAATTTGTTCCTGACCCATGATAGGCGCAAGGCACAAACAGTTCTATTGTATTGCTTGTGGTACATGTTCTGTTTATTGTTTGCATACTGATGTGTCATAAGGATCCTCCTATGATATAGGATGTTTTGCGCATTCACCTTATTTTCCCTGTTTCCCCCTTCACTTGGCACTACCCCGTCCCCTTCCATTACCTTCCTTACCTTCCTTGTCGCCCCTTCCCTCCCCCCCCTTTACCTCATTTTGTTTTAAAACCCTGCATTGTACTATGTGATTTTTTCATTCAGAGAATGTTCACGCGAATGATATATATATATGTAATTAATGCTAGATATTGTTTCTTTTTTTTTTTTTTATTTTTGTGAACATTTAATAAAAAGAGATTTAACACAAAGATAGAACATGTCTTCCGTTTTTTTTTTTTCAGGCCCATTGAAATAAATGGTTTCATATACAGTCCGCAAAAAAAACATAACAGATACGGAAAGAAAATACGTTTGTCTGCATTCAGATGAACGTAAGGCCTCCGTGCCTGTATTGCGGATGGCAAACAATGGGTCCGCAATACATGGGAACCGGCAGTATGAACTCTGTGCTGTGGTGCAGACCCATTGATATTGAATGTGTTGCAGATTGCGGACCTATGCCAAAAGATAGGACATTTCCTATCTTTTGTGGTGTGGAGGCACGGATCGGAGGGCCACAGAAACACTCCATGCCTCTGCACCGCATACTACAGGAAATGTTCTATCTTTTGCCATATGTTGCGGATCGCGGATCCATTCGAGTTTGCGGTCTGTAGCTCAGGCATGAAGGACATACATTCGTCTGAATGGAGACTAATTCTGTAGAAGTAGCTTCATGCAGAGACACACAGCATTATAAGCATAATAACGACGTGCACTCCTGCGAACGAGCAGTGTCCATAATGGGAGATCATGCTCACAAACTGAGTGGGATTCCTATACAGGACTCTCTCGTCTGAAAGAGCCCTAACTGCCTTTTTTTTGTCAAAAACTATCAGCACGTTATTACATGGATGTCTATGGGAACTATTGAGGAGCAGAGTGGCAATGTGAGTCGTGTTTCTGTAATTGCGTTTTTTTAACCAATGCCTTTTCCCCATACTATTCTACAGAGGGATGTACAGGGTGGGCCATTTATATGGATACACCTTAATAAAATGGGAATGGTTGGTGATATTAACTTCCTGTTTGTGGCACATTAGTATATGTGAGGGGGAAACTTTTCAAGATGGGTGGTGACCATGGCGGCCATTTTGAAGTCGGACATTTTGAATCCAACTTTTGTTTTTTCAATAGGAAGAGGGTCATGTGACACATCAAACTTATTGGTAATTTCACAAGAAAAACAATGGTGTGATTGGTTTTAACGTAACTTTATTCTTTCATTAGTTATTTACAAGTTTCTCTTTATTTACAGCCATTGACATGTCGCCGAGGTTAACACGTGAGGAGCGGATAGAAATTGTGTTGATGTCTGGTGAACGCAGTAACCGGGTCATTGCAGCAGATTTCAATGCAAGACACCCTACGAGACCACCCATCTCCCATGCTACAGTTAGCAAACTGCTTGCTAAGTTTCGTGAAACTGGTTCAGTGTTGGATTTGCCAAAATGTGGACGCATGAAATCTGTCACTAATGAAGAAACATCAGTGGCTGTCCTAGCTTCATTCAGCAAGAGCCCAGAGCGTAGCACTCGCCGCATGTCAATGGGGAGTGGCATTAGTCGAACATCCCTTCTGCGGATATTAGCTACTCACAAATGGCACCCTCACAAACTCCAGCTACTGAAGCATCTCAACGAGGATGACCCAGATCGGCGCACTGAATTTGCAGAATGGCCAAAACAAAAATTGGAACAGGACCCTCAGTTTACGCAGAAGATTTTGTTCACTGATGAGGCAAACTTTTATGTGAATGGTGAAGTTACCAAACAAAACCACCGCTATTGGTCTGACACTAACCCACATTGGATAGATCCCTCCAAGACTGTTAGAACAAAAAAATTTATGGTATGGTGTGGTATATGGGGAACAAAGATAGTGGCGCCATTCTTCATCAATGGAAACCTCAAGGCCACTGGATATGCGAAATTGCTACATGATGATGTGTTTCCCTCTTTATGCACTGAAGCTGGCACGTTCCCTGAGTTTTTTCAGCAAGATGGTGCACCACCACATTATGGGTCGGTTCCAAGCATTCCTAGATGAACAGTTTCCTGGAAAGTGGATTGGTCGTCGTGGGCCAGTTGAATGGCCCCCAAGATCTCCCGATCTGACCCCCTTAGACTTTTATCTTTGGGGTCATCTGAAGGCAATTGCCTATGCTGTGAAGATTCGAGATGTGCAGTACCTGAAACTAAGGATACTGGAAGCCTGTGCTAGCATTTCTCCTGTGGTGTTGCTATCAAATTTTGAAGAGTGGGAGAAGAGGGTTGCATTGACAATCCAACACAATGGGCAGCACATTGAACACATTTTATAAGTGGTCAGAAACTTGTAAATAACTAATGAAAGAATAAAGTTACGTTAAAACCAAGCACACCATTGTTTTTCTTGTTAAATTCCCAATAAGTTTGATATGTCACATGACCCTCTTCCTATTGAAAAAACAAAAGTTTGATTCAAAATGTCCGACTTCAAAATGGCCACCATGGTCACCACCCATCATGAAAAGTCTCCCCCCTCACATATACTAATGTGCCACAAACAGGAAGTTAATATCACCAACCATTCCCATTTTTTGAAGGTGTATCCATATAAATAGTCCACCCTGTACTATGAAGAGGGCACAATGTGGGCATAACTACTGTGAGGGGGCAAAATGTTGTAAAGTATGGGGTGACAGAGAAAGGACCCATCCCGGGTGCAAAAAACTTTAGGCACAACACTGCTACTTTGTGACTGGATTTGATCGTGTGGAGTCTGTGAATGGTAAGGACCATTTCCAGTATGTGCAACTGTGCCTTGGGCCATAAGAAGCCTTGTTGCTCCTAATTAGAAAAGAGGCCAGAGAGTTTCTTTTACCAAGCTGCAGCAGCCCTGTGCTTCTGTGAATTACTCAGTGTTCAAGACTGTAACCACTAAGCTGTGTGTCCACCAGAGAACTGTAACCATTAAGTTGTGTAACTGCTGTAATAGGATGTGTGAACAAAATTAAAGTGTCTTGTTGACAAAGGGGTTCAAATAATGTTGCCGTGCATTTTTAAAGCAGAAATGATACAAGCCAGAAGGAACTGTACAGACACAAGTTTTCAATCAGAGGCACACAAGATACATAACAGATTCAAAGTTAGAGGTTGCACTATGGCCAGGGGCGTAGCTAACGGCTCATGGGCCCTGGTGCAAGAGTTCAGCTTGGGCCCCCTTTCCCTCAGTGCTTTGTGTGTCCTCTTATGCGGCACAGGGGTCTTTGGGCCCTGTCAGGCTCCTGGGCTGGTAGCGACTGCTACCTCTGCACCCCCTATAGCTACGCCCATGACTATGGCATATTTTAATGCCTATATTAAATCCAGATAAACCTTTTTAGGCCTCTTTCACATTTTCATGTACATATGACGGCCGTGAAAAAAAACATTCGTGTTTCCTCCGTGAAAATGTTGTGAAGGATCCATGTGTGGTCCGTGTGTTCGTTTTTTGCCCTACGTTTGTCAGCTGAAAATTAATCTTCAATGCATCTCCTATCAATAGTCAGTGAAAAAAGGACCAAACATGGATGTCATCCATGTTGTATCTGTGATTTCAAGTGACCCATACACTTCAATGGGCGTGTTTGGTTGACATCATGAACCAAAGTGGTAGACATCTCTTGGTAAGTAAGAAAATTACTGATGTGTGAACAAACACATTAAAATCAATGGGTATTGTGTGCTGTCCACAGAAAATGCAGACAGCACACGTCACTGAAAAATGGAAATGTGAACTGGGCTTTATTTGAAAGAAGCTGAAGCAATATAGAACAGAATAAAAACAAAAATAATAAAATCACAAACAATGACAACGATATTCCTACCGTAATACTGGAATATGGTTCACGATCCAATCTAATAAAAAATATATTCAATAAATACATTCCTTTATTATTTGCGGATCCACAATTGGAACAAATATTAGATGGGGAATATAAGATTATTGATTGAAAATCTCCTACTTTAGGAAATATTATTTCTTCAGCTTTTCCACAGAAAAGTATTAACAGCAATGCAGAGGATTTATAAATGTGGTTCCTACCCATGCAAAACAAGTACATATGTAAAACCTACCAAAACATTTTATGTTTCTACTAACTGTCATTTCTAGGCTTGAGCGTATCGACCCTCGGATCATAGGTCCAAAGTCGATTCTTTCAAATACTGTTTCCGTACAGCCTTAAAATATATTGGCTCTGCAGAGCCAACGCTCGTCGCGCTAGACTTCGGGGAATGACTACTGTATTAATATCTGCATCTTTAAAAACAATTTAAAATAGCAGTCCGAAGTGGCCTTTGGTTCCAAGGTACCAGACATTACCAAAGCCGACTTCAGATTTTTATTTTAAATTGTTTTTAAAGACGCAGATGAATACAGTAGGAATTCACTGTAGTCTCGCACAAACTTTTCGTCCACGGAGCCAATACATTTTAATGCTGTATGGAAACAGCATTAAAATCAAAGTATTTGAACGAATCGAGTTTGGATCTATGATCTAGTCATTTCCTATACAACAATATCTGAACTGCAACACAAAATGTGTAATATGCATGATCACATGCACACAGTGCAAAAAATTGTATGCGGCTGTATGTCCTGAAAATGTAAAACTCGAATTTTAGAGCATTTGAATTTAGGGCTTATGCACATGGCCGTAGTTTTGGTCCGCATGCGATACAGGTTTTTGACAATCAGATGCAGACCCACTCATCTCAGTGGAGCCGTGTGCTGTCCACATCCGTTCCGCAGCCCTGCAAAAAAGGGAACACGTCCTATTCTTATCCGTTTTGTAGACAAGGAGAGGACATTTTTACAGTTGCACCGGCCGGGATCTGTGTTTTGCAACTTGCAGCTGTGTGCATGAGCCCTTATATAGAAAATCCAGATGGTCTTAATGTATCTAATGTAGCTAGACATTTCACCAATTGCTATGACAGAAAGACTGACACATTTTAAGGGGTGGGTCCATATCATACACTGGGGGTATATCTCTAGAATGAATCCCACGAAGTGAAGGAGGGCGGACCCATGCATGGCCGCACTCTATTCATTTCTATGGCAGTGCCGAAAATAGCCAATAAGCAAACTCGCCTATTTTCGGAAGTCCCATAGAAATGAATGGGAAGTGTACCACATAAATGTCCACCGTTCCACTCACTTCTATGGGGCTGAGCCAACGCTAGTTTCGACAGTCCCATAGAAACGAATAAAGGGTGGCCGCAAAACTTGAGCGAATCAGGTTTGGTCTACTGTATCCGAACCCGATTTGTTTGAAAACTTTCTTTAGAATATGCGCTCCATACCACAATAAAATGTATTGGCTCCGCTGAGGCCTTGTTCTTCTTGCCAGAGTCACCACAAGTAACGCAAGTCTTGTGCCTGTGACATCACCTTACAGTTCAGTTTACTGTTCAAAATCCAAAGCCGAACTGTGCCACAAACCCAAATTTGGCTTCGGCTTTTGAAACAGTAATTTATGCGCAGAACTGAACTGTAATGTTGCAGGCACGAGATTAAGCAAATCTCATGTTACTTGTGGCGGGAACAAGACCTTAGCGGAGCCAATACAACATCCTAGCGATATGCCCCTCAATGTAGTAGATGGGCCAACCTCTTTAAATCTTGAGCCTTACAGAAATTATATGGGGCACATTTATCACGCTAGTATAGTTTTATGCCTATTTTTGTGCCTGTTTTTCTGTTGTTAGAAAGTTTAATTTTCTCCAGTTTATCACGCAAATCTATTTGTGTTGATAAATCAGTCTATTGTCATTCTTTAGTCATGTGTCATAATTTCTAGGTGTAATTTGTGGCTTTTGAAATTCGCAAATCTAATGGTTTAGAAAGTCGTATTTTTGCCTGAAAAGTCGTATCCATTAATTTTGCGACTTTTTAACTTCAACAGAGTCGCAAAAGATCCAGCTAAGTGCCGCAACATATGCCAGCCAGGATCTGGCGGAGTTTTGCACATGTTTATAAATCAAATTTATACGTTGTGGCGTAAATACATAAATCGCATCATCCCATTGATGAAACACTTAGACCTATCCCCGAAACAGACGGGAAAAAAAACATAATGCACATATAAGATGTAAGGTCAGGGTATAACCCTAACAATAAATGCGATTTTATTGAAAAATCTGCCCAACACACATAAAATTCGACTGAATTAGATGCAAAACCTCATGATAAATGTGCCCCTATGTTTCTTGGAGTTGAGAGGTTATTAGATAAAGAAGCATACTGGATACTTGCCTTGAATACAAAGGTCCCTGATGGTTTACATTTGCGTGGCGATCTCATGTTTTATTATTGAATTTATTATAGGTTATCATGGATACAGTATAATATATTTGTTTGAAATTTTGAATGCAACTAGAGTTGAGCGGACACCTGGAAGTTAGGGTTCGACTGGTTCCGGATCCGAACTTAACCCGAACTTGACCCCGAACCCCATTGAAGTCAATGGGGACCCAAACTTTTGGGCACTAAAATGGCCCTAAAAATGTAATGGAAAGGGCAAGAGGGTTGCGAAAGGCAGCAAAATATGCTTAAGAGCATGGCAAGGGCTCTGCAAACAAATGTGGATAGGGAAATAAATTAAAAGAAAATAAAGAAAAATTAAAAATGATTAACCTGCAACTCGGAGTTGGAGGTGGATATGGAGTCGGAGGTTGAGGAGGCGGTGAATGTGGTGTTGTAGGTGGAATTTTTTTTTGTTAGTTTTTTTTTTAAATTGGGGTAGCCCCCAAAATAATGGGACAAATTAAAAAAAAAAAGAAATCAAAGAATAAGTGCACTTGAGTACAAAATGAACGTGAGCTTGTCCACGTTGGCTGTGTTTTTATCAGTACGTTGCATTTGTCAGTAATGATGCCCCCTGCCGTGCTAAATACAAGTTCAGACAATACACTGGCCGCAGGGAAGGCCAGCACCTCCAAGGCATAAAGGGCAAGCTCAGGTCATGTGGACAATTTGGAGACCCAGAAGTTGAATGGGGCAGACCCATCAGTCAGTACGGGTAGGCGTGTGCACACGTACTGTTCCACCATGTTGTTCAAATGCTGCCTCCTGCTAAGAGGTTCCATATCAGCTGGTGGTGCCGGTTGCTGTGGTGTGGTGACAAAGCTTTCCCACATGTCGGCCATGCTAACCCTGCCTTTTGAGGTCCTGGCCGTGACCCAGCTGCGTTGGCGACCTCTTCCTCCTCCTCCATCTCTGCCTTCGCCTTGTGCTTCCACTTGGCCCCCCGTGTCAGTTGGGAATGCCCTCAGGAGCGCGTCTACCAGCGTGCGCTATTAGTCGCGCATCTTCCTATCACGCTCATCCTGCAACATAAGTGTTTGGGTATCAGTGCATTTAATGTCTTCCACTTCTGGGGCAGGGCTATGTGGATGGCTCGGGGAAACCCTGCCAGCAGAGTCATCAAAAAGCATAAGAGTCTGCTGCATGACTTGGAGCTAAGGCTGCTTGGCTGCTTTGCAAGGGGGTGAGATGAAAGACTGATGGGCATGGGCTACAGGTGCCAACTCTGCCCTTTCTGCAGAGGAATGGGTGGGAGATACTGTGAAGGAACTGGCGC
Organism: Bufotes viridis; assembly: GCA_033119425.1. Lineage (NCBI taxonomy): Eukaryota > Metazoa > Chordata > Amphibia > Anura > Bufonidae > Bufotes > Bufotes viridis. The sequence continues at coordinate 201,301,644 of CM065594.1, read as the reverse complement.
CACTGTCAGTCACCCAATCTACTATCACCTGTACTTGTTCTGGCCTGACCATCCGTAAAGTGCCATTCGGGCCTACCAAATAACGCTGCAGGTTCTGTCGCCTACTCCTACAAAACCAGTGTGTTTGCAACTAACTATCATACCACAAAGGTAGTATTTTCAAATACACATTTTGTATGTACTTTTATTTGCAGATCGTTATATTACTGTATGCCACAGGTTATCATGTCATGAATGCAGTATCTTTTTAGACATATCATATGCATAGAAATACTGCAACGTTGTGAATAGTGCACATGAAGTAGACAATGAAGTCCTGAGAGAGCTCCGTGTTCTAATTGCTAGTCATGCTGCATTTGTTTTAATAGCTACATGCATTCCCCGTGTAATAACAATTCTGAAACATCTATTCTTATGGCTCTGTTTTGTGCCATTCCTTTATTATTTCTACTAGAAGTTATGAATGAATTGCTAGCAGTCTGCAGTAAGGGTACAGAGGGGTAGTAACCAGTTGGGAGGGTGTCTCTGCGCAGCCTGACTCTATCCTTTTAGTGCTGCCATTGTCAGATTGTGCAGGTACACATACCCAACTGTTTACCACCCCTCTGTACCCTTACAGCAGACTGCTAGCAATTCACACATATTATATGCAGGGAAATACTGCAACGGTGTAAATAGTGCACATCAGGGGTGGACTGACCATTAGGGCACTCGGGCATGGACCGAGGGCCCGTGGCCAGTAGGGGGCCGCCCCCAGGGCAGACGCAGCGGCAGGGGACATCAGGAGATGAGCGCTTCCATTGCGCTCATCTCCATAGTCATCTGTAGGCGTGTCCTCTCCCTGTTCCTCTGATAGGCTGCCAGCACTAGGACGGCAGCCTATCAGAGGCCGGTGCAGGCGGCGCGATGACGTCAGCACGCCGCCGGAGCGGTACAGCTTGAGACACACGCCGGAAGAGGTCTGCATCGAATCGCTGGAGGTAAGTATAAGTGTTCTTTTTTTTTTTTCTTGGGGCTACTGGCACTTAAAGGGGACTAATGGCACTTAAGGGGGCTGCTACTGGCACATAAGGTGGACAGCTACTGACACATAAGGAGGACAGCTACTGGCACATAAGGAGGACAGCTACTGGCACATAAGGGGGACAGCTACTGGCACATAAAGGGGGAACGGCTACTGGCACATAAGGGGGTTACTGGCACATAAGGGGGATGGCTACTGGCACATAAGAGGGGCTACTGGCACATGAGGGGGGACTAATAACACATGAGGGGGGCCAAATGGCACATAAGGGGGACTACTGGCACATAAGGGGGGCTATTGGCACATAAGGGGGCTACTGGCACATAAGGGGGGACTAATGGCACATAAGTGGACTACTGGCACATAAGAGGGACTACTGGCACGTAAGGGGGGCTACTGGCACATAAGGGGGGGGACGGCTAGTGGCACAAAAGCGGGGACTACTGGCACATAAGAGGGACTACTGGCACATAAGGGGGGAGGCTACTGGCACATAAGGAGGGATGGCTACTGGCACATAAGGAGGGACGGCTACTGGCACATAAGGAGGGATGGCTACTGGCACATAAGGAGGGACGGCTACTGGCACATAAGGGGGGACGGCTACTGGCACATAAGGAGGGACGGCTACTGGCACATAAAGAGGGACGGCTACTGGCACATAAGGGGGGACGGCTACAGGCACATATGGGGGGGCTACTGGCACATATGGGGGGGCTACTGGCACATGGGGGGAAGCACATGAGAGGCACTTATTACTGGCACATGGAGGAGAGGCACAAGAGTGGCACATATTACTGGCACATGTGGTGGCATAGAGAGGCACATGTTACTGGCACATTATTATGGGGCACTATGGGGGCTTCTACTGAGGCCACAAAGAATGGGTATTTTATATGGGGGGCTCTGTGTGGTACTAGTATTACCAGGGGTATTATCTGTTTCTGCAGTGTAGTATTGGGGAGCACAGCGGCACAGTATTGGGGGTAGTAGGATGATTTGTCCAGAAGATGGGAGGATGATGGAAAAGTAGTAAACTAAGATTTTTTTTTGTTAAACTGCAGAGATGGAAAATGGCGACAATATGGCGGTCTGGTCTGAAGGTCTGAAAGGAGAAGACGAGGACAAAAAACATCTACATCAAAGAAGACGTCACTGGACGTAATAGGTAAGTGCCCTGTATTTCTGTAGTGATGGGATCAGAGGCATAACGATGGCGGTGTGACCAGGTAGTGGAGGCGGGATATAGGTGTGGCTGGAGGTATAACATGGGCGTGGCTGGAGGTAGGGCATGGGTGGGGCCTGGAAGGGGGCCCTTGATTTATTTTGCCCGGGGGCCCCGAGGGTTCTCAGTCAGCCCCTGGTGCACATGAAGTAGGCAATGAAGTCCTGAGATAGCCCCCTGTTCTATTTGCTAGTCAGACTGCACTTGTTTTAATAGCTACATGCATTCCCCATGTAATAACAATTCTGGAACATCTATTCTTTCTATTCTTATGGCTCTATGTTGTGCCATTCCTTTTTAATTTCTACTAGAAGTTATGAATACATTTCTAGCAGTCTGCAGTAAGGGTACAGAGGGGTGGTAACTATTTGGAGTATGTCTCTGCACAGCCTGACTTTATCCAATCAGTGCTGCCATTCAGAGGCGTAGCTAACGGCTCATGGGCCCTGGTGTAAGAGTTCAGCTTGGGCCCCCCTTCCCTCAGTGCTTTGTGTGTCTTCTTATGCGGCACAAGGGTCTTTGGGCCCCCTCAGGCTCCTGGGCCCGGTAGCGACTGCTACCTCTGCACCCCCTATAGCTACACCCATGCTGCCATTGTCAGACTGTGCAGGTACCAGGGGCGGACTGAGTGGTCGGGCACTTCGGACGTGGTTGGCGCCCAGTACTGAAAATTATTTCACCCGATGTCTCTGAGCAACACCAGGCTATTGGGGCCCGGCGGCCGGAGCTACTTACGTGTCAGGAGTGGCCCAGCATCCGGAGCTACATGCGTGCACGGAGGCGCGCCGTCGTCACGTACTGACGTCAATGTGCGATGCCTCCACAGGCCACTGAGGCCGGATTTTTTTAAGCAGACAGTGTGCGGATGGATTTTCTCCATACACTGCCTTACAAAGGCAAGAAATTGGGCTCGGCCACACATTTGTCAGCAATCTTTAGAGCCTGCAAGCCTGCATGGCTGGAGGCGGAACATGGGTGGGGCCTGGAAGGGGCTCTTCATTTATTTTGCCCGGGGCCCCTGAGAGTTCTCAGTCTGCCCATGGCAGGTACACACCCAACTAGTTGCCACCCCTCTGTACCCTTACTGCAGACTGGTAGGAATTCATTCATAACTTCTAGTAGAAATAATAAAGGGATGGCACAACATACAGACATAAGAACAGATGTTCCAGAATTGTTATTACATGGGGAATGCATGAAGCTATTAAAACAGACATGTCAGGAGTGGTGAAGGGTCCTCTTTAATCATGTGCGCATTCTGCACCTGTTTTTAAGTCACATGTTGTAATTAAATTGCCAAAGGCTGTATCTCACACTGTACCATGCCAAGACTGCACAGCGCGGTTGAAACATGTCTGCTCTGGAGTGTTACCAGGAGTGCTATTATACCTAGATTTTAATATATGGAGATACATTATAACGATTTTATTCAACACTTTTTTCTTTAGTTCTGAGCCATGTACCGTCTTACCTTATGCACATCTTCCCATGCTTTTTTTTCCCAATTTGGCTTTCTTGACCTGTTTTCACCATGTACACAGATCACTTTGTTATTTTTTTTTTACATCCTGTATGTAGTATTTCCTGTTGTATTCAACCAAACCCATGATGCACTTCTCCTTTCTCTGCCACAGTTCTGCCTCCACCCCTGACAACACCCAGCTAGTTACGTAGACGCTCCCCTATCACTGCCCCAACCCTGGACATCACAGGAAATAATGAATAGAAAGAATGACAAGAAAATTGAAAATAATCAAAACAGTAAGGTACGTCCATACGTGGCAAATACGTTGCGGACATGCAGAAAATCTGGAGTTATGGGTGGAAAATCTGCAGCATATTATAGTACCAGCAAAAGGAATACTCTCATGCACAAAAAAAAATCACGTCTGTAACTCCAGTAAAGTGAAGAGGAGGCACTCACCAAGGTAGATAATATTCAAATTTTATTCAGCACACACCGGTGCACTTCGAAGGTAGGGGCATAGACAGAGTGTCATACAGCAAACAAGCAGCGATAGCTATTTCGCGCAACACGCGCTTCTTCAAACTGCACACCTAGTCGTCAAATGATGACGTCAATTTAAAGCGCTAGCGTTCATTGAGTCCCAAGCGCCCTGTAGCCTGTGTACGGAGGATCCACCTACTCTCACGTTGCAAAAGTAGGCGGTGTCTATTACCTCCACTTGGCAGCGGGCAGACTGTCTCCAATCCTACAAAGTGCAGCGGTTTCAGGTCCCCAGAGTGTACCTCCCGAAAGTGCTCAATCACCCGCGGGCACCCTTTTCCTGAGGTTATGGAGGATACATGCTCTCTAATACGTTCGTTCAAACATCTTTTTGTCTTACCTATGTAGAAGCAGCCACAATCGCACACCAAAGCGTACACGACGTGGGTGCTTCTATAGTTAATAAATTCTTTTATTCTGTGGTACTGGCCAGCAAAGGATATCACCTTCATCTGTAGGCCATACTTATACATATTGCAGTTGCCACATTTAAAATGTCCCACTGGTTTGCATTTTGACAGCCAATCTTCACTCCGTGGTGTAATGAACCTGCTACGTACTAACTCCAGAAAAAGATGTGGTTGAGGACATGAGGAGAGTCGAGGAACAGTTTTCCCAACGGATGCTTCTGCAGGGAACCCAAAGTAAACAGAGAACACAGGGGAGTTGTAGTAGACCCAATAGGTTTCCCATGACATTTAAGTATAGTCCTATGGCAGAAAAAATCAGGTCCGTAATTTTAAATCACTGGGATATCCTGAAATGCTAGCCCAGATTAGTACAGAAAAACCGCTGGTCTCGTTCCAGAGAACACACACGATTAGGAATAAGTTAGTACGTAGCAGGTTCATTACACCACGGAGTGAAGATTGGCTGTCAAAATGCAAACCAGTGGGACATTTTAAATGTGGCAACTGCAATATGTGTAAGTATGGCCTACAGATGAAGGTGATATCCTTTGCTGGCCAGTACCACAGAATAAAAGAATTTATTAACTGTAGAAGCACCCACGTCGTGTACGCTTTGGTGTGTGATTGTGGCTGCTTCTACATAGGTAAGACAAAAAGATGTTTGAACGAACGTATTAGAGAGCATGTATCCTCCATAACCTCAGGAAAAGGGTGCCCGCGGGTGATTGAGCACTTTTGGGAGGTACACTCTGGGGACCTGAAACCGCTGCACTTTGTAGGATTGGAGACAGTCCGCCCGCTGCCAAGTGGAGGTAATAGACACCGCCTACTTTTGCAACGTGAGAGTAGGTGGATCCTCCGTACACAGGCTACAGGGCGCTTGGGACTCAATGAACGTGCCGATATGTCAGTTTTCTTATAGGCTTCAGCCGGATGTGTTGTCGTTCTGTGCAAGTCTTTCTGTATTGTAGTATATTTTTTTGTATTGTTAGCGGGTGTGTCCCGCAATTGTCTGAACGTAATAGCGAGTGGCGTCCAAGGTATCCTGGTAACCCGGGACGCTAGCGCTTTAAATTGACGTCATCATTTGACGACTAGGTGTGCAGTTTGAAGAAGCGCGTGTTGTGCGAAATAGCTATCGCTGCTTGTTTGCTGTATGACACTCTGTCTATACTCCTACCTTCGAAGTGCACCGGTGTGTGCTGAATAAAATTTGAATATTATCTACCTTGGTGAGTGCCTCCTCTTCACTTTACTGGAGTTACAGACGTACATTTAGGACTTTATTGGATTGAGCACCACCTGAGCGGTTGATCGTGGAGAATCCAGCTGAGGCTTTGTTTGGTCCTGACTGCCGTGGGGGGAGTGTTGCCGTTGTTGCTTCTGACTTATGCATCACAAAAAAAAAATCAGCAGTGGAAATTTACCTGTGGCAAATTCCACCGCATGTCAGTTTATGCTACGGATCTGCAATACTACAAGTCTGGGCAAAAAAATTGCATGGTTCACAAATCCAGGGCAATAAATTGTGTCCGTTCCTATAAGCAAAGTATTTGCAAAGTGGGTTGAGTTTAAAAAACTGTGACATGTTGTAGAATGGAGTTATATTTGATGCTGACTGAAAAAAAAAATCGTAGAGCATCTGTAGAAATGAATGGGGTCGCAGCGTGACTTGCAAGTTGCTGCTGAGATCACGATCGCAGCACCTTGTGAGTCACGATGCAAACCTATTCATTTCTATGGCTACACTGCTAGATAGCAATCTTTGTTCGCGTAACAGGTGTCGCCACCAAGATCACCGTGAAGCTACAGACATATGCATCAGTGAAGGTTTTGACTCAGTAATATACTGTATGTGAGCATTGAGAAACCAGGAAAGTGGCAGGAACGATGATTTCTAATGAGATGAGAAAACATGACGAACCTGTGGAGTCACATTTTTGAAATACAGTACCCTAGAATAGGTTAGTTAAATGTTATTTCATGTTATTTGATGCATTGTACAACCTAGCATAATTTTGTATGGTATAAGTCAGGGTTAACAAACCTGACTCTGCCCTGTAGGAAGCTAGGTGATGGACTTAGGTCTTCCCCAGTTCAGTTTAGATTTAGCTGAGGAAGTGAGATAAGCGACATGTGCTCATTACTTTGCATCAAGAAAGCCATTTTTAATTTACAGTGCTCCAGAAAGAGCGACAGAGAGCATTGGAGTCACTCAGTAAGGTATTCGCTGTCTAAAAACTAAACACAAATCACAAAAAAAAAAAAAAGATAAAAGCATCCTGCACGATATGATAAATAAATATGCGGATGTCTATGGCTATATTTATGAAAAAAAAATTACAGAAAACAATAACACAATAGATCCAATCATTATATATGGACTAAGCCCACATTCTGATATAATAAAATCTGAGACTCTTAGCCAAACCATATCTGTGCCCACCTACCCAGCACCAAGGTGGTCTCAATCAGGCAGGTCCTACTCTAAACCTATGTTGAGAAGAGCAGACTCTGCACATATAGTGTGCTGTTCCTAGTCACCTTTATGTGCATCCAGCAACCAATGAGAGGAGGAGCAAGCACAGCTATATCTACCACCCTAATCAAGGCGGCCTGTTTGATAGGAAGCGAAAAGGGCACAAGAATGCTACTCCCAGGATAAAATAGAGTGGCATTCACACTTGAAGGTGCCCCCAAGTATGTACTACAAATGAAACAAAAATCACTGATCCTCTGCCCGCCCCCCACCGCTTATTTTCAGGATGGTCGAGCGTGGCAAGCAGAGTGTAAGCACATTGCTGACACTCTGCTTGTAACGGCTGACATCCGTGCAGGCACGGATGTCAGCCTAATAACCCCTTCCATGCCGCGGTCCGTAGGGACCGCTGTATGGAAGTGGTTAAGAGGGAGGGAGCTGCTGTGGGGGGCTGCTGTGCCTGGTGCAGCCCCCCTAGCTCCAGTCCCCAGATTCTCTCCCTCCCCATCCTTCAAAGGCGTCCTGCTTGCCATGGCAACAGAGGTCTGATCAGACTTTTGCTAAAGACAAAAGTCTGATCAGACTAAGTGTCAAGTAAAAAATACAGTACAGTACATTATATAATGTACTGTACTGTATTATAAAGACACCAGATCCACTGGATCTTCAAGAACCAAGTAGGTCTGGGTCCAAAAAAAAATGTAAAAACTGTGAAAAAAGGTAAAAACAAAAAAACACATTTATCACTAATGAAAAAAATAAATAAATACAGTACACATGTTATATGTCACCACGTCCGTAATGACCTGATCTATAAAATGGGTTTGTTACTTTCCCCGTACGGTGAACGTCATAAAAAAAAAACCAAAAAACTATGATAAAATTGAAATTTTGCCCACCTCACTTCCCAAAAAAGTTAATAAAAGTGATCAAAAAAGTTGTATCTATACCCAAATGGTACTAATCAAACCGTCAACTCGTCCCGCAAAAAATGATACCTTACCTAAGAAAATCGCCCAAAAAATAAAAAGATTATGGCTCTCAGGCTATGCAGACACTAAAACATGATTTTTTTTTGTTTCAAAAATATGATTGTGTAAAACCTAATTAAATAAATAAAAAGTAGACATATTAGGTATCACTGCGTCCGTAAGAACCTGAACTATAAGAATAACACATGACCTGACCCTTCAGGTGAACACCTCAAAAAACAAAAAGTGTAACAGCAAGCGATCAAAAAGTTATATGCACCCCAAAATAGTGACATTAAAACCGTCATCTCATCCCGCAAAAAATGAGCCCCTACCTAAGACAATTGGACAAAAACTAAAAAAATTAGGTATTGCCGCGTCTGGAAGAATCTGCTCTATAAAAATAACACATGTCCTAACCCCTCAGATGAACACAGTCACAAAAATAAAATAAATACGGTCCCAAAACAGCTATTTTTTTCCATATTTTCCATTTTAATCATTTTTTTCCAGTAACAAAGCAAGAGTTAACAGTCAAACAAAACTCTATATTTATTGCCCTGATTCTTCAGTTTACAGAAACAGGGCGCAGAAGGAAAGGAACGCCATATGGTTTTTGGAAGGCAGATTTTGACGGACTGGTTTTTTGACACCATGTCCCATTTGAAGCTCCTCTGATGCACCCCTAGAGTAGAAACTCCATAAAAGTGACCGCATATAAAACTACACCCCTCAAGGTATTCAAAACTGATTTTACAAACTTTATTAACCCTTTAGGTGTTCCTCAAGAGTTTATGGCAAATGGAGATGAAATTTCAGAATTTCTATTTTTTATTACCTTGTCTCACAAAAATGTAGTATAGAGCAACCAAAAATCATATGTACCCTAAAAATAATACCACCAAAACTGCCAGCTTATCCAGTAGTTTCCAAAATGGCGTCACTTTTTTGGAGTTTCTACTCTAGGGGGGCATCAGGGGGGCTTGAAATGGGCCATGGTGTAAATAAACCAGTCCATCAAAATTTGCTTTCCAAAAACCATATGGCGTTCCCTTCATTCTGCGTCCTGCCATTTGGCGAAACGGCAGTTTACAACTACATATGGGGTGTTTCTGCAAACTATAGAATCAGGGCAATAAATATTGGGTTATGTTTGGCTGTTAACCCTTGCTTTGTTCCTGGAAAAAATTGATTCAAATGGAAAATTTGCCCAAAAATCGAAATTCTGAAATTTTATGTCCATTTGCTATGAACTCTTGTGGAACACCTAAAGGGTTAACAACGTTTGTAAAATCAGTTTTGAATACCTTGAGGGGTGTAGTTTCTAGAATGGGGTCATTTTTGGGTGGTTTCTTTTATGTAAACCTCACAAAGTGACTTCAGACCTGAACTGGTCCTTAAAAATTGGGTTTTTGAAATTTTCTGAAAATTTTCAAGATTTGCTTCTAAACTTCAAAGCCTTGTAACGTCCCCAAAAAATAAAATGGCATTCCTAAAATGATCCAAACATGAAGTAGACATTTGGGGAAAGTAAAGTAATAACTATTTTTGGAGGTATTACTATGTATTTTAGAAGTGGAGAAATTGAGACTTGAAAATTAGCAAATTTTTCTAAATTTTTGGTAAATTTGGTATTTTTTTATACAAAAAAATGAACTTTTTTGACAAAATGTTACCAGTGTCATGAAGTATAATATGTGACGAAAAAACAATCTTAAAATGGCCTGGATAAGTAAAAGCGTTTTAAAGTTGTCATCACATAAAGTGACACTGGTCAGATTTTCAATGCGTCGCCCATACCTGTGACGTCATGAAAGAGCGCCCAGAGGCCGCAGCGCAGGTAAGTACACTGCTGCGGAGTACTTACCATGGCAGCCAGGACTTCAGTAGCGTGGCTTACACTGGGGCCCCGATCGGAACTGCTGCTGCGCATGAGCAGAACTAAACGTCGGATCCGGCGATGCGCCGAAACGACGTTTAGCTTAATTCCGGATCCGGATTAATGCACTTCAATGGGCATTAATTCCGGATCCGGCGTTGCGGCATGTCTTCCAGATTTTTGGACGGAGACAAATCCGCAGCATGCTGCGGTTTTGTCAACGTACAAAAAACATTCACATACTGAATGGAAGACATCCTGATGCATCCTGAACAGATTTCTCTCTATTCACAATGCTTTAGGATTATCCTGATCAGTAGCTTTCCGTTCTAGAGCCCCGAGGACGGAACTCTAGGACGGAAAGCAAAAACGCAGATGTGAAAGGGGCCTAAGACGGCACAAAAACACTGATGCAACAGATTATTGTCACATGGGTGACAAAATAAAGTTAAAGAAAGGGGTCTTGCTACTTTTTTTTTTACAGTAAAAACTGGTGTAAAAATGTGTGTAAATGCCCCCCATTATTTTTGAACTGGTACGTCTCCAGATGGAAGCTGTTTACATGATCTCCAGGTGGTGATATCTTTGGATTTACTTTAAATGTAAGCCATCTTAAATATGTACCCCCGGCCAAGAGTTTTTTTATTGTTCTGATTTAAGATCATATTAGGAGATAACAGAACATAATAACTGCCTTAAATTCCAGCGAGTTCCTGTAAGATATGTGATGTTACATAATAATTATAGTGTAGTAAATAATTTCATAGAAATATATGCAATGCATAGTCGCCACTACAGTAGGTTTACACATAGGCTTTTGCTAAAAACAAATATACATATGTGCAGTACCCCAGACCTGAGGGTACTACAATTGTTATGGCTTTTAATGTAATGCTTTTGTAATGTTCATGCTATACATCCTGTTCACCAGCAGATGGGCTATGATTGGCATTGTTTGGTAACATGAACGGTACTTGCCATCTTTTTCCTTCCATCTTGGTAGAAGTGGGCTGGTCTGATTTCCTGCCAGGGCTAGTCAGAGAGAGGAAAGTGAGGAAGTCTGTGATCCAGTCTGAAGACCATGAGAGACCCCAGAGGCAGCTCATCTAGGAGGAACACTGCCCCAGAGACCTTGCAGGGTCCCAGGCTACAAAAGATCTGTAAACTCCAGAATATTTTTGCCTGCAGAGTGATCAAGCAATGATGTTATTAAGACTCTGCTGCAAGGTGAGGGGAAACACTCTAAGACACCAGCACCGCAGTTCAAGACAAACATAAATAGAAGCCTGCATCATACAGTGGACACCTACAGCCACAGGTGCCAGAGTACATCCATAGGGAAGGAAATCAGGAGAGAGAAACTGTCAGCTAGCAAATTTCTTAGTATCATCTTCTGCCACATTAACAGCCACCATGCCCCATTACCTAAAAGGAGAAATTGCACTTTGTAAAAACTGCTGCTGAATGTGCTGCTACCTATTTTTGCACTAAGTAGAGAAAGACATTCTTTGTTCCATAATCTCTGTGTCACGCTTCGGTGTGGGAGGGAAACCTGCACCGAATGTAGGAGGGAAAGGGGTGAGGGAAAAAGGCCTGGAAACTAGGGAAGGGAGACGATCACCTCCTAAAGAAACCCTAATCAAAGTCCTGACTGACTGCAAGTATGAACTGACCCCGAAGGTAGGTGAGTTCATACACCAGAACCTAAAGTCCTAACTCACCCTGTAGGACCCTGGTACTAATGTTAGGACAAGAGACAACCTGTTCCTCCAAACTGTAGGATGAACAGGAGTCTCCCTCAGGCCTAAACACAAATGACAGGGAAAAAAGCAACACAAGAAAACCCACAAAATAAACAAAATGGGAAGAAGAAACTCAACTTCAAATGGCTATGGAAGCACAGGAACTCTGCCAAGGTCAAAACACCAGCAATCCACAAGCAAGACTGAAGCTATAAACTGCACTGCATGGTGGAAGAAGCCACAATAAATAGGGAAAGTAAAATGACCACATAAGCAACAACTGAGGCAAGGGAAAAGGAACCTGTCAGATCAAACCACGTGTTGCCAGTCTCACTGATCTACTGGCACCTGCCACTGGAATGTCCGTGACACTGTGCCTGGTTCCTTCACATCACTTATTCTCTACACTAAACACCTGGGAGCGACGGCCTAAATGTGAGGACACCGTGACACAACACATCATCAGGGCCTCTGCCACTCCCATCCCCTGCACTCGCTCCTCATGGGCTTGCTGCATGTGAACAGCACCAATGCAGAGTCCAGCAAAACACAAAGAGGCAGCACTTCTAAATTATATAAATCCAGTATTGATTTTAATCCATACGCAACATTTTCAGCTAAGACTTTTTCAAGCATGCTTGAAAAAGGTTTCTTAGCCAAAACATCGCATATGCATTAAAATCACAGACTTTTGCGGATATTTTTCTGCAATTTTGGGTTTTAAGTGTAGGTAGGGGCACATACTTCCCTAAAAGGGTGCCTTCACACATAACAGATTCATCTGTTTCCTGCCCCTGCAAACCTATGAATAGAACTGATTTTCAGTCTCAGAAATTTTCTGCAACAAAATCTATCATGTGTATCAGGCTCCCTTAAAAGGGAAATATGTGCCACCATATAAAATACTAATACACACGCATTTTTTTTTTTAAGCTTAAAAAAGAAAAAAATGGGTAATCTATCGGAAAAAAACATTAGGCAGTGTTGGAAAAAAAAATACAAGATGCAGAGCATGTTGCAATTTGAAAAACTGCACCTGAAGGGTAGAAAAAAATGCCACTACAAAAAAAAAAAAACACCTGTGTCCTGCATTTAATATTTCCCACAGACCTTCATGCAACATCTGGAGCTGGTGTTTTGTGCCTAAAAAATAAAACATTGCAAACAATGCAAGCAACAAAAAAAAAAAAAACACCAAAGCCGCAAACCCTCAAAAACACTTGAAAAATAAACTGTGTGACACCAGCTTTATCAGACCAATGTATTACTGTCCTGCAGCGGTGGCAGGGAGCGCACGGCGTCATAGCAACCAATGACGCCGTGCACTCCGGCTGTAAAGAAGAAATCCAGTCCTGGTTACCACAGACTGGTCACATCCGGATTTAACGGACGTGTGCATCTAGCTATAGGGTGCCTTGACATATGGAAAATTCTGCCAGAAAATCCACAGGTGCAGTCATTTACAAACATGCAGATTTTTTGGGTGTGAATTATGGTGTTAATTATCCCAAACACTATGTACATACATAAATCTTCTTTCTTAAGTAGAACTGAAAAAAAGAAGTCCCTAGAGGGTGAAGCCCATGGAGATTTTGACAAAAACTAAATGAGAGGGTTGATAACCCAAAAAATTGTCCTTGTACAGGGCCACCCTTATTGAGATAAAACATAACTTTTACTATTAATTCTAAAAGAAAATATAAGTGTGATCCATTAAAACTATAGGGGTACCGCTGTCACTATTATGTTATGGTGTACAGATCACATCTATCATCTATTGGCTCAAAGTGCACATGGTGGGGGGGTTGATCCACCAGTATTTTAGAGTGAATCTATAGGTATCTTTGTTTGGTCTGGCTGCAGGCTACCTATTGGATTCTTACGAAATAGCATAGGAGTATTCGATTTTGTGAATACTCACTTTAATGAGCAGTCATACATAGGGGTAAAGAGTGACCTCTTCTACTCCTGAGGTCTCTCCTTACTCCTTTCTTATACACCTAAGCGGAGGAAGGAGAGAGGGGGAGAAGGTATGTTCAGATCACACATATACACTCTTATAAGAACCTAGGTGTGGAGAGGGACCTCTTCCACTGCTGGGGTCTTTTCTTACACACCTAAGCAGGGGAAAGAGAAGGGGGAGAAGGCACACTAAGGTTGCCCACACACACACTTCTATCAGGAGGTAGATTCTGAAGGTCTGTTAGCAAGCACTATTCCATGCCAGAGGTAACTAGTGGTTCCTTGCCTAAAAAGAGATACCTATGAGCAAATCCTCCCTACATGTTTCACCAGTGCACTGTCTTCATCAGGGATTTAACTTATTATGGTTAACTTACTCTGACTTATATTGTTTAATACTATGTAACTGCATTTATATGATTTCTGTGATATATATATCCTGTTCATTTGCACTGTGTTTGCACAACACTGTGAAAACGGTCAGTGAATACTGAGAGACTATTGGGGCTTTCTAGCTAATAATGAGAAGCTAGTAATTTTCCACTGTTGCATGGGGGGGCGGGGGGGGGGGTTGAAGATAGTATGTTTTGGAGGGAAAAAGTCAGACTTGTTTACCACCAAAACCAGACAGAATGACCTTTTGGATGTCTGGTTTAGCTATGTTATTATGTCTGAAGACTTGTTTTTGTCTGGAAAAACTACTGTGTCACTGCCATTGGAAATCATTCTTCCCCACTAGAAGGTTCTAGATCAGCTAGAATGTGTATATAAAGAGAGCAGTCAGAGCCCCTAGTGTTCTGCAGTTTGGTATCAGTGCATAGAAAAGACTCCAATCTGCATGGAGATATCAAATAGCGGTGGCAGCATCTCCCGAAACGTTGCAAATCTTTGGTATGCTGTGAAGTCTTCAATAAAGATGAAGTTATGGGAGATGCTGCCACCGCTATTTGATTTCTCCATATTTTCTGGCTGATTGAATCTGTGGCTGGTGCGGGGCTGTTGCATCTTTCCACTAGGACTACGGACCGGTGTGTGCTGTTCCTGCACTACTTGTTTTCCAATCTGTATGGGTGACCAGAAGAAGACGCTGAGATGGGGATGCTGGGTGATAGAGCATGGGTCACCTCACCTGCCCTGTGACGAAGGAGCCAGCCAGACTACTGAGTCACAGACCGTGGGCCTCTAGCCTTTTTCCAGGGTATCAGCCTTCTGAGAGAGAGGGATGGACAGCATCAAACCCTTTTTCTGCTGCCAGATAGGAGACTGGAGAAGCCAGCACAGTGCCTTGCCTGTATTGTTTTGTACTTGAGTCGCTCCTGTAAAGAAGTACACTGGTTAACTTAACCCTGACTCTCTGGACTTATTTCTTATTGGGGTGCACCACACCTTATCATCTCTTCCAGAGAGCAGCAACACGCGGTGACACTTCAATGGTGTCCAGGGGACCCAGTGTAGCATTTGGGCCACCCCAAACCCAGCCACTGCAAATCTACAACACATTATTAACGCTGCAGAATGTCAATTCCGTGGTAGATCACAACACAGAGACAATTTTCAGCCCCATAGGATAACATGGGGGAAGTCTTGATTTCTCAAATTTTCTGGAGGAACGTGTGAGGGCACCCTTAGGATCCATACATTAATGAATTTTTTTTATTGCCACTAAAAATGACAAAGAAACTGCTTGTGTCCTTTTTTATGCTGCATTTGTTTTTATGGACTTTTTAGTGGTGTTTTTGAGATGCTGCATTTTTCCCCCTACATTTACACAGCAAAAATATGATATGTATTCCCGAACAATGCTAAAAATAACATGTTGATCCAACAGGACAGAGAAGTACAAGTTCTTCCTTTATATTTCCCATTCCTTTCCAACTCATACACTTTGCTGGTACGGAAAAACAGTGCATAATTCGCACTGTGTGCAGGTACTCTTAGGGTATATCCACACGGTCAGGTTTCCTCATGTAGTTTTGGAAGCCAAAACCAGGAGTCGAAATTGGCATACAACTCATGCAGATTTTGTTGCGCGCTGTAGTTTATCTCCTGTGTAGATATACATTTAGGGAATACAAGTATTTACTCTCTGTACTATTTATTGTCTGCATATTGTGATATACTATAACCATGGTCATTCTCTTTTAGTATTGTCACTCTGTGTATGACCTGTGAACTGAGACATCACTATGTGCATTACTCTTAGGGCTCATTCAGATGGCGGTATACTGTCCGGATCAGGATCCATTTTTTTTTGCGGATTAGATGCCGTCCCATTCACTTCTATGGGGCCTTTTCTTCCATTGCACAGCTCAGCAAAACAAATGAAACATGTCCTATACTTGTCAGTGAAAATCAGGACATTTTTTTGCGGACATGCTGAACTGTCTGCAAAAAAACGGATCCGCATTTTTGCGGGCAGCATACGGTTGAATGAGCCCTTATACTGTGACTTCACTACATTATACTTGTGTTTATTATTCCTGAGTTCTGTGACATTAAGGTGGTCTTCAGCCTTTAGGTGTGACATGACTGTGTGCATTATCCTTGTATTATGATGTGTTTATTATCACTGTGTGCCATGGCATCACTGTGGTCCTTGGCCACTAGCTGTGATACACTGTGACTATTCTTCCTTTGTTGTTACTTTACTTTGACATTAGCTACTTACTGTCTTTACTGTCTTTTTTTTATCCTTGTGCAGAGATATCACTTTTTATTATCGCTGTTTTGTGACCTTTGTTTATTATACCTGTCCTATGACATTACTGTGTTTATTATATCTGTGCTATGACATTACCATGTTTATTATATCTGTGCTATCACATTACCATGTTTACTATATCTGTGCTATGACATTACTGTTTTTATTATATTTATGCTATGACTTTACTATGTTTATTATATCTGTGCTATGACATTACTGTGTTTATTATGCCTGTACTATGATATACTGCGTTTATTATGCCCCTTATTTCAGTGACTGGGTTTGAGGTGACCCCAACACTATGCTGAATCCCCTCGACACTATCAAGGTGTCACCACATGTTGCTGCTGTCTCTAGGGGATGGTAAGGGGTGGTGCACCACAATAGAAAATGTCCAGAGAGTCAGGGTTTGCAGTAAACCAGTGTGCTTTTTAACTGGAGGAAGTACAAAACAATATAGGGAATGCACTGAGCTGGCATCTCTAGTCTCCTCCCTGGAAGAAGAATGTTTTGTGCTGAGGAAGGCTGTCTTTCTGGCTCTCAGAAGGCTGATACCCTGGCCAAAGGTTGGCGGCCCTGCAGGGTCTGCATCTCAGTTGTCGGACAGGTTATCTCCATCTCAGCATCATCGTCTGGTTACTCATGCAGTCTGGCAGAGTCTCTCCTACCAAACCCTGGTCTCTATCTGCAGACACCTAAGGGCCCCCACTGCTCTACTTTTATTCAGTTTCTAGCTGATCCAGAACTTTTCAATGGGAGGGGTGAAGCTGGAGAAGCACAGCCTAACAGAAATAATGTTGCATTTCCTGGCTGCCATAGACCAAGCAGTTTCCAGACATAAACAACCATATGACAGAGCTAAACCAGATGATCAAAAGTTCATTGTAACTGTTTTTTTTTTTGCCTCCAAAACTTAGTTCTGCATATTCCCACATGACAGCAATGGAAAATTACTAGCTGCTCAGTGTAGGGTACAGCCATACTGTACGGAGTGAATAAAAAAAAAGAAAAATTCTGTACAGTGACGAGCAGAAGGGTAACAATGTTTTGAACTTTTGATTTTTAGGCTCCGTATCTAACCATCCACTACAACCTTGAACGTGAGGCCATCATTTTATATACAATCATCTTAACTACCTCATACATAAATTGGACTTTCAACTATTTAGCAAATGATTAGTTATGCAGATTCTTGTCATGTAACTGCATTGTTACTGTTTTGCTCCTTATTCTTCTTGTATACTACAAATTACAATCTGTTCTCACATTCCCTAATAGCTCAGTGTGTTCTTAGGTTGATTCCCAAGCGAAAGGTCACTGGTTAGAATCCAGGACCAGCCATGAAGAAAATTTCCCAAGAAAAGAGAAACAGCATCATCCAGTGTATCGATAGGGGTATCTAGGCCAAGAAAATTGGCAAACTGCATCATCTGAGTGCCATGACAGTTGGAAGAATACGAAATGAAGTCCGTCCATCGATTCCACAGCCAAGAGGTGGACGTCTAAGCAACATATCAGAGTAAACAAGTCGACTCATCACAAGGTCTATCCGTTCTGGCGTGACAAACACGACAGTGGAGGTGGCTCATATGCTTTGTAATAGGGAGATTACAGATGTACATGCAAGCACTGTGCGACGTGCATTACACAAGTCTGGAATGGTGACCTTAAAAAAAGTTGAAGAAGCCTCGACTTTAATATTGTCATAAGAAGTGTCATCTCGAGCTTGCAAAAAAGTACAAGCAGTGGACAGTAGAAGACTGGAAATGTGTTCAAATGGGTCTGGAAGAAACAAGGGAAGAGGGTACTAACAGATAGAGAAATTGAAGAAACTGTCAAGTTCGGTGGAGGAAGCCTGATGATATGGGGTTGTTTCACAGCCAAAGGCGTTGGATACCTGATCAGGATTGATGGTGGTCTCAGTGCTGAGCTATATGTGAGTATCCTAGTTACAAGACAAGTTACTTCTTACACTGGAGTACTGTGGGTATGAAAAGGACGACATAGTGTTCCAGCAGGACTACGATCCGAAGCATATGTCGAGATTGGTGAACAAATGGTTCAATGACAATGAAGTAGAGGTGTTGGATTGGCCCTACAGTCCTCAGACCTCAACCCAATCGAACACTTGTGGGTAGAGTTGTAGAAAAAGCTTTATTCGTACTCAAATGAGTTGACTAGTATTTACCAACATTGGGAACGTGTAGAAGAGACCTGGGAACACATTTTGGTCAAGACATGCTTGAATCTGATCGAGAGCATGCCCAGAAGTATTCAGGCAGTGTGGATAGCCAAAGGTGGATTTACAAAACACTAACAAAATAATTAAAATAAAAATGTTGCATTTTAGGAGCAAACAGTAACAATGCAGTTACATGACAAGATTCTGCATAACTAATCATATGCTAAATAGCTGCAAGTCCAATTTATGTATAAGATAGCCAAGATGATTGTCTATAAAATCAGTGGCGTAGCTATAGGGGTCGCAGCGGTCGCAATTGCCCCCTCCAGGAGCGACAGTCTAAAGCCCTATTTAACTTTAGTTTAACTTGCGCACCGCCGGCCGCCCTCTCTGGCCTACCGACAAGTTATTTGAGGTTTTGAGGACCTTTTCCACTCAGCCAATCAGTGGCTGCAGCTGTGTCACATGTCAGGCCAGGGATTTCCTGCTCAGCCAATCACTGGCCTGACACATGACATAACTGTGGCCACTGTTTGCCTTAGTGGGAAAGCTCCTCAAGACCTCAAACAACTTGTCGGGAGGCCAGAGAGAAGATACCAGGACCAGTGCCACACAGAGGAGAAGAGGAGCTGCTACAGAAGGGACCAGGACCAGGTGAGCATAATGTCTTTACATAATATTAATAGAGGGGGGAAATGTGACATATGGGGGGGGGGGGATGTGACATGGAGAGGGAGAAATGTGACATTTCCCCCACCATGTGACATTTCTTCCTCCTCCATGTGACATTTCTCCCACCTCCATGTCACATTTCCCCCCTTTCCATGTCACATTCCCCCCCCCCCATGTCACATTTCTCCCCTCTCCATGTCACATTTCTCCCCCATGTCACATTTCTCCCCCCTCCATGTCACATTTCTCCCCCCCTCCATGTCACATTTCCCCCCTTTCCATGTCACATTCCCCCATGTCACATTTCTCCCCTCCATGTCACATTTCTCCCCTCTCCATGTCACATTTCTCCCCTCCATGTCACATTTCTCCCTCTCCATGTCACATTTCTCCCCCTCTATGTCACATTCCCCCCATGTCACATTTCTCCCCCCATGTCACATTTCTCCCCTCTATGTCACATTTCTCCCCCTCTATGTCACATTTCTCCCCTCCATGTCACATTTCTCCCCTCTCCATGTCACATTTCTCCCCCTCCATGTCACATTTCTCCCCCTCCATGTCACATTTCTCCTCTCCATGTCACATTTCTCCCCTCCATGTCACATTTCTCCCCCTATGTCACATTTCTCCCCTATGTCACATTTCGCCCCCCTCCATGTCACATGACCCACCTCTATGTCACAGTTCTCCCCCTCCTCCCTCTATGTTCACATCAGTGTTTGGCCGTTCCGTTCTCTTGCTCCGTTATAGGAGCAGCAGAACGGAAAGGACGCATTCGGGACATAACCGAGCTGAACGGAGCCTAAGGATCCCATAGACTATAATGGTGTCCGTTAGGTGTCTGCTCCGAAGATGATTTTGGAGCGGAGTCAAAAGTCCTGCATGCTCAACTTTTGTCTCCGCTCCAAAATCATCTTCGGAGCGGACACCTAACGGACACCATTATAGTGTATGGGATCCTTGGGCTCTGTTCGGCTCGGTTATGTGCCGAATGTGTCCTTTCCTTTCTCCTGCTCCTATAACAGAGCAGGCGAACGGAAAGCCCGAACGGGGGGGAGTTTCTGGGGGGGGCCCAAATTGAACTCTTGCACCAGGGCCCATAAGCCTATAGCTACGCCCCTGTATAAAATGATGGTAGTCTCACGTTTGTAGCTGTAGTGGATGGTGTGATATGGAGCCTGAAAATCAAAAGTTCAAAACATCGTTACCCTTTTGCTTGTCAGTGTATACCCTGTATATTTTCTCTTCTTTTATGATCCACTCCTGATTTTGGCTCCCAAAACTGCACAAGGTGTGACTGTTCCCTAATAGAATAGTTTTATAGCTATGCTTATTTTCCAAGTGCATCATGCATGTAAAGATGCAGTCATTATGTATCTGGGTAATGAAGGACCGAGATGTTAAATGAACACAAGGAGGGGGCAGAATACTCCATCTGAATTAGAGCAAAGCAAAGCTAGGGAGTCGTTAAGGACTTCGTTGCCAAAGAGACCTGTGGATGCTCTAAAGGTCTCCGAGATAGCTCAGGGCAGAAGATGAGTCAGGAGGAGGGGTGAGAGCGGGCAATGTGAATTGAGTTTCCGGAGACCGAATTATGTGAGGACATGCAGGAAAAACACACAATGATTAAAAAGGTCTTTTAGGGATTTTATGTATGTATTTTTGAAAACTGAAATTTTACTTCAAGTTACAAATACTATACACTACTCGGTTGACTTCTGAAAGTGTTGCAAGCCCGGGAGGAGTGGAGTGGAAGATGAGAGTGGTAGTGGTTCTGGCAGCAACAGTTGTTCATACAAATCACAGTGGCAATCCTCACGATGCTCCCTAGGGTCGGGCAGTGACAGGAGGGCACAACTTTTCTTCCATCGAGGCACACCCTGATGTTGAGGCTCCTGCCAGATAGAAGTTAGGGTGCCACTGGTGTTAAGCCTACTAGAGCGGGTAACCAGGCCACTGGTAGAAAATAAATAGGTCCCTTTTTACTAATGTGCTGAATGGGACAACAGTAGTAGGGCACAGTTCCAAATGTGTAATTCCTTCCTGATAGCAATGTATGTATAGCAGTAATGATGGGGGTTGTGGTACTCCTTCCCTCTATCTTTCAAAGTCACTCTCTCTGCAGAATCTAAGGCTCGCAATAAGGTTCTTGCAAAAAAAAAAAAAATAAGATACAGCTGGCCAAAACCTTGAAAATGTGGAAGGGTGTATTAGCTATATTTACTTTTCAGCCTTAAAGGGGTTGTGTCATTTTTTTAAACCAGCACTTGGATCTGAATACTTTTGTAATTGCATGTCATTAAAAATTTAGTATAGCCAGTAAGCTATTCAATAAAATGTATCTGTATAGCCCACCTGCCGTTAGTTCTTTTTATAAATTTTTTTGTCCACCTTACTGAGCTGGTCAAAAGTGCTCAGTTTAAATCTTCGACTGCCACCAGCCGTATGTTCTGTTAGGCTGGGAACACACCTAGGCGTTTCTGAATCGCGCGTATGACGCGCGTTTTTGGATGCACGTCTTTGTCACTTAGAAACGCGCGTCATACGCGCGATTCAGTGAATCTCCCCTATGGCAACATTGTCCATAGGCGCGTTAAAACGCCCCAAAGAAGCTCATGTACTTGTTTGGGCGTTGGGCGTTTTACAGCGTGTTCAACGCGCTGTAAAACGCCCAAATGTGAACCATGCCCATAGGGATGCATGGCTTTTCACTTGTTGAGCGTTTTTCAGCGAGTATGAACGCGCTGAAAAACGCTCAGGTGTGTTCCCAGGGTTAGAAACTATGGCAGTTACAGGGAAAGAGCTGCAGAAGAAAGGACACACCCCTGGGCTGTCAGCCTGAAGATAATCTCGCAGAGCAATTGGAGCAGTAAATGTGGAGATGTCTGGAACCATGTGAGGTACAGGGCTGGTTCTAGCATTGTTAGAACGGTAATGTTATGTTTCATGATGCCTGATTTTTTTTCTTTATTAATCATTGCATAATCCCTTTAAGTGAAACTTGCTGGCTGACTCCATTGCACGGCCTTGAAGATTATGGACCTTCTTGTTCTAACTTTCCTCTCTCTCTAGAGTAGTTTAATGTAGCAACGGCTTTCTTGCTGTAAACGTCTCAGGGATGATGTTTCTCTAGGACCCAGTCCTAGTTTTCTGAGGAGTAAGCACATGTAGCTCCTCTCTCTTCCTCAGCTAGCACTAAATTCTCCAGATACACTGCTTGAACTAGAGACAGATCTAAGTCCAACATCTGTGTCCTAAAAAGAAGCTGAGTGTCACAAACATGGGCGTAGGAAGCAGGGCGACGGATCCCCCCCAGGAAATAATGCGGGAGGGGGGGAAAGGTATGGTGAAACCCCCCCCCCCCCAGCGGCAGCGTGGCAATGTGTGTGGCGGCGGTGGGGCAGTGAGATGAACGCAGGACAGCGATACAAACTGAAGGCTGTGCGGAGGAGCAGGTTAGAGGTGTGTCCCTCTCCTGTTCCTCTGTTAGGCTGCCAGCCCGGTAGCCTATCAGAGGCCGGCATAGGCGGCGCGATGACATCATCGCGCCGCCTGAGCCGTACAGTGCGGGACAAAAGCTGGAAGAGGCCTGCATCACATCGCTTGGCAGAGGTAAGTATAAGTGTTAATTTTTTTTAATACAATACTTTTACTGGAACATGATTGGGGGGCCGGGCCCTGTTATTACTGGCACATGATTGGGGTGGGGGGCTGTTTTTACTGGCACATGATTGGGGGGGGCTGTTATTACTGGCACATGATTGGGGGGGGGGCCCTGTTATTACTGGCACATGATTGGGGGGGGGGCCTGTTATTACTGGCACATAATGGGGGGGCCCTGTTATTACTGGCATTGTTAGCCCTGACTTATCCATACTGAACTGTTGGGTGTTCAATACAGCAAATCAGTACATTTAAACAAATTACACAATAACAAGAAATCATTTTTGCATGTTCCCTGTTCTGAGCTACTGCAGAAGCATTACAACATAAATCAGTGAGGTGAGCCATAAAAACGTTAAGAGAGTTAAAACATTTGTAAACTGAAGAAATGTTAAGAATCTCTGATGCAACTTGCCACAATAATGCACCGTGCCATTTAGCAGGTTTACCCACAAAACCGTGTGGTCTTTAACCATCAATTTTTTTTACAATTAATCTGAAATCCACACCGTTCCACATGTCAGTGCTATTCATGCCCACAGTGCGGCCACTACATTGTACAGTACCCTTGAAAGGTTTCCCTGATGATAAGCTGATGGCACTCTACAGGCCCACCTAAGATCAGCCACAATCTGTTGAGAAATGTGGTAGTGTTTCATTTTCAAGCAGCTCCACAGTAAGGCCTCTTTCAGACGGGCGTTGCGGGTGCACTCCGTCAAACAGTGCGGGTGCGTTGCGGGAATTGCCGCGATTTTTCCCTGCGAGTGCAAAGCGCTGTCATGCGTTTTGCACGCGCGGGAGAAAAATCGGCACTTTTGGTACCCAGACCCGAACCTGCACTTCTTCACAGAAGTGCATGTTTGGGTCAGAAATTGTCCCGCTGGTATTATTTCACATTATAACATAGTTATAATGTAAAATAATATCCTGGCCATCTCCCTAATGTTGAACCCGGTGCAGAATGGGTTAAAAATAATAAACTAATCATAACTTACCTGGTCCATTTGATCGCGAAGCCCGGCCTCCTCTCCGTTAGCTTGAAAGATGTAAAGGACCTGTAATGATGTCACAGCATCACATGGCTCAATCACCTGCTCCATCACTATGGTGATGGAGCATGTGATTGGTCCATGTGACCACGTGACATCATCCAAGGTCCTTAAGCACTATCCACAGCCTGAGGATAGTGATTAGGACCTGGATGATGTCACATGGTCACATGGACCAATCACATGCTCCATCACCATAGTGATGGAGCAGGTGATTGGGCCATGTGATGACGTCATCACAGGTCCTTTAGATCATCGATGCTGCAGGGAAAGAGAGGACAGATCGCGACTACGCGATCAAGTGGCTAAGGTAAGTTAACTTTATTATTTTTAACCCTTCCTCATCATTTAACAATGCATTCTTTATTAAGAATGCTATTATTTCCTTATAACCATGTTATAAGGGGAAATAATAGAGATTGGGTCCCGCTGCTAGCAACAATGCGGGAAAACGCAACGCATCCGCACTTGGCTGCGGATGCTTGCGATTTTCCCGCATCCCCATTCACTTCTATGGGGCCTGCGTTGCGTGAAAACGCAGAATATAGAACATGCTGCGATTTTCACGCAACGCAGAAGTGATGCGTGAAAATCACCGCTCATGTGCACAGCCCCATAGAAATGAATGGGTCCGGATTCAGTGCGGGTGCAATGCGTCCTCCTCACGCATTGCACCCGCGCGGAAAACTCGCCCGTGTGAAAGGGGCCTAATTAAAATGAAATATGTAGGCTTGACTTATAAAACTTTATAATATTTTGACATGCTGGTTACTCCGCTCTTTGCAGCCATTCTCTGATGGCAAATAAATAAGGATACAGAATTCTATAAAAATGTTTTTGAATAGGAGTTAATCAGACTATCCCTTTAAAGGGTCACTCTGCTTTCAGAAAACATTTGATATATTATAGGGACATATAAAAAGTTCATGTCAGTCGGGGTCTACCCACTGAGACCACCACAGATCTCTAGAATGAGGAGAGAGAAGCGGTCGCTTAAAGCTTTCTATCTCCCTGCTGCAGGCCAGGAAGAGAGACAGACTGAACAGAAAGTCTATGGGCCCACCCCGCTCCCGTCTTGTGCAGCGAGGAGACACCCACTGATCAAAACTTTTGATATAACATATCAGAAGTTTTCTGAAAGCACAGTGACCCTTTAAGGGTCCTTAGACACATGACATTTGTTCTGGTATTTTTTCTGCTTACTTGTATTTTACTTCTACTGTACCTACGCATATTTCGCTGGTGTTTTTGCAAGGAAATGTTACCAAAAAACACTGCAAAAGTGCAGAAAAATGTCCCTAACAAACTATGTATGAAAACACCCTTAAAGGGGTTGTCTCAAGGCACTTACTAATGTATTGTTATACATGGTTACGACCACCCTGCGATCCATCAGCGGTGGTTGTGCTTGCACACTATAGAAATAAGCACCAGCCTATGTGAGCTTCCACCGTCCCGGCCACCAGAGTGGCTGGTGCTTTTTTTTTATAGTGTGTAAGCCTGATCACCGCTGATGGATTGCAGGGTGGTCGTAACCATGGAAATGAGCAGTATAAAATGTGATGGAAAAATGAATCCAGCCAGCAAATGCAGCAATATGAGACAATCATAATACATTAGTAAGTGCCTTGTATTAACTTCCTCTACATGATAAATGCCATGTGCTGAAGTGAGACCACCCCTTTAAGGATGGAGAGAATTCACAAATAGCCACATAGTGAGCCTTTTCTAGCATTGCTGGTGTGTTGAGCCGGGACAGGAAGTGCACAGCAGGGGATTGTTGGAGATGAGTAAAGCTTCTTTCTTATTTTTACCATGATCTGACCTCTTTTTTTTTTTTCTTCTGGAAAGCCCTTTTAGGGTATGGCCACATACCCTATGTCAGGTTCCTGCATGCATTTTTGGAAGCCAAAAGCAGGAATAAATTAAAAAAAAGAAGTGAAGCTGTATCTTTCTTGTATGCTTTCTCTATGTGATCTATCTATCTATCTATCTATCTATCTATCTATCTATCTATCTATCTATCTATCTATCTATCTATCTATCTATCTATCTATCTCATATCTATCTATCTATCTATCTATCTATCTATCTATCTATATATCCTGTAACTATCTATCTATCTATCTCCATCTATCTATCTATCTATCTATCTATCCCAGTCATGAGAAAAACTATACCCTATTTGAATTTTACAAATAAAACTAAATATAATCCTTACAGCTTCCATAGGTATTACCGGGGTCATTTTTTTAAGCAGAAAGGCACTTAAATTAGGCGTAGGTCCTGTGCGCCACAATCTATGACTTTTGCCCGCTCACGCCTGGTCTAAAAGGGGGTGTGGCATGGGCGGGGAAGCCGATCTCATATACCATTTTCCCCACCTGGTTTAGGCGCCTACACCTCTACATAACTTCGGTGGATCCACCGCCAGTGAGGGGCTTTATTAGTTTTAGATGGTGCCCCTAAGAGTGTAAGTAGCAGCCAGGGGCTGTCAATCAAATGCCCCTTATTAATTGATCTTCAGCAAGTGTGACTTCCTCTATAAAAGCAGAAGGTCTGGAGCATTCCGAATGTGTTAACACAATGCCAAGGAAGAAAGACCTCAGCTCAGATTCATACGAATCGATTCACTTATCTCTAGTGCACACAGATGCCATCAGATGACCACTGTGCTGTCAGTTTTTTTACACTGACCTATTGACTTGAATGGACCAGTCCAGAGTGAAAAATGGATGAACATAGAATATGCTGCAATTTTTCCAGAACTGACAGATGATCAGTGAAAAGCAATACTCATATGCACACCGTTTGAAATGAATGGGTCAGTGTTTAGTCCATATGTTAGTCACTGTAAAAACGGCCGCAACCTGACAGATGTGTCTCTTGAGTGAAATAAGCTTAACTGTAACCTCTATCACTAGAAGCCTCAATTGAGAACATATTGTAGCCATCTTAAAGGGAACCTGTCCCATTAACCCTGATCTTTGATCTGAAGGGGGCAAATGATAGAGCAGGAGGAGCTGAGCAGATTGATATATACATTTGTGGGGGGAAATTCAGAAATGTTTTGAATTCATTTAAATTCATGCTCATTTTGAGCTATGAAATAAAGGAGGTGGTCCTGTCAGTGGTTGATACCCTTTCCAATAGAACTGTGCATGCACAGATAGGTTTCAATCGCTGATAGGATTGCCTCCTTCACTTCAAAGTCCAGAATGAGCTGGAATTTAAATGAATGAAAAACAGGTTAGGCCCCATTCACATGTCCGCAATTCTGTTTCGCATTTTGTGGAACGGAATTGCGGACCCATTCATTCCTATGGGGACACTCTATGTCCCGCCTGGGTCCTCAATTGCGGATCCGCACTTCCGGGTCCGCAATCGCGTTCCTAAAGAAAATAGAACATGTCCTATTCTTGTCCGCAATTGCGGACAAGAAAAGGCATTTTCTATATAGTGCCGGCGATGTACGCTCCGCAAATTGCAGAACGCACATCGCTGATGTCCGTGTTTTGCGGATCCGCAGACACGTGGATCCGCAAAACACTTGCGGACGTGTGAATGGGGGCTTATACTGAATCTTTTACCATTAAACTCTATATCAAGCTTTATTCTCAGCTCCTCCTGCTCTATAACATGCTGCCTGCGGGTTACTTAGCGTTTTCATGGTGACAAATTCCCTTTGACCCGCATCTGGGTATTTTTGACACCTGTCAGAACATGTACTGCAGTGGCCTGGTTTGGAGCGGTCCCAATGCTACGCTGGGTCCCCCAGACACTGTCGGGGAGTAACCACATGTTGCTGCTGTCCAGAAGAGATCATAAGGCATGGTGCATCCCAGTAGGAAATAAGTCCAAAACTCAAGTGCAAAACCATACAGACAGAGCACTGAGCTGGCTTCTTCAGTCTCCTCCCTGGAAGAAGAAGGTTCCATACTGAGGAAAGTCCTGAGCTACCAGTCCCTCTCTCCGAAGGCTGGTACCCTGGCACAACAGGATCTGTGTCTCAGTCATCCAGCTGGCCCTCTGGTCAAAAGGCTGGTGACCCAGGATCTGTGGCAGAGTATCCCCATCTCAGAGTCTTCTTCTGGTGACTTGTACAGTCTGGAAGAGTCTCTCCTGCTAAGGCTACTTTCACACTAGCGTTTTTGTTGGATCTGGCAGGACTCAGCAAAAACGCTTCTGTTACTGATAAGGTCCCAGTCAAACGTCTGTGGTGTGTTGTGGATCCGCAACACACCCAGCCGGCACCCCCCATAGAAATGCTTATTCTTGTCCGTGAGCTGCGGACAAGAATAGGACATGTTCTATCTTTTGCGGAGCCGTGGACCGGAAGTTTGGGGCCGAAGCCTGGAAGTTCGGGGCCGCGCTCCGCAAAGAGAATGAATGGGTCCCCACCCGTTTCGCAAAATTGCAGAACGGATGCGGAGCATTTTGTGGACATATGAATACAACCATCTGCATCCGTTATGAACGGATCCGATTGTATTATCTTTAACATAGCCAAGACGGATCCGCCATGACCTCCATTGAAATTCAATGGGGGAGGGATCCGTTTTCTATTGTGTCAGATTTAAACGGATCCGTCCCCATTGACTTGCATTGTGGGTCATTGCTCTCCGGTATGGGAACGCAGCCAAACGGAACAGAATGCATTTTGGAGCATTCTGTTCTGTTCAGTTATATTTTGTCCCCATTGACAATGAATGGGGACAACATGGAAGCATTTTTCTCCGGTATTGAGAGCCTATGACGGATCTCAATACCGGAAAATAGAAACAATAGTGTGAAAGTAGCCTAAACACTGGTCCATATCTACAGACAACTTTGACTCTGCCTTTATATGCAGTTCCTAACTGAACTAGAACATTCTAGTGGAAGAGCTGGAGTGGAGAATCAATGTTGCAATTTAAGTCTGTCATAGACTTTCATAGAGTTTCAATACAAGTCTATGGGAATGACTAAGCAGTTTTTCCAGACATAAATAAGTCTTTGGATGTAAACAACAGAGCTAAGCCAGACAATCAAAAGGTCAATGTATCTGTTTTTATCTAGCCCAGTCTTTTTGCGTCTGTGCTATGTCTCCTAGGAGCTTGCTTAGTGAATCTCCTGCTGCACTCCAAGTAGTGCAGATTCCAACTAAGTAAGCACAGAGACCTGTCATCTTGTGCCTGCACTGTGTCTATCGGTCTTGCTCAGTAGATCTCTGGGGGCTCAGTGGTTAGCACTGGTGCCTTGCAGCGCTGGGGTCCTAGGTTCGAAGCTGACCATCTGCATTGAGTTTGTATGTTCTCCCCATGTTTGCGTGGTTTCCTCCCATACTCCAAAGACATACTGATAGGGACCTTAGATTGTGAGCCACATTGGGGACAGCTTAATGCTAAAGTCTGTAAAGTGCTGTGGAATATGGTTGCGCTATATCAATGCATAAAATAGATAAATCTCCTGCTCTCCAGGCAACACTGATTCCAACTGAGCATGCGTAGAAACTTGTCACCTTAAACCTGGACTGTTTCTACATGTCCCATTAAGCCTGGTTTAATGGGGTTAATCATGCTGACAGATGCTCTTTAACGAAAATTCTCACAGATATAGCAAAGCTGAATTTGTCATTATGGCAAAACTATTTTTGGTATGATACCCTGGTAACAATATTTTAAAACTAGAGATTGTTGATAGTGGACAAAATAAACTGTTTAATGACCAGTTAGTAAGAGTTAATCATTGGGTCAGTTAGGGTCAATGATTAGGATGGACGTTGGTAGAAACATGTTTTACAAATAATTGGCCTGTGTTAATGTGCCAACATTCGCCTGATGAATGTGCAAACACTTGTTCGTTGGGAGATTTTACCTTATGGCTGTGACAAGTGATCGTTTCTGGACATTAGATCATCCAACTGCCCAGAAACCACAAATCTGTATAGGGACAAACCATTGCAGTAATGATCGCTCGTCCCGATACAGCCCAAAGAATTACTGCATGTAAATGCAGCTTCATTTGTAACAAACTTACCTGTCTGGCCTCCAGCGGCGCGATCCTCAGCCTTGGCAAATCAGTTTCGGGAGAGACGCCCTGAGTAATGCCTCTGATGACGCGACCGCATCAATGCTTCTTTTCCCTCCTTAGCGTGCGTGTTCTGGGAGAGCAGTGGGCTGATTGCTCAGCTGCTCTATTATTGTGTGCTAGTGTTTCTTACTAATGGAGCGCCGAGTCATGGACCTATCAGGTTCTGAACCAGGGACTCAGCACTCTATTTTAATTCCTTTCCTGGCCATACACCAGTGCTAGTCTTTGACTTACTAGCCGTGTTCCTGGTTCTTGCTCCTGTGCTGAATTGCTCATGCTTCTGGGCACTCTCTGTCTCTCATTTGGTACTGTGTAGTCTGCCTGGTTCTGATCTCGGCTTGTCTTCTAACTACTCTTTGTCTCATGTTTGATACTGCGTAGCCCAACTAATTTTGACTCATTTACATAAGACTCTGTATTTTTTTGTCTGTCTTTGTTTGTTAGTCTGTCTCTTCACTTACATAGGGTATATTGATAATTTGTTTTCCTCTTCTGATTATCCGTCTCACATATATGTTAGATATGTACCCTGACCTCACATTGTTACTACAAATAATTGGTTAATTATTCTTGCCCTACTGATTCCTCTCTGCTTCCATTTTCCATTAGCAATTTCATAGTTATTTATGTGAAAGGACAATAGGAATGCTATTGCTTTAGCTACAAATTCTTTGTCCCATTGTGTTTGGGTACTGGAGCAAAGAAAATACTTCATTCACATGTTTTTCTTTCTGATTCGATACCTTCAGCAATAACGTATACACGGTTTAAAAAGCAGAAACAAAAGGCTCTCTTATTCTACTCCGCTAATATAGCACTGCTGTTCCAGGTCTTAGTTTTTAGGATTATAGAGACTGCTTTCTGGCCAGGATCAGAAACATAAAGCGTAAGCCAAAATGTGGTTCTAAAATAATATGGAAGACATATATGACTGCCAGCCGAGCAGACCTGCCGCCCATGGCGTATTGAAGGCAACCAATAACCTTTCATGTGAAACAATCACCAACTCAAGTGACAGTGAGGTAATTCGGAGACTTGGCACAACATCTAGAAGGCTCTTCAGTTTATTTCAGTTATTTATGGTAGTAGTTATTGTTATAGTCTTTTTTGAGAATGTACTGACACTCCTTTGAGCACCATGGCCTTCTCCCTGATTACCAAGCACAATGCCATACATTGTACAGTGGTTGCACTTGGTATCGTAGCTCAGCCCCATTCACTTCTGATCTGCGCCAAGGCCAGTGATAGTGGTGTAAGGGAGAAGTCCGTGTTCATATCCTTTGATGTGGTGTCCTGCTCACAAATCCATTTACATTCCTTCCATTTGAGGATCTGTCACTTCCTCTCCTGAGTTGTACTTAAAGAGGTTTTATGAGACTTAAATACTGATGACTTATGCTCTGTGTTTGCTGCTTTTTTAACACCATTGTTTAACACGATTTGAGCAAACAAATTTTGTGAAAGTGGTATTTCCTCACCACCCTCTCCCAAAAAGCTGTGGGGAGGAATGGGGCCAGCGGGCCTGGTACATTTATCCTCTTTTATGCTAGTTATTTTAGATTTCAGTTTAGGCACAATGACTGCCGGAAATATGCCTAATTTATGATGAGGTGTGCACCTAAACTAGGCGCATCTTCTGGGAAGGCGGGGGGGAATCATAGACTAGCATAAAACGCTTGTCTATGATTAATACTGGTTCCCTCTTATATGGCGGAAGGGTCTTTGAGCCTACAGGCCCAGATGTAACTGCTAGCTTTTAACCCCCTAGATCTATGCCACTGGCTAAAAAGACTCTACAGTCTTTGGGAAAACTATTCACGGCAGTCTGGGGTAAATGGAGAAGAAAGAAAAAAAGTGAATAGCTCTGGTCAGAAAAACAACAGTTGTGACTGACTGGATTTAATACTTTATAATTCTGTGTCTGTACTATGCAAAGTTTTGGATGTAAAAAAAACAGACACACTGACCTTTTCACTGTCTGGCTTAGCTCTGTTATTTACGTCTGAAGACTTGTTTATGTCTAGTCACTTCCATAGACTTGTATTGAAACTCTGTCTAAATTCTGTTTAGACTGTGCTTCTCCACCCCATCTCTCACACTAGAAGGTTCTAGTTCAGTTAGAAACTGTATATAAGAAGAGCAGTTAGATCCCCTAGTTGTCTGCAGTTAGGGACCAGTGTTTAGTAGAAGAGACTCCACCAGACTACACAAGTGACCAGAAGAAGATACTGATATGGGGGATACTCTACCACAGACTTTGGGTCATCAACCATTTGACCAAACGGCCTGCCCAGATGACTGAGCCACAGACCCAGGGCCACCAGCTCTTTGGCCAGGGTAACAGCTTTCTAAAAGAGAGAGGGACAGCTAGCTCAGGACTTTCCTCAGCATGAAACTTTCTTCTGCCAGGGAGGAGACTGGAGAAGCCAGCTCAGTGCCTTGCCTGTATGGTTTTGCACTTGATTCCTCCGGTAATCAAGCATACTGGTTTACCCTAAACCCTGACTCTCTGAACCTATTTCCTATTGTGGTACACGACACCTTACCATCACTTCCAGAGTGCAGCAACATATGGTGACACCTCAATGGTGTCTGGGGACCCAGAGTAGTGTCGGGGTTACCCCAAACCTAGCCACTGCACTTGGACAGTTGTGGTGACATATTGTCTTTATAGATTACAATTTCCTCTTGGAAAAGGAGAGAAGAAAGGGTGTCAAGTTGAGCTACTCTTTCTTTATACTCCTATATTTGTTCCTGGAAAACCTCTGTGCTAAGCAATATAAGTTCCAAAGATTTTTTTACTTTTTTGGAAATTCAGCATGTAATGGTGTTTTATCAGGAAATAGTGTAGGACGTAGTCGAGATATCACTCGGGGTCTGTTGCTCCTAGAGATATTCCATCATGGTATTGAGATTTAGTTCCAAGGCTATTAGTCATTTAGATCTCTCGTTTTGTTTTAATCACATGCAGAGAGAGAAGACGCAGGAAATAAAGTACCATTGGCTTGCCAGTTAATCCTTTGTGCATCATCATCTGTGTATGCAAATACTTGAGAATTCTTGAGAGTTTACAATAATAAATGATAATTCATTTAAGATATACACTTGTCGAGTTCTCCTTGTTAGATGCTAATGATTTTTTTTTCCTTTAGACCATTTTCACATTATCAGTATTTTGTATCAGTATTTGTAAGTCAAAATCAGGAGTAGATCCTACACAGAGAAAAAATATAATGGAAATTTGTGCTTTTTCTCAGCTTTGGATTCACAAACACTTATTAAAATACTGTGGGAATTTTGCCTTAGGCTAGAAACATACATATAGTTACATGTAATTCTTGTGGCAGTCCTTTATTTAGATTTTTCATTCCGTTTGATACCACTTAGTGGCGTACCTTCAAAGTAGGGAGACCATGCAACTGGTATGGGGCCCAACGCTGAGCTTCTGTCTCTTCTCTGGGAAAGAAAACATTTTCTAATATAGTGGCCACTAGGTGGAGCTCAGTGCAAAGATATCAATGGTAAGTATATAAATTCCTATGCAGTGAGCTCCCCCTAGTGGTGGTTCCAGGCAAACAGCTTTGTAAGGCCCCCTCACATCTGCGTTTTTGCTTTCCGTCCTAAAGTTCCGTCCTCGGGGCTCTAGGACGGAAAGATACTGATCAGGATTATCCTAATGCATCCTGAATGGAGAGAAATCCGTTCAGGATGCATCAGGATGTCTTCCGTTCAGTATGTGAACGTTTTTTGGACGTTGACAAAACCGCAGCATGCTGCGGACTTGTCTCCATCCAAAAATCCGGAAGACATGCCGTAACGCTGGATCCGGAATTAATGACCACTGAAGTGCATTAATCCGGATCCGGAATTAAGCTAAACGCCGTTTCGGCGCATTGCCAGATCCGATGTTTAGCTCTGCGCATGCGCAGCAGCAGTTCCGATTGGGGCCCCAGTGTAAGCTGGGGCTCCAATCGGTTACCATGGCAGCCAGGACGCTACTGAAGTCCTTGCTGCCATGGTAAGTACTCCGCAGCAGTGTACTTAACTGCGCTGTGGTCTCCAGGCGCTTCTTCATGACATCACAGGTCTGGGCGGCGCATTGATCTATGCGCCACAGGGATCTGTGACGTCATGAAGGAGGGCCCGGCGGCCACAGCGCAGGTAAGTACACTGCTGCGGAGTACCATGGCAGCCAGGACTTCAGTAGCGTCCTGGCTGCCATGGTAACCTGAAAGCATTTCGAAGACTGATCAGGATCCTGATCAGTCTTCAAATGCTTTTAGGCGACTTGCGTTCTGACGGTTCCGGCGGGACGGAAGTGCCCCCTGGATCCTTAGAACGCAAGTGTGAAAGAGGCCTATAAGAGAAGAAGCAGATTTATCAGTGAATATGGTGAGAAATATAGTGCTCCATAGTGAGCTCCATAGTTTTGAAGCACCTTTGGAACACAGTCCAATTAAGTAGGTGAGGTGGAAGGCAATGTTTTTTATTACAATTTTGTTAATTAAAATTTGTGAGAGAACTGGGGCAATGCAGTTTGCGTTTTTGCATTGCCTGGTAGTGAGTGATGTACACATGGGAAACTGGGTGGGATGGAGGGACAAAAATAAGTTTTGCTATGGCGCCCTGTGGGATCTGTGTACGCCCCTGGTCCCTCATCAAAACTGCTACAAAAATGACTACAAGTGGGCTTCCCACCTTGGTCTTTTACGCATGTTGTATTGATGCCGGGTTTTTTTTGCCGATGTGAGGACTGTAGGAGGTGAAATATTTAGGAAAGAGTCTGTCCTTTTTTGCTCTTTTTTAATCCACTCCTATTTTTGGCTTTCAAAACTGAAGAGCCTGTAATCTGAAACATATACTGATGGATTTCTATATTGACGGCTATGCTGCTTGTTTTCAATGGCTGTATGTTTCCAGCACAGGAAAACATACAATTAGTTATTATTGCTTTGAGGCATCACAAGTACAAAGAGACAAAAAGCATTGTGCCACAAAAAGATATAAGTTCTCTGCAAAGAGAGGAAGCAACAAAGGAAGAAAAGTTCTTCCTGTAAAATCACTGGGAACAGGGCAAACAAAATCATAATAAAAAAGAATCCTTTCATCCAGGAAAATATATATTTTTATTTAGAGTCTCTAAGATCTTTTCCGATTCCTAAAATAACCCTATAAATGACTGGATGGACTCTTTTTACACTCTGTCCTGTTTGCTCCCTGTAGGTGAGGTGTTTGAGCTGAAAATAGAAAGTTTAAGACAAGTATTTAAAGGGGTATTCCCATCTCAGAGATTTATGGAAAATCCATAGGATCTCCAGAAGGGAAAGACAGTTCACCACACAAACGTGGCCACCCTCCATTTGTAGCATCCCCAAGTCAGGGTAGTGTGAGGAACTGACCTGGGGAATGCCAGTGATGGAGAGGCTGGCACGTGGATCCTCTGGGGCACTCTCTGAGTTCTTGAGGGACACAGCCAGGTGTAGTGTGAGGTGCCCTTGGTGTTTGTAGATTAACGAGCCTGTGGCTGGGTGTCCCTGATGTCCGTGACGCCAGTGCCGGTAACGGTGGCACACCGATTTGATAGGAGGAATAATTGAGGTGCAGGCTTGAATAGTAAACCAGAACTTCACTTTACTTAACAGTAATAAACAGCATACACTCTCTTGACAGTTCCTCAGAAGAAGATTGGTTTCAGCAAGCTTTAAGTTACAGTACATTAATGGCAGGCTTATATTTAGCAAGGTGATCACAAGGGTTAAAGCAGGACTTGCAGTACAGACGGCTTGCACACATTCCCTGACTGATCCTGACTAGGAATATATTCTACTCAAGGCCCCAATGCCCTATCTCTGGCTTATATCCTTGGAATAACAATTACTGAGTACCTCCTCTGGTATTTGTAGTACCTCTTGCTTTCTGGAATTCTTTGCTCTGCCTTCCCTCAGCTCACGCAGGCTGGTGACCAGTGATGTTCCTGCTGGGATCCTTATCTTGTTTGCAGCTTGACTAAGGAGGCAACACTTCTCCACTAGTCCTAGGGTCTGGACTGCTCCTCCCAGGGAATGACTCTTCCTAGGCTGGACCCTCTCAGGCTATAGGGCCTGGGCGGACTTCAACAGGCTCAGGGCCTGAACACTGAACACCTTCACAGGCTCATGGCCTGGACTGGACTGCCTTCAACAGGCTCAAGGCCTGAACTGCCTAACTCCTCCCCTGACTGGGCCTATATTAACTAGGGCTCCCTAGCTCCCTCTAGTGGACATAGCTGAGATGACACCCCTAGCAGGCCTGCACAATGGCACACAATAGCAGTAACAGGGTGATAGGATATATAAATAGGCATTACATTACATAGCATCTACTGCAAATGACATTCACCAATTTCCCCACAGATGAGGGGAACGTACTCACTCTAGTGACCCTTCTGTAGTGTCGGACATCACAACTCCCATACACTACACATTCAACACTATGGGAGTTCTGATATGAGCTCAGCTGTCCATAACTTGGGGTACTGGGCCTTTGGGATCAATTAGGAAAGCACAGCAACAATTCTAAAGAAGTTGGGGCGCTGTGTAAAAATGTGAAAACAGAATAAAACAATTTTCAAATCTCATATACCCATATCATAGAATATATACCAGATTCTGAAAGTGAGATATTTTACCATTTCATGGAAAAAATGTACTCATTTAGAACTTGATGACAGCAACACATCTCAAAAATGTTGGGACGGGGTAACAAAAGTCTAAGGAAGTATGTGGTACTAATAGAAAAACAGCTGGAGAAGCAAAGAAGCAAAGATGGGCAGGAGTTCACTAAACTGTGAAAAATTGCACCTAAAAATTGTGGAACAATTTCAGAAAAATGTTCTTCAATGTGAAATTGTGAAGACTTTTGGATATCTACAGTATAAACTATCATGAAAAAATTCAGAGAACCTGGAGAAATCCATGTGCGTGAGGGACAAGGGTGACGGTCAATTTTGGATGCTCGTGGCCTTAAGGTTGCCCTGCATTAAAAACAAGCATGATTCTGTCCCATAGCCAGTGCTCAGCTATTTCTGGCAATCCCATACCAGTGAATGGAGAGATGCATGTGCAGTGCATGTAATCAATATCAGATCCGCTGGGGTCTGACACCCAGCACCCCCGCCAATCAGCTGTATGAGGAGATAGCACTTGCGGACTTTGCGATAGGCAGCAGCGACGAGCAGGAAGAGAGACGGGAGATGGCACGATCAAAATACTTGTCATACTTGCTAAGAACTTCATATTTATTTATCATAACAAATGTAGTATTAGTTTATATGAATTTTGCGTTTAGTACACTTGAAAGTGTTATGTTTTGTTGTTTTCTGTATATACATAGGTCCACATTTATAATTAAATTCCTGATGCCAAAAAGGTTGCAAATTATTTTTGTAGTGGGCAGTGCAGGGCTGGGCCTACCTCGTCTGGCACATTTATTATATTTTACACCAGAATGCTGGTATACATTATACCCAAAATCTAATCTACCTCCAGGGGCGTGCATAGAAATTACTGGGCCCCATAGCAAGAATCTAAATTGGGCCCCATGCCCCACTCATAGCCCCTTCCACTACCGGTTCCTGGCCAGTATATATAGCAGTGTACTGATATGCGAGGTATGAGGTATAAATTACAGCGTGTACCTCACATATAGTATACCCAGCAGTGTATTGATATATCTGTGCACACTGCATCTATTGTACCTTTTACCTCACATATCAGTACACTGCTGTATACACTATATATCCAACTATTGTACCTGGTACCTCATATATCACTACACTGTTGTACACATTGCATTTATTATGTAATATATATACAGTTGTGTTCAAAAATTTTCAACCCCCACTAAAATTGAGTGTTTTGGCCAGTTTGACATTGATTTTGATCATTTCAGTCGTCTTGTTTACAATTAAATAAAAGAGGCACTTGTAAGTCAGACAAATCTAACATAACATTTATAATGAAATAACCACAAATGTCTTTTCTGTGCTCACATCATTATCAGTTTTATTCAACCCCCAAGTGACATTCAATCTTAGTACTTAGTACAACATCCTTTTCCAGTTATAACAGCTTTTAAACGTGAAGCATAGCTTGACACAAGTGTCTTGCAGCGATCTACGGGTATCTTCGCCCATTCTTCATGGGCAAAAGCCTCCAGTTCAGTCACATTCTTAGGCTTGCGCGCTGCAACTGCTTTCTTTAAGTCCCACCAGAGGTTCTCAATCGGATTTAAGTCTGGTGACTGCGATGGCCACTTCAAAATGTTCCAGCCTTTAATCTGCAACCATGCTCTAGTGGACTTGGAGGTATGCTTGGGATCATTGTCCTGTTGAAAGGTCCAACGTCTCCCAAGCCTCAGGTTTGTGACGGACTGCATCACATTTTCATCCAATATCTCCTGGTACTGAAGAGAATTCATGGTACCTTGCACACGCTGAAGCTTTCCTGTACCTGTAGAAGCAAAACAGCCCCAAAGCATGATTGACCCCCCGCCATGCTTCACAGTAGGCAAGGTGTTCTTTTCTTCAAAGGCCTTGTTCTTCCTCCTCCAAACATAGCGTTGATCCATGGGCCCAAACAGTTCTAATTTTGTTTCATCGGTCCACAGAACAATATCCCAAAACTTTTGTGGTTTGTCCACATGACTTTTGGCATACTGCAGTCGACTCTTCTTATTCTTTGGAGACAGCAAGGGGGTGCGCCTGGGAGTTCTGGCATGGAGGCCTTCATTACGCAGTGTGCGCCTTATTGTCTGAGCTGAAACTTCAGTACCCGCATCTGACAAATCTTTTTTCAGTTCCTCAGCAGTCACACGGGGACTTTTCTCCACTTTGCGCTTCAGGTAGCGCACAGAAGTCAGCATCTTCTTTCTGCCACGACCAGGTAGCGTTTCAACAGTGCCCTTTGCCTTGAATTTGCGAATGATGCTTTCTATGGTGTCTCTTGGTATGTTTAACATCTTTGCAATCTTCTTATAGCCCTTGCCCTTCCTGTGAAGAGAAATCACCTCTTCTCTTGTCTTCCTGGACTATTTTCTTGACTTCACCATGTCTGTAAACACACCAGTAAATGTCTAGAAGGAGCTGAGTATCACAGTCATTTTAAATCTGCCGAATTGGTGCTTATTATGCTTGATTGCTGCTCCTTGACATCCACAGGGGTTTTCAATACCTGATCGAAAACACTTGAATGAACCTCTGTTCTTAACAGTGGTCGTCTTTAAGGGGCTGAATAATTGTGTCAATGAAGAAATCACAAAAAAAACATTTAATACTGTATTACAAAAACAATTGATGTCATTTTAGTTGCATTTGGTTCTTTAAAAAGTCCTTGTAAGATTTCATTCTGAACACAATTACAAATGTACACTAAATTCCCTAAAACCCTTTACAGCATTGGGGGTTGAATAATTTTGAACACAACTGTATATATATATAATGTAGAAAATGATGAGAGCACCAACCCAAACTAAGCAAAAATAGGGTGCAAAGTCCAATCAGGGAATAGGCTTACCCAATATAAAAGGATGAAAATATGGACAGCACTCCAGAATGGTGGTCAATCGTGAGGTTTATTCACCCAGGTGGTGAGGAGCGACGTTTCGGCTCACATGAGCCTTTCTCAAGCGTTGAAACAAGTGAAAATGCATACCATATATACGTGCTTCTATTACAATCAATTAAACAAATCCATAATTGGTGATAATCAATAAAAACAGTGATAATATAAAAAATTCTACAAAACAATCAATTCCAATGATTAGAATGTAGTAAGCATGAACGTGTACATCATAATTTATCTCATATATAAAGATAGTGCGAATACATAGTGTAAAAACAGTGTAAACTTCCCATCATATTAATCAATGTCCAGGTGTACATACTTGTGCTGGTTAATAAAAATTGTGGTGATAATCCAAAACCGATAATTGGGAAGAAAGGATCGGCCCGCATGGATCATGGCGTCCACCATATACAAGCTTCTCATAACAAACACAAATGACAGACGAATCAAAGGTGTATACGTCAAACAGGGGCGCTGTGCCTGTGCGCCACTCGCGCTTGCGCACTGTGTTACTGCGGCCCCGTCCGCCATATTGGATAAGGGTATAGGTTCATTGTGTTGTCACACATATCCGCGCATGCGCGGACCCAACTTGTGGCGCGATCGCCATCTTGAATGCTGGAAAGAACCTACAGAGTGCCCATGATTGTAAACATCAAATACACAGGTATCATTTTATATAGCCAGTGGAGGAATGCCACTGTTAGGTCCAGCAGGTAGGTGGGAAGCCCTCCCTGCCGAGGCAAGCGACCCTACCAAAAAGCGGTTACCGGAGGAGGAGGCACGCCAGTGTCACCACGCCCGGTCACCTCAATACCTGCCATATACGGACTATTTAGCATAAGAGGGTTCTCCTCAATCTGTGTAAAGATCAGACAAAAGGCACCACGTAGTTTACAAGTAATTGCCGTCAATTACACCTATATGATTCGCTGTCAAAAAAATCAATAAATTAATGGTGGGGGACATTCTTCATGCCAGGGACGATCCGTTACTTCTCCAATGTGTAAGGTGATTATCTAAGAAAAAAGAGAGAAAAGAATTGCTTAATATAACATCTTTTCACTTTTCCAATCCAACACATCCTTTAACAGTCAGATGCATAACTCACAATATATACCGGGAGGAGGGTGAGCCAGAGATCATTCACCTGTACATTTATCTAATTTATCTATATTCAATATTTAACCCATTAGGGTGTAAGCTATTGAGGGTATATATCCAGTATAATTCTCTTTTTTTAAGAAGAGATATCCTTCTAGAAGAGGTGGTGATAGGATATCTCTTCTTAAAAAAAGAGAATTATACTGGATATATACCCTCAATAGCTTACACCCTAATGGGTTAAATATTGAATATAGATAAATGTACAGGTGAATGATCTCTGGCTCACCCTCCTCCCGGTATATATTGTGAGTTATGCATCTGACTGTTAAAGGATGTGTTGGATTGGAAAAGTGAAAAGATGTTATATTAAGCAATTCTTTTCTCTCTTTTTTCTTAGATAATCACCTTACACATTGGAGAAGTAACGGATCGTCCCTGGCATGAAGAATGTCCCCCACCATTAATTTATTGATTTTTTTGACAGCGAATCATATAGGTGTAATTGACTGCAATTACTTGTAAACTACGTGGTGCCTTTTGTCTGATCTTTACACAGATTGAGGAGAACCCTCTTATGCTAAATGGTCCGTATATGGCAGGTATTGAGGTGACCGGGCGTGGTGACACTGGCGTGCCTCCTCCTCCGGTAACCGCTTTTTGGTAGGGTCGCTTGCCTCGGCAGGGGAGGGCTTCCCACCTACCTGCTGGACCTAACAGTGGCATTCCTCCACTGGCTATATAAAATGATACCTGTGTATTTGATGTTTACAATCATGGGCACTCTGTAGGTTCTTTCCAGCATTCAAGATGGCGATCGCGCCACAAGTTGGGTCCGCGCATGCGCGGATATGTGTGACAACACAATGAACCTATACCCTTATCCAATATGGCGGACGGGGCCGCAGTAACACAGTGCGCAAGCGCGAGTGGCGCACAGGCACAGCGCCCCTGTTTGACGTATACACCTTTGATTCGTCTGTCATTTGTGTTTGTTATGAGAAGCTTGTATATGGTGGACGCCATTATCCATGCGGGCCGATCCTTTCTTCCCAATTATCGGTTTTGGATTATCACCACAATTTTTATTAACCAGCACAAGTATGTACACCTGGACATTGATTAATATGATGGGAAGTTTACACTGTTTTTACACTATGTATTCGCACTATCTTTATATATGAGATAAATTATGATGTACACGTTCATGCTTACTACATTCTAATCATTGGAATTGATTGTTTTGTAGAATTTTTTATATTATCACTGTTTTTATTGATTATCACCAATTATGGATTTGTTTAATTGATTGTAATAGAAGCACGTATATATGGTATGCATTTTCACTTGTTTCAATGCTTGAGAAAGGCTCATGTGAGCCGAAACGTCGCTCCTCACCACCTGGGTGAATAAACCTCACGATTGACCACCATTCTGGAGTGCTGTCCATATTTTCATCCTTATATATATATATATATATATATATATATATATAGTGAGGCAGTGACAGACCTCATACATGAAGAGGAGATGTATGTTAGGATTTGCTCTGTTTTCCCCACAATCACCAGGCCTGAGGTGAAGCCAGGTGCGATAATCACTTGGGGATAAAGCAATCCTCAGAGTGAGAGTAGGAGTAAGGCCCCAGGGAACAGACCTGGAGAGGATCTGTGTGGCTCCAGCTAGGAGGGCTGGGGGCTACAAGGCTGAGGAAGCCTGAGTTTGGGGGGACCCAGAGACGCCTGGAATAGAGCGGTGTCGCACGAGTAAGGAGAACTGCTGGACCATATCTCCCCAAGATATTTTGCTGCTTCCACCACGAGGACTGGTAGGTTGCACTGGTCTACAGCTAGGAGGCTGTCGGACCAAAGCTTAATACCACAGTGTGAACTGCATCTTAGAGGTGAGTTAGGGAGACCTCTGTATAGTGAGCACCTAGCCGAGCAAACGTTTGTTGTTTTGTGTTGATGTAACACATTGTGAGGTGAAGCTGCGACTTCATGGTGCCAAGTGATGCCAAACTTGGAAATGTGATGTGCTGTGTGACAAATAAAGCACCGTTTGAGCTGGAAAACTCCCTATTTGATGAAAAGAGAGAGTGATCCCTTACAATATATATATATATATATCTACTGTATATATATATATATATATTTATATATATATATATATATATCTACTGTGTATATATATATATATATATATATATATATATACATAAAACAAACAATGCAACAGCACTCTGCAGACCAAATAAAGTAGAGATGCTTAGCAAATGAATTTTGTGCAAAATTATTTGGGCCCGAAGATGGGAACCAAACACTAAACGCCACCTGTAATGTGCCTAATGTGCTGTGTGACAAATAAAGCACGGTCTGAGCTGGAAAACCCCCTGTTTGATGGGGTCTGTCATTGCCGACCCCTGAGAGAGAGTGATCCCTTACAATATATATATATATATATATATATATATATATACTGTATATATATATATATATATATATATATATATATACAGAGAGAGAGCAGTGTACTGATGTGAGAAATACAAGGTATATTAAGTAGGAAGTGTACAGATATACTTCTAAATATTATAACAATGTTTTGTGTAAATGCACGATTGGCCCTCATAATTAGTTCCTCTGCTAGGCCCTATGTACCCCAGTCTGAACAATTTCCAAGACTGCCAAGCCTTGGTGAGCCTATCCACCTAGAAGAACACCCTGTGGTGGTAGCAGCAAGATGCCTTGTGACTGTTTTCCATGGAAAAGTACCCATCCAACTCCTGAACTTGAGCGACCACCATGTGGAACTAAAAAAACACTACCCAGTCTCACAGCTGTTCCAAGTCACATTACAGAATCTCATAGACTCTCCTTCCACCACAGTTCAACAGTCCCCTCAAGTACCACGTGCCCAAGAAGAGGCTTCAGCTTGCCCACCATGGGCAGAAATCCACATTGGTGACCAGACTACTCCAGATGAACAGATTAAAGGTGTGCTCAACTTGGTCTGAGAAAATCATCAAGCCTTCCTCAAATATCTAATCACTAAAGAAAATCCCTAAAATATAACTTTTATTAAATAATTTAAAAGTATACCCACCTAATATATAAAAATGTATTTAATAACACATGTTAGGCAGGATATCCTAGAGGGATAAGTACAGTTAAGTTGCCACTACGTTTCTGGAAGACGGTGATCAGTTTTGTCCTCCAATTCAAAATCCACGCATTAGTCCCGGTCTAAGTCTTCTTAATAAAAAGAATTGACAGGGGTAAGGGTCTCCTTAGCGAAATGTAAGGTATATATCCTGAAAGAATCTATTTC
This sequence comes from Bufotes viridis, assembly GCA_033119425.1. NCBI lineage: Eukaryota > Metazoa > Chordata > Amphibia > Anura > Bufonidae > Bufotes > Bufotes viridis. The sequence goes on along the minus strand of CM065594.1, from coordinate 201,257,563 downwards.
CCTGCCATGGTATCTGCCCTACTTTCTCTCCTGTCCTGACGCGTTTCCCCTGTTCTTTTTGTTCTACAGGTTCATCAGGGAACTTAATAAATATTAAGCACGATGGCTCATTTAAATAAAATAGTGCCGTTGGTGAGGGGTGGATGAACTCTACAATACAAAATTTTAGAGATTTGGGGTCCCTCTCATGAGATTCCCAAACGTGTCTGACTATGGGGGTATCCTGTTAGTGACTAATATCTCCCAGGTTATATTCTATCTGTCTCCTTAATTTTCTCTTTGTTTTCCCAATGTAGGTGCATAGATGTACTACTCTCATGGTCCTACAGTTGGCAAAACCACTGATGTGATACCTAGCTCCTGTGGTGCAGCTCTCAAGGACCTTTGTTCTATAGATATAAGGGCAGGCTACACATTCGCCACATTTAAACATACCAAGTATCCCCCTATCAAGCCATGTACCTGGTTTTGATATCGGTTCATAGGGGCTGTGAACAAGCTGATCACTAAGTGAACATCCCCTTCTATACATAATGGTGGGATAGCTTGCTAAAACCTCATCTGTGTCCTTGTCCGTTTTTAATAGGTCACAGTATTTCGACAGTTTTCGTCTAATTTTATGATGCTGGTCATCAAAGGTACCTATTTTCTTGATTGGGTTCCGTTTAGGATAGGGATGTTCTCTATTTCCCATGAGAACACTAGACCTTTCTTTTATAGATGCCCACCTATATGCCTTTCCCAAAACATGCATGGGGTACCCCCTATTTTGGAATCTGTGTGTAAGGTCCCTCACCTGTTGATGAAAGTCCACTTCATTTGAGCAGTTTCTGCAGTGGGATGGTGGGATGATGGCTTTCCCACCCAAGGAGACTGTTTGTTGCCGTGGGCTTTCTATGGGTTTTTTCTTGTATCAGTCCATTCTGAAAGTGGATGTCCAAATCCAGAAAGGATATGTATCTGATTAATCTCGTAGGTAAAAAACATACTAATTTCATTCTGGTTAAGCTCATCTACAAAGGTTGAGAATAGGATGTCGTCTATGAAACTGCACCAAAATAAGATTCTGGGGGTCTAGGCACCCTCCACAAACATGTGAGTATCCTCCCACCAGCCCAGGAACAAATTTGCATGTGAGGGGGCACAGGCAATCCCTATCGCAGTACCCCTGAACTGGTGGAAGAAACGGAAGTAGTTGTGTGAAAGTACGAAGTTCAGAAGATTAATGATGAATACATTATTTACCGCATGTTGTGTACCTTGGGTGTATAGAAAATGTTGTACAGCTCTCAAACCCTTCTCATGATGGGATGTCTACATCAATGGAGGCTAGTAGGACTTCTTGGTCTAATGTAAGGCCTTCTAATTTCTGTAAGAGGTCTGTAGTATCTCTAAGGTAAGAGGGTAAGGCTGTCACAAAGTTCCGAAGGACACAGTCAATATAAATACCAACATTTTGTGTTATGGACCCTATGCCCACCATAATTGGTCTGCTTTTCAAAGGGCAGAGAGCCTTGTGGACCTTTGGTAAGGCATAAAAAGTAGGCATTTGGGGATACTCCTTAAACATAAAAGAAAATTCGTCCTTAGAGATGAGTCAAAGTAGTCTCCAGTTTTAAATTATATTCTAAAGTAGGGTCCATTGATAAATTAGCATAACATGCTGGGTCTCTGAATATATTATAATACATCTGTTGGTACTTTTGGTCGTCAAGGAGGGTTTTATGATTATGCTCTTATCTGATTCCAGATTCGTCATTGTCTCCTTTTCTGCTCAAGAAAGGTTAGCAAAGGAGCAACTTTATGCTCAAGGCATTCTAGCTCAGTAATAACTACTCTCAAAAAAAGGTCAATGGCATTTGTTTCCATTGGAGGTGGAGTTTTTAAGCTTTTTTGGTCTAGGATTAGTATATGGTCCCTGGCATGTCTCTCTTTCCCCCTCTTCCATTAATTCTACCAGAAGTCTAACATCCTGGAGATCCTGGACCGGTATCCCTAGGTCTGTTTAAAGAATTTGTGCCACTTTAGTTTGCGGCAGAACAAGTGGACGTCTTTAACCCAATCAAATGCTCTATATGTTGTAGGTAGAAAAGAGGTCCCCTTGGCCAATAGACTCAATTCTAGTTTTGTAAAAGGTTCTATGAGAGAGATTTATAATCTGGAATTTGCTACTATTAGTTTCTTGATCTAATTCTGTGGACGGGGACTGTCCCTCAAATAGTATGGGGCTCCTCCTCCTGTCTCCAACCCCCCCACCCCACCCCCCAGATGGAACAGATGATTGTGAGGATTGTTCCGACCGAGATTGTGAAGATGGTCTTTCTCCTTGGTTTTGTGATTCCCATTTTCTGTCTATATTCTTACCACCACCTTGGGTCGCTCTTTACCTTTGCCTCCCCCTCCGAGGTGGTACTGGGGATCTATCCGTGTCAGAGGTCTCTATATCTGAGGATGACATCTCGGTGTTAGTAGGTTTATTCTCTTTCCTAAGATATGGATAGCCTCATTCAGCACACCATCCCTACTGGCGCTCATCCACCAATTAAATAAAGATGGAGGCCTATACCACGTGCCATGCACTCAGATCCGCAGCCTACTTTTCTACTTTGGACTTAACCAGTGGGTGGCCCTGAAGATAGAATACAGTGTTCACTACCCCTTTGGGCCCTTTCGAGTTCAATTTCATGCCCTTTGAACATTGTTATGCACCCCTAACTTTCCAAAGACTCATGGGATGCTGGCTGGGCTACAAGAACTTTGAAACAGTCTTACTCTGCTTGGATGATGTGATTGTATAATCCAAATCCCATGAAGACCACCTGCAACATCTGGCTCAGGTGTTCTAAGTCCTCATCAGGCATGGCCTTAAAGTCAAGCCATACAGGTATCAGATGCCAAAGCCCCAAATCAAGTATCTGAGACATGTCATTACTGCTGAAGGTGTGAGACCCAAACCTGAGAAAATTGCTATGGTGCAGATCTGGCCAACCCCCACCGTGAAAAAGCTGAGGAGTTTTCTTGTTTTTGCAGATTACTACCAACGTTTCATACCACACTTCACCCAGATTGCTGAGCCACTCCAAGAACACATGAAGGGACCTCCCAAGCAGGAGTGTACCTAGCCTTTCTGCTGCCTGAGGTGAAAACTAAAACAGCGACTTTTAGTCTAACCAGACTGTCTATTACTCTATAATTCCTCTAGCGCCGTTCTATGGAAGCAGTAGGTTTAAAGAACACACCAAATGCTTGAAATAACTTTTTTATTAACTTCAACTTTTCTTCATATATAACACTGCTGCCTCCGCAGCAGACAGTCCATGTACAAAACATGTGTGGAATAAAGTATCACAAAATGGCAGTTCAACTGTTCAATCTTGTCATTCAACATAAAATGGTGCATATATTTCTCTCTTCAGTATCTGTTCTCTCACTTTAAGTTATTTAAGCACTTTATGATCTCTCTGAGAGGTATATCTGAGGCTTAACCAATAGTTTGACTTGCTCTATATGATCTGGTATGAGCAGTTTGCAGACTGAATGCTTTTATGCAATTTGGTTGCAATTTTTTTATTTGGAGATTGCTATTTGGTATTTGGTCTATTTTTTTGCTTATTGCATACTGTTCATTTGGTGGAACTGCAAGTAAACACATATAACACATATAACTAGTTCAGTATATAGTTCTAATCGCTACATTGACAATAGCAGCATCCATGGATTCTAGCAGCTCCTGCTAGGGAAATTTCCCAGACCGGCTGAGTGTGAGGCTGGCTGTAATTGGCCAAGACTCCTGCTCAGTGTGAGACTGGCTATGATTGGTTAAGACTCCTGCTCAGTGACAACTGTTTAACTCTATGCTTTCTGTTGCTAATTCTGCTGTGTCATTGAGCTTACCTTACAGTCATATAATGAATCTTAAAGGCATATTATCTTTTCTGCTTCTGTGAACACAATATATAACTGTTACATAACATCCAAAACCATGAAGTCACAGTAAATAACTCTGCTTACTGTCTTTAACATATAAACATATGAGCTGTATTAAGGTTATTAGTAAGTTTAGTAACTTTCCTATTGGGTTGGCTTGCTAGAATTTGTGAATATATATATATATAGTGTGATATATATTCGTAAAAATGAATATTCGTTTTCTGTTATTTTTTACATCTGAACTGAAAGTAGTAAATGTAATGGGTTCAGATTAAAAAAAAAAGACAAATATTCATTTTTACTAATATATATTACTATATTCTACATATTCGCAAATTCTAGCAAGCCAACCCAATAGGAAAGTTGCCATAACCCGCCCTTACTCGATTAACGTGTATATTACATTGCCGATTTTTTGCATAAGCTAAAATAAATTAAATAATGAAGAATATTCAAATTCAGTCAGGATAAACTCAGGAAACTTCTAGCAGCTTGAAAAATGTAGCCAAAGTGACCCAAGCCTGTATTTCGCTTTACGAATTTGCGATTTTTACATTACATATTTTTCGCAATCAAGAGAATAATCTCGAATATGAATATTCACGAATATATGATGAATATTCTAGCGAATATTCACAAAATATCGCGAATTCGAATATTGCCACTGCCGCTCATCACTACTACAGATGAGAACCCAGGGTCGTCTGTGGCTGATGCCAGCCCTGCTTATTGTAATTCTTTGGTTTGAAGGCATCCATTTAGTAATTCTGCTGCTTCTCGAGATGAGGCGTGTGCGCCTCTTTTTGGTGCTTGAACAATGATCGCTAGGTAACCACTTAAAAATGTATTTTTTATAAAATATTTATCTTGGTGGAGCCTCTTGGTGGAAATTTGTTATTGTGTATATGACGTGACAGAGAAAGGTGCCAAGAACGACCTGCCAAAAAATAACAATGTGTTTACACAGAAATGGCCTGTATCTACAGCAATATTAATGTTGGCTGCGAATACTATGCAGCAAAAATTCTCTTTTTTTTTCCGTGTTCCTTCTGTTCCGGCAGTGTAACCTTTTCCATCCCTTTTTTTTAAACTTCTCATTAAGGCTTAATAAAGTGCTTGTTTGAAATGCCAAGGAAGGTTGCCATGATAAAATCATAGAATAAATGATCGGAGAAGGCCGGCATGCTCATTAAAATATCATTTAGATGTTCACTGGATGGAAGGGAGGGGGGGATGGTCTACCCTCCAGCACACATTATACTCATTTTAACGCTGATACAAATTAACAAGGAGCTATAACCCCCTCCCTCCTCTTAAGTCGCCCCCTGTGTCTCTAGCAGCCGTAGTACTCTCTCTGGAAAAGGTCGCCAGCTTTATTTAATGTCCTCTGGCCAAATTAAAGCAATGTCTTCACATTTCCCTTACCGCCCCCTCTTTTGATTCTCCCCCCTTCTACCGAGCCTGTGGAGAAGGCCAGTTCCAGACATACATTGCTGTTGCCTATATCGGTGTGTCCAGAAGAGCGGAGCAAGATCTATTCTGATCTTACCGTCATGTCTGAGGTTGAAAGCAGGATGATAAGCTGAAGCATAGATCTGTCTCCTCTACTCACCCAACCTATAGATTGTTCCTGCCGTTCTAGTGCAGAAAAATCCAAGTATACATTTCTGCCTATACGCTGATTATGTATTTGAGACGACGTTTCTGTTTATACTTTATACTGCACTTTAATTCCAGGTCACCTTGATGGTTGGGGGGTCTTTTGGGCCATCATGACCAGAGAAGAATATTATTAGATGCAACCTTAGGCCACATTTATTGTGCTGTAACACGGTGCCTATAGAATTAGATTCAGCCGCTACATTTGCCTCCAGTTTTAGATACAGTTATATGATTTTTCTCACAAATTCTGTATGAATCTGATGGGGGAAAAAATGAAAAAATCTCCATTGTTTGCCGTATTACAGTCCCCTGGACACTATAGGGGAGAATATGGTATCTCACAGCACTACAGACTGCAGCAACATAGAAACATAGAAACATAGAATGTGTCGGCAGATAAGAACCATTTGGCCCATCTAGTCTGCCCAATATGCTGAATACTGCCCAATATGCTGAATACAGCCACCTTCTGAAGCTTGGTCTGTCCGTCTGCTGATAAATTTGGAAGGCAGCCCTGTATTGCTGGAACGCTCCCATTACTAAAAAAGAGCAATTCAGGTAATAACTGTATTAGGACGCTGCCAAGCTTTTCGGAGGAATGAACAAGGCCCAGACTGTATTCACATGACCATTGAAATACCACATAATGAAAACAGAACTATATAAAGGCATACAATGCAGATTGCTTTCACTGGTTTTTACCTGAAATATCACTGGGACTTCTGCCATATTTCAGACACATATGAGAACATAATTTAGATTCACATTCTCAGGCACCATTGATGCTGTCTAAAAGTTATCTATATGGCCATATACACCGCATATCCTTCCTAAAGAAAGCAGGGGCATCTGAAAATATGAGTCCGTGTTTTGTTCTCAGTTGGCAATCTGCTATCTCTCCTGACCCCCCCCCACACCCTCGGATTTGACAAATGTTTATTTCAATAGTGAGATGTGATAAGCCGCTACAAGCACCTCTGCCCCCTCCAAATACTTCTTATCTCCCAGGCAGTATATCTCGATAGCAGTCCGAGCTCTGTTTTTCTGATACAGAGGTCCAAATCCCCTGCATAAACATAGATTTAAGGGGAATGTTTCACCAATATTTTTTTCTGCCAGTTAAAACCAGATAGCAGCACCTATCCTATTTTTCTTATCTGTATTTATTTATTTTTTATCACAGATTTTTGTGTTTTATGTTCTGATCATGATTATGGGGGCGGCCATCTTGCCTGAGCCGTTCTTAACAAGATTTACAAAGCATTACGAAAATTGCTTTCCGGCAGCCCCATGGGCCGTAGACATAATGGTCAGGAGGGGACCCTATTGACTTCTATGGGAGAGTTTTCTAGGCATGCTCTGTGAACTGTGCAGAGGTCATTGTACAAGGAAAGAATAGATAAGATTTGACAATCACCTATTGTGAATGGTGGATCCCGTCTTGCATCCTAATCTTGCCTGTAATGATATCACCTCTGTTTATAGATAAGCAGATAACTGCAGTAAAGTGATCTGTACAGACCAAGAAGTGGCGCCCATTATTAGGCTTAGGCCTCATGCACACGACCGTTGATTGTTTCCGTGTCCGTTGCTCCGTTTTTCGTGATTTTCTGCGGACCCATTGGTTTTCAATGGGTCCGTGGAAACCTCGGCAAATGCACCGTTTGTCCTCCGTGTCCGTGGTCCGTGATTCCAGTCCGTCAAAAAAATATAACCTGTCCTATTCTTGTCCGTGAAAAACGGTTCACTGACCCATTCAAGTCAATGGGTCCGTGAAAAATGCGGATGGCCATCCGTGTGTCATCCGTGTTCCGTGTCCGTTTTTTTTGCGGATCCCTTGGCAGGCACTTGGGAAACATTGTCAGCCTGTCTTTTGATAAAATCTTTTGGGTCATGTCCGCTAAAAAAACGGAAGACACACGGAAGCACAACGGAAGGCAAAAACGGACACCGATCACTGAACAACGGAACCCCTTTTTGCGGACAGCATAAAAAAACGGTCGTGTGCATGAGGCCTTAGTGGCCAGTGTGAAAACTGCAAGATTTTATGTTTTTTTGTTTAAATATAAATATTGACATGGAAAATTAAGAACATCACCAAAAATTATTTAAAAAGATGTTTAAAGAATTAGTTTTTGTCCTATAAGACAGAATTCGTTTTTGTATAACCATAGCAAAGGCAGGTGCACTCTGCGGCAATACTAAACCCTCACACTGATGTTAAAATTGAGAGGTTAGTTTGACATATCCTACTAGGACGACATGTCTTAAGCTCGGCTATTTGAGAGACCTTGGCGTGGTGTCCGAGCTTAAGACATGTCCTCCTAGTAGGATGTGTCGAACTAACCTCTCAATTGTAACATCAGTGTGAGGGTTTAGTATTGCCGCAGAGTGCACCTGCTTTTGCTATGGTTATGTTTTTGATTGTTCTCCACATCCACATTATCGTTATCGTATGTAGGATGGTTATTGTGGTACTTGTAGTCCGTTGCTGGCATCTTCCATTGTATGCATTTTTTGCTGTTGATTGCCCCTAGCAACGGACTACAAGTGCAGGATGTGCTCCCCTATATACATGCACAACTGCATATGGGTTGAGCATATCCTGCTTGTTAAACACCACACTACGTTTTCTAATGGTTTGTAGAATTAGTTTTTGCCCTATAAGACACACTGCCATTATTCTACCACTTTTGGGGGAAAAAAATTAGTCTTAGAGTACTCTCACACTAGCGTTGTTAGAATCCGGCAAGCAGGTCCGTTGCCAGAACTGCCTGCCGGATCCGGAAATCCTTATGTAAACGGATATCTTTTTTTTTTCCGGATCCGTTAAACTTATTCATTGAAATACCAGATCCGTCTTTCCTGTATCATCCGGAATAATGGATTAGATTTTTTTTAAAGTTAGAAAGAACTGCTCATGCGCAAACCGGAGAACCGGATCTGGCGATGCGGCAATTTCCGGAACACTTGGTACCGGATCCGGTATTAATGCAATACGGCAGTACGGTAGTGTTCCGGAATTTTGGCCGGAAAAAACACTGCAGCAAGCTGTGGTATTTTGTCCAGTCAAATACCGTACAAGGGACGGAACGGAAGACATCCTGATGCATACTGAACGGATTGCTTTCGATTCAGAATGCATTGAAACAAAACGGAAGCGTGTTTTTGCTGCCAACATAAAGTAGACATATGGTAAATGTGAATTATTAACTTTTCCTGTGGTATGGCCTCCTTCACACGGTCAGTATTTGGTCAGTATTTGTAAGCCAAAACCAGGAGTGAGTCCAAAAAAATAGAATAGGCACAAATATTTTTATTTTACCTTTTCTACTGACTGAGTGAAACTACTGTGTGCTCACTGTTTGCAGATGCGGACTTGTTCACTTGAATGGGGTCTGCAATTCGCACCTGACCAAATACACACCACATACACTACATTTTTGCAGTGCGGAGGCACGGACAGAAAACCCACGAAAGCGCTCCGTAGTGCTTCCATGGGTTTCCGATCCATGTCTCTGTTCTGCACAGTATCATCCGGATTGTGGACCCATTCAAGTGAATGGGTCCACAATCCATTATACGGTGCACATATGGCCTGTGCCCGTATATTGCGGACCCACTGTTTGCAAGCCACAATATGGGCACAGACCTGCTATGGTCATGTGCATGAGGTCTTACAAGCAGAAAAATAAAAGTTTTGAAAAATATTCCCCGGGGCGTCTCTAGTTTAAAACATTCGGGGCCTGGGCCTCTGATGTTTTGTCTCAGACCCCAAATGTCCTGCCTGCCTGCTAGATGCTACATCCTCAGGATGGCAATACAATTTAATCTAATGTAGTGGAAAATCTGAAGGATCTGTGGTGACATCACAGGTCATGTGATCAGTAAAACAGGCAGTGGTTGAGAAGGACCTGCGATGATGTCACCATCATGTGACCAGTGCAGGATTGGAGAAGAAGTTAGGTTGATGTTTGCTACATGAGGAGAGGTAAGTGAGGGGAGAGGCAGAGCAATGCTGGGAGTTGTGGTTATTTAACTGGGACTGTATGTTAGGCCTGAAGGGAAGGGTGTTATTTACATGGAACTGTTCGTTGGAGGTGGCTGTGGGAGGAAGTAATGTTACTTACATAGGACTGAATGCTGGAGGGGGCTGGGGCAGGGTGATGTTATTTACATGGGACTATATGTTAGAGACGACTGTGGGAGGGAATTATGTTATTTATATGGGACTGTATGTTGGAGGTGGCTGAGGGAAGGGAGTGATGTTATTTACATGGGACTGTATGTTGGAGGGGGCTGGGGGAAGGGAGTGATGTTATTTACATGGGACTGTATGTTGATGGCGGCAGTGGGAGGGAGTGATGTTACTTACATGGGATTGTATGCTGATAGCGGCTGTGGGAGGGAGTAATGTTATTTACATGGGACTGTATGTTGGAGGCAGCTGGGGGAGGGAGTGATGTTACTTACATGGGACTGTATGTCGATGGCGACTGTGGGAGGGAGTGATGTTATTTACATGGGACTGTATGTTGGAGGCGGATGAGGGAGTGATGTTATTTACATGGGACTGTATGTCGGAGGAGGCTGGGGAGGCAGTGATGTTATTTACATGGGACTGTTGATGGCGGCTGTGTCAGGGAGTAATATTATTTACATGGGAGAGGCTGGGGGAGGCAGTGATGTTATTTATATAGGACTGTATGTTGATGGCGGCTGTGGGGGGGAGTGATGTTACTTACATGGGACTGTATGTTGGAGGCAGATAAGGGAGTGATATTATTTACATGGGACTGTATGTTGGAGGGGGCTGGGGGAAGGAGTGATGTTATTTACATGGGACTGTATGTTGATGGCGGCTGTGGGATAGAGTGATGTTACTTACATGGGACTGAATGTTGGAGGGGGCTGTGGGAGGGAGTGATGTTACTTACATGGGACTGAATGTTAGAGGGGGCTGAGGGAGGGAGTGATGTTATTTACATGGGACTGTATGTCGATGGCGACTGTGGGAGGGAGTGATGTTATTTACATGGGACTGTTTGTTGGAGGGGGCTGTGGGAGAAGATTATGTTATTTACATGGGACTGTATGTTGGAGGTGGCTGTGGGAGGGAGTGATGTTGTTTACATGGGAATGTATGTCGGAGGAGGCTGGGGGAGGCAGTGATGTTATTTACATAGGACTGTATGTTGATGGTGGCTGTGGGAGGGAGTGATGTTACTTACATGGGACTGTATGTTGGAGGCGGATGAGGGAGTGATGTTATTTAAATGCGACTGTATGTCGGAGGAGGCTGGGGAGGCAGTGATGTTATTTACATGGGACTGTTGATGGCGGCTGTGTCAGGGAGTAATATTATTTACATGGGAGAGGCTGGGGGAGGCAGTGATGTTATTTACATAGGACTGTATGTTGATGGCGGCTGTGGGAGGGAGTGATGTTACTTACATGGGACTGTATGTTGGAGGCGGATGAGGGAGTGATATTATTTACATGGGACTGTATGTTGGAGGGGGCCAGGGGAAGTAGTGATGTTATGTACATGGGACTGTATATTGATGGCGGCTGTGGGATTGAGTGATGTTACATACATGGGACTGAATGTTGGAGGGGGCTGTGGGAGGGAGTGATGTTACTTACATGGGACTGAATGTTGAAGGGGGCTGAGGGAGGGAGTGATGTTATTTACATGGGACTGTATGTTGATGGCGGCTGTGGGAGGGAGTGATGTTATTTACATGGGACTGTATCTTGAAGGTGGGCGGTGGGGGGAATTATGTTATTTACATGGGACTGAATGTTGAGGGTGATGTTTAAATGGGATTGCATGTTGGAGGCGACTGGGGAGGGGGTGATAGTATTAACTTGGAACTGTATGTTGAAGGTGGCTGGGTAGCAGGTGATGTTATTTACATGGGACTTTATTTTGTAGGGGGCTGTAGATTGAGAGGGATGTTATTTACATGGGACTGTATAATGGAGGGGGCTGGAGAGATGGTGTGATGTTATTTACATGGGACTCTATGGCGGGACTGTACGTTGGAGGGGCTGAAAGGAGGGGAGTGATGTTATTTACATAGGACTGTATTTTAGAGGGGGCAGGAGAGATGGTGTGATGTTATTTACATGGGACTGTATGGTGGAGGGAGGAATATAACTACAGGGGGCACAGCAGGGGGCAATATAAATACTAGGGGCACCTCAGGGTGAGCATTATAACAGTAGGGGGCAGTATAAATACCGGGGGCACTGTGGGTATTCTAAATCCAGGGGATAATATAGGCATTCTTATAGATCTGCCTTATTTCTACTAAGAGACCTATGAGGGCCTTATTACTGTTGAGGGGTCTGTAGATAGCTTTATTACCTCTTAGGGAACAAAAGGGGGCCTTATTTCTACTGGGGGCTCTGTTAGGGTATTATTAATACTGGAGGACTCTTCTACTAATTGGGGCACTTATCACAGTTGGGGGCACTGTAGTGGGCAGTATTACTATTGGGGGCCTTCTTGGAGAGCATTATCACTGTTGGGAGTACTGTAGGGGACAGTATTACTAATGAGGGCATTCTAGAAGGGAATAATTATTGGTGGGACTATAAGGAGCACTTTTACTATGGGGGCACTAATATTTCTTCAGGATACAGTAGTATTTGGGGGTATTGGGGAGCACAGCGAGCAGCAGGATAACACTGTGGGGACTCCAGGTTGGGAAATGATAGAAAAGTGAGGAAGCTAAGATGTCTGTATGTTACACTCTGCAGAGACGAGGCACGGCTGAAAGAAGTTGTACGGACCAAATGGAGAAGATGACAGAGAAGATCTACATCAGAGGAGACGTCACCTGGGAGGCTCTGGATGTGACAGGTATGTGCTGCTGTATAACAAGTACAGAAAAATGTGGTGTGTGTGTGTGTGGGGGACTTAAAGAACTGGGCCATATTCATTGGGGCTTGGGCCCTGGATCTTTTGAGACCCGAGCAACGCCCCAGCATTTTTCACAATTTTGGTAAATTTCAGATACTAAAAAAGATACTAAGTACAATATGTCACAAAACAGTCTTGTAATCATTTTAATAAGTAAAAGAATAGCAAAGTTATTATCAAATAAAGTGAAAGATGTCAGATTTGAAAAATAAATATTTGTTACAAATGGCAAAACTGGTTGGAGCAGCAATGCAAGTTAAGGCCTTTTTCACGCGCGTGATAAAAAACTGAAGGTTTGCAAACAACATCACTTAGCAACCATCAGTGAAAAACGCATCGCATTTGCACTTGCTTGCGGATGTAAATTTTCACGCAGCCCCATTCACTTCTATAGGGCCAGCGTTGCTTGAAAAACGCAGAATATAGAACATGCTGCGATTTTCACGCAGCGCACAAATGATGCTTGAAAAACAACGCTCATGTACACAGACCCATTGAAATGAATGGGTCCAGATTCAGTGCAGGCGCAATGCAATCACATAACGCATTGCACCCGTGCGGAATACTCGCTAGGGTGAAAGGGGCCTTTACAGCATATAGGTAGTTTAGAGGGAGGTAGCTCCCTCTTACTCCCATTGGTACCACACGATCTCATGCCGATGTCTCAGTATGGTAGCCTCTGTCTGCAGTGTGTGCCTAGCATGTGGCAGAGAGGTGCAGCCTGCTGGTGTAGCACTGACAGTATAATACAGTGTACTGTAGGAGGGCGCATGCGCGCGGCTCACGAGGAGGACATGCTTCTGTGAGCTCCGCTCCGTAGGCTGAGAAATTCCCGACTTTAGCGCCCGATCACGGGCTCCATCAGCATCCGTATCCCATGTCAGAGTCGCCGAGGATGTCCCACAGGAGAGGGAAGTCTAAACTCCCGAGCACCCCGGCTCCTTCACAGACTTTACCGGAGCTATTTCGGCAGACGCGGCAAAGTGTCATGGCGGACACTCCTGCAGCCCCTTCGAGCCCTGCCTCCTCCACATCAGAGGGCAATGCAGCACTAGATTCCCAGGACCAGCGACCAGGCCAAGATGACCTGTATAAGAACATTGCGGCTTTGTTTAGGGCTGAACTGGCCCAGGCTGTGGCTGATTTTTCGCGCCAAATACAGGACCTGGGAACCAGGGTCTCAGATATGGAGACCAGACATGATGACTTCGCTGACGCATTGGCTCAGGACCGCGAGGAGCTGAGCTCCCATGCAGAGCAACTAAAGGCCCTGGAATTAAAACTCGAAGACTTGGAAAACCGTACCCGGAGGGGGAACCTTCGTATTAGGGGCTTACCGGAGACTTATACAGACCTGTCTTCAACTCTGACGGCCCTATTTTCAGCCTTGCTGCCGGACGCGGAGCCGACCATGTTGAAGATGGACAGAGTGCACCGGGCACTAGGTAAACCGCGCTCCCCTGAATTGCCGCGGGACGTGGTCCTCAAATTTCATCACCCGGAGACGCGGGACAAGATTTTGTTCGCCGCCCGGAACATCCCGGACCTTCCGGACTTACCTCCCTCGGTCCACCTCTACGCGGACCTGGCTCCGACCACACTGCGGAAACGCCGAGAGATGAGGCCTGTTACCCAGGCCCTGCAGAAGGCCCAAGTAAAGTACAGATGGGGATTCCCTTTGCCCTGTCATTTCAACTGAACTCGCGTTCTTACACGGTCCACACCCCATCAGAAGGACTGGAGACTCTCCAACGAGCGGGCCTTACCTGCGACCCTTTGCCATCGGCTCCTTCCCGAGACCTCAACGGCCTGCTAGGGTGTGGACCAAGGTTTCAGCTCCTCCACGTGAACGTCGTGGCTCCCAAGTTACCTGATATTCCGCTCCATTTGGGTTCCTTCCTCGATCTTTAATGCTCGCCCGTTTCCCTAGTGTGACCAGCCGATGAACATGTTTCTTTATCTACGAGGCCTAACTAGGCTCAGTCTAGGAGGACATCTACGCGGAGGGCCTTGGTTTCCTCAGCGAGATACGTATTACCAGCGGGCTTATGTTTATGTTTATTTGGGGTTTAGCCGGGACTCAGCCTCACGGCTTGTTATGTTGCCCGTAATGTGGTTATGTGTGGGATGGAGGCTCGGGACTTTTCTACCCCGACCCCTATGCTACGCTCTCTACGCTTTGATATGTTATACTATGTTTGAAGAGGCTTCGGTCTCATCATGGTTTCGTTTTTATTGGTTTACCATGTTTTTCTCACTTTTTGTTTGTATTTGGAATGCTTAGATGCTTTTTGTGCTACTATTGAGCTCCGGGGGCGCTGGATAACGGGCCTATTGGGATCGGGGGCGTGATGGCATCGGCCGCCTCCACTTATGTTTAGCATACACCCGTATGATGTATAATGTGTAAACTACTATCCCATAATGTTAGGGGTTTTAATTCCCCAAGTAAGCGCAAGACTGCGTTTATGTCCTATTTGAAACAGGCGCCCGATGTCATCTGCCTTCAAGAGACCCATTTCACTTCCACTTCACACCCCAAATATCTACACCCGCAATACTCTAGGTACTATTCCTCCACCTTTCAGACTAAGAGTAGAGGTGTAATTATTTTGCTCAAGAACTCCTTCTCTTTTGTTCTCACTCAATCGTATGTTGATGTGGAGGGGAGATATGTCATATTACTGGGAACATTAGAGGGGAGACGGTGTGCCTGGTTAATACTTATGCACCTACTGACGACCCCATTGGGTTCTTTACTACTATCCACTCGCTACTGGGTTCCCTTACCTTTCAGCAACTATACTGGTGTGGCGACTTTAATTTTACCATGCACCCTGTACTTGATAGGTCGACCCGTCAACCTTGTCGCGGCCGCCCTCTCAGACGACTGCGATAAGACATGTTATGGAATCTCTATCCATTGCGGATTCTTGGAGAGAACACAATGGCTCGCAGAGGGGTACACGTACTATTCACCGGCACACCGTCTCTATACCCGGATAGATATGATATTGATTTCTACTTCATGCCTACCGTATCTTTCCTTCTCCAGGCATGTGGTCTCATCATGGTCTGATCATGATGTGGTTGTTTCAGAGATATTTGTAGATGCTCAAAGCAGAGTGGCGTTTGCTTGGAGATTGAATGAGTCTCTCTTGACCCGCCCAGCCCTATTGAAACAACTGCTGGAGGAACTGGGGTTATTTTTTGCGGAGAATGCGGCGGCGGACGTGGACCCTATGACCTTGTGGCTTACCCACAAGGCCTATATGAGAGGACACCTAATGGGAGTAGCCTCCCGACTTAAGCGAGAGCGGACTCAGACCCAGATAGCCTTAGAGGCTAAACTGACCAGATTGGTATTGGCCCATCAACGGACACCCTCACTTTATTTGTTAAAGGCTGTGAAGGACACCAAAACCCAGTTGAATATCTTGCTATCTAATAACACGGAAAAGGCCCTACGTTGGACTTCTTCCTTTTATTATAGATACGCCAACAAGCCTGACCGACTTTTGGCCAATCAACTGAAGGCCCGACAGCGTATAAATAGAGTTTATCAGATTCGCACTAGACAGGGCAGAACTACTTCTAACCCCGACACCATTTACCAGACATTTCACCAGTTTTATAGTCAACTCTATTCTACCCCACCTGTTGATTCGGAAGGAACTGGCGCTTCCTTTTTATCGTCAGTTACTATGCCTGTATTAACCCAGGAGGCATGGGAAGCCTTGGGCAAGGAGATTACCAAGGAAGAGGTACAGTACAGTATAGACTCCCTCAAATTGGGTAAGGCTCCAGGGCCAGATGGCTATACAGCACTGTATTACAAAAAGATGGCCCCTACCCTCGCCCCTCACATTGCTAATTATTGCAATCATATTATGCAGGGGAACACTCCTCCTGCTGAATTTCTGAAGGCAATAATTACGGTTATTCCCAAACCCAATCGAGACCCCCTTCTACCTTCTAACTACAGGCCAATTTCGCTTTTGAACTGGGATAATAAGCTTTTTACGGCAATATTGGCACGCAGACTTAACAATTTCCTTCCACACCTTGTCCATAAAGACCAGGTTGGATTCGTACCGGGGAGAGAGGCGCCGGATAACATTAGGAAAATTTTAAATCTTGTGCAGTCTGCCGGTGGGACCAATCAGCCTCTTGCCCTGTTGGCTCTTGATATAGAGAAGGCTTTTGACACCGTGACTTGGCCTTACCTGCAGTCTGTTCTCACTGCCATGGGAATTACGGGTCCTTTCTTATCTGCTATCCAAGCCTTATATTCACACCCGGAGGCATGCCTCAAATTACCATCTACCAAACCACTTCCTATCATTATCAGTAGAGGCACAAGACAAGGCTGCCCTCTCTCCCCGGCGCTGTTTGCTTTGGCCATTGAACCCCTAGCAATATCCATCCGGTCCCATCCAGATATTGCGGGGTGAAGGTGAGGACTAAAGAATATAAGGCAAATTTCTTTGCCGACGATTTACTGCTCACCATTACCAACCCTTTAATTTCTTTCCCATCCCTTATGGGTCTATTAACCTCCTTTTCAGGCGCCTCTGGGCTCACTATGAATCATTCTAAATCGGAGCTCCTCCTATGTAACACTTCACCTTCTGTTAGGGAATCCCTTCTACAAAATTTCCCCTTCCAATTATGTAATCGCTATATACCGTATTTGGGAATCTCCTTGCCCTCATCTATAGATACAGTGTACGATGTCAATTACAATCCAATGTTTAGACAACTCAGACGGGACCTCCTCTCCTGGCAGAGCCTCCCTATTTCTTGGGTGGGGAGAATAAATGTAGTCCGGATGGTAGTGTTACCTAAATTGCTCTATTTGTTTCGGGCGCTTCCTGTTCCTGTGCCGTTACGTGATCTTAAGTCATTTCAACGTGATATAATGCGATTTATTTGGGCGAATAAACGTCAGCGCATTTCTAGAACGACCATGTGCAGGCACAGGACTCAGGGAGGTCTCTCTGTTCCGGACCTGGTGAAGTACTATAGAGCGGCTAGGTTAGCCCAATTATCCCTAACATACTTGGACCCGAAAGAACATCCCTTATGGATTGAAATTGAGTCCGCTCGCTTAACTCCCTTTACGTGGCAGGCGTTGTTGTGGTCTACTCGTCCGCTGCCGCCTTCTGTTCGAACTAACTCACTCCTCTCACACTTCTCCATCTTATTATGGAGATCAGTCAGATTCAAATTCCGCTTGCAATCGACTCCTACTCCATTATTATACCTATTAGGAAACCCTGACTTTCCGCCGGGATTACATCCTGCTAACTTTCATTGGTGGTCGGCTAACCGTCTCTGCACATTGTTCAAATTTCTGACCCGTGGCAGGTTACTTACCCTATCTGATTTTAAGGAGAAATTTTTGCCACCGGAGAGGGAAATTTTTGCAATGTCACAGATATTCTCCTTCCTACGCTCTCATATAATCACAGATAGACCTGTTGAATTCACCTCGTTTGAACGTATGCTTACATATTCTCTGTGCAGGAAAGGTTTAATTTCACAAATCTATGGGTTCTTAAATGAGCCTCCGGCGGAGGTTAAGCTTCCCTACATGCTCTCCTGGGAAGAGGACCTACACCAGGAATTTTCCATCTCTAGGTGGTTCCGGCGCTCCCAGACCATGACGAGGGGATCGTGGCAGGTCACTTTGGCTGAATCTTCCATTAAGGTCCTACATAGAACCTACATGGTCCCTACGCGGCTACATAGCATCTACCCAGAAGTATCGCCTGCCTGTTTTCGGGGTTGTTCGACCCCGGTTCGGTTTTACATATATGGTGGGCTTGTCCTCGGGCTAAGAGGTTCTGGTCCCAGGTGACAACTTTATTGTCCTCAGTTCTTCACTGCGTATACCCTGCGACCGTACCTCTATGCCTTCTGGGTGACAAACCGAACTGGTTAAATTATGCCAGATTCAAACTGTCTCAATTTATTCTCCTTGCCGCAAGGATACACATTGCATTTAAGTGGCGAACCCCCACCTTGTCGTTCCAGGCGGTCCTAGATAGGATTAATAAGATAATGCTGTGTGAGCGCCTCTCGGCCATTCGGGAGGATAACTACGCATCCTTCGACAGGGTCTGGGAGCCCTGGCTGTCCTCACCTCACGCCCGGATGTCAGGTACGCGATGACTCTCTGATATAGATGGAGTTTGGAGTCTACCTACAGTCTGTACATTTCCACATGATCTCCCCTACATGCCCTTACTGGTGTATGGCTGCGCGGTTGTAGATCCCCCGGATGATATGAAGATATGATTATTCTTGAATACCCTATGCATTCCAAATGTACCCATTTTGCTTTTATTGTCATTGTATTGTTTACTTTCTGTCACTGCTCATCATCTGTTTATGTCACTCTGTACTTGACATACCTTGTGTAACCTTGAGCTGATTGGAATAAAATTTATTTTGAAACATAATACAGTGTACTGTAGAAGCAATCAGAAAATGAGTTAATGTTTTAAAAGTTTTATTAAATAAAAAAAATTACAAGTTAATAAATCCACCTTTTTCAATTAAAAACTATAATCCTCTCCACATTGGTACTGGCAAGTCTATAACAACCTATACTCCACCATGATCAAGTAATTTATCTCGTACGGTAAACGGCGAAGATAACAATTCTACAGTTACTGTCTTGCTTATTTGCCACAAAAAAACCTAAATAAAAAGCGATCAAAAAGTATTGTGTACCCCAAAATAATACCAATGAAAAGTACAAGTCGTCCCACAAAAATAAAGCCCCCACACAGCTCTGTAGAAAAAAAAAATTAAAAATTGATGGATCTCGGCAAAGCAGAACATTTATTTTTTTAAGGGGTTTTATTGTGCAAAGGTAAAACATGAAATATTATATATCATGCTACCTTTGCCAAAATATAAACGCTTCAAAATTTATAACGTTAAAACTCAGTGGCAGTATTGCTGTTTTTTTCAATCCACTCCCCCCAGAAAGAGTTAATGAAAGTTAATCAGTAAGGGCCCTTTCATACTGGCGTTTTTGTTGTCCGGCATAGAGATCCGTCGTCGGGTCTCGATGCAGGAAGAATCCTGATCAGGATCATCCCCATGCATTCTGAATGGAGAGAAATCTGTTCAGGATGCATCAGGATGTCTTCAGTTCAGGACCGGAACGTTTTTTGGACGCAGCAAATACCGCAGCATGCTGCGCTTTTTGTTCCGTCCAAAAATCCGGAACACTTGCCGCAAGGCCGGATCCGGAATTAATGCCCATTGAAAGGCATTAATCCGGATCCGGCCTTAAGCTAAACGTCGTTTAGCTTTTTCTCAATTGTTACCATGGCAGCCAGGACGCTAAAGTCCTGGTTGCCATGGTAAAATGTAGCGGGGAGCGGTATACTTACCATCCGTGCGGCTCCCGGGGCGCTCCAGAGTGACGTCAGGGCGCCCTACACGCATGAATCACGTGATCGCATGGATCACGTTATCCATGCGCATGGGGCGCTCTGACGTCATTCTGGAGCGCCCTGGGAGCCGCACGGACTGTAAGTATACCGCTCCCCCGCTCCCTGCTCCTACTATGGCAACCAGGACGCTAGTAGCGTCCTGGCTGCCATAGTAACCTGAAAGCAATTCGAAGACTGATCAGGATCCTGATCAGTCTTCTAATGCTTCAGGCGACTTGCGTTCTGACGGATCCGGCGGGACGGAAGTGCCTGCCGGATCCTCAGAACGCAAGTGTGAAAGGACCCTAAGTTTTGTGTACACCAAAATGGTGCCTTTAAAAACTACAATTTGCCCTCTTAAGGCAACATCAATGGAAAAAAAAAGTTATAGCTTTTGGAATGTGACTACGAAAAAATGAAAAAAATTATTGCTTGGTCACTTAGGGCACTTTTACACTTGCGGCAGGATGGATCCGGCAGGCTGATCCGCCCTGCCGCAAGTGCCCGTGCACTGCCGTGCTGCCGCTCCGTCCCCATTGACTATAATGGGGCGGGGGGCGGGGCTACGGTGCAGCACGGCAGTGCGCGGCCGGAGATTGCCGGACTAAAAGTCCTGCATGTCCGACTTTTCAGTCCGGCATTCTTTTCTGTGCACTGCCATGCTGCACCGTAGCTCCGCCCCCCACCCCATTATAGTCAATGGGGACGGAGCGGCAGCACGGCAGTGCACGGGCACTTGCGGCAGGGCGGATCCGGCAGGCTGAATAGCCTGCTGGATCCGTCCTGCCGAAAGTGTAAAAGTACCCTTATGCCAAAAACAGACTGGTACTAAGGGGAAGATATTGGATAAAATTTTCTTATTGAGTTCAGTATGTAGTAAGCTCTTAATCCCCCTCTAGTGCAGTGCTCCAGACTAAAAAATATATAAAAGAGCCATAGGCCATTTAGGTGCCAAATGAAATTTTTAGTCACCAAATTTAAAATACATATAATATAGCTGGAATGCTTAGGAGCATATAAGCCATCTAAGGCCTCATGCACACGAATGTGTATATTCTTTCAATGCCCACTCTGGCGACTTTTGGTTTTTTCGCAGCGCGGTTTGGAGTTCCATTAGCCAAGGAAAAGACTGAAGGTCCCACGCGTTGTCTTTCCTTTCTAGGTATCCAAATTAACACAGAAAGGGGCTTGATTCGTTTACCGCAAGATAAGCTGGTGCGCCTGTGTGCTGACGTCAATAACTGTCTGGATGCACGAAAAGTTACGCTCAATTAGCCTTCACATGCCAGATTTTTCCTATTGGGCGTTTTTTTTTTTGCTGTGCTTGGCGCTGCCGACAGCAGGCGTTAGGCAGCCCCACAATTTTATCTAATTACGACGGCGTGTAGTGTTTTCCAGAACCGGAAATTGACAGTGACGCAATGCACCTTTTTACAGACACTGATGGTTCTTTGCATTACCCTGTGATATTCGGAAATCGCTGGTCGGCAGCTCCTTGGCCTGCCGACTGGTCAGATTGTGGTTTGACAAAAAATCTTACCTTTTTGGAACTTTTCCCGATAGTGGTGTCGATGGAATTATGGGGTCCTCAGATGAGGAACAAGTGTAATCAGTATTGGTCAGACAATGAAGTGGCAGTTATAGCAATTAATAATCTAACCTCTCATTTTCTGACGTTGGCACTTTTGTGTCATCTTGTTCTAACGTGTTTATTGCATAACGTGGTTTTTAAAGCGTGTCATGTGCCGGGTAACTGTAATGTAATGGCTGACCTCTTTCTCATTTGCAGTTCCATCGTTTCAGGCTGCTGCATCCAACTGTGGACCTAGTGGTCTTCCCATGCCCTCCTTTGCTTTGGGACCTCCCACTGACAGGTTGATGCCTCTGATTTAAAATACAGTGGCTCCTTCCACTTGGTCCAGTCATGGTAAGGCATGGGTTGAATGCTTGTCCTTTGCTGAAGCGGACGCACTTCTTACATCTGACTATTGCCATAGGCGTCACACAATTATATTTATGTCATCTTCGGGATAGGGGCTGTTCATCGTGCATAGTACAAAAACGGCTAGCAGGTGTCTCCTTTGCATTTCGTCTATTGGGTATCCACGACGTCACAAAAGAATTTGCCATTTCCTTGATTATAAAAGGATGGAGGAAGGAATCTCGTCCAGTTGACAAATGGCGACCTGTGTCTTTTGCCCTGCTACGGAGACGTTGCAACGCCCTTCCATTTGTTTGTTCTTCCTAATTTTAATCGCGTTTGTTTTCTTGCGCTTTTGTTCTATGTTTCTTTTGCGCAATGTGTCTCGGAGAATTAGTTGCCCAGTCATGTACCACCGAGTCTCTATTACTGGAGGATGACGTGTGCTTTTTTCCGGATGCCGTAAAGGTCCGCATTCGACATTCTAAGACAGACATTTATGGGCAAAGAGTTTGGCAGTCTATCTCTTGTATGGATGGGGTATTTTGCCCAGTGCAGGTGGTTGTTCATTTTCCGACGTCCGCCCCAGGGCTCCTAGTTTCTTAGTTCACGCTGATGGTTCTCCTACTAAATACCAATTCATGATGGTTTTTAAACACTGTATTGCCAAGTCAGGCTTGTCCCCTTCCGAATTCGGTACACATTCGCTTCGCATTGGGGCAGCTACGGTCGTAGATGTGGCGGGCATGAAGGAGGCTCAAGTTAAGAGACTTGGGAGATCGACATCTGATTGTTGACTATTTAATAGTTGTCGTTTTTTTTCCTTTAGGTTTTAAGAGGCCGGCGGTATGGTTAATTGGTCATTCTTACGTTTACTGGGCCGCGCAAAGGGCATCATACCACCCAGGAGGCTTGCAGTTGGGGTTCATGCAAGCGGACGTGTCCTGGAGAGGTGTTCGTGGCCTTAAATAGCTGCAGGTTCTACCGGAAGTGGTGACCATTAGCCGGGAATCTGCTGGTTATCCACGCCGGTGGCAACGATTTATGTGGAGTCAGGATTTTGGAGCTGATTTCTGTTATGTGGTTGTTTGGTCTGAGATAGTTCCCTGTGTATTGTGGTGCGGAGCAATGAACAACAGTGGCATTGAGAGGGAATGCCGCTTGCTGAACGTTAGGTCGAAAGGTGGAGTAGTGGTTCGCCATCGTCAGTTGGAGGGAGACAACTGTAATTTAATGCTCTGGGACAGAGTTCACCTTAATGACATAGGTCTGGACATCATTCTGTCAGGGTTGCAGGATGCCATTGACAGAGCCCTCTTCATTTTGTTGGGGGGGGTGGAGCTCGGTGTAGACCTACACCCGGCTCCGGTGGCGGAGGGGGGATCTTGTCTGAGAAGAAGACGGAGAAGTTTACACAAAGACATGCTCACCGTGGTGACCAGGGATGCGAGGTGACGATAGAAGTACTATTCAAGGGTAGACAAGGTCCCCCTGTCTTTGTAATAAAACTGTGGCCTGCCCCCCCCCCCTTTTTACCACAAATATAAGACTCCGTTAATTTATTTGATAGATAGAGAGCCCCCTGAATGTGTGTGGATGTTGAATGTCTCTTCAGTCAACCGCATCAGCGCTGGAGTGGCCGGGAATTAACCAGTGGGTGAGTTTATTTTTTTAATATTTCCTGCACTTAATTTCTTTTGAATTGAAAATCCCTTTAATTACTAATTAACCTGATTTATTTATGAAGTAATGATGGTCCTGAATACTGATAATGTGCAATCAGCACTGCAGAAACTGGGCAAAATGGACAAGAACATATGCAGAATACATACTCATGTTTCAGGCTCCTTGAAGTGTATGAGATTAGGGAAGCCATTAAACGATGGTGTATTAATACTCTACATGCTTATTTTATTCACTACATACATCCACCTCCTGCTCCCTTGGCTGTTCTCCTTTCTTATGCCAATGGTGTGTAAATCGAGGAATTCCCAGCACTGTTTGTGCGATTTCTTGGCTCTGCCCTGCTTCCTCTCCATCATTCTGCGAGGTATCTTTCCCATTATATCTCCAGTAAGAGTGTCTGGAGCTGGATAACCTATCACCACGTGGCCTACGACTATAAGATCTCTCAGCCCGAGAGCAACCCTTGAACCTGTAGCCCTGTTCTTTGCCCTTAGAGATCCATTGATTCAGGAAGATTTACTTTATTGGAAGGGTGAGGGGAGCCCATCCAAGAGAGAATGTTTGGAGAAGCTCCATTTGGGATCTCAGATGGAATGTTATGAGTCTGCACTTTTTCAGTGGAGACGCCTCTGGTTCTGTTTCTGAGGCAGGAGGGTCCATTGACTCAAAGGCACTTTAGGTGTTGAAAACAAAGGAACCAGGCAGCTAGGGGGTAAACTGGAATCCAAGGTCTGCGGGGAACTTGATGGGATTTGCGATGTAGGAGTGCTGAATTCACACGTTCGTGGAACACAGTCCGTGAGATCCCGGCATGGAGTCCTGCTGAGTGCAAGAGCGCACAGTGTCATTGGTTGCTATGACGCTGTACTCTTTGTGCCGCTGCTGCTGTACAGTAATACACCCATTTGATCTATACAAGCGTATTACTGTACAGCAGCGGCAGTGAGAAGCGCACGGCATCATAGTAACCAATGACGCCATGCGCTCCTGCACTCAGCAGGTCTCCAGGCCGGGATCTTATGGACGTGTGAATTTAGAAGCAGACTGCTGGAAGCGGAAGCATAAGATTCGGGAACCCAAGCCCACCCTTATGCTGAGTAGTGTGAGCGAGCAGATCTTCACCCAGCAGACGGCTCCAGTGTGTGTCTGCTGGATGAAAGCCTTTTTTTATTAAAGAGGCAGAGCAGCGGATGGTCTAGGCGCAAATGGCCACAAGACTACAAAGAGCACAGGTAAATAAAGATGGTGACCTGTCCAAAGTGTCACTGGAACAGTTTCTGCAACTGGATCGATTTTATTACCAACCATGTGATGAAGCAAAGTATAGTGAACCAGTTAATGAGTGTTATATGGCAGATAATCAACTGCTGATTAACCAAGAGCTGTAAAGTAAAGTATGTGCTTACTCCAAGCATATCTCTGTGTACCAAGTACAAACCGCGCCCGGCCTCAACATCAGGTTTACGTGGAACTGAGAATATAGTGTACAGTGTTCAGTATATAGATTAGCAATTATCATCATATGTAGCAATCACTTTGCACTAAGCTGCATACTAGAGTTGGGCGATATCAAATATATTCCTACAATAACAATATTAAGAAATATATCGCGATAACGATATATCGCGATAAATACACATTTAGAAGAAAAAACATTTAAAACATGTACTTGTGTTTCAGGTCTTTAAAGGGGTTGTCTGGGTTCAGAGCTCAACCCAGACATATCCCTTTCTTCCTCCACTCATCCACTCTGGCATGAGCATCGGAGCACTTCATGATCCGATGCTTTCCCTTGCCCTGCGGGATATCGCGCAGGACAAGGACTGTTTGTTTATATTTTTAACACTGCTAGGCAGAGGTTTCCACCTAGCAGTGTTCCCAGTGACATCACCGGCACTGATGAGCAGGCTTTAGCGCTAAAGCCCGCCTATTAGTGCCAGTGACGTCACCAAGCTCACTGCTAGGCAGGAGCCACTGCTTAACTTACCCATGGAGAGCCCAGTACATCACTGGATCTCCAGAAAAAAAGCCTTTGCCATGCAAGAATCAGTGCAGGGCAAGGAAGAGCTCTGAACTTGGACAACCCCTTTAATTGTAAAATATAAAATCAGAAAAAAAGGTTGTGGAATAAATGAGATGTGAACTCAGGACCAGGGGCAGACTAGGAATTTAAAGTGGCTCTGGAAAAAAAATAAAAGTGGCCCAATGTTGTAGATGGGATCAAATTGTTAGAAAGTAGGGCAACACAGTTAGACAGGCCCACCAATACCACAGTGCAGTATGCATATACATTTTTTACTCACACTTAAAGCGGTTGCCTTACATGTTATGTAATGTACCAGTAATGTGATGTACTAGTATACACTGCATAAATTGGTACATCACATTACTAGTACATATACATAATACTCAGTATATTACTTGAGCAGCACATACCACCATCAGTCCACCACACCAGTCACCAGGGCAGCTGAGAGCCTGGGCGGAAAATTGAGGCAGGCTGGAGTTTGAGAGCAGCAGCTGGAAGGCCTGGGGCATTGACTGATGTAAATGAAGGCAGCCTGGCAGCAAGTGAGTCAGCGTGAGAGCATGACACAGGATGGAGGCAGAGCATCAGCCTAACTCCGCACTGGCAGTTGCTATGAAGTCAGCCGCGGCGCCCATACGATAGGTGAAGTTGCCATGAAACAGCTATGTGACTTTTTAATGCTGTAACCAGCAGCTTTCGCTACAGGTCTTCTACTACCTGTAATGGAAGCCGACCCTCCTATGACGTCACTAAAATACAACTGTGATTAAGAAACGGCGATATCACCATATCACCGTTTCTTATTACCGCGGTATTTTGACACAGTATGACATCTAAGACTGCCCGTACACGATGTGGTCCCTGCAGTGCAATCCACAGGCAGCTCACCTCAGGACAAGGTAGTTCAGCGCCCTAGGCAGAGCAGGTAATGCGGCCCCCCTTAGTGCCATTATATAATACTGCCCCACTAGTACCAGTATATAATCCGGTTCCCCTTAGTGCCAGTATATAATACTCCACCTTAGTGCCAATATTGAATGCTGCAGTGCCCGGGTTTGGGGTGGCCCCAACACTACGCTGGGTCCCCTGGACACCGTCGAGGTGTCATTACGTGCTGCTGCTCTCCGGAAGGGATGGTAAGGCATGGTGCACCCCAATGGGAAACAAGTCCAGAGAGTCAGGGTCTGCAGTAAACCAGCGTACTTCTTTACTGGAGGAATTCAGGTACAAAACAATACAGGCAAGGCATTGGGCTGGCTTCTCAAGTCTCCTCCCTGGCAGAAGAAGGGTTTGATACGGAAGAAAGGCCTGAGCTGTCCCTCTTTCTCTTCAGCAGGCTGGTACCCTGGTCCAAGGCGGATGATCCAGGGTCTGTGGCAGAATATCCCTGTCTCAGCGTCTTCTTTTGGTCACTCAGTAGTCTGGCAGAGTCTCCTCCCTGACAGAAGAGGGGTTTGATGCTGAGGAAAGGCCTGAGCTAGCTGTCCCTCTCTCTCTCAGAAGGCTGGCATCCTGGTCAAGGGCCCACAGTCTGTAGCTCAGTAGTCCGGGTGGTTTGTTGGTCAAAGGGGTAGTGACCCCTCAGAGTCTTCTTCTGGGTAGCGAGATGATCTCCCTAGGCGGGGGCCTACCCTTAGTTACCTGTTGTCCCAGCCCTTCTCACCAATATTGGCCGGGCCAAACCTATGTTTCCTAGACCACACTTGTAAGTAAGTGCTATTTGAAAAAAATTGGAAGTACTGTAAGGTGTCGGCCAACAGTGAAAAGTGTGGCCCAGCAATCCGCGGTGAGAGCATACAGAACCCTCTGATGGGCCAACATTGTGTACAGGCAGCTGCAAAAGCCTTTGAGACATGTTTGCCTATAAAAAAATAATGGAGGTTAAATGTTCAAATATTGCTTCTATATCTTCCAAGCAATACAGTGACATCCAAGTTTAACATTCACTTGGTGGAACCTACAGCAACATCAACCATAAACGTAACAAAAAAACATTTGCTGTCTGGGCGCTAAGTATACATGAGGTTTCCTCACCTATCTGTCAGCATCATCATTAGATCAGGCTTTGCACAGCATGTCTTGCAGCTTCCAGACACTGACCCTGATACTGAAAGAGCTTTTCAGCCATATATTTCTTCCCCCAGTATTGATCCCAGAAGATATACCTGGGTTTGTTTCGGGCTAGTGGAAATAGTTGTACTGGAGTGGGAAGGAAATGGCAGGTTCCACTACCAATCTACCCACCATTCCATAAAAATCCAGCCCATAAATCCCTTTAAAGAAAAACGACGAACCTAAAATGCACTCTAACCTTTAAAGGTGAATTTAATGTGACCTTCCCTAAACTTTTGAATGCACATGTCCAACTGTTCAATGTTTTAGTACTTTTTGTACAACTTGCTGTTGTCTAAGGCCTCTTTCACACTAGCGTTGTTTCTTTCCATCCTAGAGTTCCGTCCTCGGGGCTCTAGGACGGAAAGAAACTGATCAGGATAATCCCAATGCATCCTGAATGGAGAGAAATCCGTTCAGGATGCATCAGGATGTCTTCCGTTCAGTATGTGAACGTTTTTTGGACGTTGACAAAAGCGCAGCATGCTGCGGATTTGTCTCCGTCCAAAAAGCCGGAAGACATGCCGCAATGCCGGATCCGGAATTAATGCCCATTGAAGAGCATTATTCCGGATCCGGCATTAAGCTAAACGTCGATTCGGCGCATCGCCGGATCCGACGTTTAGCGCAGGGCATGCGCAGCAGCCGTTATGATCGGTGCCCCAGTGTAAGCTGGGGCTCCGATCGGTTACCATGGCAGCCAGGACGCTACTGGAGTCCTGGCTGCCATGGTAAGTACAACGCAGCAGTGTACTTACCTGCGCTGCGGCCGCCGGGCGCTCCATTATGACATCACAGGTCCGGGCGGCGCATTGATCTATGCGCCGCCCGGACCTGTGACGTCATTAAGGAGCGCCCGCGCCGCAGCGCAGGTAAGTACACTGCTGCTGAGTACCATGGCAGCCAGGACTCCAGTAGCGTCCTGGCTGCCATGGTAACAGTGAAAGCATGTTGAAGACTGATCAGGAAACTGATCAGTCTTCAAATGCTGTCAGTCTACTTGCGTTCTGACGGATCCGGCAGGACGGAAGTGCCCGCCGGATCCTCAGAACGCAAGTGTGAAAGAGCCCTTACAAGGAGCTTAATGGCAAAATTCACAACAGGTGTTGGATCCACTAATTGCCCAATACATTTTCTGGTTCAATTAGAATTGGTATTCAAACAGTCCTCCTTATCATGCTGTTCACATTTTGACATCATGAGACCAAGACGACACCTAACAAATGATCGACAGTACCTCTCCATTGCGAGGCTTAAAGCAGGATGTTCTCAAACAGAAGTGGCCACTGAGCTTAGGGTGTCACAAACAGTCATCAGCAGGTTGCAACAGAGATACAGAGAGACTGGAAGAGTCACAGAAAGGCATAGAATTGGACGTCCTTTGGCCACATCCCACACAGATGACCACTTCATTGTGAACAATGCCCTACCGGAAGATGAATGCCACACAACTCCAGGCACATTTAAGGGAGGTGAAAGGCACCCAAGTGTAACGTCAGACCATTCGAAACCATTTGCATTAGGATCGTCTGTCTGCTGGACGACCTGCAAGGATACCTGACCACACCACCATGCACAGGCGCCATCGTCTTGCATGGGCCAGGGAGCATCTACGCTGGATGAGGAACCAGTGGGCCTCAGTGCTGTTCATTGATGAAATTCGATTCACGCTGAGCATAAATGATGGCTGCCAACGATGTTGAAAACGTCAAGGAGAACGCTATCCATCAGCCACTGTTGTCACCAGACGAGACTTTGGTGGTAGTGGTGGTAAAGTCTGGGCAGGTGTGTCTAGTCAATACAGAACTGCCCTACACTTTGTGAATGGTACAATGACAAGCCCATACTACTTGAATAAGATAATTACTCCAGTCATTGTGCCTCTGCATGAACAACACAGGCCTAATTTAATCTTCATCGAGGTTGCATCATTAGGGAATGGCTGCTGGAGACTGGGGTACCTCAAATGGAGTGGCCTGCACTCTCTCCAGACCTCAATCCCATTGAAATCCTATGGGATCCGCTGAGTCGCCGTGTAGAGGCTCGTAACTCTGTACCCAGAACCTTAATGACCTGAGGGCTGCCCTTCAAGAAGAGTGGGATATAAAAATTGACAGCACTCCAGAGTTGAAGGTGAAGTAATTAATGATTTTATTCAGCCGGACATAATTTCAGGCAACGTTTCTGGCTATATGCAGCCCTTCAGCAGGCCCAGAGCAGGGAGCATCAGTGTGAACACCGGCATGAGATCTCACCTCACCTCTCATGCCGGCGTTCACACTGATACTCTGATGAAGGGCTGCATGTAGCCAGAAATGTTGCCTGAAATTATGTCCGGTTGAATAAAATCATTAATTACTTCACCTTCAACTCTGTAGTGGTGTCACTTTGTATATACAAGGATGAAATAGTTCCCGAGGTGGAGCTGGGGACCGATCTTGACGAGCTTCTGTGAAACCAGTGATTGGATAAGTGCTGTGATCATTTAAATTCTAACAACAAGAAGAGTGGGATGCCATGCCTCAGTTGACTTGTGAACAGTATGAGATGTTGTTGTCAAGCTGCAATTGATGCTCAAGGGCACGTGACAAGTTACTGACACACTAACATTTTTGTGGGGGTATACCCAGCACTGGTGTTGGCTGTTCTTTCAATAAATTGAGATAAGGAAATTACCATTGCATGCTTCTACTTAAATGCCCTACTTTCATGATATTATTTTTAACGTTTTCCATAAATTTCACCCGAAAGCAAAATATCCCTTTCTTTTTGTGAGAAGTGTATGCTATGGCCAGCTTAGCCCCTTAACGCTGGGTTCACACCTGAGCGTTTCTGAGACGCGCGTTTTCCGCACGTTTTTGTCGCGCGTCTTAAGCGCGTTTTTGGCAATAGTAAACGCGCGTTTTACGCGCGTTTGTGTGATTGACTGCAGTGTTGGCTTCTCTCCAAACTGTGCCTAGCACCTGGGGTTTGGCCTTTCCAGCATGTTGCAAATTCATAAACGCGCATTTGAACGCGCGTTTTCAGTGTCAAAAACGCGCAAAATACAAGCGTTGCGCGTTCCTATTGAAGTCTACGGGCCAAAACGCGCGACAAACGCCCCAAAAAAAGCTCAAGTACTCGTTTATGCGTTGGGCGTTTTTCAGCGCGTTCGAACGCGCTGTAAAACGCGAAAATGTGAACCAGTCCCATAGGGAAGCATTGGTTTGCATCGGTTATTGCGATTTACAGTGCGTTCGAACACGCTGTAAAACGTGCAAGTGTGAACTGAGGGTAAAGGGGTTATTCCATTAATTGATGTAAAAAATGAAAATCGGACATCATACAGTACATGACAATCTCTTTCTAACAGGCTGGGAACACACCTAAGCGTTTTGCAGGCGTGCGTTTTTTCAAGCGTTTTTACGCGCGATTGTATGCGCGTTTTTGTCATTAATGAACGCGCGTTTTTGTGATTGACAGGTGCAAGATCCACTAAAAATGCAGGCCTACCTATATGAAAGGTGTGGAATGTTTGCCAAATTGAGATTTTTATTGATTAGGTGTGTTTGAGAGTGTTGTACTGTTGGAGTTTGGTGTGGTTAATTTGGTGGATTTCTATGGAGTTTAGGAGACAAACGCAAGTGGCAGCAATGGTGTGTGGAGTGTTGCTCTTGCGGATGCGTCGTCGGAGAACGACCCGGCGACGTTTTTGGAACAGAAAACGCGCATTTCTTCATCTTTGCGCGTTCTAATACAATCCTATGGACGGAAACGCGTGCAAAAACGCCCTAAAGAAGCTCAAGTAGAAGCGACAGCGTTAGGCGTTTTCCAGCGCGTTCAAACGCGCTGTAAAACGCCCAAATGTGAACCATGCCCATAGGGAAGCATGGCTTTTCACATGTTGTGCGTTTTACAGATCGTTTGAACGCGCTGTAAAACGCTTAGTTGTGTACCTAGGGACATAGCTAGAACCAGCCCTGTACCTCACACAAATCTGGAGAATAGATCTCCCTGTTTATTGCTCTAGTTTCTCTGCTAGATTCCCTTCAGGCTGACAGCTCAGGGGGCATGTCCTTTCTGCCGCAGCTGTCTCCCTAACACAGCTCAGGGGCATGTCCTTTCTGCTGCAGCCCTCTCCCTGTAACTATTTACAAAAAAAACGCAAATGTTCCAGAGCTACCACACTTGGAGTAGACGAGCATAGTATGTTCAGATGTGACTTGCCACCACCTAAAACAGAATGGGCAAAATGAGTCAGTAGTCTCCTTTTTAGACCTCCAATACCCTTTAGCTTTATTGTCTCTACACAGAAGCTCTGTAGCGGCTCATATATTTCTCTAACAACCCAGTGAGATCTTATGCACCAAATCTAATAATTCAAACTCCAGCAATCTTCCTGCTACTTTGACTTAGGATAGAGACAGAAACATAGTGTGGACTGCTAGGAAATTTTAATAGCGGAATTTTTTATTCTTCATATAAACAAGTTTTAAAACATTCCTTCACTACACATTTTGAACAGTGACAACAAAGACCAACCCAGGGTTTCACCCACTTTCAACTTCTTCAGAAAATCTGGGACTTAGTCGACTTGTCTATTGTGTTCCAGTTTGGCTCCATTTGGTGGGCAGAGTTGGTGCCTGCCGACAATATATTTTATGACTCTCCTTGTAAACTGTGACAGCTTCTAACAGTAGATTTGGCTAGTGACAGTTGAAAGATGGAACAGAGCATGGGCTCAGTTCGCTAGGTGGCCATGCGCATTAATATACAGATTGAACACTAGGGGGCACCATTATAAAGTAAAAAAGTAATAAGAATGCTGAAATATATTAAAATAACATTTAATAGTGGCACAACCCCTTTAATGACGAGGTTAATTCAGGGAGTGTTCTTATGTCATTTGGCCATGGTAAACTTAGGCAGTCTTAAAGGGAATGTCGAATCAGAGAATGACCTATTGTTTAAATGCTGTTTTATGTTAAACATATTTTTTTAGAACTTATGGTCAGTTTTTTTACTTTTTCCATGTCACTATATAAAAAAGTGTATATAATCCTGCAATTTTCTCACTGGCCACTAGGCCTAAAATATGTAAAAACATCCTGTCTTTTTAGAGCTGCTACATGGCCATAGACCTAATGGAAAGCAGATTGACGTTTTCTAGCCATGCTGTGAGATCTATACAGAGGTCAAGAGGGAGTAGATAAGCTGCGATATCGCCTATTGTGAACAGTAAATTTATCTATATAGAGGTGTTACCTGTCATTAATAATGATAATAGCTACTGAATAGTTATCTGTGCAGAACAGGAAATCATCACTAATTATTAGGCCTAGTGGCCAGTGTAAAAAATGCTGAATTATATACATTTTTTAATATAGATCAGGGATGCTCAACCGACGGCCCCCCCAGCTGTTTCAAAACTACAACTCCAAGCATGCCCCAACAGCTGTAAGGCCATCCAGGCATGCTGGAAATTGCAGTTTTGCAACTGCTGGAGGGCCGCACGTCGGGCATCCCTGATATAGATATATAGTAACGTGGAAAGATGTAAAAAAAACAACTCATTATTAGTTCAATTTCTGATGACACATTAACTTTAAACTGTGCTGATGCTTGATAAATCTATCACGTCGGATCAAGTGAAGATCATGTCCCCCTGGATTATTTATTTTAATTTATTTCTCTGCCATTATTTTTAGTGATAATTAATGATTGATGTTCATGGTCTATTGCTTGTTTTATCTTCCATTGAGAAATTTAGTGAAATAAATTTAAATAAAATATCCAGGGGGACATCATCTTCACTTGATCCATCACGTCTTTAGACTGTCTAGTCTGGCTTTACACATCACCTATCTGATGGCTTAGTTTACCTAAAAAATGTGCCAAATTTTTAACACTTTTAGGGTCCATTCACACGTCCGTAAGTGTTCTGCGGATCTGCAAAACACAGACACCGGCAATGTGCGATCCGCAATTTGCGGACCGCACCTAGCCAGCACTATAATAGAAAATGCCTTTTCTTGTCCGCAATTGCGGACAAGAATAGGACATGTTCTATTTTTTTCAGGAACGGAATTGCGGATCCTGAAAAAACAGATGTGGATCCTGGAAAAAGGATGCGGATCCTGAAAATGCGGATCTGCATCTGTTTCAGCTCCATTGAAAATGAATGGGTCCTGAAATTGCGAAACGGATGCGGACACAAATTACGGACGTCTGAATGGAGCCTTATTTTGGCACACTTTACGTCTAAGCCACACCCCATTCCCATAAACTCATGTGGTCTTTCTCCGCTCCCCAAAGCCACACTCCCTTGTCAGACGCGATGCAAATGTATTAGGGCTCTTTCACACTGGCGTTTTTCCTTTCCGTCCTAGAGTTCCATCCTCGGGGCTCTAGGACGGAAAGATACTGATCAGGATTATCCCCATGCATTCTGAATGGAGAGCATTCCGTTCAGGATGCATCAGGATGTCTTCCGTTCAGTATGTGAATGTTTTTTGGACGTTGACAAAACCGTAGCATGCTGCGGATTTGTCTCCGTCCAAAAATCCGGAAGACATGCCGTAACGCCGGATCCGGAATTAATGCCCATTGAAGTGCATTAATCCGGATCCGGCATTAAGCTAAACGTCGTTTTGGCGCATCGCCGGACCCCACGTTTAGCTTTTGTGAATAGTTACAATGGCAGCCAGGAATGGTAAAGTGTAGTGGGGAGGCAGGGGAGAAGCATACTTACCTTCCGTGCAGCTCCCGAGTCCCGGGGCGCTCCACAATGACGTCAGAGCGCCCCATGAGCATGTATCACATGATCGCATGGATCACGTGATCCATGCGCGTGGGGCGCTCTGACGTCATTGTGGAGCGCCCTGGGAGCCGCACGGACTGTAAGTATCTGCTCCCATGGCTCCCCACTACTTACTATGGCAACCAGGACTTTAGTAGCGTCCTGGCTGCCATAGTAACACTGAATGCATTTTGAAGACTGATCAGTCTTCAAATGCTTTCAGTTGTCTTGCGCTGTGCCGGATCCGGCGGGCATTTCCGGCGACGGAAGTGCACGCCGGATCCACACAACGCAAGTGTGAAAGAGGCCTTAAAAAAACATGTAGCGTACGTGCTGTGCACCACATTTATCAACTGTTGTAGACAGTGTTTTGGTGCAAATTATTCACACGTCCCATCTCACTTATGATAGGCAGTTCTGTGGGTAAAGAACCAGGGGAGGTGGCAATCAACACTCAATGTGGAGGTGTACATAGACATTTTGAGCACTTTTCTCATTCCATGTATAGAAAATAGGTCTGGTGATGGTGACATAATTTTTCAGGATGCATATTATCACAGAGCAAAGAGCACTGAAGATTTTCTTCAAGAAGGACATATGAACTCAATGGCACATGGCCAGCAAACCATACGGATCTTAATCCAATTTCAAATTTATTGTGGAAATTAGAAACATTGTCCATAGAAAAGCCTTACCCTGCAAATCTGCTCTTCAAGAAAGTTGGACGAATAGAATATTGGTTATCATTAGTGAAGTCCAAGCCTCAAAGAATTCAGGCCAAAATAAAAACTTGAGGAGGAGCAAGAAAGTATTTTCCTCTGAGTAATTTCCTTCCATTTCTTTGTGGAATGTTATGAAACCAGAACGTTTAGCTATTAAACCTTGGTTTGGTGTCGTATCTGAGATCGGTGTACCTGCTACCAGTTGAAAAGGCATGGTGAACATCCTCTCGTGTGGGGATTCCATAATTCTTACCAGGGGTTGTGATTCTAAGTGCAGGCATTTTATTTGTCAAGTTTCCGTTTTGACGTATTTGATGCAGAGTTATGATTGCCATTTCAGTTCTGAGATGGTATCTACCGGCCTAGGTGCAATCTCTGGGCTACAGCTTTATAATAGTACATTATCTTGAGGTTATTACAGGAAGCAGAGTTGGTGTGCTTTCTATCACTGTAATTAACTTGGTTGGTACTGTTAAATTTCCATTGTTATGGAAATGATGATTGAGTTTGCAAGATTGCAATCAGTGCTGATTACATTAGCAACCTTGAGAAACCTTCAGAACTTGCATCTCTTCCATGAGTTTTTTGTCTTAATAATAATATCAACATAAAAATATGTCTATGTACCTGAATCCCTATGGACAGCAATTGCAGCTCTTCTCTTAAGGGGATATTCCAGTACTTTATTTATAACCGCCAATCAATATCTGATCAGCACCCGACACCCTGTACCCCCACCGATTGGCTTTTTCAGTGTAGCATCAGCACCGGATGTACATAGCTCCATCCGTTGTGTAGAGGATGGAGCTGGTTACTGCAGCACTGCTTCCACTGAAACAACTGATTGGCAGACATGCTGGGTGTCAGACCCCCACCAATCAGATATTCATGGCTGATCCTGAAGATAGGTCATCAAAAACAAAATCTGGGAATACCCCTTTAAGGTTAGATGTCTGTGCTCTAGAATTAACCTACCTTCAGTTTCTGGGGCAGAAAGTGGCTGTCTCACAATTCTAGCCATTTACACTCTTGTGGGGGTCTATTTTCAGTCACCTGGTCACCCGTAGACTCTAACCCTTTCTTCTTTAAGCTTTGCCCACTCAGCAACCTCCTCACTGTGCATATTATTTAGTTCACTCCTCGAGTACTAAACCTGATCTGGCAATAGTGACTAAAGCTGGATTTACACAGCCCGATGTTCTGGCCGATTTTTGGGTCAAACATTCCTACGAATATTACTTCCCGATAATCTGTCATACACGTCTGCCATGGAGACAAAGAACCAGGCAGGTTGAAATCCTCCTACAGTACATGTCCCCTGCCCTGACATTTGCTTTTTACTTATTTCTTAATATATATTTGTCCCCTACAAGGTCATTAAAAGATCTTCTTTCTTTCTTTATTTTTTTTGCACTTTACCACTGAAACTAGCATTCAAAGTTACAGGCGAAAACTGACTCTTTTTGGCATTATACCCTTGCAGAGCTGATCTGAGGCAGCAAAGTCCTGGCAGCTCTGCTTGAGAACACCCAGCGATCACGTGATTGCTGAGTCCAATACAGGAAGCCGCACAACTACTTCCTGTGTCCACTGCATAGCGCTCATTCAGCAGGCAAGGAGAAGGCGTAAATGGTAATAAATAAACAAGGAATAAATATTTTAGGGATTTTTTTTTTAAATAGTGTATATAATGAAAGTAGCTGTCACTAATGTTCCTGTTATGGCAGCTTGTTTTGTTAATTATAAGAAACCAGTTAGGTCAAAACAATGTAAATCTATGGACTAGGTAAAGTTTTACATCCTCTGATTATGAGATATGAATATCTAGGCGTGACCCTTGTCCACATAGCGACACATTTTCATCTGAAATATTTCACTTACAGTAAATGTGAAATGTGTCAGGGTCATAAAAAACCTAACCTGTGATAAACTACTCTGTAAGAGGATATCTCAAAGGAAACTATATGTACTAAATAGGCAATTGGAACGTGTTATGATGAAGTCAAACTACCATATATACTGATTTATGGACTTGACCTGTTTGTCATTTTGTATTAGTATGAGATTATTAAGATTCTCACTTACTCTCACTATGCAGAGAGATTGGGCTCCAGATTTATGGATCTTTAAGTGCTCAGTATATAAATGAGCAGCCTCTTAGTTGCGTACCTGGCCCTATCCACCGCTGCATGGATTTCAGTGTATTTTTTTCCTCTGCACCCCATTCCTAAGCAACCTTTGGAAGTAGTTTTGGCTTTAGTATGCCATTCAGGCCATGCATTCGCAACAGCGAGTGAACCAGGACTCTTAACACTGTTCACAGAATTCTGGTTCACTTCCTGTTGAGAATCAGACACTGATTGGACAGCATCAGAGTTCTGGTTAACTACACATCACATAGGGTAAATAGCATATCAGGAGTAGTCAAAACTACTGGCATAGAGTGCTCAGGAACATGGGGGAGCTATGAAAAAAAAGCAGGATCTGTGGATAGGTGACACCAGCTGGGTAATGGTGACTACTGTGGTTGGAGGACATGATGTGCCCTCTTTAAGTTAAATCTTTACAAATTGCTTTATTATTGTAGAATACAATATAATTCCTACACTGAAATGAAATACGTGGGGATTTTGTATTTGTCTGAAACATAATGCCTCTAGAAATGGTAATTTGCAACTCGTAGTCACAGATTGCTAGCTCTGTTTCTGTTTCTTATATAGATTGTACAGCATACTGTCTTTCTCTGTTCCCTCCACCCTTCAATTTTTAGGAATAGCAGAAGGAAGTGTGTGTATGTATGAGGGGGAGGCGTGGTTGTAGGCAACAGATCAGACTGTGGAGTGGGGACAAAGCATCCAAGTCACACATGCTATACTGTATCAGAGTACAGATAGGGACTAGAGTAGACAGAGCAATCTGGAGCTTGGGCAGGATGGGAATCACACAGACTGTGCATTGGTATAGTGAGAGAGTACCTACAACAGACTCTTCAGGGCATGGACAACACACTCCTCAGCATTAGTGTTTGTCACTACAGGCAAGAAGAGATCTCTCCTGTGCTGTAGAAAGAGAAATCAGTCGTGGAATGAAGCTGGACTGATTGAGAGCTAGTGAAGACCACAGCATTCAGGATACACAGACCACACATTCATCATGTACTGTATTGCTGGGAGGGACATGGCCACATAAGAAAACTAGGAGTAGATTGCAAACAAAATATCAGGAGGTCTGAAAGTGAATGAAGGAATATAGATTGCAGCATTAAACTTAAAGGGTTTCTGTCACCAGGTTTAACCCTATGAAGTTAGCTGACATTAGCGATGTGCTAATGTCAGCTAAACCTAACTAGCCTATTCTTACTTTTCTCAGTGCCTGCATTAACCTAAAAATCGAACTTTTATAATATGCTAATGAGGCTCTAAGAGCAGGGGGGGCGTTGTTCCTGCTCCTACAGACTCCATTCTCCCACCTTGGTCTCCTCCCTCCAGGTCTTGATTGACAGGGCCAGGCAGCGCTTGCGTCTGTCTGCCAGCCATATGTTAGTATTATAGTAGAGTTTAGAATTGGGATAACAGAACAACTCCTCTATTGTTCTTTTTATAGCCAGTTAATATGTGCTAAAACAAATTCGACAGTAGTGTCCCTTTAAATTCCAAGAAAATCCAGAGATTTGGAGCTCTGTACAGGAAAAAAAATAACCCCATTTGCTGGACATAAAAAATAGACACGAAAAATAAAAGATGGAGATTCACTTTAATGGGTACAAACTGTTATAACTAAGAAATGGCTAAAGAGAATTTTTAAAAACGTAACTCAATGGCTTACATTACGGAAATCGATTTTCTAGAGTTTCATTTCACTGCTGTTTACACATTTTTTGAGCCTCAGTAAAGATTGAACAGTAGGATCACATCCTCTTGATGTGTTATCTGAGGAGCAATTCCGCTTTATAGTGTTGTAAATTATTGCAAAGTTCGACTTTCCACTTTTAGCGATGATAACGCTGTAGACACTGAACTTTTAAGCTGCAGAAGAGCTGACGATAACATAAAAAAATAGATTGGTGACCTGGGATTGCTTTCTAACCAGGATAACAGTGAGATGTGTTGCCAGCTTGGTTGCTCTTTATAGTGGTTGATAATTTTTGATGTAAGTCAGGCTTTTCCATCAGCTTCTGTGTGATATATTAATGAGTCATAAATATTACATAATAGCATAGAAGTTTGTATATGTTTGGTTAGGCATCCACTGGCATGGTTTGCAAACTTTCGGTGTCAGACTGGGGAGCTTTTCAACCACCATCTTTGTGCACGAATCGTGAGTTGGCAACTTTCCCCCACTTTTTCGGACCTGTGGAGGAAGGATTACTTACCTGCTTCCCGGCAATGGCTCCCCACTTCTTATCTGCTGCGGAGACTGAATTGCCTTCTGTCATGACGTAAGGTGAGCCGGTCTCCGCCGCGGCCAGTGATTGACCGTCAAACCAGATGTTGACATCGAGGAAGCCCAGCAGAGCATCGCAGGTATCTGAAGCATCTGGAGGAGAAAATGCAAGTAGCCAGTGCCGGGAAGCAGGTAGGTAATCCTACCTTTATAGGTCCGGACAGGTTCTCCATTCTTGCACAACCCCTTTAAGGGTAAAGTAGATGTCTCTTGATTTGACCAGACAGTTCTCAGACATTAGGGCATATTTAACGGGTTTAAAGGAAAACTGGCTTAGTTGCCCATAGCCACCAATCAGATTCCAAGTTTCATTTTCAGAGCTCTATTGGAAAATGAAAGGTGGAATCTGACTGGTTGCTATGGGAAATTAAGCCAGTTTTCCTTTACACTAGTTTTGATAAATCTTGCCGACTGAGTGCAAGATAACAGCTAAGAGGACCACACTTATCTAGGTCATAATTGCTTCTTGCCGAAATGTTTGTTAAAGGGGTATTCTGGTTATTACAAGTTATCCACAGGATAGGGGATAACTATTAGATTGGTGGGGGTCCTACCGCTGGGACTCCCACCGATTATGAGAACAGATATTGCCGAGTACAGTGGTCTTGATTATCTCTGGAATTCCCATAGAAATAAATGGAGCAACTGCACGTATGTGCAACCAGCCACTCTGTTGTTTTCAGGGGGCTGCAAGGGGTATAGGGCCCCCGTTCTAGTGATCATGGGGATCCCAGCGGTAGGACCCCCACCAATTTAAGGGTACTTTCACACTTGCGTTGCTGCATTCCGGCAGGCAGTTCCATCGCCGGATCTGCCTGCCGGATCCGGCAATCTGTATGCAAACGGATACCATTTGTAGACAGATCCAGATGCGGACCTATCTCACAAATGCATTGCAATACCGGATCCGTCTCTCCGGTTGTCATCCGGAAAAACGGATCCGGGATTTATCTTCTTCACATTTTTAAAGGTCTGCGCATGCACAGACTGGAAGACCGGATCTGTCAATGCGGTAATTTTAATGCCGGCACTAATACATTTCAATAGAAATTAATGCCGGATCCTGCATTCCGGTAAGTGTTCTGGAATTTTGGCCAAAAAACGTAAGGGGGACTGAACGGATGCATCCTGAACGTAATGCAGAATGCATTAGGATTAAACTGATGAGTTTTTTTTCCGGTATTGAGCCCCTAGGACGGAACTCAACACCAGAAAAGTATAACGCTAGTGTGAAAGTACCCTAATAGTTATACCAACCAAAATACCCCTTTAAATCCTTTTAAATGTTGGCGTTAAAAGACTAATTTAGTCGCTTGCACTAAGTGTGGATAGTGGCAATATCTTTTATTTACATTGTGCATCTGGTAAAATATAGAATTTCTTCTTTTTTTTCTACCATTACAATATAAAGTGATAGATTTCCTTATCACAACCTCCTTATACCCCAGTGACTAATGGAATGCCTCTGAAGCTGACAAGGCTGCTCTAGTAATTAGTCTATGAAATTCACCCATTATCTTTATGGAAGAGACGATACTGCCAAGCAAGCGAGTAACTTCTCACAGCCTGGTATCCAGATGGCAATTGCAACATGTTTATTTAGGGACCAAATTCTCATTTGCCTCCTAGGAACCTGTTTTGCTAGAGGGTCCAATGAGAGAAATATGGTAATTGCTCTGCATCCAGTCTAACAATTCACCAACATTGGATGAATCTCACAATTACTTTTCTCGAAACTTAAAGGGGTTGCCCAAAGTAAAATATTCTACATTTTTAGCTCTGCAGCTGGATCTGAATACTTTTGTAATTGCATGTAATTCAAAATTTTGTATAGCCACTGAGTTATTCACTAAAATGTATCTGTATAGCGCCATCTGCTGTTAGTTTCTTATTTCTCCACCCACTTTATTTCTCCAGTAACTTTGCTGAGATGACTGCACATGCTCGGTTCCATCCTTCAATTGCCACCAGCTGTATCTACTGTTAGAAGCTGGGACCATTCAGAGGGAAAGAGATGCATCAGAAAGTAAACGCCCCCTGAGAAAGTTCATGCCCCTGAGCTGCAAGCATGAAAGTAATCTAATTATGGGTTAACCCCTTTAAGAATTGAAGATATTTAGAGGTTTTGTCACATCTAGCACCTAATTGTTCTGTTTTCCCCCCATCTACAGCCTGCTACTTCCAGATATATAGATGTTTACGGCCTATGCACATATGCCATAAATGTCTGATAGGTGCAGGCCTCAGAGGACCTGCATCTATCTCCCGGATAATCCTTGACCTACCAGTAAGGTGGAGGAGCTGAGCATGCTTTCTTGGTTCTTTCTGTAACTACTTAGAAATGAATGGAGAGAGCTCTACATATGCATAGACACCTATTCATTCATTACCTACTTGGATGTGCCACCCTCCTCACCAAGGTGGAATAGGATATGGGGGACTACTGTTCTGATGATTGGTGTGTGGGTCCCAGAGGTGGTATTGCCCCTTGTAATGCAGTTCAGTCTCATTCCATTGCATAGGAATGACCAAAGAATATGGAAAATAGTGGAGCTACTTTTTTTTTTTTTTTTGGGGGGGGGGGGGGAACAAAGCAGACCCTAAATCACCTATTTTTGTTAAGAATGGGTGTTGGTAATCAACTTCTGTTACCTTTTTTAAATAAAAAAAAAAGAAAAAGAAAAACACCCAGATTATCTAAAAAGTCATCAAATGGCCTGTGAGAAATTTGCTAGAAGCATTGTCGCTTTCGGAAATAAATGTACTGGATGAAATGTATTCCGTTGTTGCCAGATATAATCAATGTGCTGAGTTAACAAAACGTGCTAACAGACTGTTGTTCTTTTTAGCCCAGTATTCTTCCCAGTGGACTTGTAATGAATAGCAAAGGTTTATACTGGGAAGTTCAAGCAGCTCAACAATACGTGTTAAAGATAGCAGCGTAATGGCTTGTTCTAGAGTTGACTTCTGGAAATGTTTAGCCCCCATAAAGGATATATCCATCACTAAGCATTTACAATGTTTGGTTTGCTGGTTGTAGCTCGTGTTCACATTTATATAGTACAATAAATTGTAGCTGGTCACAATAGATCTGTGGCATTCAGCTCCTCCATAATTACCCTCTCATTCTTGCACAACCACTTTGAAGGGGTTGTCCCATGACAACAACATATCCAGTAGATAGGGCATAAGTGTTTGATCGTCGGTGATCTTACCACAGGGGCCCCCCGCTGATCACGAGAACTGAATTGGAATGTTAATCGTAATTTGGGAGCATGACATGTGGGGGCAGGGTCCAACACCCCTAAGAAAGCGATAACCATGTAATATCCAGAAATAAAATAGTAGAACTTCATCAATGAATGCAAATAAAGTGTACTTTTTAATTCAAATGCAAAGTTTCGGCTGTAGTAGCCCTCCTCAAGTGTGCATATACAACAAAGCCTAGCGTTGACTGTGTAATATAAATTACATGATACCTTTATTAAGTGGGTCAGTACAATTATGATGTTGCCAATTTTACATAGTTATTATATTATTTGCACAATAAAAAAAAACTATGGACACAACGTACCTATGGTTGTCATTAGGGATGAGCAAATCGACTTCGGAAGAAACATCGAAGTCGATTCGCATAAAACTTAGTTCCAATACTTTACGGAGCAGGAGCGTCGTACAGTATAAGAATGCATTGGCTCTGATGAGCCGAAGTTACTGCTTTGCGTTAAAACTTCATAAATGAATTTGTACTGTAAAAAAACATTTCCCGAACTCAGATTCGGTTCCAAGTGGTGCCTTGGAACTGAACCTGGGTTCGGGAAATAGTTTTCTACAGTACAAATTAATTTATGAAGTTATTACCCGAAGTCTCGTGAGACTTTGCAAAGCAATATCTTAGAATCATCGGAGCCAATACATTCTAATACTGTACGGAGCTCCTGCTCTGTACAGTATTAGAACAAAGTTTTATGCGAATATTCGCTCATATCGCTAGTTGTCATCTTTCCCAGGTAAAAAAGGTGTGTGGGCTGGAGGCATGGCTTAACACATATTATTGGTATTTGACACCAATGTCATTTTTAAACTAAACGCATCTGGTATCAAACAGTGAGGGATTTGCACATTGTGATTTCACCATTGCAATTTAGCAATTTTTCTGTTTCTTTGGAAAGCTCCAAAGATGTTTGATGAACTTTCCATTTGGCCCTCAATGAATTCAAATACAAGCTAAAGGAGGCGGGAGTGAACGCCC
Source organism: Bufotes viridis (assembly GCA_033119425.1). Taxonomy (NCBI): domain Eukaryota; kingdom Metazoa; phylum Chordata; class Amphibia; order Anura; family Bufonidae; genus Bufotes; species Bufotes viridis. The sequence goes on along the minus strand of CM065594.1, from coordinate 201,213,643 downwards.
TCACCACACCACCTGATCAATCACGTGAGCACTCCGTGAGTCAGGTGCAGGGCCGTTTCTAGGACCAGGCGGGCCGGGTGGCCGCCCGGGGTGCTGCGAGAAGGGGGGCGCCGAGAATGTCAGCAGCAGTGGCCACGGAAGTACACAGGGAGATGAGCGCTTCCATTGTGGAAGCGTTTATCTCCATAGTCATCTGTATCGCCGTCCTCAGGACAGCAATACAGATCGCTGTGCTGTGGGGCAGGGGAGGGAGAGGTGTCTCCCTTCCCTGTTCCTCTGATAGGCTGCGGGCCTTGTGCCAGCAGTCTATCAGAGCGGTGCAGGCGGCGCAATGATATCATTGCACCACCTGAGCAGTACAGAGCGGGACAAAGGCCGGAAGAGGCCTGCATCGCATCGCTTCCAAGGAGGTAAGTATGGGGGGATTGGGGCAGAGAGGAGACTGGCACATGATGGGGGGTTTGCAGAGAGGAGACTGGCACATGATGGTGGTGGTGGGGCAGAGAGGAGACTGGCACATGATGGTGGTGGTGGGGCAGAGAGGAGACTGGCATATGGTGGGGTTGCAGAGAGGAGATGACTGGCACATGATGGGGGGGGGGTTGCAGAGAGGAGACTGGCACATGATGGTGGGGGGGCAGAGAGGAGACTGGCACAAGATGGGGGGGAGAGTGGCACTTATTACTGGCACATGAGTGGGGGGGGGGAGGTGGCACTTATTACTGGCACATGGGAGGGGGGCAGAGAGGAGACTGGCACATGATGGGGGGGAGAGTGGCACTTATTACTGGTACATGATGGGGGGAGAGAGGAGACTGGCACTTATTACTGGCACATCAGGGGGGGAGATTGGAGAGGCACTTCTCACTAGCACATGATTGGGGGGCATCTATGGAGGCACTTCTTACTGGCACATTATTGGGGGGCACTATGGGGACATTTACTGAGGCCACAAAGAAGGGGTATTTTATATTGGGGCTCTGTGTGGTACCCGTATTATCAGGGGTATTATCTGTTTCTGCAGTATAATATTGGGGACCACAGCAGCACAGTATTGGGGGTAGTAGGATGAATTGTCCAGAAGATGGGAGGATGATGGAAAAGTAGTACACTGAGTTTTTTTTGTTGTCAAACTGCAGAGACGAAAACTGGTGGTCTGGTCTGCAGGTCTGAAAGGAGAAGATGAGGAAAGAAAACATCTACATCAAAGGAGACGTCACTGGATGTAAGATGTAAGTGGGGCTGTATTTCTGTAGTGATCGGAGCAGGGGTGTATCGATCACCGGAAGTGCCCCTCCCGAGACCAGGCTCTGGATCCGCCACTGCGCCGGACTGGCCTGTGCCCATCGGCGGGGCCAGTTGACATTAGGCAAGTAAAGTGAGCGGGGCCCTAGAAATTCTACTACATGGGGCCCCGCTTACTTTTTACTACATGGGGGCCCACTCACTTAGTCTAATCTTGCCTAACCTGAATGTAGGCATAATAAAAATTATCTTTCATGCAGCTTGCATGAAAGATAATTGTTATTATGCATACACAGGTTAGGCAAGATTAGACTAAGTAAGTGGGCCCCCATGTAGTAAAAAAAAAAAAAATGGTGAGACGGTTACAAGTACTCTTCTGATATGATTTCATCGAGCAGTTTTGATGTGGGCGTGGGGGGGGAGTTTTTTTGAGACATTTTACCTAGAAACTGCACTGGTCAGGTGATACAGCTACACAGGTCCTTGCTGGGCAAAACCTAAAGTGAGCATTGAGAATCACAGGTCCCGACAGCTCACCAACTTGGCGTGCCGCCAGCCTATACAGGCGAATGAAAATCAATTGGTAAAGTACCATCTTTTCTTATTCAAAAGCGTATATAGACATTTTGCCTGACGCTGGAAAGGGGACCATTAAGAACAATGTTTATTGATCCTCTATATCAACCTCATCTACTGCTATTGAAGATACATGATGAGAATGTTCATTTATCCAAGGATACACTGATTCAAAGTGAATATAAACCAGTGATTCTCATATAGCTGGATCTTCCTACAAATACAAACACCAGAGCTATTATCACAGGCAATATCTTCTATGTGATAATCCACTGGAACTTTTATGATTTTATTCAGGCTTTTTGTAGTCATTTATTGCGGAGATTTTATTTGTTTATTTCGGCTGCTGCTTATTTTATTGTGCACATTATTTTATAGTTGCGTGTATTAGACTCGCTTTTTATATATCCCATAGTTTCCTTTTTTGCTGTTTTGTAGCCACATACTTTTGTTTTATATTTGTTTGCTAATAGATAGTATTCGTGTATATATTTCAAGTAATAAATAGTTGCGCCAATTATTTGCGCCAAATCATATCCGTTTACTGCCAGCTATTGACTGAAATTATTGTACAATATTCTCAAAATTTGCAACTCAAATAAAATTGCAAGGGTGACATCTTGTAGCTCTTGTATAAGGTTGTTATTGGGTTTTAGTAGGAGTAAAAATTGCATGAGTTAAAAACTTAATTTTATATCATTGTAACATTAAGGTAATCCAGTAGTCTGTTCCAACCAACAAACAGACTATTGGCATTAACGTATCCGGCATCAACGGACATCCCCACACACAGGCTGGTACTCTTTGACTATAATGGGATCGTACAAGGATCCAGCAGCTTTCTGACATGAATGATGGCTTCTATTCTACAAATACCACTGCGGCAGTGTTTGTCAGGCAGAAATCGGGCATTTATACTTGAAAGCCGTAGGATCCCATTATAGTCAATGGGGATCCAGCGGTACAGAGATGTGACCCTACCCTAACTCTAGTTGTATCAAATTCTATAAGACTTTAGGCCGGGTTCACATTTGTGTTGTGAACTCAGTCACTGTAATCCAGTCACTCTGTCCAACGTACAAGCCGGCTTACAGCTAGACAAAAAATGCTATACGCAACATTTTTTGTCCGGCCGAAAGTCAACATATATGCCGGAAAGCAGCCGAATTACCGCCAGATCCCATTACAGTAAATGAGGATTCGGCGGTGCATGGCGGTATCTAGTTATGCTGGATACCGTGAACCCCGGCAGTCTGTTCCTCCGCCGTCACAGCGTAAATGTGAACCCAGCCAAAATCATACAATGTGCTGCACATTTAAACGGAACCTGTCAGCCACATATTTAATATTTAACTAAGCAAATTACCTTATTTGTCCAAGCATATTGTGCCCAATGGTGCCCATGTCTTGATTTTGGGTTTCATGTATACAGAGACAATAACCTTTCTTCCAAAATATGCTAATGAACGCTGTCAAGTCAAAGATCTGGCAATGAGGACCTGGAACCACTTCTGACGCATCTTTTTTAGTACATAGTTTAAATTGCAATGAAATAATAATTATGGAGTATCTTTTCTCTTTTGTTATGCCTCCTGAATATTTATGAATAAATTAACAACTGGTTATTGCTGATCCCCTTGTCCAAGGAGCGCGCTTCTACAAAGTCTGCCACAGTCAGCACTGATTGGACTGTTTTAGAAGGATGCCCCCCCCCCCCCAATGGTTACACTCAGTTGTAAGTTTATTCAAAAATCTATACGAGGAATAACGAAGGAAATAAAAAATTCTAAGAAAACATAATCTTTAATTATTTTATGATGAGTACAAGTTGGACATGTCAGGAAAGCTGAGCGGTCCTCTTTAAAGCACAGTATTAGGGGAATTTATATTCCCCCTATAGACATGGCATTCTACCTCCTGGGATACATATCCCCCAGGTTGAGAACCTAGGCTCTACAACATGCTCAGTAAGGCCTCATGCACAAACCCATATTCATTTTGTTATCATTATCAGATCGGGGGGGTTCCAAGTCCTGGCACCCCCGCTGATCGGCTATATCAGCGAGCTGCCATGCTCACAGGCGCTGTGGTGAGCGCAGCTTCCTCCCGGTAGCATTTCATAGTGCCGTATATAGTTTAGCAGTTGTGCCTTGTATTGCATATCAGCCCCAGCCTCTCAATGAGGCCATGGAGCGCAGGCCTCCCGGTGCATCCAGAGGACAGGTCATCAATATTAGTTACTGGCTAACCCCTTTAGAGTGAGTGTGATACTTCCTGACCTGTCAAGCAGCTTTGTGACATGGCAGACAATGAGGATAAGATTAACCAAGATATTGTATACTCAGGGGCACATTTATTAAGACCGTCGTTTTAGACCCCGGTCTTAATAAAGGCCCATAGCTAGCGGTGGATCCGCCGGCGTTATGGAGAGGCCTGCGTCAGTTCTAAATGTAAGACAGTTTCCGAGCTGTAGAAAAGGCGTAGAAAATGATGAATGAGATGGCCCGCCCCCTTACCCGCCCACAATTTTAGACTGTTGCGCCGCCATCTGCGCCTGAAATACGTCTATTTCAGATTAGTAAATGACCCCCTAAATATTTTTAGACTGCCTGCCAGAGGTGCTGTGACGTGGCTGTTCGCTGCTAGGACCGTCCAAGAAAGCTTTGTGCATTACCCAGTAAAGATCCATGTTCTATGACTCTATGACATGTTCCACTAGCACCACCAGACCCTTGCTATATAGCATCTACTAGATTGGTGCTAATTGCTATTTCATAAGACGGGAAGCGATTAAATACCATTCCTTCATGTTCACTTGTTTATTTGATCAGAGACGAGATCAGCAGAAATATTAACAGAATGTTGATATCTTGTGGGTAATTGCTGTAGTCAACAAACAGAAGACTATTAATTTGTACATTATGATAATGAAGTTATGGTGTCAGCAAACACTTCAGTCTCTGATACTGGAGAAAAACCTGGTAAATAAAAAGAACTGTAAATAATCATCCCAGTATCTAATTACCATAGCTTCCGTCATCAGTGAAACATTTATCATGCCATCAACAGAACAGTAAGGGAATTTACTTTGTTCCTTATTAGGTCTTGCAACACATTAAAAAATAAAAAAAAATCCACAAAACAGAACCTCTCTTGCCTACGGGCTGTGTGGTGGTGCAGCTCAGCACCATTCACTTTCCACAATACCAGATACAGCTTATGGCCCAGAGTGGCACCATTTTAGATATTCAGGGCAACCCTTTAACTGCACTGGTATTAGAAACATAGTAACATAGTTTATAAGGCTGAAAAAAGACATCTGTCCATCTAGTTCAGCCTGTTATCCTGCAAGTTGATCCCGAGGAAGGCAAATAAAACCCTGTGAGGTAGAAGCCAATTCTCCCCACTTTAGGGATCAGAATAACTCCCTGGATCAACGACCCATCTCTAGTAGCTGTAGCCTGTAATATTATTACACTACAGAAATACATCCAGGCCCCTCTTGAACTCATTTAGTGAACTCACCATCACCACCTCCTCAGGCAGAGAGTTCCATAGTCTCACTGCTCTTACCGTAAAGAATCCTCTTCTATGTTTGTGTATAAACCTTCTTTGCTCCAGACGTAGAGGATGTCCCCCCGTCACAGTCCTAGGGATCAATTGATGATGGGAGAGATCTCTGTACTGACCCCTGATATATTTATGCATAGTTATTCAGTCTCCCCTTAGTCATCTTTTTTCTAAACTGAATAACCCTAATTTTGATAATCTTTCTGGGTACTGTAGTCCACCCTTTCCAGTTATTACTTTAGTTGCCCTCCTCTGAACCCTCATTACAAAAACTATTTAAGGCTACCTGCGGATTATGCATGTTTTTCTACATGGATTCTAGTGCAGAAAATCGCATTATAATATAGTACCAGCAAAGTGTATAAGATTAGACAAATATCATGTACACTTTGCTTTTTTCTTCCGTGTGGAAATGGACCTGGGTTGCAGATTTTGAAACCTTAGCAATGGAAGGCGGAGATCTGCAGCAAGATTGAATCAAATCTGCAACAAAATCTGCAAGTAAGGGCTCATGCCTACAGCCATGTGCCGGACGGGCCTGTGCTTCAGACCGCAAATTGCGGTCCACAATGCATGGGAACGACCATGGGCCAAGCGCATGCGGATCGTGGACCCATTCACTTGAATGGGGTCCGCAATCAGCATCGATGGTCCGCACCGCAAAAAAGTAGTGCATGCACTACTTTTTTGCGGAACGGAAGCACGGAACGGAACACCATGGAAGCACTCCGTAGTGCTTCCGTTCCGTTGTGCCGTTCCGTTCCGCACCGCATCTCCGGATTTGCGGACCCATTCAAGTGGATGGGTCTGCATCCGTGATGCGGAATGCACACGGCCGGTGCACCGTGTATTGCGGACCCGCCGTATGCGGGCCGCAATATGGCCACGGCTGAGTAACTGCTGTGTGCATGAGCCCTAACACATGCACACCTAGAGAAGCTGCACTCCCCCTGTAGCCTGGCAGAATGTCTACGCTGTGTGTCAACAAGGGGTGGAGGAACCAAAGTTCAGGGGACTGCTGGGGAAGTTTTGGGAGTGTACACCAGAGTTCCTGGATTGCAGCAGAACGAAAGGATGTAGTGTAGTAGTCTGGACTTCATGGGCTACATGACGACATGTGTCGCGCGACACATAGGGCACAACTACACTGCAACATATGTCGCACGGCAATTTTTATAATGATAGTCTATGGTGTCGCACTGCGACATGCTGCGACTGGGACGCGACAGTCGCAGAAAAATACATCTTGGATGGAGTTTTTGCTACTGTCGTGTCGTAGTTGCAGCATGTCGCATGTTGCAATGCGACACCATAGGCTATCATTATAAAAATTGTCGCGCGACAAATGTCGTTGTGTACCCCTAGCCTTAGAGATGGCAGAAATAGACCTAAGTGGGAGCAGCTGGCCCCCAATAATGAGCTGGTGAATTCTGGCACAAGGTAAAGACACAGAAGCAAGCAGAGCATAACCTGTAGGCCAGAACCAGAACCAGACAGTGTGGCCTGACTTCAAGCACTGGATTACAATCAGGTATAAAGGGCACTTGAACAGTGTCCTAAAGAGAATATTTACTGAGTTACATTGCTGTGGTTGCCCCTGACAACGGAATAGTGTTTCTACAGACTGTTCAGAATCAGAAGTTTAAAAAGACATTTATCAACAAATAATTTTTATTAGAATTTTCAAAGAAATGTCAATATAACATACAGAAAATTGGATGTTTCACACGTAATATTGCTTCATATCACATGAGGTGAGAACAAATCATCTACATTTCAAACATAATTGATGATGCATGTATCAAAATAAAATAAAATAAAAAGACATTTAAAGGGGTATTTTGGTTACATTAAGTTATCCCTTATCTACGGGATAGGGGATAACTATTAGATCGGTTGAGTTCCTACTGACGGGGGCCCTGTGCCCCCTGCAGCCCCACTGAAATGAACGGAGCGGCCGGTTGTTCATGTGCGTTGCCGCTCCATTCATTTTTATAGGAATTCCAGTGTTCGACTATCTTCGGAATTTCCATAAAAATTACTGGAGTGGGCTCACACATGCCTGACCGGCTGTTCCATTCATTTCATGTGGCTGCAAGGGGGTGTGGGGCCCCCGTTCTTGTAAACGGTAGGGGTCCCTGCGGTAGGACCCCCACTGAACTAATAGTCATCCCCTATCCCTTGTAACCGGAATAGCCCTTTAAAAATACTTTCACACTAGCGTTTTTGCTGGATCCAACAGGGTTCAGCAAAAACTCTTCAGTTACTGATGATACAACCGTCTACATCCGTTATAAACTGATCCGGTTGTATTATCTTCATCATAGCCAAGTCATGAACTCCATTGAAAGTAAATGGGGGGCGGATCCGTTTTTTGTTGTGTCAATCCCCGTTGACTTACATTGTGGGTCGTGCCGGATCGGTTTTGCTCCGCAGCCCATGATCGAAAGAAAACTGCAGCATACTAGGGTTTGCTATCTGGTATGGGAACGCAACCAAACGTCTTGGAGCATTCCGTTCGGTTCAGTTACGTTTTGTCTCCATTGATAATGAATGGGGACAAAACAGAAGCGCTTTTCTCCGGTATTGAGATCCTCTGCCGGATCTCAATACCGTAAAATGTAAATGCAAGTGTGAAAGTAGACTAAGTTGGCTGCTAGTTGCATCTGTTTCATTATTTGCTGAATCATACCGTTGTCTCTAGTAAATTTCACCACCTGCGTTAGTGTTATTGGTGCCATTCACCTGCACGTTACACAGAAACGCAAGAAGTTTCTGCAAGTTTAAGTGGACCTATGTGCAGGTAATCTAAATCTTTATAGCTAAAAGCTATGCAGAATTAAAGGGTTTTTCCAATATATTTTTATTTAAGAGCTCAGGATAGATCATCAATATCAGATCAGAGGGGGTCCAACATCTGGTTGAAGAGAAGGCCGTGCTCCGTGCAAGCACATCCTTCCCTTCATTGTTTACCTGTTCACCGTCGACAGTGCAACAGTAAACAGGTGTAATTACAAAAAGCCGTCCTATTCACCCCAATGGGACGGCTCCTTCCTATACATTTGAATAGTACAGAGCCATACCATAGAAGTGAATGGGATGGCTTCTTGTAATTACACATGCTCACCGCTACGATGTCGATGGCGAGCAGGTAATCAATGAAGGGAATGCTGCACTCCCACCAAGTGCGGCCTTCTCTTCAACCAGCTGATCAGCGGGGGTGCTGGGTGTCGGAACCCCACCAATCTAATATCGATGACCTATACTGAGGATAAGTCATCAATATTAAAATCCCAGAAAACCCTTTTGAAGGCATTCTTTTGAGCTACAAATATTGATGATCTATCATCAGGACAGGTTACCAATATCAGATCAGTGTAGATCCGATTCCCATCACCCCACCCATCAGCTGTTTCTGGCCGCTGTGACGCTGGAAGCTAGCAGTGTATGGAGCGAAGAAGAAGATTGCTTTTTATGATGTGTCCTCTCTTGTTGAGTGGGATCTGAGATGCAAAACCCCAACACGACCACTACAGAGTATACAGAGCCTTCTGCTTCCAGCGCCATACTCTATTACTTTCCTGTGCTGCAGCTGACCGGTGGGGATGCCAGGTGTTGGACCCCACCTATCTGATATTGCTCATCTATCCAGCGGATAGGTCATCAATGTTTGTAGCCTGAAGAACCCCTTTAAAGAGATACTCCAATATTATGTGTGCAATCTTTTCTGTCTTTACACACTGACCAGGGATTATTAGATTTCTGTGATTGTGTAATATTACGATCAAATCCAGAATTATTGGTGCTCCCACAGCACTCTTTCTTTTCCCTTACGTCCTACAGCAGCACAAGTGGGGATTTCTCCCCTGTGAACTAGTAGGACAGTGGAATTTTTATTGAGAAAAAAATTCCCTACCAAGTAGTAATTAAATAATTAACAGAAAAAAACCCTCCTATAAAAGGGCCACCTGCCAAAATCACGGTGCTTTTTTTCTCTGTCCCTGTGGACAGTTGGACAGTCAGACAGGGTTTTCCCTATCTTTTTTTTTTTTGTAATTCTCTTTTTCCTACCATTTATGGGGGTCTGTGTGTCCCCTGTTATTTTATTGCACCTACTTGGTGTAGCTCCGCTGCTAATTGCGGCAGGTTCCCGTTTTAGTGGCGGCGCGGGGGGCAGAGCTTACCTGCATGTACCCTGGCGCCTCGCTCATCTGCCTCCCAGCTTCTTCTTTAGCTGGCGGTAGTCAGCACCGGCATCTCCGTTTAGTTCGGTATTTCACGTGGGGGAGTGGGCGGAGCTTACCTCCGTTCGTCCTCCCGTCCCTCTGGTCCTGTATTTGCCCGACTGCAGGGCAGCCGGCTCCTGCGCTCTCCTCCTCCAGGCTGCCAGCAAGCGTGTCATCTGACAACGTCCAGCCCTGGGGGGGAGGAGGAGCGAGGAAATTCATTTCAAAATAGGGGTTTTTACAGTCAGAGCCCTGTGTAGGGCTAATCCTTATTTTAGCCACGTATCAGTAGGCTATTTCTAATATCCTGCGCATTATTAAATAGTTAAAAAAGGGATGCAGAATAGGGGCAGGGCTAGTTCTAGGCGGATCTCTTTGAGGGTGGGTGGAGTCTCCACCTATATAAGGCTCCTGCTGGCTGTCAGTCGGCCTCTTTGCCTGTAGAGAGCTGGTGGTGTGTTTTGTGGCTGTTGCTAATATTTCTCTTGAGCTGTATTGCAGATGGCGTCTCCTAATGGTGATAAGCACGGGAAGTCTACCCACAAGCAGAGGGATTTGGTCTGTGCCTCTTGCGAGATGCCGATGCCAGACACCTATGAATACAATAGGTGACTATTATGTCGTCCTCCCCAGACTCACCCTACCATCTCCGAAATGTTTGGGTGGATGAAGGAATTTATGGGAAACTCCATTTCCGAGATTAAGACCGCCCTGAGTTCTTCCAAAAGACCAAGAGTGACCTCACCTGGTCCCGTCCCAATGACGGAAGATGTCATCTCCTTGGACGACCATTCCTCGTCTTCGTTGGCTGATGAAGATTCCATGTACCTGTTTCCCACGGAAAAGACCCAAAGGCTTTTGCGCTCCATCCGGTCAAGGGACCGCGATGTTGAGCAGGGGGAAGCTCCTCCGTCCACCTCTAGGGGCAAAGGGCCTTCAAAGTGGACAAGAACCTGAAAAGCTTAATGCAGACCGAGTGGAAACACCCGGAAAAGGCTCCGGTCCTCAATAAGAGGTTCAAGTTAATGTTCCCGATCCAGGAGTCGCTATCTCCGCATCCCAATTCACCCAGCTCATCGGAAGTTTTTAAGAGTTGCGGTCTCCATAAAGGGTGTGAAGCACTTTCAGTGCTGTTCTACCCTTTGGCATCTCTTCGGCTCCCCACACCTTCACCAAGGTTGTGGCTTCGGTCATTGCCAAGCTCAGGCTTCAGGGGCTAGAAATCGTGCCATACCTAGACGACTCGCCATTAAAGGCTACTTCTCTAGACGTTCTTCAGTCCCATCTTCAGCTGGCTCTTCAGACTGTAAAGCAGTTGGGCTGGTTAATAAATTGGGAAAAGTCCCAAATCCTGCCCTCCCCTTCCAGGGCGTTTCTGGGCTTCGTCGTCGACTCTCAGGAGATGACGCTCTCTCTCTCTCCGGAAAGAAAGAACAGAGTCAGAGAAGCCGCACAGTTCCTCATGGCACCACGGCGTGTGACCATCAGAACAACACTTACGAAGATGTTGGGCAACATGTCAGCGTCCGCGGAAGCAGTTCCATGGGCCCTTTGGCACCTTCGTCCACTTTAAGAGGTCTGACAGACTGGAATCGCAACCCCAAGGGGTTGGACAAGGCACACTCCCTGTCTGTCCGGTCCTACTTCAGATGGTGGAGGAACCTATCAGATGGGAGGTCCTTGATTCAACCTCGTTGGATCACGTTGACCACAGACGCCTCCCTTCTAGGTTGGGGATCCCATCTGGAAGACAGTCCAATACAAGGTACTTGGACTCCACAGGAGAGGCTTCTCTATCCAATATGAGAGAACTGAGAGCCGTACGTCTAGCTCTCTATCATTTCGCTCCTTTCATCCGCGGGAAGGCGGCAAGAGTCCGTTCAGACAGTACGACAGTAGTCGCATATATCAACAGACAGGGAGGTACGAGATCTCAACCTCTTCTCCAGGAAGTTGGCTTAATTCTCGCTTGGGCAGAGCGCAGTCTATCCCACCTTTCGGCAGTTCACATCAGAGGGGATCTCAACGTTGTTGCGGAACGGCTCAGTCGGGGTCTGCCAGTTCCGGGCGAATGGTCGTTGAACAAGGACATCTTCACCCAGATCACTCTCCGTTGGGGCATTCCAGAGATCAACTTGATGGCAACCCGGTTGAATGCGAAGGTGGACAAGTCCTGCTCCCTTTACAAAGAGGGCAACCCTGTGGCGATAGATGCTCTGTCCATACCCTGGAGGTTCAGGCTGGCATACATATTCCCTCCACTTTCCATGATACCAAGGGTCTTGACGAAAATCAAACAAGACCAGACCCCGGTCATAGCAATACTACCATTCTGGCCAAAGAGGTCTTGGTTCACCCAGCTCATGAAGATAAGTCAGGATTTACTGAAGGCTTCCCTCAATGCAGGACCTGGTGTATCAGAACATAGGTCCATTCCTAGATCTGAGGAGACTCAATCTGACAGCCTGGAGATTGACCGATCCCTACTAGAAGCTAGTGGGCTTTCTGCGGCGGTCTTGAGAACTATTTCACACTCCCGGGCGGAGTCTACAAAGAAGGCGTACTCAAGAATTCAAAGAATTTGTCTTCAGTGGTGTGCTGGCAAAGAGGTAGTTTCCTCAGATCCTCCTCTTTCAGCTATGTTACAGTTTCTGCAGGACGGCCTGGACAAGGGTCTAAGCCCGTCAACTCTCAGAGTCCATACCAGTGCTCTTTCTGTCTTTTTAGGCAGACCATTGTCTCAATACCCCCTACTCAGGAGGTTCCTTAAAGGGGCCAAAAGACTAAAACCTAGAATCCTGAGACCTATCCCCGAGTGGGATTTATCGGTTGTTCTTAAGGGGCTATCCTCTCCCCTCTTTGAACCCCTAGAGTCTGTGCACCTTAGGTACTTATCCTTAAAGGTCACATTCTTACTTGCCATAACATCTGCTAATAGGATAGCGGCCACTGAACCCTATACCCTCTTTCTCCAGGACTCTGTCCTGTTGAGATTTTTACCAACCTTTGCTCCTAAGGTTCCATCATTCCGTAACCGGAACCAGACCATCTCCCTGCCGTTCCTATGTCCCTCTCCATCTTTACCTCAAGAAGAAGCTCTTGATAGGACTGCGGACTTTACAAGATCCGAACACCTTTTACTATCCTTTGCAGGCAGGAACAAAGGTCTAAAGGCCTCCAAACCCTCTCTGAGTAGATGTGTGAAGGAGGCAATCCGGGAAGCTTTTGTTGCCCAGGGGGTGTCGCCTCCGTCCTTTGTTACTGTCCACTCTACGAGGGCAGTATCCACTTCCTTCGCGGAAAGGAGTCTGCATCCGCTGGAACAGATTTGTGCTGCGGCGTCATGGAGCTCCCATAGCACTTTTATTAAGCACTACCGCCTAAACTCTAGGCGTGCTGAAGGGGCAGTGTTTGGGCGTACGATTCTGTCCGCCGCCCTCTCATAAAAAAAAAGTTATTTTTGTGTTATAGTGGGTAGGTCAATCTGACCTAATACTAGAATACCCTCCCTATTTGTTGGGATACTCGCTAATTCCCCACTTGTGCTGCTGTAGGATGTAAGGGAAGCGTCAAATTTGACGTAAATTTGTTTTCCCTTAGTCCTATCAGTAACACACAAATTTCCCTCCCTTGTTTATGTTCTTGTTAATAAGCACCGTGATTTGGGAGGGTGGCCCTTTTATAGGAGGGTTTTTTCTGTTAATTATTTAATTACTATTTGGTAGGGAATTTATTTCTCAATAAAAATTCCACTGTCCTACTAGTTCACAGGGGAGAAATCCCCTCTTGTGCTGCTGATAGGACTAAGGGAAAACAAATTTACGTCAAAATTGACGCTTATTGTTACAAATAGTCGTAATTACAATCTCCTATTATGGATGTTTGTGTCTGTAGCGCCTGTGCAGGCCTATGTGTTTCCTAATAACAGTCTATTGGAGAATGCTGGGAGTTGCAGTTTAGAACAGCTGGAGAGTCGGAGGTCAGAGACCACCGAGGACTGTCTATTTGCTCCCTTGCAACATGCAATATGGTCTCCACTGGGTATAGCTTCCGTACCTTAAAAGGAGAAGGTTCGCACTTTGGTAGCCAGAGACAACATGTTCCTGTCATGTCCCCATTGTTCAGACCATAAATGGTTTTTCTTATAACGGTTCCATTTTTGTTACACAGGAGGACACACAAGATGAAGCTTCATTGAATAGAAGAATGGTTTTCTTATCTTTACGAGCCGCAGCCTTCACAATGGACAGAAGACACAATGAATGTGCCTGAAGGGGCGAACATAAAAGCATTCTTTCTTTAATCGGTTTGTCACATATTGTCTTTTTGGTCATCTGTGTGATATACCTGGAAGCCATTGGTGTTGTAACATACAATATCTGCAACCGCTATAAGATGTCTGTTCTACTCCGGTTAATATGCCAGAGGATTACACAAAAAGACAAAGATAATCTAAATGGCATTTGGTATGAGTAGAGAACTGGGTCTCCTAATAGGCCTTGGTTTACAGAGGTGTAAGGCTATATTCACACAATAGTGAAGAAAACCGCAGTATGCTGCAATTGTTTGAAATGTTTTGTAATGTTATGTCATATCCTGCATTAGGCCATGTATTCTCTCTCTTGGTAGGAGTGGGCTGGTCCTGCTTCCTGCTAGGAGGGGGAGTGAGAGTCCAGACAGAGTGGAGGTAGGTAGCACATACCAGAGCTCCTACTCCAAGGGACTGTATCCAATTCTCCTTTGAGACCATCGCTCCAGAGAGATCATCAAAGCCAGGACAGCTTTTTGGCAGCTTTAATGTGCTTTGTAAGCAGAGTGATTAGCAAAACCACAGCTCTACAGACCCTGCTGCCGGCGAGGGAAAACAAGTCAGACACCCATCACCTAAGATAACCACCAGGCCAGGCTAACTTCAAGCTAGTATCACACAATGGACACCTGTATCCACAAGTGCCATTAAATAGCCAAACAACCAGCCACCATACCTCCTCATCTGGTGCCAGAAACTGCACTTTGTACTTTAGGCCTCTTTCACATTTGCGTTGTGAGGATCCGGCGTGCACTTCCGTCGCCGGAAATGCCCGCCGGATCCGTCATAACGCAAGACAACTGCAAGCATATTGAAGACTGATCAGTCTTTAATATGCTTTCAGGTAACCATGGCAGCCAAGACGCTACTAAAGTCCCGGCTGCCATGGAAAAGAAGCGGGGAGCCGGGAGAGAAGCTACATACATTCCGTGCGGCGCCCGGGGGTGCTCCTCGATGACGTCACCGGGTCCCTGCGTCGCATGGATCACATAGCTATGCTATGTGAGCAATGGGCCGTACGATCCATACGGCGCATTGATCACATAGCATAGCTATGTGAACCATGCGACGCAGGAACCCAGTGACGTCATCGAGGAGCGCGCCCGCCGCCGCACGGAAGGTAAATAGCTTCTCCCCCGGCTCCCCGCTGCTTTTCCATGGCAGCCGGGACTTTAGTAGCGTCCTGGCTGCCATGGTTACCATTCATTAAAGCTAAACGTCGGATCCGGCGATGCGCCGAAACGACGTTTAGCTTAAAGTCGGATCCGGATTAATGCTTTTCAATGGGCATTAATTCCGGATCCGTCCTTGTGGCATGTCTTCAGGATTTTTGGCCAGAATGCATTGGGATAATCCTGATCAGTATCTTTCCATCCTAGAGCCCCCAGGACGGAACTCTAGGACGGAAAGCAAAAACGCTGATGTGAAAGGGGCCTTATATGGCTGGATGCGCCACAAGTTATATCTTACACTAAGTAAAGAAAGACTTACATTTTTTAACTTCTGGCCTGATTCTTCAAACCACCTTTCCACTGCATTGATCCCCGGAAGCAATGGCCTGAGTGAGTACACGGGGACACAACCCCTCATCAGGGCCACTACCACTCCCATCCTCTGCATTGGCCCCTCAAGGTTGCACTGCAAAAAATACCCATTAAAAATGATTAAACTATCAGGTCTTTATGGCCATTTTGCATCCATGTGTCACAAATTTTATTAAATGCATATTGTGAATGTTCAGGCCCCCCAGAACTCGGGGAGACACATGGGGGCAATGACACCTTAATGTATATGGTATTTGTTCTCCCTCTTTCCCCCACTCTCACCTTTTTGTTTGTTGGTTTGTCTTCCCGCCTTTATTTTACAGGTATTACCTGAGGTGATTTGAAGATCCAGTTTGGTCCGGTTTGTGCTGGGTCTTGTGGCCAGCAGTAGAAGAAATACAAGGGGTCAAACTTGTCATCTGATTGGTTGCTATCCGTTGCTGGGAGGGATGTCCAGGTTTCTGATTTGATTGTGCTCCCACAGCGGGAAGCTTCTCCCCTTTATATTGACAGGTTCGCCGCTGCTTCAGGGACAGTTGAAGAAGATTTCATCGGCGCCCGCCCTTCCTCCTGTAATTTTTTAATCTGTCTTTCGTCGCATTGCTTTATTAGCGGGACTGTATCGCTCAGCTAATGCTGAGTGGATCTTGGTTCATATGGATGGTTTAAGATTTGTCTGTTTATTGATATGGTTTAATGGTTTGAATTATTTCATTGATTCATTTGATTTATTTAACACTATAATAAAGCACTGCGGCAATTTTATTCCATAAAGTCATCGTATGTGAGTTTTATTTATTTATCTAGAGTTAAGCTTTGGGTTTAATTGGTGTCATTTGCCTCCATGGATATTGTGGCGATTATCTTCCCTCAATAGTGAAGAAATAGAGATAACCTTAGGGGCCTAACTGAGGTTCCAAGTCCACTTCTAAAATCTCTGCCAGTGCTGTCTTTCTTTAGATTCAGAGGCTGACAGCCAATCCTGATTTAGGCTAGGTCTACACGACGACATTTGTCGCGCGACATTTTGTTGCATTAATGTCGCACGACAATTTTTATAATGGTAGTGTATGGTGTCGCATTGCAACATGGGACATGTTGCGACTGTGACACGACAGTCGTAAAAAATTCATTCAAGATGGATTTTTCTGCGACAATCGTGTCGCAGTCGCAACATGTTGGAATGCGACACCATACACTACCATTATAAAAATTGCCGCGCGACATTAATGCAACAAAATGACGCGCCACAAATGTTGCAGTGTAGTTGTGCCCTATTTGTCGTCGTGCGTCAAATGTCGTTGTGTAAACCTAGCCTTAGTCCTTCTCACAGCTGAGGATTTGTAGCATTGTATGTAATCTTTTGAGGTGTAAATACAATGACATAATTGCTCCCCTCCTTAACCGTCATGTGGTAAATACCGAGTTTGCACTTCCAGTACATAGTCCTTCACTTTAGTCCGTTATTTGTTGCAGAATTTTGGTTGTGGAATCCGTATTGAAAAATGCAGTGTAAAATGCCTGTTGTGGATTCTAATGGGGTACAAATGTTTATTTGGATTGCATTCATGTCAATGCAGTCGGCTTGGCCTTCGGGTATGTTCAGACAAGGCGGATATGCTGCAGATTTTTACCTGCAGAATCGCAGGTGGAATCTGTAACGTATTACAGTACCAGTAAAGTCAATGACATTTTACAAAATCTCATCCACATGCTGCACGAACAAATCCGCAGCAAAGATTGACCTGCGGTGGGAATTTTAATACTGCAGCATGTCGATTTATGCTGCGGATTTCATCCTTTGAAATGTACATCCATGGCAAACCCACAGCAGAATCTGCAACAAATTGGTAAGTAAGGCTACTTTCACATCTGCGTTTTTGCTGGATCAGTCAAGTGATCAGCAAAAGCGCATCTGGTCAATAATACAGCCGTCTGCATCCGTTCAGAACCGATCCGGTTTTATTATCTCCAAAATGAACAAGACTGATCCGGCACTGAAAAAACAGATCCGAAAAAACGAAGGTATTGCTGGCCCTCGCCTACTCGTGTTGCTCTGCCTTCTGTCCGTTTGCATTTGCCTAAGGCTTTTCACGCGGGCGAAGGCTTTTGCGAGGTGCAATGTGTGACATGAACACATTGCAACGCAGGCCCCATAGAAGTGAATGCAATGCGGATGCAATGCGATTTTCACAGATGGTTGCTAAAAAGATGATGTTAATAAATAGGGATGAGCCCTGGGACCCCATTAAAGTCCATTTACTTTATTATTTTCCATTATAACATGGTTATAAAATAATAGCATTCTTCTATCTTCAGTGAGCAGGACCTGCGCTGGCATCACCGCGCTCAGTGAGCGTGATGACGTCAGCGCAGGTCCTTTTACAGATCCTGCAAGAAGAAGAAAGAAGACTATACCGGCTGCGCGATCAAGTGGATGAGGTGAGTAATTTTTTTTATTTTTTAACCATCAATGAACATTTTGTTTAGCATTCTGTATTAGGAATGCTGTTATTTTCCTTTATAACCATGTTATAATGGAAAATAATAAAATCTACGGAAGGCCAAACCCAAACTTCAGTGAAGAAGTCCCGGTTCGGGTCTGGGTACCAACATTCAGTTTTTTATCACGCGCGTGCAAAACGCATTAAAGCGCTTTGCACTCGTGCTGAAAAAACTGAAGAACACAACGCAATTGCAGACAAATTGCGTGCAAACTCGTGCAGGTTTCCCTGAACCTGTCCGCAACGCATCCGAACTGAATCCGGCACTCTCGTCAGCAAGGGGCCTAATACATGGGGCCACTTTTACTTATTTTTTTTCCAGGGTCACATTAAGATTCCAGTCTGCCTCTATATTCCAGATTTTTTCTTAAAGGAGCAGTAATCGGATAGATTTATCTGTTGCTGAACAGTAGTAGGTTTTGTGTTCTGCCTGTACTCCTGGAAGCCGCTACATGATCCTCCACAGAGCAGCCAAATTTGGGTTTGTCGTCGCTGGCCAGCCTGTATTAGGCTGTTTCGTGGAGCACAGCGTAATTAAATGTGGTCTGTAAGCATTCTGGTGTGTATAATCCATAATCTGAGAATGTTTCTTTCCTGGCACAGGCAGACTATAATTAGCTGTAGAGTTTGAGCATCCGGCGTACAACGAGATGCACTCATATATTTATGAAGTCATTTTTTGCTCAATTCACAAAATGCCATTAAAAAAGTGGGATCAGAAAAAAACGAGAGCCCTAGTGGGGTGTCCCATGGCTGCAATAATATATGTATTGTAGTTGAATATTTATAAACAGACGCGTTAAATGGGCAAGTATAATATCGCCACCTGCTGTAAAGAAGTGGTAGTACAGTCATTAAATGTCTACAGAAATGTCACATATCAAATTTAGAATGTGTCAGAAAGCCTCTCAATGTGCGGCGATGCTTAGGTGGCTGCTGTGCAGGCCAGACTGGCCACAGACCCTACAGGGAAATTTTCATGGAGGGCCGATGCCTAGAGGCCCCTCCTCATGCCCGCCAGCCAGCTATATAACGATCTGATCCTCTCCTTTGCACCTAGCCAGCGGCTGTAGGTGCCCTCTTGAATTCAAATGTATCACTGTCCTCAGGACAATGATAGTTTCATACTGTGGCTCGGGTGGCAATACTTGGTGCTACACTGTGATATTTGGTTCTGCTGAGGAGGTATATTGTTCTGCACTACGGTATTGCTGGCCCTGCCTACATATGTTGGCCCTGTCTACTTGTGGTGCCCTGCTTTCTGTCAAGTTGGACCCATAGGGCTACTTTTAGGGTTTTTTCCAGGGCCATTTTAAGTTGCCAGTTTGCCCTTGCTGATGTGGGGAGTAAGGCTCTCTGTCAGGGCTGGCACACAGTACGACTATTTTTACAGTGGCAGTCAAAGACTGACATACAGATGCAGCATTCGTTAAACGAACAGCATGCCACGAATGTTCAGACAGATGTTCATTTGTCTGCACGATAACGTTCCACACAGGTAAAAATACATCCTGCTGTATCTGTATCCTACTATACGCCTGTACTAAGGCATATGTTGGTGGCTGGACTCGGGAGGGGCACTTCCGGCGATTGTTACGCCCCTGCTCCATCACTACAGAACATACAGGGTAATACAGCCCCACATACCTCTTACATCCAGTGACATCGCCTTTGATGTAGATCAGGCATGTCCAAACTCTGGCCCTCCAGATGTTGCAGAACTACAACTCCCATCATGCCCTTCTGTAGGTTGATAGCTGTAGGGTGTCAAGGAATGATGGGAGTTGTAGTTTTGCAACATCTGGAGGGCCGGAGTTTGGATATGCCTGATGTAGATGTTCTCTTTCCTCATCTTCTCCTTTCAGACCTTCAGACCAGACCACCATTTTTCGTCTCTGCAGTCTTAGTTTAGTAAATCTTAGTTTACTACTTTTCCATCATCCTCCCAACTTCTGGAAAAATCGATAATACTAGTACCACACAGAACCGCCCATATAAAATACTCCTTCTTTGTGGCCTCAGTAGAAGCCCCCATAGTGCCCCCCAATAATGTGCCAGTAAGAAGTGCCCCCATAGATGCCCCCAATAATGTGCCAGTAAGAAGTGCCCCAATAGATGCCCCCAATAATGTGCCAGTAAGAAGTGCCCCCATAGATGCCCCCAATAATGTGCCAGTAATAGGTCCCCCCATAGATGCCCCCCAATAATGTGCCAGTAAGAGGTCCCCCCATAGATGCCCCCAATAATGTGCCAGTAAAGGTGCCCCCATAGATGCCCCCTAATCATGTGCCAGTAACAAGTGCCTCTCCATGCCCCCCCAATTATGTGCTAGTAACAAGTGCCTCTCCATGCCCCCCCAATCATGTGCCAGTAACAAGTGCCTCTCCATGCCCCCCCCCCAATCATGTGCTAGTAACAAGTGCCTCTCCATGCCCCCCCAATCATGTGCCAGTAACAAGTGCCTTTCCCCCCCATTATGTGCCAGTAACATTGTCCCATATAAAAATAAAAAAAACACTTATACTTACCTCCATGTCAGTGATGCAGGCCTCTTTTGGCCTGTGACATCGCGCTGCCTGCACCAACTTCTGATAGGCTGCTGGCACAAGGCCCACAGCCTATCAGAGGAGCAGGGAAGGGAGACGCCTCTCCCTCCCCTCCCCTCCCCTGCCCAGCCGCAGCACAAGTGCCTCTCCCCCCACCCCATCATGTGCCAGTAACAGGTGCCTCTCTCCACTCCCCCC
Source organism: Bufotes viridis (assembly GCA_033119425.1). NCBI lineage: Eukaryota > Metazoa > Chordata > Amphibia > Anura > Bufonidae > Bufotes > Bufotes viridis. Next base: position 201,192,925 of record CM065594.1, on the reverse strand, counting down.
CCCCCCCAAATCATGTGCCAGTAACACGTGCCTCTCTCTCCCCCCCCCCATCATGTGCCAGTAACTAGTGCCTTTCCCCCCCATCATGTGCCAGTAACAAGTGCCTCTCTCCTCTCTCCCCCCACCCCATCATGTGCCAGTAACATTGTCCCATATAAAATAAAATAAAAACACTTATACTTACCTCCATGTCAGTGATGCAGGCCTCTTCCGGCCTGTGTCCTGCACTGTACGGCTTAGGCGGCGCGATGACATCGCGCCGCCTGCACCAACTTCTGATAGGCTGTGAGCCTTGTGCCAGCAGCCTATCAGAGGAGCAGGGAATGGAGACGCCTCTCCCTCCCCTCCCCTGCCCAGCCGCAGCACAGCCATCTGTATCGCTATCCTCAGGAAGGCGATACAGATGACTATGGAGATGAACGCTTCCACAATGGAAGCGCTCATCTCCCTGTGCCACTGCTGCCCGCATTCTCGGGTGGGGGGACGGGCAATTGCCCCTTTGCCCCCCCCCCCCCCCCCCTGAATCCGCCAGTGCTCTGTGCCCTGAAGCTCACAGTCCTCTCTCCCCTGCAGGCACAGATCATGCAGCACTGTGTGGGAGGAGCTTATGCAGGTTCCCGGACTGCAGGCTCCACCCACACAGGCCGGCAGCGCGATCTGTGCCTGCCGGCTGAATGGTGGAGAAGGGAAAAGTCTCCCTGCTTCACTGGGAGAGACGGAGCAAGGGGAGCTGAGTGACATTGCTTATGGCACCCCACCCTGCTGATCGCCCCTCCCCCCCCTCCCTCCCCCCCAGCGGACTAAAAGTACAACATGCAGTACTTCTAGTCCGGCTGCCTCTCGCCGTGCGCTGCGGTGCTGCCGCCGGAACTCCGCCCCCACCCCCTTTATAGTCAATGGGGACGGAACGGCAGTCCGGGGGCACACGTGAACTAGCGCCAGGATGGATCCGACAGGCTGTTCACCCGCCGGAACAGCCTGACGGACTCCCCTGCCGCTAGTGTGAAAATAGCCTAAGGCTACTTTGACATAATGATACAACCGTCTGCATCCGTTCTGAACGGATCCGTTTGTATTATCTCTAAAATAAAGGATGTGTTCAGTGGCTCACTTGATAATTCAATATGGTAAGGTGCTCACCCCTGGCAACACCCAAGCCAGTGAAAGGTTGCTAGTAAAGGTAGAAGGAGTGGGCACACAATAATATAGGGATCAGATGGACCAGATTGCAAACATATACGTATTTATTAATAAAAGTACATTAACCTAAAAGACTAAGAAAACTAAAACAAACTAAAAAAACACTAGTACATACGATACTATAAAAAATGATAAGAGACATTTAGAGGACTATTGATTCCATTACGCTATATCAGATATTAGTGGACTGCACATTCATTGTGTTGCTCTGATTGAACCCAGGATACAAGGACTCTATTTACTGAACATTAACTCATCCATATTCTGGTTTTGCGTTTTTCATCATTGATGTCATGAAATAGTTTGAACAACGGTTACATGCAATATGATGTACTAGTGTTTTTTTAGTTTGTTTTAGTTTTTTTAGTGTTTTAGGTTAATGTACTTTTATTAATAAATATGTATATGTTTGCAATCTGGTCAATTTGATCCCTATATTATTGTGTGGCCCCCACTCCTTCTACTTTTATCTCTAAAATAGCCAAGACGAATCTGTCTCTAAAACCATTGTACGTCAATGGGGGGCGGATACGTTTTCTTTTGTGTCAGAGAAAATGGATCCGCCTTGTTGACTTACATTGTGTGTCAGGATGGATCCATCTTGCTCCGCCCCACATTGCGGACAGAAAAACGCTGCTTGCTGCGTTATTCTGTCCGCAATGAGGACACAGCCAAACGGAACGGATTTCATTGTGGGGCATTCCGTTTCGTTCAGTTCATTTTTGTGACAATGAATGGGGACAAAACGGAAGCGTTTTCCTCCACTATTGAGATCCTATGACGGATCTCAATAGCGGAAAGGGAAAGCTCAGATGTGAAAGTAGCCTAACATTGCTGGCTCCCCAATCACTACCAGGCAGGAGCGCCCAGAAAGTTCAGGGTGTGCCCCGAAGGAAGAAAGGGTGCTTCCTCCATTCGCTGTGCTCGCCCAAGAAAAACCAGAGTGAGGACAGCAACTGTGAACCACTACACTTCCTACCTGTGCTACCACTACCACTCCTATCCTCCTTCCAGCTCTCCCTTGTGGATCACTGCACATAGCCTGTGCATATAGGAAAAGGAAAATGCCATTGTGACATTTTCAAAAAAATGTTTTGATGCTCCATCACCTCTCCGCTGTCTTGGGGATGTCACCTAGGTGAACGTTACATGACAAAGTCATATCTTTGACTTATTTTTAAGTAGTGTGAGACCTTTTCATCTGTCTACAGTGTGATATCATTTTTCTCTCTGTCCTGTATTTGCTTAAGGGGTATTCTGGTTATGTAAGGTTACCCTCTATCCACAGGATAGGGGATAACTATTAGACAGGTGGGGATCCTACTGCTGGGACCCCCACCAATCACGAGAATAAGGACCGTGTACCCATGGAGGCCCCAGAAACAAGCAGAGCAAACGGTTGGACTTACGCACCCTTGCTCTATTAATTTCTATGTAAGTTTTGGAGGTGGCCGAGTACAGTACATAGCCATCTCAGGAACTCTCATAGAAATGAATAGAGCATGCCTGACTGGTTCATTTCAGGGGGTCTTCACAGGGTTTGTGGTCCCCATTCTCATCATTGTTGGGGGTTCCAACGGTAGAACCCCCACCATTCTAATAGATAGGGGATAACTTTAAGATACCGTCCATCCACTACCCTTGATGTTTCTGACGTTGACAGGTTTCTGTTACTTTATGGCTCTACTGACATCTAGTGGCGTCCTTAGATATTAAACTATCCACTATATACAGTACAGGACAGAGACTGACAACTCACTTCTTTATGAAGGCTTAAAATAAGGCCTTCTTCTCATGAGCGATACGGATTGTGTCAGGATCTGTTCAGGGACAAACTGATCGTTTGGAACGCAAGTTCAATCAGTTTTGCCTGCGATTGTTTACAGTGTGTGCGTTTTTTCTGTCCTGATTGTATCCCGATGCCATGCGTTCCTCATACACATGAAGAAAACCTGAAGAATAACAATCTGCTAGCAACCATTGGTGAAAACACATTGCATCCAGATGTCTTCTGTTTTTCACGCAAGCCTCATTCACCTCTTTTGAGCCAGACATGCATTCAGGAAAAAAGTGAAGGTTTTGCACTCATGTTCACTCAGTTTTGTCTGCGATTGCGTTCAGTGTTTCATTTTCTTCCACGCAGGTGCAATCAGTTTTTGATGGGTTTTTCATGCTCGTAAAAAAAATAAAAAATAACTGAAGAATTACAAACTACATCTCCTAGCAACCATCAGCAAAAAACGCATTGCTTCTGGAATGCATTATATCCGGATGCAATCCGTTTTTCACGCAAGCCCCATTCATTTCTATGTAACAATAGCTGCGTGAAAAATGTAGGACATAGAACATGCTGCGATTTTTCAGATTTTTCAGAAATGATGCGTGAAAAACTATGCTCATGTGCACAGACCTATTGAAATGAATGAATCAGGATTCAGTCCAGAGGCTATGGGTTTGCTTCACGCATCGCACGCACCCTGACGAAAAACTTGCTCGTGTAAAAAGAGGCCTAAAGCTAGTTTTACACTAGAACTATGTATTCGGCAGCCTGCAAGATCTATCTGCATTCCGGCATTGCCGGAAGCTTGAACATTGCCGTCCGGCCCCATTAAAATGGTCGTCCGGGATCAATTTTTTTTATTAATAAATGTTAAGTCACTATTAATAGGTAAGCTGATTCAAAGTCCCCCCAGATGTTGTTATGTATTTTTACCACTTCTGTAGGGCTCCGACGGTCTCCCACTGATTGTTTAATCAGTGTTTATGTGTGTGGTAACTTCCTGCCGCACTGCCTTGTGGGTCCCAGCGCAGCGCAACAGCGCGTGGTTTCAGCTGTCTATCAACTCCTCTGTGCATTCGCCCCCCCCTCATTCATATTCTGCTTATTTCTCCAGCCTGCCAACCCATTTGCCTGTAATTTACATTGGAGGCGTTTACTATGCTAAATAGTATAGTGCTTTGCCTCCTTCATTGATGAGAAGGCGCACTGCCCAGTGACGTCACCGAACCAGAGGGTCGTGGCTTAGCGCTGTGTGTTGCCGCCTAGTTACCGCCCTCCGTGCGCTATGCATAATTACTGTGGCTGACGGTGACGTCACCGGGCTCCTTGAGAAGCGGAAGAAGAGGCTTCGCTCTGTACAAAGAGCCCCGATACATCACTGACCCGGCAAAAATCTGCACTTCTGGCTGAGAATTTCGGAATTGAAAACGGGGCATCAAAAAAGTCTGGTAAAGGTAGCACAGCCATGTATGTAATACTTAGGTGACTGTTGTACACTTACACCAATGTCCCTAATCCCGGATAACCTCTTTAACTATGCCGGAACAGCTTGCCGGATGCATAGCCTTGGCCATTGTCAGCCAGGACATGGGGTAGTCATATAAGCACACACATATGCACTAAATTCTACACTAATCCAGATGCATGGTTGCTGGATACTCCTTTTCTTCCAACGTCAGTGCGGGAAAAAATTTATGGTACTGCAACGGATCATTGTGATGGAATCGTAATCATTTTACGGTAATTGCTAGTAATGTGTGGATATGAATATACTGAGCTCTATAATTCATTATGGTTTTCTAATTTGTCGGTAAAAAGTTGTCCAGAAAAAAAAAATGGTCTGGCAACCCTTGGCCACATGCTGCTCTTTAGCTGCCAGTTGGGTATCAATCATCTAGCGATCACTCTTGTAGAGTCTAGTACAGCCTTATACAACCTTCTCGGGCACCCAGCATGGCCTGATATGTGCTACATCTCCCAGATTACATATATATTGCTTTCAGGATTTTTGTGAAAATTATAAATTAACTGGTTACCATGGGCAGGTACATGCAAACCTTTTCCATCGGTAACAGAGATGGCCACATATAAACTGTCTCTGCCAGACAACCACTCACAGTATTTGTTTTTATCCGCACCATATTCTTCTATGTAGAGACTTCTTGAGCAGGCAACAGATTTACGGTACTTTCTATGATAGGGATTCTCTTCCTGAGCAGTGCTACCACCTGCTGGCTGCACTAGCTATATTTCAAGTGAAATTTGTTAGGCTTGTAACATATGGTTCTATGTCTTGGAAGCCAATGATGGGACTGGGAGTAGCTATAGGGAGACCAGAGGTAGCAGTTACACCTGGTGCCTTAGGGGATGCAGAGGCCCCATCTTCCACATAAGGAGATGGCAAAATTTTGAAAGGTGCATGGCTGATAGGGGCTATTTCAAAAGTTTTATTTGGACCCTAGAGTTTAAAGTTATAACTCTGGTGTCAATGGTCATCTGGGTCTTAAAACCACTTGAGGGAAAGTGAACATCAGGGAGAAGGTCCAGAATCCAAGAGTGTTCAAAAGATCCAGGAAACGTGTGGGCCTAGTTAGGGGAAGGGGAGAAGTCTGTGGGGCAGATCAAAGCAACATTTTTTTAGCTGCCAATTTATGTGCAAATTATGCTGTAGGACTCGGAGTCAGTGTGCCTATACACATGGCGGTTAGTGCTGCGGTTGTACTGAAAATTACAGTCGTTTTTGGCCAACTGACTTGGACTAGTGAGACACATTACAATTTCAGCTGTCTACACGGCCAAAATCCATATAAAAAAGGCTATTTTCAGAAAAACCACACACTGCTTTTGCCATGTGGCACAAACCACTATGTGTATGGGCAGCCCTACAGGCAGGGAGGAATTTCGCAATACTTTTCATGTGCAATAGCGGATTACAATTGGGGCGTTCGGATCGGCATTCCCAGGCCTAGCACCGCTGGGGGGCCCAATGCCGACCCGAACGCCCACATACTGCGGCGGGGCACGAGAGTGCATAGTTTCTGCGCCTGCCTCTTCCCGCCTTCCTCACAAGCAAGCACTTGGCCCTGGATATAGGTGAGTATTTAGCTTTTTATTTTTTTTCATTTTTTATTTTTTTATTTTATGTTCCTACTTTGGGGGACATGGGGGGTGGGGACACACAGGAGGACATATTTGTGAAGAGACATCGAGTACATTGGGGTGAAATTACTATATTGGGGCTTCTTTATGGGGTAAATTACTATGTGGAGGGAAATTAATTTGGGGGAATTACTATGTGTGGGGCCAAATTATTATGGGAGGGACTACTAAGTGGGGGCAAATTACTATGTGGGGCAATGTGGTAGAAATTACTATGTGGGGCAATGTGGGGGAAATTACTGTGTGGGGGCAAATTACTATATGGGGCAGTGTGGGGAAATTACTAAATGGAGCAGCGTGGGGGGCCGTTGCTATTGTGGAGGGACTGTAGGGGAAATTCTATTAATTTTGGGGACACTAAATAGGGATTACTGCCTGGAGCACAATATAGGATGTTATTATTATTGGGGGCACTCTAGGGGACAATATAACTGCTGTAGACACTATAAGGACATTTGGGGTAATTTATCAAACTGGTGTAAAGTAGCCAATCTGATTTCACCAATTATTTTTGACAGCTCTTTTGGAAATCCAGTTCTACTTTACACCAGTTTGATAAATGACCCCAGGATGACACCAGGATAAGGAGGTTGATGGGAAAATTTTAAAATTTAACGTGTCTGTTTTACAAACTCTGTAGAGACGAGATGTGGCTGAAAGAATTTGTCATGGCAGTCTGTGTCAAACGAAGAAGAAGAGAAAAGAGAAGGTCTACATGACAGGAGATGTCCCTGGATGTAAGAGCTATGTGGTGCTGTATTCTTCTCCAAGTCTTTTAATTATAATTATATGTACGGTATTTTAAATTTGGTGACCAAATTTTTCAGTTTAGGAGCCAATTTTGGGTATTTTTTTTAGTCTGAAGATGTCAAATGGCCTAGGAAGAGACTGTGGTGCTCACGAAGCACTGAGCCACTAAACTAAAATGGAGGGAGGGGGCCAAGTTGGGTAGACAGCCCCGGGTCTATCATGCACTTAATCCGCCCCTGTTCTTGTGCGGCTTTTTAAGAAAAATACACAAAGTGGTTTATTGGTAATTGGCATGGGCGGACTGGGAACTTAAAGTGGCCCTGGAAAAAAAAATTAAAGTGGCCACATGTTGTAGATGGCTTTAAATTGACAGAAGGGCGGCAACACAAGTAGGCAGGGTCAACATATGTAGGAAGGGGCAACAGAAGTAGGTGGGGCCAGCAATACCATAGTGCAGCACAAAATTCCCCCCTAGAATTTTGACAAATTAATATCCTTCTCTGGCCTCCTGGTCAGTTAGTGCAGTATGACTCTTCTGTCCTCCCTAATATTTCTGGTTTATACATGTTGCTTTCTCTAGTCTTGTTATATCTTGTCTGGTATGTTTGTTATTTGGGGTTGTATGTAGTAACTATTTGGGTGGTGTCATGTAACAGGTTAATGGGTTGGGGAAGTCCTTGGATCAGGTGAAAAATTAGTTGGGGGTGGAATGGTTCCACCCAAAATTATACAGATTTGTGGTTGGTCTGGCTTGGTTTGGGCTCCTGCTGGTTTTTGAGCATGTAGATTAGTGGATAGCTGAAGGTAAATGGGCAGAATGGTGCCAGATTTTGGAGCTTTAAGTACCTGTTTCATCATACTGTTACATGGGTGTGTTCTGGTTGCAGCGAGTACAAGAGATGTAAGCATGAACAGCCACATCTCTATTCACAGTGGCACAGTGGTCAAGAATGGACCCTCACCTATCAGACATTTGTGGAATCCTGTGAATATTTCATAAATGTCCAGATGGGTATACCATGCCTCCCAAGTGTCCCCTTTTTGACCCAAGTCTCTCTGTCCCTGTTTGATCTTTAAAGGGAGTCTTTCACCCCAAAATCGCAATATCTAACACTTACACAATTGTGTCCAACACAGCCCCTACATTAAAATGCATCTTACCATATTGTTGTCCGTTCCACAGGTCATCCAAAACACACTTTTATTCCATATGCAAATCAGTGTGTGAAGGTGCCCAGGGGCGGCGTTCAAACGGCTGGTGCCCAGGCCCCACGCTGATTTTCATAAGCACCCACTCCCCTTTCACCCATTCGGCCCGCCCTTTAACTGGATCTTCAGCTCCTACGTCCGTAGCCAAATCGCGCGCCTGCGCACTGGTTTATCCATTACTGGCAGAAGCATCGGAGTATCCAGTGCGCAGGCGCCGGCCCGTACGTCACATTACAGCAAGCGCCGTATGGCTGGAGTGGTTGCTCATGAAAATCAGCATGGGGGCACCAGCCGTTTGAACGCCGCCCCTGGGCACCTTCACACACTGATTTGCATATGGAATAAAAGTGTTTTTTGGACGACCTGTGGAACGGACAACAATATGGTAAGATGCATTTTAATGTGGGGGCTGTGCTGGACAAAATGGTGTAAGTGTTAGATGTTGCGATTTTGGGGTGAAAGACTCCCTTTAAATGTCCCCCTTTTTTTGACTTGGGAAATTAATGCATAAATGTGCTTTAGTAAATTTACTAAATTGCTCCCTACTAAAACGTTTATTATATTAACCCCTTGGCTACCAGAGGTTTTTTCATTTTTGCGTAAGTGAAAAACAAAACTAAGCACTCTCATTTTTCATTTAAGTTTTGTAATTTTAGATTGGGTGAATCTATACAACTGAGTGCACCTCATCTTGGAGATTAACAAATCCAGTGCAACACTTCTGCTTTGCACTCATTTTTCATTTTTGCGTTTTCATTTTTCTTCCCTATTTTTCATGAGCCATAACTTTTTTATATTTCCGGTCACATAGCTGTATGAGGGCTTATTTTTTGCGGGACAAGTTGTACTTTCTAATGCCACCATTAATTATGGCATGAAATGTAGTGGGAAGTGGGAAAACAATTCCAACTTGCTGTTTGTGTTTGGTGTGATAGTTGTGGGGAGTGGGTGGGTAGAACTGGTCAGCTTGGGTAAGAGGTGGGGTGAGTTAGCAGACTAATACCTAAGGGAGCTGCCACATGTTCAGGTTTTTTTTATACTATTTTTTTAAGCCAAATCCAGGAGTGGATTAAAAAAAGTCAAGAGGTTGTATATGCCCATAATACTTTCCACGCCTGATTTTGGCTTAAAAAACTGCATCAAAAAGCCTGAACGTGTGGCGGCACCCTTACAATACCAAACGTTCAGTCACAGTGGCAGCTCAGGTTTTCTTAATTTCATGATAAAACACGCATATAACATGAAATTGTGGAATAATATGGAAAGAGCCATGACGCTGTACCATTCTGCCTTTTCCAGGACAAAAACTTGACCCATTCCTTCAGGGTCCAGTAAGTGGAGAAATATTACCCAGTTTTCTGCAGCATGTGATAGACTAAGGTCAAAGTACTGCACTCTGATATCACTGGGCACCAATCCAACTTGCCACAGCACAATTCACCTAGAATAAAAAGGGGCTTGTAGTGATCCACCAGGGTACCACAGACCACCAACACGTGGCATATATGTCCCACCCATTACATACTGTGAGGTTTTGCAACAAAGTTTTATAGAAGATGCACTTTTTTTTATCTTCAGGTGCATGCACACTTTCTGAAGGGTTGCCAGTGGTTTAGGACATCTAACTGGGTAACAAAATTCCAGCTTAAACCAATACACAAGTATAGGGGTGTAACTATAATAACCAACTTCCAGTGAAAAAAAAACCTTTAAGGGTCCATTCACACGTCCGTAAGTGTTTTGAAGGATCTGCAAATTGCGGATCCGCAAAACACAGACACTGGCAATGTGCGATCCGCAATTTGCGGACCGCACATAGCCAGTACTATAATAGAAAACGCCTTTTCTTGTCCGCAATTGCGGACAAGAATAGGACATGTTCTATTTTTTTCAGGAACAGAATTGCGGATCCTGAAAAAACGGATCCTGAAAAAACGGATGTGGATCCTGGAAAAACGGATGAGGATCCCGAAAATGCGGACCCAAATTACGGACGTGTGAATGGACCCTGAAACATAGCTTTTAATTTAATCCCTATAAAAACAGGGGAAATACCCCATTACCATATAGTAAAACTCTCTATTGATAATCCTATTGATAATCTGATCTCAATTGATCTAGTATCTCTCTGCATATACCGCACTATAGTGGCGACAAATATATTCGATGTGACCTTAATCCCTTTCGGTGGAGCAAGGTACCCCTAGACTGTGTGTGTGATACCCAGGGATCAACAAGTACAGAGGAAAAACATTGGTGCTGGGATACTGTCCCTAATATTTCCCTAGACTACACCTTAGCCCAGGGACATTTCCTGATGGTGGGGACTCCCTGCCCTCGAACCTTATCTAATATGCCCTAGTGTTCCCCTCACCTACAGCCAAGCCACCAACCAGTGGTATCAGCAGAGACTAAATACCTATCTATACATAATCCACATATCAATAATAAAACTGATATACGTGATAGTGCCGATAGTCTTTCAATCCTTTTCATAAGAGATACTGTCAGTTTCACCAATCAATCTCAGAAATGACAGCGTTAATTCCAACTATCCTCGACACGTTTCCCCCTGTAGCATTCAGTGTTCATCAGGAGGTCAATGATGTTGCATGTCAACAACAAGTGACAGCGGCAACCACCCAGCATGTAATAGTGGTATGTGCTAGGATAACCTAGGCCATGATTGATGATGTCAAATGATGTAATAATGATATGAAGTGACGTGGTAATGATATAACAATGATAAACTGATGTATGGTGATTTTTCCAGATAGACTGATACAGAAGTCAGGAGGAGAATAATCAGATGTCCAATGGGGGTCTGGTATCAGGCGATGATGATCAAATGGTACCTAGAGAAAGACACATACACGAACATAAGGGAAATCCTCCCATAAGGCAGGCGGAACCAATTGATCAGTGAATACTATTCTCACTTACATCCACTGCCAGGTAAGGCCATTAGGTGGAACTAATAGTTGTCGCCTTGATAAGGGGCATTATCCAAACCAAGACGGTCAGCACTGACACATATAAATAAACAAAAATAGAGTCAACAGCAAAGTATGGAGAACATAATCCAGATCTACATCATGTAGAAATGAGTACTCACGCTACCGGACGTTCCCGCGTCTGTCCTACTCCTCCCGTACATATCCCTAAAATACACCCCTCTATAAATACCCCGCTATACACCTGTATCCTGTTGCTTATCATCGGCAGCGTGGGACGCCAGCCTCCGGTGCTCTGACATCATTTCCTGCCGATGGAACGCAGGAAAATACTACGCGCCGGAAGTGACGTGGTGTGGTGCTCACTGATGGCTCCGTCACTTCCTGCAGATGGAACGCATGGAAGTGTGGTATATGCCATAAGAGGAATACGTCATGATAAGCTTAACCAGGAAGGGAGGTAGTCAAACGACTCCAGAGATGTCTTATAGAGAGCACCTACATATCGACCCCATATAGGATAAATATGAACAAAGGCCTATTTACAGTGGGGTAATTTGGAGATATAAATGGGGATACAACATTATTATAAAATCATGGGGACAATCACCTGTGAGGTCCGGAAAACCACTAATCAGAAAACAATAGAGAGGAGAGTCTTGATGTCCCCTATAGGTTAAAGAGGACACCCTAATCATATAAGCACCACTGGTATAGGGCGCTAAAAAAGATACAACATAAGTGGACACTTCGCGCATCCGGCCGGTTTAGAATGGAATAATTCATCAGAGGGAGTTAGACAGTTACCCTGTCCAAAAGCAACTGATAAGGTGAGCACTCAACAGCTGGCAAATAAAATGTATCACGTTTAACGTTTTATCACATATAATTGACTGACAACGATAACATCCAGATAACAATAATAATATCAATACACAGAGGTACCAGCACGATATCACTCGATACTTATACAAAGAGAAGCGGATTGCATTAAATCCTATCGGTTGACCAAGCCTAAACAGCTGTGACAGGGTAACCGATGGAAATATGGACATTTGAGGGTACTTTCACACTTGCGTTTTGGATTCCGTTTGTGAGATCCGTTTCAGGGCTCTCACAAACGTTCCAAAACGGATCAGTTAAGCCCCAATGCATTCTGAATGGATAAGGATCCGTTCAGAAGGCATCAGTTCGGCTCCGTTCCGCCTCTATTACGTTTTGGAGGCGGACACCAAAACGCAGCATGCAGCATTTTGGTGTCCGTCTGAAGAGGCGGAGCCTAACGGATCCGTTTTTTTTTACAATGTAAGTCAATGGGGACGGATCCGTTGTCAGTGACACAATATGGTGCATTTGAAAACGGATCCGTTCCCCATTGACTTTCAATGTAATCCAAAACTGATCCGTTTTGGACTTTGTCATTTTTCTTTAAACCTAATGCAAACGGATCCGTTCTGAACGGATACAAACGTTTGCATTAGAGGTGCGGATCTGTCTGTGAAAATAAACAGACGGATCCGCACCAACGCAAGTGTGAAAGTACCCTAAACAATAAGCTATCCTTTAATAATAACCTAATCCAGGTCTTCATATTGGCGCAAAATTTAGGGGAATTCTAACATCTGCAACCAAGCACAAATTCTCCATTTTGATTTTACAATTGAATTATTGAGGATTCAACTATTGCATCTGAACGCCGCAGGTGTGCACCGAGAGACATTTTGGTGCTGTTACTATTTTATGCAGTATTTTATATGTGGGCCTTTGAATCCAGAGGAAAAAAAAACAGGCTGGTGTATTTGAGTTTCATTTACAGCATACTTATATAAGTAGATATATATATAACGCGAGGTTGGTCGCCACGCGTGGTTGATTAAGTGTGTGGTTGTGTAAGTGTGACTTCAGATTCAGGGACTTCAGTGGGGGACTGAAATTCGTCAGTTCTTGTAACTAGATTATATTGTATTTTTTTTTGTTTTTGTGGTGTAATCCCCATTAGTATGTCTTGCACAATTGACAATGCCGTCCAGTGCACATCTTGCATGATGTATGCAGTCCTGGAACAGCCGTTTGAGGGTGCATATCTTTGTTCAAAATGTGAGCAAATTACCCGTTTGGAATCGCATATCGAGTCTCTAAACGGGCATATTGCAACACTGAGAGCCACTGACAATTTGCAAAAGAGTTTGCTGCTCACCGAGCAAGCAGTCTTTGGGGTAGATGTGGGGGAGGGTGACAGAAAGGAGGCTGAGGAAAGTGAGGTAGCTAGCTGGGTGACAGTAAGAAAGGGGGGTAGAGGGAAGAGTGCCAGGGAGGCTAGCCCTGATCTGACACACCCCAACAAGTTTGCACTTTTGGCAGATGAGGGGGATGGCAGCTCAGGGACAGCACCGCTGCAGCCAGACACTTCCTCTGCCGGTCAGGGGAATGTCAGCTCCAGTAAGCAGGGGACCAGGAGAGCAGAGAGGCCAGACAGGTGCTGGTAGTGGGAGACTCAATTATTAGGGGAACAGATAGGGCGATCTGTTACAAAGATCGTGATCGCCGAACAGTGTGCTGTCTTCCTGGCGCTAGAGTTCGACACATCGCAGATCGGGTTGACAGATTACTGGGAGGGGCTGGAGAAGATCCAGCGGTCATGGTCCATATCGGAACTAATGACAAAGTTAGAGGAAGGTGGAGCGTCCTTAAGAATGATTTCAGGGATTTAGGTCAAAAGCTTAGGGCAAGGACCTCAAAGGTAGTATTTTCCGAAATACTGCCTGTACCACGGGCCACACAAGAAAGGCAGCGGGAGATTAGAGAGGTTAACAAGTGGCTCAAGAACTGGTGGAGGAAGCAGGGTTTTGGGTTCATGGAGAACTGGGCCGACTTTGCTATCGGCTACAGGCTCTATCGTAGGGACGGGCTGCACCTCAATGGGGAAGGGGTAGCCGTGTTGGGGAGAAAGATGGCTAGAAGGTTGGAGGAGTGTTTAAACTAGGGACTGGGGGGAGGGAAATTACATTACAGGAGGGGAAGATAGTGCAGATAGAGACCGGGGGCAAGGTAGTGGGACTGGGGGAGAAATGGAAGGAGGGACTAGAAAAGTTCAGAAAGAAAGGTGTAGGGCAAAAATATGCATAAACCTCTCAAATGTATGTATACTAATGCCAGAAGCCGGACTAATAAAACTGGGGAACTGGAATTAGTGATGTGTGAGGAGGATTATGACATAGTGGGAATAACTGAGACATGGCTGGACGATAGCTATGACTGGGCTGTTAATGTACAAGGTTACAATCTGTTCAGAAAGGATCGTCAAAACCGGAGAGGGGGAGGGGTCTGCCTTTACATAAAGTCCTGTCTAAAGCCCACACTCCGGGAAGACATCTGTGAGGGACACCAAAATGTGGAGTCATTGTGGGTGGAGATAAATGGAGCCAAAAACAATAATAAATTACTAATAGGAGTTTACTATAAACCACCTAATATACCAGAGTCCATAGAAAATCTATTACTAAACGAGATAAACAAGGCGGCAAACCATAATCAGGTGGTTATTATGGGGACTTCAACTACCCAGATATAGACTGGGAAACTGAAACCTGTACATCCCATAAAGGAAACAGGTTCTTGGCAATAGCCAAAGACAATTACCTTTCCCAAATGGTTCAGGACCCAACTAGAGGGACGGCCATACTGGACTTAGTATTAACCAATAGACCTGATAGAACAACAGACGTGCAGGTCGGGGGACACCTGGGAAATAGTGACCATAAAGTAATAACCTTCCAATTATCCTTCAAACGAGAGTTTCTACAGGGAGGAATAAGAATACCGGACTTCAAAAAAGCAAAATTTAGCCAACTAAGAGAGGCCATAGGCCCAATTAACTGGGACATAGTCCTCAAAAATAAAAATACAACCACAAAATGGGAGATTTTTAAAAGCATTGTAACATCAAATTGTGATCGATGCATACCTTATAGAAATAAAAGGCTAAGAAATAAGAAGAAACCAATGTGGATAAATAGAACCGTAAAAAAAGCAATAAATGACAAAAAGAAAGCATATAAATCACTAAAACAGGAGGGGAGCCAGGAAGCTGTGATAAACTATAAGGATAAAAATAGAATATGTAAAAAACTAATAAAAACTGCCAAACTAGAGACCGAGAGATTAATTGCCAAAAAGAGCAAAACTAACCCTAAAATGTTTTTCAATTATATAAATGGTAAAAAATATAAACCTGAAGGAGTCGGCCCTCTACATAGCAATGAGGGGGGAGTTGCTGAAAGCGATGAGGATAAAGTTAAGCTATTAAATATTTTCTTCACCACTGTTTTCACTGAGGAAAATAAACTGTCAGATGAAATGCGAAATGTAAAAGTAAATTCCCCTTTAAAAGTGCCCTGTCTGACCCAGGAAGAAGTACAGCAGCGACTTAAAAAGATTAAAATAGACAAATCGCCAGGACCGGATGGCATACACCCCCGTATCCTAAGGGAATTAAGTGATGCCCTAGCCAGACCCTTATTTTTGATATTCACGGACTCCATACTGACAGGGAATGTTCCACCAGACTGGCGTATAGCAAATGTGGTGCCAATATTCAAAAAGGGTCCAAAAACAGAGCCTGGAAATTATAGGCCGGTAAGTTTAACATCTGTTGTGGGTAAACTGTTTGAAGGTTTTGTAAGAGATGCTATCTTGGAGTATCTCAATGAAAATAAGCAAATTACACCATATCAGCATGGCTTCATGAGGGATCGGTCATGTCAAACTAATTTAATCAGTTTCTATGAGGAGGTAAGTTCTAGACTTGACAGCGGCGAATCAATGGATGTCGTATATCTGGACTTCTCCAAAGCATTTGACGCTGTACCACATAAAAGGTTAGTATATAAAATGAGAACACTTGGACTAGGAGAAAATATCTGTATGTGGGTAAGTAACTGGCTCAGTAATAGAAAACAGAGGGTGGTTATTAACGGTACACACTCAGATTGGGTCACGGTCACTAGTGGGGTACCTCAGGGTTCAGTATTGGGCCCTATTCTCTTCAATATATTTATTAATGATCTTGTAGAAGGCTTGCAGAGTAAAATATCAATTTTTGCAGATGACACTAAACTGTGTAAAGTAATTAACACTAAAGAGGACAGTTTTCTGCTACAGAGGGATCTGGATAGATTGGGGGCTTGGGCAGAGAAATGGCAGATGAGGTTTAACACTGACAAATGTAAAGTTATGCACATGGGAAGGAATAATGCAAGTCACCCGTACATACTAAATGGTAAAACACTCAGTAACACTGACATGGAAAAGGATCTAGGAATTTTAATAAATTACAAATTAAGCTGTAAAAACCAGTGTCAGGCAGCTGCTGCTAAGGCCAATAAGATAATGGGTTGCATCAAAGGGGCATAGATGCCCGTGATGAAAATATAGTCTTACCACTTTATAAATCACTAGTCAGACCACACATGGAGTACTGTGTACAGTTCTGGGCTCCCGTGAACAAGGCAGACATAGCAGAGCTAGAGAGGGTTCAGAGGAGGGCAACTAAAGTAATAACTGGAATGGGGCAACTACAGTACCCTGAAAGGGTATCAAAATTAGGGTTATTCACTCTAGAAAAAGACGACTGAGGGGAGATCTAATAACTATGTATAAATATATCAGGGGTCAGTACAAAGATCTCTCACATCATATATTTATCCCCAGGACTGTGACTGTGACGAGGGGACATCCTCTGCGTCTGGAGGAAAGAAGGTTTGTACACAAACATAGAAAAGGGTTCTTCACGGTAAGAGCAGTAAGACTATGGAACTCTCTGCCTGAGGAGGTGGTGATGGTGAGTACAATAAAGGAATTCAAGAGGGGCCTGGATGTATTTCTGGAGCGTAATAATATTTCAGGCTATAGCTACTAAAGATGGGTCGTTGATCCAGGGAGTTATTCTGACTGCCTGATTGGAGTCGGGAAGGAATTTTTTCCCCTTAAGTGGGGAAAATTGGCTCTACCTCACAGGTGTTTTTTGCCTTCCTCTGGATCAACTTGCAGGAAACAGGTCGAACTGGATGGACAAATGTCTTTTTTCGGCCTTATATACTATGTTACTATGTTACTATGTTACTATGATGGTTTAATGAATGTCAATTTGTCATATATATTTTATTAAACGTGTTTTATTAAACGTGATACATTTTATTTGCCAGCTGTTGAGTGCTCACCTTATCAGTTACTTTTGAATATATCCTATTGTTTATAGGAGGGTTGGTGTTCCTCCCAATAGGTTTGTAGCACCTATCCATATCCCACCTAAGTGAGCCACCATGAATATATATATATATTTTCCACATTTTGTAGTTACCCTGTCCAGTTTATAGAAAGCAGGTAAACGTAATCCTCCCATTCAGTCCTAAGGGGGCCTGAGACTTAAATCTGTGAATCCATTTGCACTCCTTCTGTAGAATCTTTTGATCCCAGTCCCCACCCCGGGGGGAGGGGGGAACCGTCTCCAGAATAGAAAATCTCAAGCATTTGGGACCCCCGCCGTGTCTCTCATTAACATGTGATGCAACCGGAGTCGCTTTTGTCTTGATTACATCGTTCACATGTTCAAGAAATCTTCTTCTTGCCTCGCTGATTGTTTTCCCTACATAGTCCAGAGGGCACGGACATGGGCTTAGCTATAGGGGGTGCAGAGGTAGCAGTCGCTACCGGGCCCGGGAGCCTAAGGGGGCCCAAAGACCCTTGTGCCGCATAGGAAAACACACAAAGCACTGAGGGAAGGGGGACCCAAGCTGAACTCTTGCACCAGGGCCCATGAGCCGTTAGCTTCGCCCCTAGGCACGGACATTGGCACACATAAATGGCTCCTTTACTCCTGCAATTATGAAAATCCCGGATCTTAAATATTTGATTAGTCACGGAGCATATAATGTCTTTAGTGGATAGGACATAGTCACAAGCCTTACATCCCCCACATCGATACATCCCAATGGGTTTACGGTCTAACCACGTATTTTTTCCCATGGGAGGGGTGTAATGGCTGTGAACAAGTCGATCCTTAAGACTCCGCCCACATCTATACGTTACACTCGGGTTTCGGGATAGGATATCCCCCAAATCGGGGTCCATATGCAGAATGTGCCAATAGCGTCTCAAGGTGCCTAAAACCTCCGCGTTCGCCGAATCAAAGGTGGAAACAATCCTAGCTGGTTAGGGATTAACGACCTCCATATGTCTCGGGTGAGCAGTTGATCCCTGTCCTTCTGAAGTGCATTATTAAAGGCTGCCCTCAAAGCGAATTGAGGGTAGCCCCTATCGGTGAATCTGCCCTGCAGACTCTTGGCCTCTTTGAAGAATGCCTCCCTCCTAGTGCAGTTCCTCCGTATC
Organism: Bufotes viridis; assembly: GCA_033119425.1. Lineage (NCBI taxonomy): Eukaryota > Metazoa > Chordata > Amphibia > Anura > Bufonidae > Bufotes > Bufotes viridis. Next base: position 201,174,487 of record CM065594.1, on the reverse strand, counting down.
CGGAGGTACTGTCCCCTGGGAATACCCCGTTTAAGAGGTGTTGGATGGTGACTCTCCCAGTGCAATAGAGAGTTCGTTGCCGTCACCTTCCTGTAGATGTCAGCCATTAGTCTGTCACCCTCCTTTGTGATCCTCACATCCAGGAAGGCTATCGAGGTAGGGTCTATTTCATATGTGAACCTGAGGCCGATCTGGTTCTGATTCAGATCACCGACAAATTGTCGCAATTCCTCTGACCCACCTTTCCAGACCACAAAAATATCATCGATATATCGTGTCCAGAAAATCATTTTCTCTGACCACCACGTCGTTTGGTCTGGAAAGACGCATAGATCCTCCCACCAGCCCAGGAAGAGATAGGCGTAAGTCGGGGCGCAGGGACTCCCCATCGCCATCCCCTGAGCTGGTAGTAGAAACGAGTGTTCTACAGAAAGAAGTTGTGGGTCAGAGTGAACTCCAACAAGGACGGGATCAATCGATTGTGGGCCGTATAATGTATCCCTCTGGTCTTAAGGTAATACTCAACTGCCATCAACCCTTTCTCATGGGGAATTGAACTATATAGGGATTCAACATCTACACTTGCCAGGTAACAATCAGGTTCCAGATTAATTGTGTCGATCTTATTGAGAAAGTCCATCGTGTCCCTCGTGAATGCCGGCAGGGACACGACGAACCCCCTCAGCACCTGATCAAGGTATATGCCACAATTCTGGGTAAAAGAGTTGACCCTCGAGACAATGGGGCGACCTCTTAGTGGGGTTGTGCCCTTGTGCACCTTGGGTAGGCCATAAAAAGTGGCTATGCAGGGATGTTTAGGAAGAAGAAAATCATATTCAGTGGGGGAGATGACTTTTCCAGAGAGTCCCACATCTAGCAGTGCCTTGAGCTCTTCAATGAATGATGTCGTAGGGTTAGAGGGAAGAACTCTATAGCCTTCTTTGTCCTTGAGGAGATCGAGGCACATACGTTGGTACACCTCATGATCTAGAACAACCAAGTTCCCCCCTTTATCAGAGGGTTTAAGGACAAGAGTTGTATCTTGCTCTAGACCGCGCAGGGCCGTCATTTTGAACTACGACAGATTATACGTTTTAGGTTTCAGTCTGTAGTTGTTCGAGTTCTGAGGTGACCATCTGCAAGTCAGGGAAGTCTGCCTCATTTATACCTAACTTTTCACAGGTCTGCCTATTGGTGTGTTTAAAGAATTTATTCCATTTCAATCTACGACTAAATAGATGTCCATGTGAAAAGACAGAAGTTAGTCGTAGGCACAAATGATAGGCCTTTCTTCAATATATTCGTCTCGATCTTGCTGAGACCCCTAGATGTCAGGTTGATAATTTGCAAATTTTTCGTCAGACCTTCTCTGATTTGCCCCGGTCCCGTAAATGATACGGGACCTGGCTCTTCTCTAAAAAAGAGGGGGAGATAGTTTGTGAGGAGAGTGTTTCGTTGGAGGAGGTGGATGGAACCAAGGATAAGGAGGTATTTAAATACCCCGTGCCTCGTGTCACACCCCCCCTTCTCCCGCCTCCTACTCGATGCCATCCTCTACCACGTCATCTAACTGGGTAAGATTGTGCGTGCAGAATTATTTACTCTCCTTTAAATCCGTCGTATGGTAACTGGAATACTTTTTCACAGTTTTTCGTTTTCTTTTATATTTCTAATATATAAAGCTGAGTGTATGTATGTGTGTATGTCCGCTAAGGAAATCGGCACCGTATATCAACTGTTTTCTTCAGAATTTTCACCATAAAGAATGCATCACACCAGAAATGAGTTATAAATGTCAAAGTGGCTATCAAACTGGTGCATATTACGCCTCATTTATCATCCTAGGTATAAAAAGAATCGACCGGCACTCATACACTGGGAGTAATGTGAGACAGCTAAAAAAATATAGTTTAGCTATTTAATAAAAGTGCAATGGAATAATACATTAAAAACACACAAAATATAGATTATAAAAATAAACTGAATTAACAATAGATGAAGTATTGAGTCCCAATGAAGGTGCCGTATCCTCAAATGATGTCCTCCCAAGATCACTAGTACTCGATCATATGATGATAAAAAAAAGCGCACAGGATCAAAGCGCATAAGGTAGTGGTAAAAGTGCATGAGATGGTAAAAAAACGCCAAGGATGGTTGTTAAAGTGCATGAATAGTCTCTCTGTAGTGATGGTTTGTACGATAACTACTCGCTGTTTCGAGCTGGCTCTTATTCTTATGGCGTCCCAAGTGTAAGTGCTCTGTGCTCTTGGTGTAGTTCAAATCGTTTGCCGATTATGAATTTTTTCGACTATTGCGAATTTTCGGTAGTTTGTAGTTCGCAATGTAGTAAGTAGAACCGGGCGTAGTGTCAGCCCGCAACTTGTATATTGAATGTTTGAAATATCGTGAGAATAGTCTCTACAGAGGGCGTTTCAATGTGAAAGTCCTTATTATCAATTTCTTATAAATCGCATGGCCATGCTCCAAGGACTCTGTGAGTAAAAATACTTTCCCAGCTTTCCCAGACACGTTTCGAAGTAATCTCTACTTCTTCCTCAGTGGGTTCACTCTCAATAGTCAATATCATGCTTTTATACCCAATGTCCTCAGCAAAATGTCAGATCAAAATTCAGGAGTGGATTTTTCCATTGTGAGTCTCCATATTGCATTTTCAGTGCATTTTAGTTGTCTCTCCAAAGCTGAGGTGCGATTTTTATGCTTTTTTTTGTCTGCAGTTTTCCCATACTGCGTAGTATATATCTTATTGATTATTCATATATTAATAAATTCAGAACATGAGATATACCTAAAATACATAACATATAGGCAAACAGTCAGTGTTATAGTCATAGAACATAGTTTAATAGAAATTGGATTGTGAGGACATTGGACATCCAGTCTCTCTGTAACGGGGTGCCGAGGGCACCGAGGGCAGACTCGGTCTCCCATCGGCCACAGACCTGCTGCTTAGCTTCAGGAATGAGGACCTGTGTTTGACCTCATTCCCAGGATGCTCTCTGCTCCTTGGTCTGCCTTGAACGCCGAGCTGATCACACGGCGCTCGACTTATCGGTCTGTTGGTCATGTGACGTTGGCCACGTCACATGACCCTCACTCCCACTATAAATACAGGCGGCCTGCTGGCCACAGGTTGCCTGTGATTTTTGTCCTATAGGCTGTGTACTTTTTGTTATTTGCTACCTTTGGAATTGAACCTGGATTCGCCTCTTGACATCTCTTCTGCTTGCTCCCTGTACCTTGAGGTTACCTCTAGGATTTCGACCTCGGTTTGTTTACGGATTTGCCTTTGCCTCTTTCTTGTTCTGACTTGACCTCCTGGACTGACCTCGGCTAGTTGACTCGTCTCGCCTTTGTTTTTGGCTACCTCTGGTCCACTTTCTTTTGCTTCCCTTTGGCTGTCCTCTTCCCTTCCGTCCGTCTCTCTCTCTCTCTCTCGATCTCTCTGCTTGCACTTAGTAGGTTAGGGACCGTCGCCCAGTTGCGCCCCGTCACCTAGGGCGGGTGGTGCAAGTAGGCAGGGACAGGGGACCGGGTGGCAGCTCAGGGGGTGCACCTCCGCTCTATCTTGCTACCTGTTACTCTACCCTCGTGACACTCTCTATACCATCATAGATCACAACCAGGGTATTTCTGCCACGAAAATCACAACTAGAAATGCATAGCATTTTATGTGGTCAACAAATTGACTTTCTGGCAGAAGGAGTTAAATATATTTTGGAACACAATTATTTTTATTTTGAGGGTGATTATTATTTGCAAAAATGTGGAACTGCCATGGGAACCAGGTTCGCCCCGAGTAATGCAAATTTATTTTCGGCACAGTGGAAATATCAACACATCACCCCAAGACTGGGGGCGGACCTGGCCTCTGTGGCGTCGCTACATTGATGATATTTTGTTTATTTGGAAAAATGAGGAAACACAACTTAAATTGTTTTTGGAAGAAATAAACAACAATACAATGAATTTAACATTCACATTTAACACTGATAAAACACACATTGAATTCTTAGATTTCCAGATCACTATTGACACAAATAGATTTGTTTGTACTACTTATAAAAAACCGACTGCAAAAAATTGTTTTATATTATTCTCTAGCTGCCACCTACCAAGATGGCTCCTTAATGTTCCGTTGGGCCAGTTTCGCCGGATCAAGCACAACTGTACCAAAGATGAACATTTTGAGGAGGAAGCCATCGACATGAAATCTCAATTCATCAGCAGGAATTATCCTGCAGAGACGATTGATATGGCACTAGACAAAGTGAGAAAAATGGAGAGACAATCTTTCTTCACCAACAACACAAACCATAAAAATAAAACATCAACTGAAACAGAATTTAGGATAATTTTACCTTATAGCACACAATCCAGACAGATACAACATAGTATTCACCAACACTGGCACTATATTTTAAAAGACAAGACTATCGGACCTTTGATTCACACATCACCTTTCATCACGTTCACTAAAGCACCAACTCTTGGTTTAAAAATAGCACCTTCCATAAAAAGTCCAAAAAACTATCACTACAAAAATGCATTAATATGAGTGGTTCATTCAGGTGTGGCAAATGTATGGGCTGTAGAGGTACTACATTCCCAAGAAAGACCAGCAAAGTCCAATCCACACAAAATCCATTCTCTTTTGTGATGACTTTCTGACATGCAACTCCTCCGGAGTCATATACCTAATCTAGTGCCCCTGCCAAAAACAATATATTGGCAAAACTAAAAGGCTCTTGAAAGTGAGAATTGCGGAGCATATAGCTAACATTAAGAAAGGTTACGAGAATCATCCACTGTCGAAACATTTCAAAGATGTCCATGACAAAAATTACAGTGGATTAATGTTTGGAGAACACTGGAGAAGGTAGAAAGACACTGGAGGAGGTAGAAAGACACTGGAGGGGAGGCAACTATATCTCAAAAATGTGAAGAGCAGAATCTAGACGCATATACGACTTTGGAGGTCTACGTCCTGCAGGGCTAAACGCCGAACTTAAAATATTCGGCTTTTTATAAATGTATGGGGTGGGTGCCCTTTGCCAACGGGAGATCACATGTCTGGCTGTTCATCAGCACTGTGATGTCCCCTTCGCGTTGGGCCCCCTCCCCCCACCACCATATTTCTACTATACTATGTTCTATGACTATAACACTGACTGTTTGCCTATATGTTATTAGATATGTATATTTTAGTTATATTTTAGGTATATCTCATGTTCTGAATTTATTAATATATGAATCAATCAATAAGATATATACTACGCAGTATGGGGACAAAAAAATCGCACCTTATCTTTGGAGAGACAACTAAAACGCACTGGAAACGCAATATGGAGACTCACAATGGAAAAATCCACTCCTGAATTTTGATCTGACATTTTTCTGAGGACATTGGGTATAAAAGCATGAGATTGACTATTGAGAGTGAACCCACTGAGGAAGAAGTAGAGATTACTTTAAAACACGTCTGGGAAAGCTGGGAAAGTATTTTCACTCGCAGAGTCCTTGGGGCATGGCCATGCTATTTATAAGAAGTTGATAATAAGGACTTCCACATTGAAACGCCCTCTGTAGAGACTATTCTCAGGATATTTCGAACATTCAATATACAAGTTGCGGGCTGACACTATGCCCGGTTCTACTTACTTCATTTCGAACTAAAAACTACCGAAAATTCGCAATAGTCGAAAAAATTTATAATCGACAAACGTTTCGAACTACACCAAGAGCACAGAGCACTTACACGTGGGACGCCATAAGAATAAGAGCCAGCTCGAAACAGTTAGTAGTTATCATACAGACCATCACTACAGAGAGACTATTCATGCACTTTAACAACCATCCTTGGCGGTTTTTTTACCATCTCATGCACTTTTACCACTACCTTATGCGCTTTTATCTTGTGCGCTTTTTTTTATCATCATATGATCGAGTACTAGTGATCTTGGGAGGACATCATTTGAGGATACTGCACCACCATTGGGACTCAATACTTCATCTATTGTTAATCCAGTTTATTTTTATAATCTATATTTGGTGTGTTTTTAATGTATTATTCCATTGCACTTTTATTAAATAGCTAAACTATTTTTTTTTAGCTGTCTCACATTACTCCCAGTGTATGAGTGCCGGTCGATTCTTTTTATACCTACCTGCTTTTGAATAGGGTGATTCAAATCAGACCAAAGCACCTGACCATGATTACAAGGAGTGAGCCGTCTTATCCTTTCTATAGACATTTATCATCCTCCTTTGGGCAGAAATGGCTCTAATTCTTGCAGACAATTGAGCCAGTTTATGTGGTGGTGGTTTGTGTAAAAAGTCACATTTATGGAATAAAGATGCTACTTTTTGTCAAAAAGTTGCATTAATGAAAAGTGAAACAACTCGTGGTGGGAACAAGTGATAGGAAAGTAATGAAACAGGAAGCATTTATTTTTTCTAATTTGAGCTAAACTCCAGGGTTTTGTCAGTAAACAGACATCCAACAGAAACAAAACAATACCAAAAACATCTCAAGTGTAAAAACAAAAGTTGCAATTTACCAGTGTAAATGCAGCAAATATGCTTCAAAAGTCTCAAGTGTAGTCTGGCAATGGGGTTGGCTGATCCGTCCTGCCGCTATTTCGCCATGCCGCCGGACTGCCGCTCCGTCCCCATTGACTATAATGGGGGCGGGGGCAGAGCTACGGCGCAGCACGGCAGTGCACGGCGAGAGGCCGCCAGACTAAAAGGTCGGACATGCAGTACTTTTAGTCCGGCGGCCTCTCGCCCTGCACTGTCAATATAGTCAATGGGGACGGCGCGGTAGTCCGGCACTACGGCGAAATAGTGGCAGGACGGATCCGACAGGGTGAACAGCCTGTCGGATCCGTCCTGCTGCAAGTGTGAAAGTACCCTTAGCCTGGATATTCATCAGGTTGCATATAGCAACCAGTCACAGCTCTGCTTCTATTTTGCTACAGGTAATTAATATCATTGTTAGTATAAGACAGCTTATGTGTGAGTTAATATATAACAGTTCGAATTTGGTGGAGTGTGCAACGGATGGGGGGTTGGCCGCCAGGGGTCCCTTAACTATTACAGGACCGCCTAACGCAGGGATGCGTCCTGCGGGCGGTCCTGTAGCTCTGAGTTGATGCGTCGGCGCGTCATCTCGTGAGAGCCGAGATTTCCTGTGAACGCGCGCGCGTTCACAGAGAAGCGCGGCACAGCAGTTAGGCTACAGCCTGCCAGCGATGATCCATCGCTGGCAGGCTATAGATGCGAATAAAATCGCATCAAACAGCTATATCAGACGCTGTTTTATGAACAGCGTCTGATATAGCTGCTACCTGGTCCTCTGGTGGTCCCATTTGCTGGGATCGACCACCAGAGAAGCGCGGCACGGCAGTTCGGCTACAGCCTGCCAGCGATGATCCATCGCTGGCAGGCTGTAGATGCGAATAAAATCGCATCAAACAGCTATATCAGACGCTGTTTTATGAACAGCGTCTGATATAGCTGCTACCTGGTCCTCTGGTGGTCCCATTTACTGGGATCGACCACCAGAGGACCAGGTAACACAGTAAAGTTGCACCAAACACTACACTAACCCCCCCCCCCCTCACCTATTAACCCCTTGATCACCCCATCTAGACCCCCTGATCACCCCCCTGTCATTGATCACACCCCTTGTAAGGCTCCATTCAGACGTCCATATGTGTTTTGCGGATCCGTGGATTCACGGATCCGCGGATCCGATCCGTGGATCCAATCCGCGGATCCGATCCGCAGATCCTCAAAACACGGACACCGGCAATGTGCTTTCCGCATTTTGCAGATCCGCACATTGCCAGAACTATATGAAAATGCTTTTCTTGTCCGCAATTGCAGACAAGAATAGGACATGTTCTATATTTTTGCGGAACGGAAGTACAGACTCGAAGCGCGGATCCGTAATTCCGATCCGAGCGGGACAAAGTCTGTCCCCATAGAAATGAATGGGTCCGCAATTCCGTTCCGCAAACAGAATTTCGGACGTGTGAATGGGGCATAAGGGTCCCTTATCACCGCCAGTTAGTTAGCTACTTGTTAGGTAGCTAGCGCCCAGCCCACCGCACCGCAGTCACTGATTTGGCAGAGATTTTTCATCCACATTGACCGATGCGAATGAAAAATCTGTGCTGCTCATTTTTTTTTTTTCAGCGCAGAGGCTGAACGAAAAAACTCATTACCCGTATGCTCAATATACGGAGAATCGCAGAAACTCCTAATGCTGGCCATACGTGTAATGATTGCAGAGACCCTCAAATGCCAGGGCAGTACAAAACCCCACATGTGACCCCATTTTAGAAACAAGACACCCCAAGGTATTCTGTGAGGGGTATGGTGAGTTCATGTAAAATTTTATTTTTGTCACAAGTTAGTGGAATATGAGACTGTAAAAAACAAAAAAAAACAATTTCCGCTAACTTGTGCCAAATTTTTTTTCTGTGAACTCGCCATACCCCTCACAGAATACCTTGGGGTGTCTTCTTTCCACAATGGGGTCACATGTGGGGTATTTAATCTGCCCTGGCATTTTAGGGGTCCTAAAGCGTGAGAATCCAAATGCGTAAAAATAGCCTGCAGAAATCTCTAAAGGTACTCATTGGTTTTAGGGCCCTTGCGATCTTGGCTGCAAAGTGTCACACATGTGGATCGCCGTATCAGGAGAAGTAGGGCATGTGCTTGGGGTGTATTTTACATATACCCATGCTGGTGTGAGAAATATCGCTGTAAACGACAACTTTTTAAATTTTTTTATTCAAAGTTGTCAATTTACAGAGATATTTCTCTAACCCAGCATGGGTATATGTAAAAATACACCCCAAAACACATTGCCCTACTTCTCCTGAGTACGGCGATGCCACATGTGTGACACTTTTTGCAGCCAAGATGCGCAAAGGGGCCCAAATTCCAATGAGTACCTTTTAGGAGGGCATTTTTACGCATTTTCTTCTCACGCTTTAGGGCCCTAAATGCCAGGGCAGTATAAATACCCCACATGTGACCCCATTTTGGAAAGAAGACACCCCAAGGTATTCGCTGAGGGGCATAATGAGTCCATGAAAATTAAACTTTCTGTCAAAAGTTAGCGGAAAGGGAGACTTTGTGAGAAAAACAATAAAAATCAATTTCCACTAACTTGTGCCAAAAAAATCTTCCATGAACTCGCCATGCCCCTCATGGAATACCTTGGGTGTCTTCTTTCCAAAATGGGGTCACATGTGGGTATTTATACTGCCCTGGCATTTTAGGGGCCCTAAAGCGTGAGAAGAAAAATGCGTAAAAATGCTCCTTCCTAAAGGTACTCATTGAATTTAGGCCCTTGCGATCTTGGCTGCAAAAGTGTCACACATATGGTATCGCCGTATCAGGAGAAGTAGGCAATGTGTTTAGGGTGTATTTTACATATACCCATGCTGGGTGAGAGAAATATCTCTGTAAATTGACAACTTTGAATAAAAAAATGTAAAAGTTGTCGCTTACAGCGATATTTCTCACACGCAGCATGGGTATATGTAAAAATACACCCCAAAACACATTGCCCTACTTCTCCTGAGTACGGCGATACCACATGAGTGACACTTTTGCAGCCTGGATGCAAAGGGCCCTAAAACCAATGAGTACCTTTAGGATTTCACAGGCCATTTTTATGCATTTGGATTCTCACACTTTAGGGGCCCCTAAAATGCCAGGTGAGTATAAATACCCCACATGTGACCCCATTTTGGAAAGAAAACACCCCAAGGTATTCCGTGAGGGGCATGGTGAGTCCACAGAATTTTTATTTTTTGGCACAAGTCAGCGGAAATTTATTTATTTTTTTTAATTTTGTTTTTTACAAAGTCTCATATTCCACTAACTTGTGACAAAAATAAAATTTTACATGAACTCACCATACCCTCACAGAATACCTTGGGGTGTCTTCTTTCCAAAATGGGGTCACATGTGGGGTATTTATACTGTCCTGGCATTTTAGAGGCCCCTAAAGCGTGAGAAGAAGTCTGGAATCCAAATGTGTAAAAATGCTCTGTGAAATCCTAAAGGTACTCATTGGTTTTAGGGCCTTTAGCACCCAGGCTGCAAAAGTGGCACACATGGGTATGCTGCACTCAGGAGAAGTAGGCAATGTGTTTGGGGTGTATTTTTATATATACCCATACTTTGCGTGAAAATATCTCTGTAAACGACAACTTTTAAAAATTTTTATACAAAGTTGACAATTTACAGAGATATTTCTCTCACTCCAACATGGGTATATGTAAAAATACACCCCAAAACACATTGCCCTACTTCTCCTGAGTACGGCGATACCACATAAGTGAGACTTTTATGCAGCCTGGGTGCGCAAAGGGGCCCAAATTCCAACGAGTACCTTTAGGTTTTACATGGCGGCTCACAATTTAGCCCCGCCCAAAATGCCAGAACAGTAAACACACCCCACAAATGACCCCATTTCGGAAAGTAGACACCCCAAGGTATTCACTGAGGGGCATAGTGAGTCCGTCTGAGATTTTTTTTTTTTGCCAGAAGTTATCAGAAATTGAAACTTTTTTTTTTTTCTCACAAAGTGTCATTTTCTGCTAACTTGTGAAAAAAAATTAAATGATACATGAACTCACCATGCCCCTCCGCGAATACTTTGGGGTGTCTTCTTTCTAAAATGGTGTCATTTGGGGGGTATTTATACTATCCTGGCATTCTAGCACCTGAAGAAACATGACAGGTGCTCAGAAAGTCAGAGCTGCTTCAAAATGCCGAAATTCACTTTTTTGCACCATAGTTTGTAAACGCTATAACTTTTACCCAAACCAATAAATATACACTTATTGGACTTTTTTTTATCAAAGACATGTAGAACATCAAATTTAGAGAAAAATTTATATAGAAATGTAGTTTTTTTTGAAAAATTTTACAACAGAAAGTGAAAAATGTCATTTTTTTGCAAAAGTGTCGTTAAATTTGTATTAATGGCAAAAAAAGTAAAAATGTCAGCAACAATGAAATACCACCAAATGAAAGCTCTATTAGTGAGAAGAAAAGGAGGTAAAATTCATTTGGGTGGTAAGTTGCATGACGGAGCAATAAACAGTGAAAGTAGTGTAGTGCAGAATTGTAAAAAGTGGCCTGGTCATTGTTAAGCTAGGGGGGCTGATGTGGTTAAAGTAAAAGTTTTTGTTGTGACGCCAGTTGCATGGAAGCAACAAGGGACAGAGTATAAGGGTAGCCTATAATGTCCCTTTAGATGTGGCTGTGCACGTGTCACGGTGCTCCTGGATATCCTAGACCCCAGCCGTAGTCATCCGAAGCAGTGAAAATAGGGTGAATAGTTGAGGGATTTGTAGAATAAATTAAGTCCAGACTTGTATATAGTTGATAACAGCTTTACTTGAATATACTTTCATCAGGGAACAATCTTCCAACTTTATTTTGGTTACCAGCAACACTCTCGGCCCTGCTATATCTGTATTCTCTAGCTCTGCTGTGCTAACAGGTTTAAATAGAAAACTTTTCCTTTGCTGCTGTATGCTGTACAGGGAACCTGTCACGAGGAAATTAATTGATAAACCAGGCATGCCCCCTTGTAGGGCTCACTCTGCTGAATATAATGATACCTTTCACTTAGTGATCTGTTGCTTTATTGTGGAGAAAAGTACCTTTAATCCATATGCTAATGAATAATTGGCGGGAAAATTAATAACAGGGAATGCTAAGGTATTATATAATTAAGGTAAAAAAAAGGGAGGAATATACTATTGAAGTTAGTAATTATAATAAGGGCTAGTTTGTTCATGGGGTGATAAACACATGTTTGATAAACAATTATTAAAATGAATGAATGATGTAATAAACCACACCCCTTTTACATCTGAAGAAGTGAATAGGGAGTGGCTACAGTTCTGAATAGAAAAAACGCTGGACTCATATCAACTACTGGACTCAAATCAGCTCATTAGCATATGGATTAAAAGTACTATTTCTCCACAATAAAGTAACAGATCACCAAGTGAAAGGTATCATTATATTCAGCAGAGTGAGCCCTACAATGCAGCATGCCTGGTTTATCAGTGAATTTCCTGGTGACAAGTTCCCTTTAACTTTCTGTAGTCTGACTCTGTTTTTATCTTTATCCTTGTCTATATCTTTATCCAGGGAATCTTTCCTCCTAGCTGCTGAGGCTCTTTGCTCTTTTCTCTTGTTCCAGTAGAGCTGATGGTGCTCTGCTGGCTGGATCACAGCCTTCCCCTTGGAGGGGGTACTCTGAACTGACTTCTGCAGGGCTCGTCCAATGGCAACCTGTAGCAACAAAATAGCCTAAAGGATACAGTGGTTTATAAGAGGTGTGCACTTTGTTCCTGTTGTCAAAGGGTACTCAAAGTTTTTCATGTCTCATTATTGGATAGCAGTGATAGCTGGGCGGCCATTGCAGGGCATATGGGGCAGATGTCACCCCCACCTTGATGATCATTACCTATGTGCAGGTGATCATACATATTTGATCATAGGCGCGCGCATGGGGTGTGCCTGGGCACATCCTAATCAAGCCTTTAAAATTGAGGTTCTGTCACCTCCATGCTCCATTTTGGAAGCTCTGTTTAGTACCAGAGGACCGGGAAGCGGTGAAGGATCTGTACTTGCCGCACCCGGGTCCTCGGCTGTCTGCTGTGCAGGGCTGCGCACAGCGCGAGTCGCTCTGTGACGTCACGCTGTGCGCGCCAGCGGACAGCAGGAGGAAGAAGATCGCGGGAGGTGCCGGTGAGGAGAGGCAGCATCCAGGAGCAGGAGAGGTAAGTGTTTTATTTATTTTATCTGAGGCTGCTGGGGGCAATCGGGGCAAAATGGGCAGGCTGCTGGGGGCTGAGAAGCATAATAAGATGGTTGGGGCTGAGGCATAAATTGGGCTGACTCGGTGAGGCAATGGCATAATGGGGGCTGAGAGGCATAAGGGCAGATTATGAGGGCTAATTAGAGGCATGGGGGCTGATATGGGAGTGATGAGAGCTGCCCAGAGCACTGATTCTGAGCTGCTGGAGTCTTCAGAACTGTAAGTATTTACAGTCTTTCACTATAAGCTATATTATATATATTACTTGTTTTATGTGAGTAAGGGTGCTGGGTAGTTGGAGAAGGGGGGGTGGGGGGTGGAGATGGGGGATAGAGGGGTAAAATACTATCTGCACATTGTAAAAAAAAAAAAAAAAGTAAGCACCATATTATTTTCTGTCCGCCACCACAAAAAAATCTGGAAGTGCCCGTCCCGAGACTAGGCTCTGGATCTGCCACTGCCTGTTACGCTGGCCACCGCCGCCCTGTAAATTACAATACCTGCGGGCTGCCGGCGGGGCGGTGGCTAGTAATTCACATAGGGGGCCGGACCCGGTGGAGGCAGGGCCGTGTGTACAGGCGCAGGCTGGGAGTGGTCCCGTCTGGCCGGCAGAGTTTGACGTCACGCTGCATGCCCTGCGCTCCTACTAGTGAGGTGAGGACAGCGGCAGCGGCTTGATAGTGTTGAAACTTGGTGCCCAGCTGCTCCGGTCCGGACTGTCTACAAGAAAAAGTCTGTCACAAGCAGGGGCAGATTGAGCGGTCAGGCACTTCAGACGTGTCCGAGGGCTCGGCTGGGAAGGGGGCCCACGGCGGCGGCAGGTCACAGGGAGATGAACGCTTCCATCTCCATAATCATCTGTATTGTCCTCCTCAGGACAGCGATACAGGTGGCTGTGCTGTGGGGTAGGGGAGGGAGAGGCATCTCCCTTCCCTGTTCCTCTGATAGGCTGCCGGCACAAAGCCACACCCATGCACAGGCGTCAATACCGTATAGATATCCTTGTCCAAGCAAGGTACATCAGTCACCACTTAGAGTATACTCGCCCTACCATGAAGAGCTAACCATTGGCTGCACACCCCCAACCCCATATAGCCTCAAATTCAGAAAGGGAATTACATTAGGGAATTAAATCCATCTGGATGCCAAGGTCTTCCTAGCCTGATATAAAATTCTGTTAATTCCAGTAACGACTGGCGATGAAAGGTTATCTGTTTCAAAAATACCTAGCATACACATTCTGGGGTTAGGCTCAAACCTTGTGATATATATCTTATTCACTAGTTGTACCACTCCCAGCCAGTACGATCCCAGAGCAGTACAACTCCACATCATGTGAAAAACGGAAGCCTCTGATTCCCCACATTTAGGATAACAGGAGTCAGCCCTACACCCTATCTGGAACATAAACAGCGGAGACCTATATACCCTGTGAATCATAAAATCTGAGATAGTCTAGCAGCTTCACTAAGGGATAAATCCAGGGTTAATGCCAGCACCTTTTCCCACTGCACGTCATATATCGTGCCAACCTCCTGTTCCCATTTTTCTTGAACCTACAGCGAAAACTTCTTCAGAAACTCCTCGTGCAAGAAAGAATATATCTTAGAAATTAGTCCCCGAACTGGTCCTTTCTCCACTATTATCAGTACCTGATTGGTGACATATTGCACGGGAGAGAGTTTAGACTGCACACCCAAGGCATGCCTCAACTGTAGATATTTATAAAAATGCGTACGTGAGAGATGGAACTCAGCACATAAGTCCTGAAACTGTGTCAGCCCACCCTGGGAATACAACTGTCCTACATTCCAAATACCTGCCTTTTCTCAGGAGGAAAATCCTTCCATGAGAAAGACTTCCTGAAGACTGGGGTTATTCCAGGTGGGCGAAATATCAAGGAGCCCCGAGACACCCAAAATTTTCCTGGCCTTCCCCCACACCTTCCTCATAAGTCGCAAAATCAGCACCGATTTTACGGCAGGCTTCAGTTCTTTTTCCAGAGCTTCCACCAGAGGCATACATCCCACTGCCCAAGACACCAATCTACCACCATGCCCCACACTCTCCAACACACCCCACCCTGAGAAGTGCTGGAGTTGGGCCGAAAGAAAGTATATCAGAGGATTGGGCAATGCAAGGCCACCAGACCCTTTGCCTCTTTGCAGAGTTTTGTATCGGATCCTACTCCATTTATTTTTTTAAACTAGGGCTCTGAAATTTGCAATACTTTATAATAATAACATAACGGGATCCAAACTGGTGAGTTGTGGAGAAGGTAAAGAAGTTGAGGCATTAGAACCATTTTTAACAAATTCCCCCTCCCCACTACAGAGAGAGGCAATTTTTGCCAGCAATTCACCTTACTTTTAAATTTGACAAGCAATGGCAACACATTATCTGGAATATACCTATTCGGGTCATTCTGTATTACAGTACCCAGATATTTAAAAGAGGACACCACTTGCAGTTTAGTAGAGGTCAAGTCCAGAGAATCAGGTATCGGGGTTAAAGGCAGAATAACCGATTTATTCCAGTTAATAAGTAGCCCAGATTGTCTGCCAAACTCAGATATAATCGAAATAATAGGATTTATAGACTCTGCAAGGTCACCTACATAGAGCAGCATGTCATCCGCGTATAATGACACACGCTCCTCCCTATCACCCTGTTTAAAGCAGGAAATTGCCGGCGCAGCCCTGAGTATACAGGCCACTGGCTCAATGACAATAGCGAAGCGGAGGAGGGGGGACAGGGGGCACCCCTGCCTAGTCCCCCTCTCCAACGCCAACACCGAGGAAAGAACATTATTCACCCTCAGTCGAGCCGTGGGTTGGGCATACAGCAGCTGAACCCATTTTATAAATGCTGGGTCAAATCCCAATTCGGACAACACCGCCCATAAGTATTCCCACTCGACGCTGTCAAAAGCTTTGGCAGCGTTGAGTGAGACCACCGCCCTACACCTATCCCTGACATCCCTGTCCAGCTGAATATTCAGAAATAAGCATCTAAGATTCAAGGACGTGGACCTACCGGGCATAAAGCCCGGCTGATCTTCATGAATTATAGTCTGAATAACCGCAACAATCTG
The DNA here is from genome assembly GCA_033119425.1 of Bufotes viridis. Lineage (NCBI taxonomy): Eukaryota > Metazoa > Chordata > Amphibia > Anura > Bufonidae > Bufotes > Bufotes viridis. The sequence continues at coordinate 201,158,507 of CM065594.1, read as the reverse complement.
TTGGCCAAAACCTTGGCTAGAATTTTTATGTCCGCCATTAGCAATGATATCGGATGATAGGAGTCTACCTGAGTAGGATCCTTACCCGGTTTAGGTAGCACCACAACTATCGCCTCTCTCATGGAACTGGGTAAAATACCCTCCCTCTAGGAATCCTTATAAACCTCAAGAAGATATGGAAGCAGCTGCTCCTGGTGCTTCTTATAGAATTCCCCAGGCAGCCCATCACCCCCCAGTGCCTTCTCATTGGGGAAGGAGCGAAGTGCATTCTCCAGTTCCTCTAATTAAATTTCCTCATCTAAAAACCTCCTGTGTCCATCCGAAAGGCTGGGCAGGGAGATACCCTTCAGATAATCACCTCTCTCCAAAGCACTGATGGACAATCTGGATCGATATACATCTCGAAAGTGAGTATGAAAAACATCTACTATGTCCCTATCCCTTGTAACTAGTAGACTCTGTGTCCCCATAATCGATGCGATAGTAGAAGCCCCCTCTTGCGATTTAATAATTGTAGCCAATAAATGCCCCGAACTTTCCCCCTCTACGAAATACTTCTGTTTTTGGAAAAACTGCCTATCCCTAGCCTTTTCTAATAAATGTTCTTTAAACAACGCTTGGGCTTCCTTCCAATTGTCAGTGTTAGCCTGCGATGGGTTTTCTATAAAGCTGGTCTCCGTATTCCGAACCCTATTAGACAGTTCCACGGTGAGAGCCCTGCTCTTAGACTTATGTTTGCTAATACTCTTAATATAGAACTGCCGAACAAACGGCTCCATCGCATCCCAAACTATTCGCGGACTAGCAGACCCCACATTAGACCGGAAAAATTCTCCTAACTCCTGGGACACAGCAGTACCCGGGTCTACCAACTGGAGCCAAAACTGATTCAATTTCCATAACGGCCTAACAGTCCGCTCTACTGTTCCCATCCTGATATGCAACAACAACAACAGGGAATGATCTGAAATACTTTGTGGGAGGTAAGATACCTCCTGCACCACATTCAAAAGGGATGTCGAACCCAAAGCCAGATCAATTCTAGACAACGAATTGTGCAAGGAAGAATAGCAGGAGTATTGTTGCACCCCAGGATGGGTAACCCTCCATAAATCACAGAGATCTACCTCCATCATCAATTTAGCTAAAGATGTAGGCGATGAGTCCGGTCTATCCCCTTCTGAGTGGAACTTATCTAAAGCTGTGTCCATAAACATATTAAAATCCCCCACAATAAGGATCGGGACCCCTGGAAACTTCGCTGTAAATGTAATTACCCTTTTCAGACAGTCACTATTATACGGCGGCGGGATATAAATAGCAACCAAAATTATCCTAGTCTGGTAAATGGTGCAATCCACACACACAAATCTTCCCCCACTATCAACACACCTGTCCCTGGCCACAAAAGGGACAGACGCCTATGAACCAATACACTGACACCACGGGCATGCGTGGAGTAAGTGGAATGGAATTCATGTGCCATCCACGCTCTATGTATCAAGTGCGTCGTATCTGGGGTAGCATGTGTCTCCGACAAACAAAAAATCGCAGGTTGATACCCCCGTAGAGCATGGAACACGGCGTGGCGTTTAGAAGCCTGACCCAGACCTCTTATTTTCCACGCTACTAATTTAAGGGTTCCCTTCCTCAGCCCATGGTCGGGAATGAATCGGTATACTAAAATCAGCCATAGAATAATCAAATCGCACTAAAGAAAAGACGATAAGCTCTGTCTTACCCATCCCCATAAATACCCTCCTTCTCCTTGGGTTTCTGGGATCTCATGGCGTCCGCAACAGGTGGAAAGGCTACGAGGAAGAAAGGCAACCAGCGCAGTTATCGCAGGCTGGTGAAATAATGTGATTAATAAGAAAATACAGGATGCTGTACCCGGAGCTCAGCGCCGCACGTCTGCTCACATGCTAGGTCAGGCCACGCCCCCCTAGAGAGGTACTTGTTACTGGAACATGGGGGGGGCATGGAAAGGCAATTGTTACTGGCACATGGGGGGGAGAGGCACTTGTTACTGGCAGATGGAGGGAAGCGAGGCACTTGTTACTGGCACATGGGGGGGGGCATGGCGAGGCACTTGTTACTGGCACATGGGGGGAAGAGAGGCACTTGTTACTGCCACATGGGGGGAGAGAGGCACTTGTTACTGGCATATGGGGGGGAGGGAGAGGCACTTGTTACTGGCCCTTGATTTATTTTGCCCGGGGGCCCTGAGGGTTCTCAGTCCGCCCCAGGTCACAAGAACTCTGCCTAGTGTCCTGGCTGAGACCCGCTGTATAAGTTATATAACGCATTAAAAAAAAGGATGTACCCTGTCCCTGCTACAGTGCTACCCCTTCTCAGTTGTCCCCTGTATAATGTACCCTGATACCCCTCAGTCATATGATATAACTGAGGGGTATCAGGTTAAATTATACAGTGGGTAATATAACTAGGGGTATCAGGGTACATTATACAGTGGGTAATATAACTAGGGGTATCAGGGTACATTATTATACAATATATAACTTTTATTTTTGTTTATATAGATAATTATATGAGTGCGGGTCTGTATGTATGTATGCAGAGTGTATTTGTGTATATATATATATGTGTGTGTGTGTATATAATATATATATATACATACACATGCGCGTGCGGCGTGTTTGTGCTTTAGGGTGCACACCCTAATGCAATAGGCTGCGCATGCCTATGTATTGGATTTGTAATAGTGAAGCCTCACAAATATGACGGTACACCATCTATATTCTGTGTAAGGAATCCATGGATGACCTATATTGCACTATGACACTATATTGCAGTGTTGATTTTGCACTCTGTTCTTGTATAATATGATTGATCACATTGCTGTCATTATGCCATTTGTAGATAAGTTAATCAGTATGAACAAGGGGGGAGGTGAAAAATTCTGTCTTATTGAGTACACATTACACAACAGGCTTGGGTCTGATACATGTGCATCCTATTTAACTAGTGTGTCTTGTGACCTGTTATCGTGCATTGCCTAAACTATTTCACAGATCTGCTGTTTGCAGAGTTGTTGGTGCTTTAGATGTTGCTCCTGATAACATATTTAAAGATGATCCATCATGTAGTGGATTAAAAAAAATCTTTGTGTATAGAGGTTTCTTAAGGAAAGGATTGGGCATGTTGGACATACAGTGTATTGCAAAAGTATTCACCCCCCCCCCTGATTTTTTTTTCGTGTTTTGGTGCCTCACAACCTGGAATTATCATGGATTGTTTGAGGATTTGCATCATTTAATTTACAGAACATGCCCAAAACTTTGAAGATGTTTTTTTTTTTTTTTTGTGAAGCAAACAAAATATAGGAAAAAATAACAGAAAAAGTCAATGTGCATATCTATTCACCCCCTAAAGTCAATACTTTGTAGAGCCACCTTTTGCGGCAAACACAGCTCCAAGTCACTTTGGATAAGTCTCTATGAGCTTGCCACATCTTACCACTGGGATTTTTTGCCCATTCAACTGCTCCAGCTCCTTCAAGTTGGATGGTTTGCATTTGCGAACAGCAATCTTTAAGTCTGACCACAGATTTTCTATTGGATTGAGATCTGGGCTTTGACAAGACCATTCCAACACATTTACATGTTTCCCCTTAAACCACTCAAGTGTTGCCTTACCAGTGTGTTTGAGGTCATTGTCCTGCTGGAAGGTGAACCTCCGTCCTAGCCTCAAATCATGCACAGAGTGGTACAGGTTTTACTCAAGAATATCCCTGTATTTAGCACCATCCACCTTTCCCTCAACTCTGACCAGTTTCCCAGTCCCCGCTGCTAAAAAACATCCCCACAGTATGATGCTGCCACCACATGTTTCACTGTGGGGATGGTGCTCTTTGGGTGATGTCTGTGTTGGGTTTGCGCCAGACACAGCGTTTTCTTTGGTGGCCGAAAAGTTCAATTTTAGTCTCATCAGACCAGAGCACCTTCCTCCATACATTTTGGGAATCTTCCACATGCCTATTTGTTTTTTGCTGAAAGTAATGGCTTTCTTCTGGCCACTCTGCCATAAAGCCCAACTCTATGGAGCGTACGGCTTATTGTCGTCCTATGTACAGATACTCCAGTCTCTGTTGTGGAACTCTGCAGCTCCTCCAGGGTTACCTTAGGTCTCTGTTCTGCCGCTCTGATTAATGCCCTCCTTGCCAGGTCCGTAAGTTTTGGTGGTCGGCCGTCTCTTGGCAGGTTTGCTGTTGTGCCATGTTCTTTCCATTTGGTTATGATAGAGTTGATGGTGCTCCTGGGGATCATCAAAGATTTGGATATTTTTTTATAACCTAACCCTGACTTATACTTCTCGACCAACATTGTCCCTTACTTGTTTGGAGAGTTCCTTGGTCTTTATGGCAGTGTTTGGTTAGTGATGCCTCTTGCTTAGGTGTTGCAGCCTCTGGGGCCTTTCAAAAAAGGTGTGTATATGTAATGACAGATCATGTGACACTTAGATTGCTCACAGGTGGACATCATTTTACTAATTATGTGACTTCTGAAGGGAATTGGTTGCACCAGAGCTTTTTATGGGCTTCCTAACAAAGGGGGTGAATACATACGCACATGTCAATTTTCTGTTTTCTATTTCTAAACGATAGTTTTATTTATATATTTTTCTCATTTCACTTCACCAACTTAGACTATTGTGTTCTGATCCATCACATAAAATTCAGATTAACAAAACATTGAACTTAAGGCTGTAATGTAACAAAACATGAAAAAAGTCAAGGGGGGGTGAATACTTTTGCAAGGCACTGTATTCTTGACTTATATAATTCTCTTGCTCACATAGCGCCAGCATATTCCACAGTGGTTTTTACAGACATTGTCATCACTCCCTGTCCCCAGTGCAACCTCTGACCCAATCAGAACCCATACCTATGCATATAACCAGAGTTTCAATTGACCTTGCAATCCATTTGTCTAGCTCCTGTGTGAGCCTGCAACACACTAAGAGTATCAAGGCGCTTGATCTTCCCTCACAAGACTACAATCCCCACAATCCCTAACTTTCCTGCTGGTAGTATTGATGTTTACTGATTGGCTGCCTGATGTACAGTCCCGTCACACCCCCTCTACTCAGTAATCAGCAGCACACTAACACTCTCTTTGTTTCGCAAGACATTTAGCTAGAGGACTGATAGCAACACACTGAGCATGCTCGACCTAACAAAGGCTCAGAACTACAGGTCGATGCCATGGTAATTTGAGGAAACACAGTGGGAAGCAGAGGAAGAAAACGACTTTTATAACTGAACGGTAAATGTGTTAATTTTACATTATATTAGGTAATTATTGATGGTGTATTATTCTAAAACATGTTATATTTATAGTAACCGGAATACCCCTTTAATTCTTCCCTGCTTCTAATTTCATAGACAGTGGATAGGGAACTTAGATTTTATACCATAGTTTATACTGTACTCCTGTGGATGTGCTACGCTTGTCAATAGGAATGGGACTAACCATTCTTTTCCTCCCCTTTTGGTAGGAGTGGTCCTATTTCCCACCAGGAGATGGAGTTCTAGTCCACATAGTAGGGAATGAGGAAGCACATCCAATTGCTCCTGCTCCAAGGGTCTTAGGGACCAGGATTTGATCCAGTTCTCTTGTGAGACCACAAGAATACCAAAACTCCAGATATCAATTACCGTGCTTATAGTCAGCAGAGTGACCATCAAGCCACAGCTTTACAGACCCTGCTGCAAGTGAGGGACTTCAGCTCAGGCACCCATCATCTAAATTCGTTCCAGGCCAGATGAACTTAAAGCCTGTATTACACAGGGGACACTCATATCCACAAGTGCCAGCTACAGCTGTTAGCTTTTACCTCTGGCCTGATTCCTCAAACCACCTTTCCACTGCACTGATCCTAGGGAGCAACGGCCTGAGGTAGCACACCGTGACACCACATCTCATCAGGGCCACTAGCACTCCCATCCTCTGCACAGGCTTCTCAGATACTCACTGCACAGCCAATCACAGTCCTGTTTGGTAAGGGCCACTACCTCCATCCTTAGGATGGTAATACAGTTGAATACTGTGAGGGTCGCAGTATATTGTGCTGCACTGTGGCATTTGCTTCTGTTGAGACAGTATTTTCTGCTTCACTGTGATATTTGGATCTACTGGGGCGGTATTTTGTGCTACACTACAGTATAGCAGGCCTCACCTACTTCTGTTGGCCCTGTCTACTTGTGTTGCCCCACCTTGTGTCAATTTGGACCTCCCTACAAGAGATGGGTCGCTGATCCAGGGAGTACTTCTGATTGCCTTAATGGAGTCGGGAAGGAATTTTTTACTCCCCTTAAAGGGGCATTCCCATCTTAATGATCACTGTTAAATCTGTTAATGATTTAACAGTGATCATTTTTCTAAATATGTTTAATTAACTAATTTTCACTCCTTAGAAGAAAATGAAGATATACTTACCTGACTGTTGTCTTCCGTCTCCCCTGGTTACGGCCACCGCTCTCCTCCTGAATCGCGGTGGCCGCGTTTGTGCAGACGACTTCTTTTCTCCCGGCCGGGCCGTGCACGGTCCTGAAAGCGCACGCCGACGCCGCGCATGCGCTATGGCAGGCATCCTCAAACTGCGGCCCTCCAGCTGTTGCAAAACTACAACTCCCAGCATGCCTGAACAGCCTACAGGTATCAGCCTACAGAAGGGCATTGTGGGAGTTGTAGTTTTACAACAGCTGGAGGGCCGCAGGTTGAGGATGCCTGCGCTATGGTGACTTCCTCTGGATCAACAAGCAGGATGACAGGCCAAACTGGATGGACAGATGTCTTTTTTTTCGGCCTTATGTACTATGTTACTATGTTACAACACAGGGCCACTTTTAGTTTTTTTTCCAGGGCTACATTAAGCTCCCATTCTGTCCATAATTTGGGTACTGCAAAATAGACATGGTCATGCGTATGAGACCTTATGCAAAGTTCTCCCTTAGGCTTTTGCATGGTTCTCCCCTACTTTTAGCCCCCTGCGGTCATGATGCAGTTAGGAACTGCAGCATCTCATTTCCCGATAAAAGACCTGGCGCTTTCAAAGTTGTGATGACTGCACCTGATTTACATACAGCTGACCCTGTGGCTTGCGGATGTTAACCACGTGGTTTATACAGTGAGTAGCCGCTTGCAGTATATGTTTAACATATTTTATCATGTCAATATTTGAAGTTAATCAGAATGCTAAAGAACCACGAACATTCATAACAGTTCAAACAGTCCATAAACGATCACAGGCAAAGAATTGTACACTAAATGCATGATTATGCAGTCGTCCATATGCGTTCCCTAACCGCATCACAAACGTTACAGAGGGTGAGATCAAACAAAACAAGTGCAAAGGAAAGGAATAGCATCTACCCATGGCCCCCGTTAGGTTATTTCTCACATTTCATCCAGCCTCTGAAAGATTAGCGCCATAATCTGGTTGCTACAGGAAACTGAGCTTCTTTCCCTTTGCACCAGTTTTGATAAATCTACCCAGATGTCACAAAGCGCAGTGAGTACAACGACAGGGAGTGGTGATTGTGCCATCACTGTGTTAATCCACCCTTCAGATGCCACGTTCCTAGCTGATCGTGGCATCTGACATTAATATTACGGTGTAACTTAAAAATTAAACATAAAAATCATACTTACCTCATCCATTTGATCGCAAAGAGCCAGCCGCAACCATCTTGATTGAAGATCTAGCGTGAAATCTCGCACGGCCCGTGGTTACGTCATTGCACACAGGATTACATGCGAGATCTTCAATCAAGATGGTGGAGGCTGGCTCCTTAAGCTCAAACAGATGAGGTAAGTATGATTTTTAAAAAGTTTTACCGCCATTCAAGGACAAGCAATTCGCTACCACGAAGCACGAGGAAATTTGGCTTTGCAGCAAATCCAATTTTCCCTGAAATTCTGAGTCACTTTGTGACTAGTGTTGAGCGAATCCAGAAAGTATGCCGTAAGATATATCTCCACATAGTTTTCATCTTTGAGCTCTGAATCAACAGAAATACAATGTAGCCACCGGGTGAATACTCATCCTCCACATATCCAGTCCAGCATACTGAATACTGCACAGGGCAGGTTATTGTCCTGTGTACATTCAGTGCTGGTATAGCAGAGGGGAGTCTGCTGTGCTGTCGCCCTCTGGTAGTGCTGAGGTGTAGGGTGGAGCAGAAGTGTCAGGATACAGAAGGGAGGAGATTGGAAGAAGCACTTGTTTTTCACCTTTTCTTGTCTAGGTTTTTGAAGTTTCTAACCTAAGGGAGAAGAACCAGAGCACCAAATATTCTGCACAGTGAGTAATGCTACAAACATTTATTATATTACTTATTATATTCTTTTGCTTCCTTTTTTTTCAAGTAGTTTTTCTTCAAGAAACAGCACCACTCTCGTCCTCGGCTTGTGTAGTATTGAAGCTCTGCCCCATTAATTTCAGTAGAACTGAATGGGAAAATTCACTTAAATGGGACAGATCTGCAATACCACAGGCCCGAGTGGTGCGGTTTCCAGCTCCGTATAATCCCTTTAAGTGAGTTTCGTTAAAATAAAAGGGTTTTTAAAGGGAGATGGTCATCATTTTCAGTGTGCGTGTTGGATGTTTTCTGATTGACCATATTAGATGCATGTAACGGGCGCTGTTCAATCTTTTCTCTGCTGCTATTTTGTAATTGTCAGACATGACACCAAATCATCTTTTGATGGTTACGATTACCACCTGGTTGTGTTGATCAAACTTGTTTTTTAAGTTCTGCCTCCAAAGTTCGGGTTATCAAAGAATCCCGTTATGGATTCCAAATTCCGTTATGGTCTGTGGTAGCGGAATCCATAATGGGATTCTTCGATAACCTGAACCCGAACTTTGGACGCAGAACTTAAAACACAAGTTCGCTCAACACTACCGCCTGGACTATTGCTGCTGCATGGTAGGCATTGCTGAATGTCCGGATTGTGTTGGGCCGCTATATATACTTGTATCAGCCTGGAGTGACTGCTGGTTAAAGAGTCATTGGGGGTCATTTACTAAGACCGGCTTTTTAAATCAGTTTTAGTTTCCCCCTTGCGCTGCTGTAAGATCCGGCTAATTTATGACGAGGCATGCGCCTTGTCAAAAATTAGGAGCATCTATGGCCCATGGCTGGAGTAGTTTTTCGCCAACATTTACGCATGGCGTAAATGTTTGTAAACTTACTGGAGCCTCAGCATGGCCCCCAACCAGCCCCTACTTCGTCTCCATCCTGCCCAACTTTCGAACACAACATAAAACCAGCCGTGTGACTAAATATTGTCACATGGCCAGTCAAAAGTCTAATAAATGACACCTATTTTGTCATCGAATGCAGGAGATATTAAGTGGAGAAACTCTACAGGTTGATGTATGGCTGACAGGGTTAGGGCTCATGCACACAGCTGTTCTGTGCATTGGAGAACACAATTTACAGTCCCTAATGCACGGGCAACATCCGTGCAGATTCTGCAGAGGGATCCAGACCCATTAAACTTGAATGAGTCCGTGATCTGTCCGCACCCCAAAAAAATAGTACATGTTCAATTTTTTGCGGTGCGGAGGCACGGAGAGAAACCCCCACCTAAGCACTCAAGTGAATGGGTCCGCATCTGTGATGCGGGGTGAACACGGCCTGTGCCCATGTATTGGGGACCCGCTGTTTGCGGGTCACAATACAGGCACGGCCGGACAACGGTTGTGTGCATGAGACCTTACTTTATGACTAGAAAAATCTGACTCCTCAACTAGAGAATGCTCTACCATTAAAGGCTTCACTGGCAGACACCAGCAACAAAGAATCTTTGTGCCAGAGCAGTTGTAACGCCCCGAGTGGCATTACCACACCTATGCCCTATTTCTATCTGGATATGCAATCTCAATCGCATTTTGTACATTTATTTCAGGTCCCATATATTGTGCATTTCCTGTTATGCATCTGTTTATGTTCAAATGTAATGTGCCTGGTTCGCCAGCGGGTGGCAGCAAATATGGCAGAGCAGTATGTAGAATAGAAAGGAACCTTCCATTTCATTCTAACCCCTCTCCCCCCCCGTAGAGGAGTGGGTAAGTCCCAGTTCCTGCAGGAAGAGTGGGAACCAGTTAGTTTCAGTTAGTGCTAGCTCAACCCCTGCTAAGGTAGCAGGCCTGCAGTGCCACGTCCCTACTGGGCGTGTGCTGCCCACACCAGCTAGTATACCTCCAGTTCTACTGGAGCAGAGAGACCACGTCTACAAGTCTAATTAGCCAGGAAGAAGTTGCCCTGTGCCTTGCCATAAAGTCAGACATAAAGAGAGAAGTTACACCAGAAAACAAAAGGAAAAGTCAATATTTAATCCTGTCAGAGGTAGCAGAGCCGAATGTGCTTGCCTGCCATTTTCATGCTAAAACTTGCTGGAAACCAAGATCAAGTCTGTAAACTGTGTGAAGAAACGTTTCTGCAAAGTAAAGCTGCGTTGAACTATATGCAAAGTCTGGATTCAATCTCTTTCATCATCCACTCCACCACCTATTAACCCTATTTGCTCTGCTTCGTCCGGCGACATCTGGGATCCAAGGATATCCAGGTAGGAGCACTGTGACACGTGCATACAACACCTTCAGAGAGATTGTAAGTCCCCCTACACCACTCTGGCAATCCTACACTTGGGAACTCTGTTCCATGTTGCTGAAATGCAACTGGTGTCATGAAAAATTACATTTACCACCAACTAAAAGGATCCTAGATGCGCGTCCGGGCACTGTAAGTGATGTCTACGAACAGGATCACATGTGTGCCCCTATACTGCAAGGACTATAGAGGATCTACTTTAGTGACTGTAAACCCCCTACAATAGACTCTATTGCATTTACTCACTGTCGGAGAGTGTGAATCTGCAGCGATTGCAGCACTGTGGCAAAACAGGGGTTAATCGGCCATCTTGAATTTGGACCTCGTGTAGTGAAAGGAAGAGGGGAAGGTATCCACCCAAGAGCTCGCCTTCACAGAGGAACCATTCTACAGCAGAAGGAACTAAAGTGCTTAGTACAAGTTTCCAGGAGGACAAGGAGGAACTAAAGCGGTGGCTATCTTGGAAAAGGGCAAATGCTGTTTCTTTTTTCCCTGGATTCTGAGAAGCAGCGTCCAGAGATCTGAATGAGTACTGCTGGGGAAAATAACCTTGCTAAAGACTGTTTGGGACTATTTTCTGTCTGCCAGAGCATTATATTCTCTAAAATAGAGCAGTTGCAGTGACTCTTAAAGGAGACACGCACCAATTCAGTCGCCATTGCCCATAGCAACGTGCACTCAAATTACATCTTAGCCTACATTGATTCCTCTAATCTGGTACAGAATATCAAAAGCCATGTCTGATAGCGAAGATAGCACCCACTTGGATGGCAGTGATTCACCAGCTGCAGCTGCCTCTGTTATGCCTCTTACTATGCCATACTACTTTTGAGCACCTTAGCTTCCACGTTATGCAGGAGAACCTCATTCACTCAGGGAGTTCTGTGATAAAATTTTGGCTACGTTTAAGTTGTATCCAGTATCTTCGGATCAGAAAGTGGAAATCCTGATAGGCCAGTTACAGGGAGCTGCGCTCCGGGAAGCTAGGTCCTGTCCCCAGCCAGAGCGAAAAACAGTTGAACAGATCCTAGACTGACTTAGTACCACCTTTGACCCTAGGACCGCCTCTGAACTTAAGATGCGTTTCTCTGGGAAACGACAGCAGTCCAAGGAGACTTTAAGAGACTTTGCCCTATCCCTGCAAGAAGCTTTGTGGGCAGTTATCCAACTAGATCCCCATGAAGCTGAGGGACAAGATCAGACCCTAAGAGAGCAGTTTATCGAAGGTGTCCTTGATGAACCCCTCAAACGTCAGCTGAAGATGTTGTCAGCTCAGCACCCGGATGTTTCGTTCTTGGATTTTAAGGAGCTTGCTATTGGCATCCTGGGGGAAGTCCCAATACTGAACCCTCTGAAGACAAAAGCCTTGGCCCGTCCTGCGACCTGCTGGACACGGACAAATAGCTGAGTATGGAGCTCCAACACCTGTCCCAGATGCTGTAGCAGCCTTGATGACTCAAGTCTCCCTCCTAGCTGAGAATATAGAGAGGATGAGGAAGCAGATAGAGCAACTGGAACAGCAGTCTAGGACTGAGAAAGTAACCACTCCACCCAGAGACCGTCTTACGCCCGGTCCAAGAGGAGATCGACGCCGGACAATGGGTAGGTTGTCAAACCCCAGGCATCGTAACACCAGGAAGCACAGATGCCTGTATTGTCAGAGGTATGGACACATCGAAAAGAACTGCTGGCAGTGAAACGAATGTCCCCCGAGGCTAAGGACCGCTCCTCAGGAGGAACAATACTAGGTCCCGAAGATCCAGCCTTCATGCCTAGATATGTGAGAGGCCGCCCCTTGGGTAAAGTTAGCATCAATGGAGTAATGTTTTCTGCTCTGATTGATACCGGATCTCAAGTGACTACCATCCGTCAATTCACATTTGAAAGATGCCGGAATAAAGCCCAGCTGACACAACCCCCGAAATCCTGGATCTACATCAGAGCTACTAATGGCCAAACGGTACCCATCTTAGGCTATTGGGAACCCACCTTACAGATCGGAGATACCAAACTCCTACACCAAGGAGTAGTCATGATTCAGATTCCAGACAACAACGAGTGCCCTGTAGTCCTCGGGATGAATGTAATCGGTAACTGTTACACTGAAGTACAAGAAGCCTTGAAGAAAACCCTACTAACTGCACCCTGTGTAACTCGACGGGTCATAACCCAGACCATCCAAATGCTGACTGCCCAACAAAAATTCAAAAATGATCAAACCAGCCTAATACAGCACACTATTCCAACCGGCACTCATCCTCCAATCAAAGAGAGATATAGGCCAGTGCCTCCAGCCCTTTACCATCAGGTAAAGAAGATGGTTAAGAACATGAAGACAGCTAATGTCATCCAGGATAGTCACAGCCCCTAGCCTGCCCCTTTGGTTCTAGTAAAAAAACTATCACAAAATCAACAAAATTACGCACAAGGACGCGTACCCTTTGCCACTTTGCCACAAATTGAGAAGTCTCTAGCAGCCCTAGGATCTGCTGCTTATTTCTCAACCCTGGATCTAACCAGTGGCTATTGGCAAGTCCCCATGGTGCCAGAAGATAGAGAGAAAACAGCTTTCACTACCCCAATGGGTTTGTTCGAGTTCAATTACATGCCATTCGGGCTGTGCAATGCCCCTGGGACATTTCTAAGACTCATGGAGAGATCTCTTGGACACAAAAACTTTGAGTCCGTATTGCTGTACTTGGATGATGTGATTGTCTACTCCAAGACCTACGAAGAGCATCTACAGAACTTGGTGGAGGAGTTCCAGACTCTGACCCAATATGGATTGAAAGTAAAGTCTTCCAAGTGTCATTTACTGAAGCCCCAAGTGAAATATCTGGGATATGTTGTGAGTGCGGAGGCCGCGAAACCGGACCCTGATCAGATCGTCCGTACAAAGCTGGCCTGCTCCTAAGACCGTCAAAGAGGTCAATAGCTTTCTTGGATTTGCAAGTTACTATCGGAGATTTATCCCACACTTCGCCCAAATTGTGGACCCTATCCAGGAGCTTTTGAATGGTCATCCCTAAGGCAGTCAGAATGCTAAGATACTGGTAGAGTGGAACGAAGAGCAAGAGACCACTTTCCAACTGTTAAAAGAAAAACTTACAAAGCCACCAGTCCTGGGCTACCATGACTATAGCCTACCATTCTGCCTCTATACTGACGCCAGTAAGAAAGGTTTAGGAGCTGTACTATCTCAGACACAGGCCGGAACTGAAAGAGTCATCGCCTATGCCAGCAGATCTTTACGAGAGTCGGAGAGGAATGACCACAATTATAGCTCGTTCAAACTGGAGATCCTAGCCTTGGTATGGGCTGTAACTGAGAAGTTAAAAGATTATCTGGCGGCCACACCTTTCACTGTCTACCCGGATAATAATCCACTGGATCACTTGAACTTTGCACGTCTGGGAGCTCTACAGCAAAGATGGGCTTCTAGACTGGTGAACTTCGACTTCACTATTAAGTACCAGACTGGCAAAGCAAATGACAATTCTGATGCCTTGTCCAGGCTACCTGCCCAGAAAGAGCTAATTTCTAAAGATGATCAGTGGGAAGATATGGTAATGCCAATGTTCTACACCCGATTTGCCCAACAGGAAGCTCTGCGCACCAACCACTAGGTCTCCGAAGCCACTAGTTCTCCAAAGACCTGTGGTCCATCACCTCCAGTTGAGAAAGAGCTCTGGCTCCAACTACAAGCAGAGAGTAGAGTTATCGGAGAACTGTTGGACTATTTTTCCAGTGGGACGTGTACCGGGCAGAATCCGGCAGCAGAGAGCTGACTCGGAGCTAATTCGCCTCTGGCGACAACAGAAACTACTCTTCCTACAAAGAGATCTCCTCCTCAGGAGAACGCTTGATCCAATCATCTGTGAGCGCCTCCATCAGATAGTGGTGCCCTGAAGAGATGCTAAGATGGTAATGGACATGTACCATAACAGGTCTGTTCATTTTAGAACCCAAAAAATGGAAGCCACCATCAGGCGGCGTTTCTACTAAACTGGCATGAGAAGTGATATTGAAGCCTGGTGCCGGAAGTGTCCCACCTGTGCTGTGACCAGAGGAGAAAAACATGATTAGCGGGCCCCCCTTCATCCTATAATGAGTAAGAATCCTCTAAAAATCGGGGAAATCTACCACATGAAACTGGAACCCAGCAGATCCGGATACACCTATGCTATGACAATCATAGACTACTACACCAAGTTCGTCGTGGCTGTAGGACTTAAGTGCTAAAACTACAGCAGCTGCCATGTGGAAGAGCTTCATTCTGTCATATGGGTGTCCTGACAAGATAATCACTGATCAAGGATCCGCAATCGAGTCTCAGTTGTGCTATGAACTTTGTGCACTGCACAACTGCAAAAAGCTGAGGACCACCGCATATCACCCACAAGGAAATGGACTGTGCGAAATGATGAATCAGACACTGATCAATATGCTCTAGGCTGTACCGCCTCACAAGAGCGCCGAGTGGCATTTGCTTCTCCCTGAATTACTGTACCTGCACAATAACACCACTCATTGCTCCACCGGGTACACCTCTTACTACCTCATGTTTGGAAGACAGGGCTGTTTACCTGCAGACCTCGCCCTCGACATCCCCGTGTCGGACTCTGAACCAATCCTTCCTCAATATGAGTGGGTCAAAGAGCATCAGAAGAAGAATAGTGGACTCTAAAATAGAAAAGGCCCAGCAAAAACAAAAACAGGACTTTGATCTGCATGCACATGCTGAGCCCTTACAACAAGGAGACGAGGTCTGGCTCAGAAACAATCACCCAATGAGCCAGCTGGATAGTTGCTGGGATCACAAGCCATATACTGTAGTGGCTGAAACCTCATCGGAAGTCTACTAGATCCACAGAGGAGATAAAGGTACTCAGCGTTTACACTGCAACAGGCTCAAAAATGCCTGTAGGAACCTGTTCAGGAGCAGTCAAGAGAAGTGGATAAGGAACCGAACTACCATTGTCTTCAAAAAATGAAACTCTAACAGAATTGCCTTCCATGTTTGACCCCCTTCAGTGGTTAAGATGCCAGTTGCCGAGATTACTCAACGTCATACAGCTGATCCTCCTGTGCAAGTCCAAGACTCTACTTCTACCCCTGGAGACTCGGAACTACCCTTGCGGAAGTAACGGACCAATAAAGGTAAACCACCTGCTTGTTAACGGGAATTCTTTGAAACCAGCGTTTAGCTACAGAGACAATAGAAGCCAAGCCATGGACACATCTTGAGAAACTTTCCCCTTGTTTTGTGGTTAAACTTTGTTTTCTTATCGTCTGCCCTTATGTGCCTGGACTTCATGGACTTTGTTCTTCATTCTATGCAGTTTGATACCAAACCCTATATGGATTACAAATACCAGTTTTGCTACCTTATGTAGATTACAAATGACTTTTTGCGTTATATGTTCCAGTTTTGCAATGTTGCAAGCCAAGCACCCAAAGAATAGACTCAAATGTATACCTGAGCTCTTTCTACTCTTTCTGATTTCTACTATCATTTTTTTGCACTATTTTTGCATTAAAGTTTTAAAGGTTCTGCAACGTTTAAGCACTTTAGCCAATTGTGTGTATTTCTTTTGCGGGTGCCGCAATGTGACCTCTTATGCACTTTTTATATGGACTTTGGACTTTATACTGTTAGATAGATAGTTAGCTTCTTTGCTTTAATTGCTCATATGGACTGCCTCTGAGCATGTCCATATTAATGGTTCTTATGTTACCTTGTGTTCGTTTTTGGAAGCCATTGTTTAGGCCAGGGCTCGACAAATCCCAGGCGCCAGGTCGCCATGGCGACCAGGAATTTGGTCCTGGCGCCTGGGTAGTTGTCAGCCCGTTCTGTCAGGTGCCCGGGCGCAGGGTCCGGCGCGGACTAGGAGCGCCGGCCCCCTTCATGCTGCAGCCGCCCGAGCGCTCTGTATAGAGCCTCAGGCGGCTGCAGCACTGCCCGGGCTGGCGCGTCCATGAGGGCGCACCGCCCGGGCACAGCATGAAGAGAGGGACTGACAGGAGGGAAGCACTTAGCGCTCCCTCCTGTCAGTTCCTCATTGTAGCGTGGCCGAGCCTACCGTGGTCCGCGGTACAGGAGCATCTGTCTCCTGTACCCGGCCGGACTGACATGAAGTGCGCACACAGTGTGCACTTCCTGTCAATCCGCCCGGGTACAGGAAACTAAAGCTCCTGTACCCGTGGGACTATACAAAGCTCGGCCAGGTGAATGACAAGGGGGAGAGAAGGTGAATGACAAGGGGGAGAGAAGGTGAATGACAAGGGGGAGAGAAGGTGAATGACAAGGGGGAGAAAAGGTGAATGACAAGGGGGAGAGAAAGTGAATGACAAGGGGGAGAGAAAGTGAATGACAAGGGGGAGAAAGTGAATGACAAGGGGGGGAGAAAGTGAATGACAAGGGGGCGGGAGAAAGTGAATGACAAGGGGGAGAGAAAGTGAATGACAAGGGGGGAGAAAGTGAATGACAAGGGGGAGAAAGTGAATGACAAGGGGGGAGAAAGTGAATGACAAGGGGGAGAAAGTGAATGACAAGGGGGAGAAAGTGAATGACAAGGGGGTGGGGGAGAAAGTGAATGACAAGGGGGCGGGGGAGAAAGTGAATGACAAGGGGGCGGGGGAGAAAGTGAATGACAAGGGGGGAGAAAGTGAATGACAAGGGGAGGGGAGAAAGTGAATGACAGGGGGAGAAAGTGAATGACAAGGGGAGGGGGAGAAAGTGAATGACAAGGGGGGAGAAAGTGAATGACAAGGGGGGAGAAAGTGAATGACAAGGGGGAGGGGGAGAAAGTGAATGACAGGGGGGAAAGTGAATGACAAGGGGGAGAAAGTGAATGACAAGGGGGAGGGGGAGAAAGTGAATGACAAGGGGGAGAAAGTGAATGACAAGGGGGAAAGAGATTGACAAGACGGACCCCTCTGCCCTCTCCTCCGGACCCTCTGCCCTCTCCTCCGGACCCCTCTGCCCTCCCTCCGGACCCCTCTGCCCTCCCCTCCGGACCCCTCTGCCTCCCCTCCGGACCCCTCTGCCCTCCTCCTCCGGACCCCTCTGCCCTCTCCTCCGGACCCTCTGCCCTCCCTCCGGACCCCTCTGCCCTCCCCTCCGGACCCCTCTGCCCTCCCCTCCGGACCCCTCTGCCCTCTCCTCCGGACCCCTCTGCCCTCTCCTCCGGACCCCTCTGCCCTCCCCTCCGGACCCTGTAATCCTTGTAAGGGTTTCCACATGTCATGGCGGCCGCAAGTGGCGATCACTTAGACGCTGGCAGCATCTGACGTGTCATATAACCTATTGAAAAGGGGAAGCATTATGGGGGGCCCTATATACTCGCACATTATGGGGGGCACTATGGAAAACAGGGGTAGGAACACTATGGGGGCATCTACTGGGGGCCCTATGTACTGGCATGCATTATTGGGGGGCTCTATAGAGAAGTGGGGGGGGGGAGGAGCACTATGGGGGCATCTATTGGGAGCTTTATGACGCGGCTCCGCCTGGCTTCTAACTTTTTTAGCTGGCTCCTAGATTCCAAGGAAATTTGTCAAGCCCTGGTTTAGGCATTGTATTTTATTATTGCTACACAGGGAGGACCAAGTGGTAAGTCACAAGCAGGTCTAATTACGCCAAGGGTAACCCGCTGCTAATATGTGTGTTCAAGGGGAGTAATTAACCCTCAAGGGAGTTTTGGGAGAAAACTGATATCTCCTCCTCCTAGGTTGTACCTTGTGCTTGGCCAAGGTTAAGTATGTCCTAAGGCTTTGCATGCTGCCTTCAGGAAATTTTGTAGCTGCCTGTAGAAATATCAAGGTGACAAAGCGTAAAGCATGATTAGACCTTGATGCTGGAATGGAATACAGGATTTAGCCACCCTTCTATTTGCGGGCGTTTCATTGCATAGTGGTGGGATTACAGAGTAAAGACGCCCTCATGCTCTCTTTGGTATCCATTGCCAGAGTACTCAAAAGAAAGCCAGTAATGAGCGCTTTTTGCACACATTTTGGTTCTCTGGTTTATACCAAGAGGCAAAACAGTGATTGCATACCCAACTCATATGGGCAGAGAGACTTTTTGGTAGCCGTTGCTTTATCAATTACTAAAAGTACATAGTTTACTGCAGCGTTTTAACTATCATTTGGTACCCTTAGCACACCTCCTAAGCACAAGCCGAGGACGGCTTGCCTCTTAAGTAAGGGGGAATGTAACGCCCCGAGTGGCATTACCACACCTACACCCTATTTCTATCTGGACATGCAATCTCATTTTGTACATTTATTTCAGGTCCCATATATTGTGCATTTCCTGTTATGCATCTGTTTATGTTCAAATGTAATGTGCCTGGTTCGCCAGCGGGTGGCAGCAAATATGGCAGAGCAGTATGTAGAATAGAAAGGAACCTTCCATTTCATTCTAACCCCTCTGTGGAGGAGTGAGCAAGTCCCAGTTCCTGCAGGAAGAGTGGGAACCAGTTAGTTTCAGTTAGTGCTAGCTCAACCCCTGCTAAGGTAGCAGGCCTGCAGTGCCACGTCCCTACTGGGCGTGTGCTGCCCACACCAGCCAGTATACCTCCAGTTCTACTGGAGCAGAGAGACCACCTCTACAAGTCTAATTAGCCAGGAAGAAGTTGCCCTGTGCCTTGCCATAGAGTCAGACAGAAAGAGGGAAGTTACAGCAAAAAACAAAAGGAAAAGTCCCTATTTAATCCTGTCAGAGGTAGCAGAGCCGAATGTGCTTGCCTGCCATTTTCATGCTAAAACTTGCTAGAAACCAAGACCAAGTCTGTAAACTGTTTGAAGAAATGTTTCTGCAAAGTAAAGCTGCAGTTGAACTATATGCAAAGTCTGGACTCAATCTCTTTCATCATCCACGCCACCACTTATTCACCCTATTTGCTCTGCTTCGTTCGGCGACATCTGGGATCCAAGGATATCCAGGTAGGAGCACCGTGACACATGCATACAACACCTTTAGGGAGATTGTAGGTCACTCTACACCACTCTGGCAATCCTACATCTGGGTACCAACACCACTATACTTAAGGGGACTCCATTCCTTGTTGCTGAAATGCAACTGGTGTCACGAAAAATTACATTTACCACCGACTAAAAGGACCATAGAAATGCGTCTGAACGCTGCACAGTATATGGGCTTCAGGTGCTGATTTGAAGGTACATATAGGATATCCACACCAGAGCTTACCAGGCGAGAGCACAGTTGTGATGTCATGGCTGCTTCCTTTACTAGAACACTCGAATGATATGAGGATATGTTACCTGACTAAAACTGCTTATGATGTCACTGCAGTCTATGAGAAACACATTTGTGATGTCGCAGCATCTCATCTATGTGATGCACATTTGTAATGTCATAAAATATTACCTGTCTGAAATTCATGTGTTATGTCTAAGGCTACTTTCACACTCACGTTTGGTGCGGATCCGTCATGGATCTGCACAAACGAATCCGTTCAGATAATATAACCGCATGCATCCGTTCAGAACTGATCTGTTTGTATTATCTTATCTTTACCATAGCCAAAACGGATCCATCTTGAACACCATTGAAAATCTATGGGGGACAGATCCGTTTTCTATTGTGCCATATTGTGTCAGTGAAAACGTTCCGTTTGGCTCAGTTTCATCAGACGGACAACAAAACGCTGAAAGCAGCGTTTTGGTGTCCGCCTCCAAAGCAGAATGGAGGCGGAACGGAGCCAAACTGATGCATTCTGAGCGGATCCTTATCCATTCAGAATGCATTAAGGGCAAAACTGATCCGTTTTGGACCGCTTGTGAGATCCCTGAACGGATCTCGCAAACGGAAACCAAAATGCCAGTGTGAAAGTAGCCTAAGCGGTTTATGTAACACATGATGTCAGAAAAGATGACAAACCCCACTTGTGATGTCATAATAGGTCTCTTGACTGCAGCACAGTTGTGAAGTCACATCCAATTATCCAGCAGAAAAACATTTGTGATGTCATAGCTATTTCCCTTTTAGCTTGTGATATCAAATTAGCTTACCTAGGGCTTCAACTGCTAATTTGATGACAGATCAAATTAGGCCCAGGCCCATTTTCTTTTTGTGTTTTCCTCCCCACATTCCTATAGCCTTAACGTTTGAAATTGTCCATTCATATAGCCATATGAGGGCTTATTTTTTCCGGGATAAGTAGTATTTTTAGTTAATGGCACCATTTAATTCAAACTGGTGTAAAGTAGAACTGGTTTAGTTGCCCATAGCAACTAATCAGATTCCCCATTTCATTTTTCACAGTTCCTTTGGTTGCTATGGGCAACTAAGCCAGTTCTACTTTATACCAGTTTGATAAATCTCCCCCACCATGTCTTGTATTGGTAAAATGGGGAGAAAAATCTCTGGGGGGTGAAATTGAAAAAAACTCGCAATTCCAACAAGGTTTTTGGGGATTTGATAGTAGGTGCACAAAAATTGAAATAATGGCAGGCTCGGACTGGCCCCCCGGTGGGCCCCTAGTCTCCCTCCCCCTGCACAAGCGGCACATAACATAGTAGACTTACTGCACAACATATATATATATTCAATGTACAGCACCTCAACCAGCCTATGTTCATAGAAAAATAGACACGATCAGATAGCTGAGAGGACTTCTAGGTATACAGGAAAGCTAGCCAGTGTCCCTTTATCCCCAGGATCTACCTTCTCAAAGTTTCTGCACGGACCCCCATATTCAATCATCTGGTAGCATCTTGCTGCTGTGTGAGCAGTGAATATTTGAATGTATCCATATAGTGGGCCCCCAAAATAAATTTTACTGGGGGGCCCTAGGTACCCCAGGTCAACACTGCATGACGACCTTATTCTGCAGGTCAATACTACTGCGGTGATACCAAATTTGTATATATATATTTTTTGTCACTACTTTGTCTTTGCATTGCCATTGTTTGACAGCCATAACTTTTATATTTCTGTCTACAGAGCTGTGTTAGGGATTTTTTTTTTGCAGGACGAACTGTGGATTTTATTGGGACCATTTTTCATTCATTTTAATTCTTTTTTTTTTTTTTGGGGGCGGGGGGGGGGGGGCGGGTTACAAAAAAATGGTGAATTTCATGTTTTTATTTTTTTTTTTGTTATGACAACCCCTGTCCAGGAAAAATATTTTTATATTTTAATAGTCTGGACATTATGCGGTGATACACAGATCCATTGAAATGAATGGGTCAGGATTCAGTGCGGGTGCTATGTGTTCACACATTGCACCCGCACGGAAAACTTGCTCGTGTGAAAGGGGCCTTAGTGGGGCTAGAACCTGGGATCTGATCACTCTGCTTTCTGGGCTGTGCCTCGTGCATAGCTTTACAGGCAGTTTACCATGACAGGTAGGCCCCAGGCTGTCATGGCAACCGATCGAAGCCCTGCAACTTTACTATGGTGGCTCTGATCGCAAGGCAGAGGGAGCCCCCTCCCTCTGCCTAACTCCACAGATGCCGCAATCGCTATTGACCGTGCCATCTTCTGGTGCGGTCATTACGGCCAGGTGCTTTCTGCATTATACAGCCGGAGCCTGGAAACAAGATACAGGACTGGAGTGATGGAAGGCCTCACGGCATCCCAACCTTACCGGCCCACCATGATTTCCCCCTGACACAGCCAATGCCCAGTCCACCCATGCAACTAGATATTAGCGGAGATCTGCTCTACATTCTATTGATATTGTACTGGACCTCCTTCCCCAAAAATAAGTGTAATGGATATAAATTCTAATCTAATGGTCATGGTGTTAAAGCAATTTTCCATTAGCTGCGTAGTAATGTCCCAATCCTTTAAATTATCAGAATATTAGCAGTCACTGAGTTATCTAACCATATAAGAGCATGGGGCCACAGGCTGAGTACATTTATACAGGTCACATAGTCCTGCTGATGATGTTCTGCAGCAGCTGAGGTGACCTATTGTTTTCTCCCTTTCACCCCCATATGGGGATCTGGACTGCAAGGGCCACCAGGTCGCTATCTCTATTAGTAGTCTCTGTTCAGAGGTTGCTGACCCAGACGGGTACATGGCACCAAGAGGACAGGCATAAGAGTGATAAGA
The DNA here is from genome assembly GCA_033119425.1 of Bufotes viridis. Taxonomy (NCBI): domain Eukaryota; kingdom Metazoa; phylum Chordata; class Amphibia; order Anura; family Bufonidae; genus Bufotes; species Bufotes viridis. The sequence goes on along the minus strand of CM065594.1, from coordinate 201,135,771 downwards.
GGGCAAGCCAAGGTCAGGATAGGCAAAGTTCGTGCAATGCAGTAAACAGACAGGCAGCACAGGGTCAATAAAACAGGAAGGGATGAAGGAGGTTAAACAAATACAATAGCACACCTTTGCAAGACTAGACAAACTTGGAACCTTTTGCCCTGTAGGGGAAGGCGTGCTATATACCCCAGTGAACACTGCCATTGGCTGGGAACAGATTAAACCGTATTGCACTGTCCCTTTAAGAGCTGGTAACAGTGCATACCCAAAGAGAGAAAGCACCAGGAAACAGGGCACAAGCGACCTGCGGGTATGGAGCAGCAGGGCAGTGAGTACTCTGGCAGCCATGCTTAATGGGAGAGTGGAGATGCCAGTGGGCACAGACAATCAGCATCAACTCTGTATGGGGTTCCTTGTCCCCAAAGAAATTGACATCGCTATAAGGATCATTTTACACGACCACACAATTGACAATATGACAAGTCATTTGCAGCAGGTGTAAACAATCAGCAGCTCATCCCCTCTTCACACGAGGATCCGACAAAGAACCAGTATGCACTTTGCATATTTATTGGATGATTGCAAGGCCTTCTACAAGACCAGTGATCGAGAATCGGTGTTCTCCTGACGATCAACCCAAGTAAAGGGCACTTTAGCCATATAACTTACATATACTGATGATTTAGTTGATGGGAATGACGTCAGTCTTATTTTAGGCCCCTTTCATCTGCGTTTTTCCTTTCCATCCTAGAGTTCCGTCCTCTTGGCTCTAGGACAGAAAGATACTGATCAGGATTATCCCCATGCATTCTGAATGGAGAGAAATCCGTTCAGGATGCATCAGGATGTCTTCTGTTCAGTATGTGAACGTTTTTTGGACATTGACAAAACCGTAGCATGCTGTGGATTTGTCTCCGTCCAAAAATCCGGAAGACATGCCGTAACGCCGGATCCAGAATTAATGCCCATTGAAGGGCATTAATCCGGATCCGGCATTAAGCTAAACGTCGTTTCGGCGCATCGCCGGATCCCACGTTTAGCTTTTGTGAATGGTTACCATGGCAGCCAGGACGCTAAAGTCCCGGCTGCGATGGTAAAGTGTAGTGGGGAGGCCGGGGAGAAGTATACTTACCGTCCGCGCGGGTCCCGAGTCCCGGGGCGCTCCACAATGACGTCAGATCGCCCCATGAGCATGGATAACATGATCGCATGGATCACGTGATCCATGCACGTGGGGCGCTCTGACGTCATTGTGGAGCACCCCAGGAGCTGCACGGACTGTAAGTATCTGCTCCCCTGGCTCCCCACTACTACTATGGCAACCAGGACTTTAGTAGCATCCTGGCTGCCATAGTAACACTGAAAGCATTCAGAATGCTTTCAGTTGTCTTGCGTTGTGACGGATCCGGAGGGCATTTCCAGCGACGGAATTGCACGCTGGATCCACACAACGCAAGTGTGAAAGTACACTGCCACAACTCTCAGATCAGGATTTGCTGTACAAAGGTCATCATAGAGGAAGCAATGGCCATAGACAGGGAGCAACTGTTGTGTATGAGAAGAATACCTAAAGTACTGGGTGCAGGGCTCATTGATGTGTTCTAGAACCTACAACCCCCATTTGTAGTTCCTGGGGTTCTGGAATCAATGTAAAGGTGAAGATCAAAAAAATCAGTAGACCAGATCTATAAACCTAAGCCTGTATTATGTCATGCCATTCATGTATAGAACTGCCGATGATTTGTCCAACCAGTTTGTAAACTTGTCCTGTCTTCGTCTAACCAGATGTCCCTGTGCCTCAGGACTAATAAAATGCACTATACTGGTCGTTTAAGTGGTAGGACCATGTATGAGCAGGCTGAGGAGGAACTTTCATGGAAACAGAGATGTCCATGAAGATAAAGGCTGTCCTAAGGGCTGCCAACAGGAATTTCAGGTCCCAATACAGACAATCCGTCTGATCCCCCACCCCAGCCCTTCTCACGTTCAGCCATAACAGATTTTTACGCGTGGCACAATTTTGTCGCAAAATGACACATCTCAGGCGTGCTCCTTTCTAAAATTCCCCGCTTCCTCGTCAAGCCTTTCGTAAAAAAGTATTGAAACCCTAGATGAGCCAATTTGCGCCACTTTTAAGACAGATTAATAAACCTGGGTCTCTCTGTGCCGCTGTATGCTGCCATCCTGAGGCGATACTTCTAGAGAAGAATACATCATAATACAGCATTACCTTACATGGATAACCTGTGTATAATATCATTGGAGGCACTCAGGGCCTGTATATAAGAGTCTATAACCGCTCTACTACTCTGTATATGGAAGGACCATCTGATGTTTCCTACCTGTATTTATCTCAGTTGGGAGTAAACCTGCAAGTGTGACCCTTTGTAAATGTTCCTAGTGAATATTTACCTCGAAGGTATCATGCACATCATCTTGGTTTGCAAACGGGTCCTCAAAATACAGATAATTTCCATGTGAATTCCACATTTTTCTCACTCCCATTAATAGAAAAGACTATTCTCGTTTGCAGTATGGATCTGACATGTTCTTTAGGCTACATTCACACGACAGTTGTTTTTTGCTGTCCGCAAATCAGGATCCGCAAAAAACACTGAAACGGAAGCCGAGAAAAACAACTGTCGTGTGCATGTAGCCTGAGTTTTTGGAACGTCCACAAGGATCAGCATAAACTTCGGATACGTGCACAGCTCCATAGAAATGAACTGGTCAGTGAGCTGTCCGCAAAACTTGTGGATAGCACATGGATGAATAAAATGGTTATGTGCATGAAGCCTATGGTGACATGCACACGGACGTGTCAGCTACAAGACTGGTAATAGTATGGTGGCCAGTGTCAGGTACTAGACTGGTAATAGTATGGTGGCCAGTGTCAGGTACTAGACTGGTAATGATATGGTGGCCAGTGTCAGATACTAGACTGGAAATGGTATGGTGGCCGATGTCAGGTACAAGACTGGTAATGGTATGGTGGCCAGTGTCAGGTACAAGACTGGTAAAGGTATAGTGGCCAATGTCAGGTACTAGACTGGTAATGGTATGGTGGCCAGTGTCAGGTACAAGACTGGTAATGGTATGGTGGCCAGTGTCAGGTACTAGACTGGTAATGGTATGGTGGCCAGTGTCAGGTACTAGACTGGTAATGGTATGGTGGCCAATGTCAGGTACAAGACTGGTAATGGTATGGTGGCCAGTGTCAGGTACAAGACTGGTAATAGTATGGTGGCCAGTTTCAGGTACTAGACTGGTAATGGTATGGTGGCCAATGTCAGGTACTAGACTGGTAATGGTATGGTGGCCGGTGTCAGGTACTAGACTGGTAATGGTATGGTGGCCAGTGTCAGGTACAAGACTGGTAATAGTATGGTGGCCAGTGTCAGGTACTAGACTGGTAATGGTATGGTGGCCAGTGTCAGGTACAAGACTGGTAATGGTATGGTGGCCAGTGTCAGGTACAAGACTGGTAATAGTATGGTGGCCAGTGTCAGGTACTAGACTGGTAATGGTATGGTGGCCAGTGTCAGGTACAAGACTGGTAAAGGTATGGTGGCCAGTATCAGGTACTAGACTGGTAATGGTATGGTGGCCAGTGTCAGGTACTAGACTGGTAATGGTATGGTGGCCAGTGTCAGGTACTAGACTGGAAATGGTATGGTGGCCAGTGTCAGGTACTAGACTGGTAATGGTATGGTGGTCGGTGTCAGGTAGACTGGTAAAGGTACCTTTCACACTAGCGTTAAAGTTTTCTGGTATTGAGTTCCGTCCTAGGGGCTCAATACCGGAAAAAAAACGCTTCAGTTTTGTCCTAATGCATTCTGAATGGAAAACATTCCGTTCAGTATGCATCAGGATGTCTCCAGTTCAGTCACTTTTATGGTATTTGGCCGGAGAAAATACTGCAGCATGCTGTGGTATTTTCTCCAGCCAAAATTCCGGAACACTTGCTGGAATGCTGGATCCGGAATTAGTTTCCATTGAAATGTATTAATGCCAGATCCGGTACCAAGTGTGCAGACCTTTAAAAATGCAAAAAAAAAATACCGGATCCGTTTTTCCAGATGACACCGGAGAGACTGATCAGGTGTTTCAATGCATTTGTTAGGGTACTTTCACATTTGCGGCATAGCTATCTGGCAGGCTATTCCGGCGGGTGAACAGCCTGGCGGATCCGCCATGCCGCAAGTACCCGCGTACTGCCGTGCTGCGCCGTAGCTCCATCCCCTGCCCCATTATAGTCAATGAGGATGGAGCGGCAGCACGGAACAGCCTGCCGGATAGCTATGCCGTAAATGTGAAAGTACCCTAACGCCCCATTCACACATCCGCAATTGTTCTGCATTTTACGGAACGGAATTGCGTACTCATTCATTTCTATGGGGACACACTATGTCCCGCCCGGATCCACACTTCTGTTCCGCAAAAAAATAGAACATGTCCTATTCTTATCTGCAATTGCGGACAAGAAAAGGCATTTTCTATGAGAGTGCCGGCGATGTGCGGTCCGCAAAATGCGGAATGCACATTGCTGGTGTCCGTGTTTTGCAGATCCGTGGATCTGCAAAACACACACGGACGTGTGAATGGAGCCTTTAGTCTACAAATGCTTTCCGTTTGCACACGGATTTCCGGATCCGGCAGGCAGTTTTGGCGACGGAACTGCCTGCCTGATCCTCACAATGCAAGTGTGAAAGTACCCAAAGAGGCATTCCGTTTTGATCCGTCATAATAGAAGTCTATGGGAATCTTAACAGACCCGTCTGGTTCCACTTTTTCTGCATAATGGAAACCAGACGGATCCGATATGCTTCCCATAGACTTCTATTATGACAGAAAGCAAAATGGAATGCCTTTTAAAGGCTTCTGTTTTAATACAAGTCTATGGCCTCTTTCACATTTGCGTTGTGTGGATCCGGCGTGCACTTCCGTCGCTGGAAATGCCCGCCGGATCCGTCACAACGCAAGACAACTGAAAGCTTTGAAGACTGATCAGTCTTCAATATGCTTTCAGGTTACCATGGCAGCCAGGACGCTACTAAAGTCCCAGCTGCCATAAAAGAAGCGGGGAGCCGGGGGAGAAGTGCGGCGGCCAGGGCGCTCCTCGATGACGTCACCTGGTCCCTGCATCGCATGGATCGCTATGTGAACCATGCGACGCAGGGACTCGGTGACATCATCGAGGACCGCCCCGGCCGCCGCACAGAAGGTAAGTAGCTGCTCCACGCTGCTTTTCTATGGCATACGGGAGTTTAGTAGCGTCCTGGCTGCCATGGTTACCATTCTTAAAAGCTATATGGCGATGCGCCGAAACGACGTTAAGCTTAGCTGGATCCGGATTAATGCACTTTAATGGGCATTAATTCCGGATACGGAGTTACAGCATGTCTTCCAGATTTTTGGACGGAGACAAATCCGCAGCATGCTGCGGTTTTGTCAAAGTCCAAAAAACGTTCACATACTGAATGGATAATCCTGATCAGTTTCTTTCCGTCTTAGGCTGGGTTCACACGAGCGTGTCCGGATGCGTTGCGGATGCGTTCAGTGAAAACTGTGCGATTTCACAGGCAAAGCTATTCAGTTTTGCCTGCGATTGCGTTCGGTTGCTCAGTTTTTTCCGCGCAGGTGCAATGTGTTTTGATGTGTTTTTCACGCGCGTGATAAAAAACTGAAGGTTTACAAACAACATCTCCTAGCAACCATCAGTGAAAAACGCAACGGCCCGCACTTGCTTGCGGATGCAATGCGTTTTTCACGCAGCCCCATTCACTTCTATGGGGCCAGAGCTGCGTGAAAAACGCAGAATATAGAACATGCTGCGATTTTCACGCAACACAGAACTGATGCGTGAAAAACAACGCTCATGTACACAGCCCCATAGAAATGAATGGGTCAGGATTCAGTGCAGGTGCAATGCATTCACATCAGGCATTAGCACCCGTGCAGAAAACTCTCCCGTGTGAATGCAGCCTTAGAGCCCCGAGGACTAACCCCAGGACGGAAAAGAAAAACGGTAGCGTGAAAGAGTCCTCAAGGCAAGCATATGGGATCCATGCATCATGTGTCAGGCGGAATAGATGCAGCACTGTGTGAACACTGTCGGCGCTGTGCAGGGTCACACCCCAGTGTACTCAGCGCTGGAGCCGGAGGATCCTCCTACCAGTGACACAGCCCGGAAATAGGAAAGCCCTGTGTGTGCGCCTCCTGTGTGACATGGGCACCGGGATTGGTACCTGCGGCGTATAGACTGATGGGCGCGGGGACTGGCGGGGACTGAGCAGAGACAGGCGGCTGGCAGAGCAGGATCCCGGGGCTGCGGGCGGACGTTACCGGTGAGTGGCATGGCTGTCATTGCGCTTGTGTACAGGCTCCTCCACCGTCACTTTGCCATCTCTACACTGACAGTTACTGCCCCCTCTGTAGACGACTTGTGCCAGCCTGGCACTGAGCTTTCTCTGCCATATACATAGCGAGCTACGGGGCAAAGCTGGAGACACCTGTTCTCCCGATGGATGGGGTCCCTGCCTCTGTCCTGCAGCTGCTGCCAGCACTGAGCCGACCCCCTGTATGTCCGTGTGGAGTAGTCAGGTAGTCAGGCTCTGACAACCAGGAGGTGTGTTTAGGTTTGTGTTTTTATTTTTCCCAAATGTCAACTTCGCCTTTGTATTATATACTATTCTATACTATATTTGTATTATACAGTATTATTTCCTATATTTGTGTTATACAAAATGTATTATATTATATACTAGGTTATACATTATGTATTCTATACTATATTTCTGTTATGCAATATGTATTATTTACTATGTTATACAATATGTATTATATACTATGTTATACAATATGTATTATATACTATGTTATACAATATGTATTATATACTATATGTTATACAATATGTATTATATACTATATGTTATACAATATGTATTATATACTATGTTATACAATATGTATTATATACTATGTTATACAATATGTATTATATACTATGTTATACAATATGTATTATATACTATGTTATACAATATGTATTATATACTATATGTTATACAATATGTATTATATACTATATGTTATACAATATGTATTATATACTATATGTTATACAATATGTATTATATACTATATGTTATACAATATGTATTATATACTATGTTATACAATATGTATTATATACTATATGTTATACAATATGTAATATACTATATGTTATACAATATGTATTATACTACTATGTTATACAGTATGTATCATATACTATATGTTATACAATATGTATTATATACTATGTTATACAATATGTATTATACTATATGTTATACAATATGTATTATATACTATATGTTATACAATATGTATTATATACTATGTTATACAATATGTATTATATACTATGTTATACAATATGTATTATATACTATGTTATACAATATGTATTATATACTATATGTTATACAATATGTATTATACTATATGTTATACAGTATGTATTATATACTATATGTTATACAGCAGGGCTTGACAAATTTCCTTGGAATCTAGGAGCCAGCTAAAAAAGTTAGGAGCCAGGCGGAGCCGCGTCATAAAGCTCCCAATAGATGCCCCCATAGTGCTCCCCCCACTTCTCTATAGAGCCCCCAATAATGCATGCCAGTACATAGGGCCCCCAGTAGATGCCCCCATAGTGTTCCTACCCCTGTTTTCCATAGTGCCCCCCATAATGTGCGAGTATATAGGGCCCCCCATAATGCTTACCCTTTTCAATAGGTTATATGACACGTCAGATGCTGCCAGCGTCTAAGTGATCGCCACTTGCGGCCGCCATGACATGTGGAAACCCTTACAAGGATTACAGGGTCCGGAGGGGAGGGCAGAGGGGTCCGGAGGGAGGGCAGAGGGGTCCGGAGGAGAGGGCAGAGGGGTCCGGAGGAGAGGGCAGAGGGGTCCGGAGGAGAGGGCAGAGGGGTCCGGAGGAGAGGGCAGAGGGGTCCGGAGGAGAGGCAGAGGGGTCCGGAGGAGAGGGCAGAGGGGTCCGGAGGAGAGGGCAGAGGGGTCCGGAGGGCAGGGCAGAGGGGTCCGGAGGGCAGGGCAGAGGGGTCCGGAGGGGCAGGGCAGAGGGGTCCGGAGGGCAGGGCAGAGGGGTCCGGAGGGCAGGGCAGAGGGGTCCGGAGGGGCAGGGCAGAGGGGTCCGGAGGGCAGGGCAGAGGGGTCCGGAGGAGCAGGGGCAGAGGGGTCCGGAGGGGAGGGCAGAGGGGTCCGGAGGGGAGGGCAGAGGGGTCCGGAGGAGAGGGCAGAGGGGTCCGTCTTGTCAATCTCTTTCCCCCTTGTCATTCACTTTCTCTCACCCCCTTGTCATTCACTCCCCCTGTCATTCACTTTCTCCCCCTCCCCTTGTCATTCACTTTCTCCCTCCCCCTTGTCATTCACTTTCTCCCCCTGTCATTCACTTTCTCCCCCCTGTCATTCACTTTCTCCCCCCTGTCATTCACTTTCTCCCCCTGTCATTCACTTTCTCCCCCTGTCATTCACTTTCTCCCCCCTTGTCATTCACTTTCTCCCCCTTGTCATTCACTTTCTCCCCCTTGTCATTCACTTTCTCCCCCCTTGTCATTCACTCTCTCCCCCTTGTCATTCACTTTCTCCCCCTTGTCATTCACTTTCTCCCCCCTTGTCATTCACTTTCTCCCCCTTGTCATTCACTTTCTTCCCCCCTCTTGTCATTCACTTTCTTCCCCTTGTCATTCACCTTCTCCTCTTCCTCCTCTGCCTCTAGTGTAGCGTGGCCGAGCTTTGTATAGTCCCACGGGTACAGGAGCTTTAGTTTCCTGTACCCGGGCGGACTGACAGGAAGTGCACACTGTGTGCGCACTTCATGTCAGTCCGGCCGGGTACAGGAGACAAATGCTCCTGTACCGCGGACCATACAGGGCTCGGCCACGCTACAATGAGGAACTGACAGGAGGGAGCGCTAAGCGCTTCCCTCCTGTCAGTCCCTCTCTTCATGCTGTGCCCGGGCGGTGCGCCCTCATGGACGCGCCAGCCCGGGCAGTGCTGCAGCCGCCTGAGGCTCTATACAGAGCGCTCGGGCGGCTGCAGCATGAAGGGGGCCGGCGCTCCTAGTCCGCGCCGGACCCTGCGCCCGGGCACCTGACAGAACGGGCTGACAACTACCCAGGCGCCAGGACCAATTTCCTGGTCGCCATGGCGACCTGGCGCCTGGGATTTGTCGAGCCCTGTTATACAGTATGTATTATATACTATGTTATACAATATGTATTATATACTATGTTATACAATATGTATTATATACTATATGTTATACAATATGTATTATACTATATGTTATACAGTATGTATTATATACTATATGTTATACAGTATGTATTATATACTATATGTTATACAATATGTATTATATACTATGTTATACAATATGTATTATATACTATGTTATACAATATGTATTATATACTATATGTTATACAATATGTATTATACTATATGTTATACAGTATGTATTATATACTATATGTTATACAATATGTATTATATACTATGTTATACAATATGTATTATATACTATGTTATACAATATGTATTATATACTATATGTTATACAATATGTATTATATACTATATGTTATACAATATGTATTATATACTATGTTATACAATATGTATTATATACTATATGTTATACAATATGTATTATATACTATGTTATACAATATGTATTATATACTATATGTTATACAGTATGTATTATATACTATATGTTATACAATATGTATTATATACTATATGTTATACAATATGTATTATATACTATGTTATACAATATGTATTATATACTATGTTATACAATATGTATTATATACTATGTTATACAATATGTATTATATACTATATGTTATACAATATGTATTATATACTATATGTTATACAATATGTATTATATACTATATGTTATACAATATGTATTATATACTATGTTATACAATATGTATTATATACTATATGTTATACAATATGTATTATATACTATATGTTATACAATATGTAATATATACTATGTTATACAATATGTATTATATACTATATGTTATACAATATGTATTATATACTATATGTTATACAATATGTATTATATACTATATGTTATACAATATGTATTATATACTATATGTTACACAGTATGTATTATATACTATATTAGTCTTATTGAATATACCAATAAATCAGGCAAAATAAAACGCAATCTACCCAGGCAAAGCCGACTAAATTATGAAAACCAATAAAAAAGACGAAATCAGGAATTATATAAATCAATACATCTTTATTCATAATTGTAATAATCATGATAAAATCACATAGTTAAAAAAAGATTTGATCTGTGGTGGTACATAGAATACACAAAGCCTATAACGAAAGCAGGGAACATACACAGACGGATAAGTTAATATTTAGTATCTAATGCGTGTACCTGGCAGAATAATGTAGAACTAGAAACAGCTAATAAAGTGCGAGTGCAATAAAACTAAACACATAGCCATGGGCCGAATAAAAACGTCAGGTGCCTAAATAATATATAACGTAGGGGGAAGTTGCTGCATCCCATCAATGGGCTCGCAGCGGCATCCGGCGCCCGACACCGCCCCCCTTCCACGAGTCCATCCCTCTAAACAGGCATCCTCAAACTGCGGCCCTCCAGCTGTTGTAAAACTACAACTCCCACAATGCCCTGCTGTAGGCTGATACCTGTGGGCTGTTCAGGCATGCTGGGAGTGGTAGTTTTGCAACATCTGGAGGGCTGCAGTTTGAGGATGCCTGCTCTAAAATAAACACAACATAAATTTAGAATAACACCCAGTATAATACGTAAATCGGTTAAATAGTTACACATCTCCCTGCCTACCTACTCCGACATAGTTGTAAACCCCACGGGGTAATTCAATACAATTTGTAAATTATTACAATTATGGAATAAAGGTTAATTGATATAATTCCTGGTTTCAGAATTTTTTTGGTTTTCATCTTTTTGAATATATTAGCTTTTTGAAATCCGCCATATTGAATTCAGCTCAGGTTTTTCCAGTGGGAATAGGGTCATGTGATATATCAGTCTTGGCTACAATTTACTCAGAAACACACTGGAAGTGTCAGTTTTGACCCATCTTTTCCTGTTTAGGAGTAAAGTGAGATCACAATTTCCTAAAGTGCTTTATATACCGTGTTCTATGTGTCCACCATTCTGCTGGATGCACGTGGTTAAATGTTTAATCCAGTCCTTGTGAACACAGTGAAGAACCGCTGGGGATACTTCACAGCACTGTAGGATTCTCCATTTCATTGGGTATTGTTATGCATACACACGTTGCTGTGGCTGTACGCATATGGCTGGATGTGCAGTTCCTTGGGCACTGTATTGGGCATAGAGGTCGGTCAGAATGGCCCCTAAAGTTCGCCAAATTTAACGTCTTTGGACTTTTGTCTCTGGGGTCAGTTAAAGTCCTCTGTGTGTGCGGAAAAAATACACAATATGGCTCACCTGAAATGGTGAATCCTACAGTGCTGTGAAGTATCTTCTGCGGTTCTTCATAAAGACTGGATTAAACGTTTAAGCTTGTGCATCTGGCCCCCTCACATGACCCCCTTCCCAAAATGGTGGCTGAAAACTATTCCACCACCAAATAATGCAGCCTCCCTGTCTATTAATACTTAAGTCATTTTTCTACATATCACACCTGTTAAAAGGGTGTGTCCTGACTTTTGCCTCACCCTGTATACGGTATTTGTGTTACACAGTATCTATTATATTGTTATACATTTGTGTTTTATAATACATATCTTTGGATATTTTTTATATTTATTATACTATTATATACTTGTTTTATGTGTAAATTTATATAAGACATAACAATTGCATAATAGTATAATACACATAAGGCTTCGTTCACATCACCGCTCAGCCTTTCCGTCCTCCTGCTCCGTTTAGCCACATAACTGACACCAAACGGAGCCCTAAGGACCCCATAGACTATAATGGGGTCTGTTATGTGTCTGCTCAGAAGAAGATTTTTAAGTGGAGACAAAAGTTGTGCATGCTGGACTTTTGTCTCCGCTTAAAAATCATCTTCTGAGCAGACACATAACGGACCCCATTATAGTCTATGGGGTCCTTAGGCTCCGTTCGGCTCAGTTATGAGCCTTCTTTGTCCTTTCCAAAGAACTGAAAGGCTGAACGGTGATGTGAACGAAGCCTAACAAATATAAAATACATAGAAGACAAACATATCACAATAAAATATAGAACACATATTTCTAACAATACTATAATACATATCAGACAAATATATTTCGACACAAATATATTTCGACACAATTCTAACATTTTTGGCTCTATAAACCACCACAATGGATTTGAAATGAAACGAACAAGATGTGCTTTAACTGCAGACTGTCAGCTTTAATTTGAGGGTATTTCCATGCAAATACGGTGTAGGAATTACAACAGTTTGCATATGTGCCTCCCACTTGTTACGGGACCAAAAGTAATGGGACACAATAATCATAAATCAAACTTTCACTTTTTAATACTTGGTTGCAAATCCTTTGCAGTCAATTACAGCCTGAAGTCTGGAACGCATAGACATCACCAGACGCTGGGTTTCATCCCTGGTGATGCTCTGCCAGGCCTCTACTGCAACTGTCTTCAGTTCCTGCTTGTTCTTGGGGCATTTCCCCTTCAGTTTTGTCTTCAGCAAGTGAAATGCATGCTCAATCGGATTCAGGTCAGGTGATTGACTTGGCCATTGCATAACATTCCACTTCTTTCCCTTATAAAACTCTTTGGTTGCTTTTGCAGTATGCTTTGAGTCATTGTCCATCTGCACTGTGAAGCGCCGTCCAATGAGTTCTGAAGCATTTGGCTGAATATGAGCAGATAATATTGCCCGAAACACTTCAGAATTCATCCTGCTGCTTTTGTCAGCAGTCACATCATCAATATTATTAATGCCCTCTGTGCCCCCTCCACAGTAATAAAGCCCTCAGTGCCGCCTCCATAGTAATAAAGTCCTCTGTGCCCACCCCATAGTAATAAAGCCCTCAGTGCCCCCTCCATAGTAATAAAGTCCTCTGTGCCCCCTCCATAGTAATAAAGTCCTCTGTGCCCACCCCATAGTAATAAAGTCCTCTGTGCCCCCTCCATAGTAATAAAGTCCTCTGTGTCCCCTCCATAGTAATAAAGTCCTCTGTGCCCCCTCCATAGTAATAAAGTCCTCTATGCCCCCAGCAGAGTAGTAATGTCCTCTGTGCCCCCTCCATAGTAATAAAGTCCTCTGTGCTCCCTCCATAGTAATAAAGTCCTCTGTGCCCCCTCCATAGTAATAAAGTTCTCTGTGCCCCCTCCATAGTAATAAAGACCTCTATGCCCCCTCCATAGTAATAAAGTCCTCTGTGCCCCCTCCATAGTAATAAAGTCCTCTGTGCCCCCTCCATAGTAATAAAGTCCTCTGTGCCCCCTCCATAGTAATAAAGTACTCTGTGCCTCCTCCATAGTAATAAAGTCCTCTGTGCCCCCTCCATAGTAATAAAGTCCTCTGTGCCCCCTCCATAGTAATAAAGTCCTCGGTGCCCCCTCTGTATTAAAAACAAAAAAACACAGTAACTACTCACCTTGTCCCGTTCCTGAAGCTCACAGTCCTCTCTTCCCTGCAGGCACAGATCGCTCTGCAGCACTGTGTGGGCGGAGCTTATGCAGATTACCAGACTTCAGGCTCCGCCCACACATGTCGGCAGCATGATCTGTGCCCGCAGGCTGAATGGTGGAGCAGGGAGAAGTCTTCATGCTTCACCATTCAGAGCGTGGCCGGCCTGAAGGAGGGGAGGAGCGCGGGGAGCTGAGCGGTGAGTGACAGGACTGGGCTCCAGCAATGGGCGCTTCCATCTGTATTGATGGAAGTGCTCATTGCTTCTGGCAGCTGTGCTGTGGGCCCCGGAACTTGCCTGGGTATGCCGGGTGCTGACGCCGGCCTTGTCAATATGAATACATTGAAGCACTCAAGTGCTTGAGATAAGAATACCTCTACAACCTGTTGTTCAAGGTCTGGATGTAGAAGGTAAAGCAGGGGGTATACAGTCTACCATCAGGGCCGGCGCGTCTTATAAGCGGACTAGGCCGTCGCGTAGAGCGCCCCTTGGGAAGGGGCGCTGCTAGGAGCGCCGGCCCCGCCTCATGCTGTAGCCGCCCGAGCACTCTGAATGGAGCCTCTGGCGGCTGCAGCACTGCCCGGGCTGGCGCGTCCATGAGGGCGCACCGCCCGGGCGCAGCAAGAGGAGAGGAGCTGACAGGGGGGAAGCGCTCAGCGCTCCCTCCTGTCACTCCATTGTAGCGTGGCCAAGCCCTGTATGGTCCGCGGGTATAGGGAGCATCTGTCTCCTGTACCCGGCCGTACTGACATGAAGTGCGCACACAGTGTACCCGTGTACTCCTGTACCCGTGGACCATAAAGAGCTCGACCGCGCTACACCAGAGGTAGGGGGATGACAAGGAGGGGGGTGAAGAATGACAAGAGGGGGAGAGAATGACAAGGGGTGGGGAGTGAAGAATGAAAAGGGAGGAGAGAATGATGAGGGGGAGTGAAGAATGACAAGGGGGAGTGAATGACAAGAGGGGGGAGAGAGAGAACTGGCGTTAGTTAAAGGGGTTCTGCAGTTTATTTAAACTGATGATCTATCCTCTGGATAGATCATCAGCATCTGATCGGCAGGGGTCCGACACCCGGGACCCCGCCGATCAGCTGTTTGAGAGGGCAGCGGTGCTGGCAGTAGTCCCTCGGCCTTCTTGCTGTTTACCGCAGGCGCAGTGACGTCACGACTAGTATCACTGGCCTTGGCGGGGTTAAGCTCTGTTCACTTGAATGAAGCTTAGCCCCACCCAGGCCAATGATACTAGTCGTGACGTCACTGCGAGAAGGCTGAGGCGCTACTGCCAGTGCCGCTGCCTTCTCAAACAGCTGATTGGCGGGGGTCCCGTGTGTCAGACTCCTGCCGATCAGTTTAAATAAACTGCAGAACCCCTTTAATATGGCAGATCATATGGGTGGGGCATTCTGATGTCACATGGGGGGGGCGGCAAACTTTTCTTTTGCCTAGGGCGGCAAAAATCCTTGCACCGGCCCTGTCCACCATGCATATATACTGTACATACCGTACATGAAGCAGCCGCCGGGTCACTGCGCACAGTGCTTCAACTTCCAGCGGCTGCTTCATTAATTATTATCACAGGGATCGCAGGTCAGTGAATGTGGGAGCATTAGATAAATGTGATGTTAACTCCAAGACTCCTTCTGCCCAGCCTTCTGCCCACCAGGGAAGCATGGGAGGCAGAAGCACAGCGCCTGCACAGCCCGCCTCCCCTTTTCTAATAGGAGACGATGGCCCTTAGCAACGCTCATTTGACAGAGTGCTGCTAAGGGCCATTTCAGCCCCAGTTTTTTACCAAAAATAAACGTTTTGGCTAAATAAGGTCTATTGCAAAAATGTTACCTATTACTAGCCCTACACTTTAGCAAAAAAATAAAATATAAATATATGACAGTTATCCTTTAAATATTGATGACCTATCAATAATTGGTTGGTGACGGTCCGACTCCTGGCACCCCTACTGATCAGCTTTGGAAGAGGCCGCAGCCATGCTTTGGGCTGCTCAGTCCCTTTAAATTGAATGGGATTGAGCTGCAGTACCAAGCACAGCTACTAACCAATGCACGGCGCAATGTACTTTACCTATCAGACCTGGAGTATAAGGCATCAATATTTAAATCCTGAAAAACCGTACCCTAGACTAGGTAGGACTGAGAAGTGCTCTATGTAGGGTGACTTCATCTGAAGAATGAGCACATCCACACTGATCTTTTATGTTTATCCTGCGGCTTATGGAAACTTGTGCTCACACGACACCCTTTGTAAGACTATTTAGCCATATGGACATCATAAATGAGGATCCTGTGATCAGGACCTTCTCTATTGGCCAGAGCAGAGAGTCGGTAATGAAGAGCACACAGTCACGTTGAACTTGTTAGGTTGGAACTTGGTGGAGAACATATTATAATTAGAGATGAGCGAATTTCATGTTATGAAATTCGTTCAAGCTTTGTTTGGTGGTAAAAGCAGAATTGCGCTATGGATTCCGTTACCACGGACCATAACGCAATGTCATGATGGAATGCATAACGGATTGCCTTTAGAGGCATTCCGTTATTCATTCCGTCATAATAGAAGTCTATGGCCTGCATAACAGATCCGTCCCATTTCCGTTATGCAGTAGAGGACTCCCCTGAATAACGGAAACAGGACGGATCTGTTATGCAGGCCATAGACTTCTATTATGACAGAATGAATAACGGAGTGCCTCTAAAGGCAATCCGTTATGCGTTCCGTCATGGTCCGTGGTAACATAATCCATAGCGCAATTCTGCTTTTACCACCAAACGAAGCGTGAACGAATTTCAAAATATGAAATTCACTTATCTCTAATTATGATAATCTCTATTTCTGTATCCACAACTGACGAACCCCAGGAGGACGGCGACCAATGTGCCTAGAAATCTGGTGTGGTCTCCAAGGTGCTTCGCTCATTTTCTATTGGTGTCCGTATTGCAGATGACTGAAATAAAATTCCTGGACTGGTCTAACTGGCCCCTAAAACACAAAAAGGTTTTTGTCCATCCCTGACCGTGATAATACATTTGATTAACAGGTGTGCAGCCCACTGCTTTATCCAAATTGGGATGTACGTACATCGGTATGTTTAATTGTGTTGTATACACATAATGAGACAATTTTGTATGTTTTTTATATAACTATATTTTAAGTGTTTACAATTTTTTAGATATATTGGGATCTTGAATAAATCATCAATAAGAAACATAATGATCTATACTTCCATATATTATCCAGAGATTTGAGTGCCCCCCAAATTTCCATTTTCGTATCTATCTATGTATGATTATTTTTGGGCTTAGGGTTTTGCCCTTGGAGAGAGCACCTCTTCCAGACTATACCTGTTTGGTGAGCCACTGATACTACGATTTATTATTCAAAAGTGCTGAATCTCCTTAAAGTGAGGTGGTGCTAGAGAGTTGAATGACGCATGTTCATCCCTGGCAGTAATGCTGCAAGGCTGGTTCATTACAAGGCACAGTTTTTCTGTATGCGAGAGGGAGGTCCTTCTAATATACTATGTGTGTCAGTCCGTTTCCAACATGTTGGCTTTCTGTCAATGAACCGGAAAGGTTGTTTACATCCAGAGCCTCAGATCCGGATCATTTCGTGCTGGCGTTCACAGCTCATTACAGAGTACAGAGTATGTTTACATGGTGTGTACACGGAAATCTCTTGAGCTTTGTTGTATAACTACTGGTTTTCTTGCAGGATGATTGTTCTTGTTCTCATGAGAAGACAAACTCACTCCAAAAGCAGCACAGACCCTTCCAGCTTTTCATATAGTGGAGCCTGGTCTAGACTGGTGAATGTTCATCGCTGCCCCAGGGCACTGCCACCTCCCGTCTGGCCTGCATAATGCAATAGAGGGAAGATGTAATCAGTTTATCCGCACACACAGATGGCGTTTGCCGCTGATAGACGTGTTGTCCCCTGGCTCTGTCTTACCTGCGTCATCTCCATGCACTTCTCAATTAACCTTATCAATGACAGGGGACAGCATGTACAGCAGTGTAATATTGGTATTGTTAGTGAAGTGCATCGCCTGAAGTATAAGCGCAGTGCATCTACAGGCTATAGGTCATGACAGTATATAACGGTAGTGCCTAGTGCACTATATGGTCAAGCCACGATGCTGCGTAGTCACTAGGTCTGTGTTCTGGGACTAGCTTCTAAACATTTTCCTTGTGACATGTGTACCTTTTGCTTCTCATTCGCACTTTATTGTATCTACATCTGTCCATCCATCCATCATACTGGGTGTAGGAATCTGAATACCCATAATATCTGTACCGTTGTTTACTGAATGATTTGTGAGGCGAGACAGTTGGCTTTCATTTCACTCTGATATTTTCCCTTTTATCTCCCAGTAAGTATTGAGCTTCTTCCTTCTGTATCATGGATGACTCCCTTGTTCGAGAGAACATTGGCCTGATGCCATACCTGGTGGCTGCATCTCAGATCCTAGGGGTGGCGGTACTAGCCATTACAGGGACTTGGCTATCGCAGTACAGAGGTGGATTTTCCTGGGATGGCTCCGAGCAATTTAATGTCCACCCCCTTTGCATGGTGCTGGGAATGGTCTTCTTGTGCGGTGATGGTGAGTAAAGAACGATATGGGATGAGGTTTTATGTTTCGACATTTGGAGGAAGTTGGGTAAACACATTAGCGACTGAAGTGTAAAGTTCATTGTAGGAAATGTGATCTCATGACTGTCTGGGTGCTGTACCTCTCACCAGGAGAGATCCCTAGACCCAGTATGATGCCTGGCAACTTGTTTTCTTTCCATAGCGCTGCTGGTGTTTCGAGTTTTCAGACATGAAACTAAAAAAGCAACCAAGATTCTCCATGGCGTGTTGCATATTCTGGCGCTGATCATATCTCTTGTAGGTAGGTGTGACATTCTGCATGGAGATGTCTTGTGTAATTTGTATGTCTTATACATTTCATACTGTAAGGTCCTACCAGAACGTCATATTTCTAGGGCACTTTTCTGTTGTGTCCAGTTGGGCAGAATTTTAGTAAAGTGTTCAAAATGTTTTTGGTTTTTTTAAATCAACGTGCACCTCACCGATTCCCCCCCCCCCCCCTCACTGTTGTTCTGATGCTTACCAGATCCCCAGTGTCCTCCACTTAATTGTCCAAGCTCAGCCTATTCTAGCCAATCACTGGTGGGGACCAGCCTCAGTCAGTAATTGGCTGAGCCATGATTTCCTATGTGTTGAACTTGTACCAGAAAGTGGAGACTACTGGGGACCTGGTGAGCTTCACAAGGACAGTGACAGGGGATCGGTGAGGAAAGCATCAGTTTTTTTTTAATGTTTTTACACTATTCTGAGCCATTTAGTATAAACTTTGCCCTGCTGGACAACCCCTTTAAATCACGATTCTGCTTAAAGTTGCCCCTTCCTCCTTTCACACTGTAAGCCTGGCACTTCCTCCTGAGATAGACACATGATGAGTTCTATTTCTTGTGACATCCACGTTATTTATCGGTCACATACTTGCCGCTGGCTGTATTCTGACCTTGACATAACAAGTCAATCTAATTTCAAGACTCTTAATTGTCACAGAGCAGATGTGTTTCTACATAAATGGTGGGGGGGGGGGTTTAGCTGTTGAGTATTGCTCCTCCATAAAGCAGGCAAAGGGGTGATGAATAAATTACAGTGTGTCTCCAATTATTAACGTTTCCACCAGAGAACAGCAGAATTAATCATTTTTTTGTTAATAAAATTAAAGGAGTTGTGTCACTCATATATCCCGCCCAACAGATATCACCGTTCTATCACTTTCCCCAAATACCACCATTTATCAAAACTGCCTTATTCTAAAATGATTAGTAGTCTACCATTGCACCCTGTGGCAAATCAGTTTTGATATTCAGTTGATGTAGGTTAGGTCCTGCATTGGAGCCTTGTAATGTAGGATGTAGGAAGTGTCATTGGTAAGAACAAGGGGAGTGGTTAGTGTCACATGTCCTGCTGATGTCAGGACACATCTCACTGTCCTAAGGCATGATGGAACAGCAGTCACATGACAAAACCAGGAAGTAGGATTCAAGCATGGGGATAAGAGAAAACAAGGGGGAATTGGAGTAATTGATGAAAATACACTTTAGAGTGAAAAGTAGTTTGTGGCACAATCCCTTTAAGCTAATGACCTATATATCAACCATTGGGATATATGGATTGGAAACCCTATCATTTAGATGGAACAGAGCTTTGGTGTTCTGTAGCAAACATATGGGGCAGCAAAGCCTTAGGCCCCATTCACATGTACATAGTGTGTTGCGGATCCGCAACACACCTTGCTGCCAGCCCCATAGAGATGCCTATACTTGTCCACAATCGCGGGCAAGAATAGGACATGCTCTATATTATTGTGGAGCCGCCGGCCGGAAGATCGGCGGCGCTTCGCAAATGTGGATGCGAGAGCACAGTGTGTGCTCTCCGCATCCATCACGTCCCTATTCAAAATGAATGGGTCCGCACCCGTTCCGCAGATTTGCGAAACGGGTGCGGACGAACATTGCGGACGTGTGAATGGGGCCTAAATGTGAGATCCTGTTTTATTTTAATCTAAAACATTCTTTGCTGTTCCATTCATTCTATATGGGACTCTTGGAGATAGCCAAGTACAGCGCTCTGCTATCTCTGAAGTCACATGCCCAACTACTGCTCCATTCATATAAGGATGGGGGGCGGCAGAAAAACTGCTTTCTCATGCTCAGGGATTGGGCCTGATTATCAGACACTTCTGCAAGTTGAAGTGTTTACACCGTAGTGTTAATACATTTAACAGAATTTAAAGGGTTTTCTGGGACTTGGATATTGATTATCTATTATCAGGATAGGTCATCAATTTCAGGCTGGTGAGCGTTCGACACCCGCCACCTCTGCTGATCAGACGTTTTCGAAAGCCACCGGCCAGAAACTACACAGTGGATGGAAGTCCCGATCCACTATGTAGTTTCTGGCACCTGCGTACTGCATGTCAGCAAACATTCACTTGAATGGGAACTGCCTGTACAGTGGATGGAGCCTCCTTTTTTCGGCTCCATCCACTGCTTCCTGAAACGGCTAATCGTGGGGGTGCCGGGTGACTTCTACTGATCTGAAATTGATGACCTATTCTGAGAAAATCTCTTTCTATGAGATTTGGAGCTCTCTATCAGAAACTTGAACTGTGACCACAATGAAGATAAATTAAGGGCGCGTTCACACAGTCAGTGTTTGGTCAATGATTTTTCATTAGTAAACTGGAATACAGGTCAAAAAAACACAGACCAGGTACAAATCATTCCGTTATACCATGTCTGTGTAGGCTGTATTTCAGATTTTTACGGGCAATCACTGATCAAACACTGACTGTAAAAGTGGCCTAAGGAATGGATCAGCACACAATATCGGATGATCTACTGATGATAACCCATTCATGTGTACATTATCAAAGCAGTTGTCCCTCATCCTGAAGTTTGGTTTATGGAATAGGATTGTTTCTGTTTTTGTACACAGGAATCATCGCTGTATTCCAGTACCACAAGAAGAAAAACATCAATGACATGTACAGTCTGCACAGCTGGCTGGGCATCACCACATTCACACTCTACATCCTGCAGGTACTCCTCTCCTCACCATGCCGTCTTTTACTGGAGTTACTCTATAAGGCCTGTTTCACACTTGCGTTGTTGTTTTCCGATATTGAGATCCGGCAGAGGATCTCAATACTGGAAAAAGACCTTTCTGTGTTGTCCCCATGCATTCTGAATGGAAAGAGGATGTCATCAGGATGTCTTCAGTTCCGTCAGCATTCCGTTTTGTGACCGGACACAAAACTGCTGCAAGCTGCGGTTTTGTGTCCGGTCATAAAAACGGATCCAGCACTGAAAACAATGTAAGTCAATGGTGACGGATCCGTTTTTAGGAGCTTGAAAAACTGGATCCGACACCCATTGACTTTCAATGTATTTAGTGCTGGATGAGTTTTTATCCGTTTTGACTTCACACAACTGCATCCTGAACAGATGCATCCTGATGCGCAAAATCAAAACGGATCCGTTTAATGCCGGTAACAATGCAAGTATGAAAGTAGCCTGAGCAGTTAGGTAGGGAGTTGTCAAATAGGTAGTAGTGAAGATGAGAACATATTTGTAAAGGTAAGGACCATTAGAGGAGCATTCTTCTAGCAGACTACGAAGTCATTTCCATTCTCGTCTCTGTACAGGTTGTGTGTATTTGTTGTCAGCGTTGGCATATGACTAACTTGGCTCTGAATCCAGTCACATGTACATGTGGAACAAGGGTAAGGCTGGTGTCACACACAGCTTTTTATTTAGCCAAAGCCAGGAGAGGGTTGGAAAAGAATGAGAAATACAAGACAAGGACTTCTCTACTTCTCCTTACTGCTAGATCCACCTCTGGCTTTGGTCACAAAAAGCTGTGTGTGATACCATCCTAACAGATGCTTCAGTGTCTCCAGTTTATCACTAGTTACTTTCTGATGACCTCTTCCTTTGCTGGCTGGATTTTGTAGACCTTCTGTATAACTGTGTCTATTTATTCTTCTTTCTTCAGTGGATCCTTGGCTTCGTTATGTTCTTTTTGCCTGGTGTGGGTTTTGCATACAAGAATCGCTTTAAGCCGTTACATGTCTTCCTGGGTTTAAGTCTACTGCTGAGCACCATTGCCACATGCTTGCTTGGCCTCACAGAGAAAATGCTGTTTTCATTACCGTAAGTATCCACGGTGTAACCCACCCGTCATCTACACACCCACACACTGTACAGAAGTCATGTCTACACTGGTGTGTGCTTTGTATATGTGTTGAGGCCCTTTCACACAAGCTAACAACAATTATCGGGGGGGAATGTGTTTGTACAAATCCTCGTTTCCATCAATTGCTCTGTGTAGAGGTAACTATGATCACTCGACGGACAATCAAACGCCCATTTGTTTAGTGATCACATCTTTTATGTGGCACATAAGATCCTCATTTGTCGGCAGCACATCATCCTGTGTAAATGTAAAGCGACTACCAGCAAACAGTAGAAACTGGGCACGAGGGATGGCTGTAGCGACCATCCATGATTTACACAGAGGAGATAATTGCCACATGTAAATGCGAATACCGAGCAGGCATTGATCGGGAACAGTCATAAGAACATTTGTTTTTGATCATTGCCCCCGCTCTCACCCATATAAAAGCCTTTACTCCAGTCCTCAAATAGCCCCAATTTAAGGATTTCCCATGTAGACAACACCCATCAGGATCACTGGTGGACTGACCCTTGTTAGATCACCCCCGCAGTGTTAAAGTGTATGGTCAGTACATGTATATGAATATTAGGAGTTAGTTATATATTGTAATTGGAGGACTGGATGAAGAGTGTAAGGTTGGGTAAGAACACATTTAAGGCTGTGGACAGCTCCGGGCCAATTTTTTTTGCACGCATTTTATGTTAAAAAAATAATAATTTTTTCAATAGCTTTTTTAATTAAAAATATTCAGCTGTTTTTGATAAACAAAGGTTAAAAAACAGTATCACTTCTCAGTTCCATCAGCTGACGGCTCATGTGAAGCGTTATCTCTGATCTCCCAACCTCTCCAAACAATGGCTGAACTCTTATCAAATTGATAAGAATATGGTTTTATGAGGTCAGGAGATCAGAGATAAGGCTTCACAGATTTTTTTTATTCTTGTGTCTCAAAAAAAGCTGAACGTTTTTAATAAAGACCAATTGAATAAACGTATTTTTAGCCCAAAATGAGTAAAATGCAATAAAAAAAATTGACCCAAAGGTGTCCATGGCCTTTAAGGAGCAGAATAAATGAATACTATTGATAACATTGAAACCAATGTGCCATACATAAGTCCAAACTTACTTCATGTTTCATAAGAAGGCCTCATTCACACGAACGTTAGCTGCCCATGCTTGTTCTGCAATGCACTGGCACGGCTGTATGAATCCTGTATTGCCGGCCGGCGCAGACCCATAGACTATATATGGCAAAATAGGAAATGTCCTATATTTTGCGGTGCTAAGGTACGGACCCAAAAGCCAATGGAAGCGTTTCCGTGGGCTTCAGATCCGTGCCTCCGCTCTGCATCTTGTGGACCCATTCAAGTCAGTGGGCCTGTATCTGTAATACGGAATTCACACTGCCTCTGTCAGTATATTGCGGACCCGCCATTTGCGGGCGGCTTACAGTCGTGTGAATGAGGCCTAATATTGAGTTACGGTCTGTAATTTATAGCTGCCTTCACAATCTTAAAGGCGCCATAACTGAGACCAGTCAGCTTTAACTGCAGGGTCAATGCATGTACCGAGCTTTCTCTGGTGATTTGCATTCCGGGAATTGTCCGCTTTCCAGCAGATGACCAGATGTTGGAAAAACAAACTGAGGCACATTCATCAAGTGGTTTATGCCACATAGTGGCAAATTATGGCATCATATTTGTGGCATACTTTGCGACTTTCCACTTGCCAGTTTGTAAAAAGGGCGTAGCCTCCGTGGCCCATCAGAATAGCTGCAATTTACGCCACAAAATGGTGTAAATTATGTACACCAGCTCATGGCTGGCATAGATTTGAATTTCTGCTGCACAGACTGCTGGGAGATGCTCCAAATTTATTGAGTCTTGTGCATTTTGCACCAACAGACTTTATAGAGACTGGCGTATGGAATGTCAGTCTTTGTATATGTGCCCCATGTCTCCCTTCAATATACGAGCTCAGCTGTGCTGTTATGGATGCTTGTTTATTGTTTCCAGTAATAACTAGCAGAATTATGAATGCAGCTCTTGATGCTGCCGGCTGTAACTTAGCATCAGTAATACAATGTATGTTGTTTAGCATTCTGTATTTGTAAAGTCTTTCATTTCAATTCTTTACAGAGACGACTACTCTAAGCTACCTGCTGAAGGTGTCCTCGTAAACTCATTGGGACTGCTGCTTGTGGCATTTGGACTGGTAATTGCCTATATCGTTACACGAGAAGAATGGAGGCGACCGCCATTGCCAGAGGAGCAGGCTCTATCCATTGACTTCAGAACTCTAACACAGGGGGAGAGCCCAACAGAACCGTAATATATTGTGCGCTATCGTTTAGCAGCGCTTGTGATTGTAACTTGTGATACTTGCTGTTTTGGAAGGCTTCGTCCAAGGCTAGGGGCGCAGTTTTTGGATTTCTCATGTGTAGTTTGGAGAGGCTCAAATACTGTACCCTCCCCCCTTGGGTCCTGAAATGCCACATATTAGTGATCCTGTACTCCTCTCTAGAGCTGCGGTGAGATGGCACCACCGCAATGCTTGGGGTAATTGTAAATGCTTCTAGATGATTATATGCAGCATTTCTCCTAGGCTTTTGATGGGGTAAAAAAAAAAATAGGGTGGTTAGCACCCTATGGGGGCATATACTTTTTGTAGATCAGTAAAGGGATCCATGTCACATCTTGTAAATCTAGTTGGATGTACAAGGAAGGATATCAATGTTTGGTCCAACAGTCAATGCAAACTCCTGTAGCAGGACCGAAGATTGGATCACACAGTGCGGCTGCTGCATACGTTTTTTTTTTTATTATAATTTTGAGTCCGTCCTCAGCTTCGCCTATATACGTCCCTGATATCCCAGGGGCTGCCTTATGCTTCACAGTGCCCCCTAACCCCTTGTAGAAGGAGTACATGGATAATGCTGCTATATGTTCATCTCGATAAGCACAGACACCTTATCAGTGATGGCTAACCTCCAGCTCTCCAGCTACTGTGAAACTACCACTCCCAGCATGCTCCATTCATTTCTGTGGAGTTCTGAGAACAGCCAAGCCAGTGTGTATCTTGGGAGTTGTAGTTTTACCACAGCTGGAGTGCCGGAGGTTGTCACAGCCTTGGTCGTGCCAAGTAAAAGGGAATTTACAGCTAGACATCATTTATATTTGCCATTTGTGTCTGTATAGTGCCATTAAGGTGTAGTGTTGATTGCAGCAGCGCATATCTTAAAATGTGGTTATTGTGGAGCCTGATAACCACATTGACCTGTATGTACATCATTGGTGTGCAATGGTGAAACTACAACTCCCAGCCTGCATCTATTAGGGAATACGTGGAGTTGTAGCTGCTGTGGTCGTGTATGTTACAGTGATTTGTGTGAAACCAAAATCGAATGCATTACCCGGTTAGCCACACTACAAGCACAGAATATACAGGTGATTATGTTGAGCCACTACCTCTCATAGGGAATTACAGGTTCCTGTGCTCAGTAATGATGGGCTGTCAGCGTATGTACAATCTTTAGTAAGTTCACAAGGACCAATTGCCTTAAAGGCTGTGAACACCTTCAGTGGCAATTTTGCATGATTGAATTTTACTCATTTTGGGGCAAAAATAATTTTTTAATCGGTCTTTATTAAAAATTGTCAACAGTTTTTGTTCTACAGGGTTGAGTTTCAGTCCAGCTTAAGAGTATCTAACTTTCAGCTTTACACTGCACCCATCATATCGCTGCTGTGACACTTGTATGTATAGTCCTTATCTCTGAAGTCCTGACAGCTCATAATCACTCATTAGAGCTAAATTCTTAGCAAACTGATAAGATTATGGCTTAAATGAGTGTTTATGAGCTGTCAGGAATTCGGAAAACTGAAAGTAAGATGCTCCGCAGATAGACAGAAACGTACCTCTGTAGAATTAAAACTGTTGAAAATGGGTTTAATAAAGACCAAAAGAAAAAAAATGATTTTTAGGCCAAAATGAGTAAAATGCGATAAAAAAAATTGCTCCTGAAGGTGCACATCGCCTTTAACTAAAACATATTGGAAGGAGGGCAGATGGTCCTAGCCTCCTTCAAAGTGGTCAATTAGTGTTTACAGTGTGTAATAGCCCATATCTCCACTGAATATTATATTATGTTACTTTATTAAAGGTCATGGATAATGCCAGTAGAAGTATCCATATGCAGCCCTACCACATAGTCAGCACCTAACACCGTCCCACAAGCTTGTGCGTCTGTGTCGTCAGGCGGCTGTACTGGCAGAGCGGATAACCATTGACTGTCCATGGCATGGCGCTGTCTGCCTGATACAGACCCTCCTGTCTGTTACAATTTAAAGGGAGAGGACTTTATTTAGAAGGTTTGTGAGGTCACATCAACCCACCAAAAAGCAAGCGCCTCTGTTATCATTGTATACAGCCCTACGTAAAAAAAAAAACCAAACAGATGTACCTGCTTTGCACCACATTTATTAAGTGAGACATTTTTTTTCTGTCTTCTCTGACAGGGGAAGTAGCTGACTGGAAAGGAGTGTGGCTTAAGATGCAATGTAGATAATTTACTTATCAAAATACGCTATTAATTTGGGCCTAAACACTGGCGTACGTGCTTTGCAGCACATTTATTAATAGTTTAAGAAACGCCCCCTTATCCAACAAATGGGCGTGATCTGTCCGGAGGGGGGTGGTTCAAGATGTGCCAAAAAAAGTGCAAAATTCTGCCCTATAACAAGAGTGTCAATTTATTATCCGGCATCAGCCACTGTAATAAACGTGGCATATTCTTTCCATTACAATTAAAACTGATTTCTGTGAAGATACGACATCTAGGATACTATACTGAAGTGTTGGGGGTCATTTGTGACCGCCTGCGCTGCTGGAGGATGCGCCTAATTTGTGACTAGGTGCAGGCCTTTCCATAAATCAGGCGCATCCTCCACCAGTCTGCGCTCTGTGAAGTCCACTCCGGCCCCCGACTGAAGTAGGCTTCAAGTTCCATTTATGTCAGTTTCCTGGCGTAAATGTTCATGAATTTGCCAGGGCTGATGGCCCGTCCCCTGCCATGCCCCCACCGTCGAGGACGGCACGGAAATGTTGTGTGTGTCAAAATATTGTTGCAAAACGGGGTCTCGTGGCTTTTATTTTTACGCCAAAAAGTGGCATACGGATTGTTTGTAAATGACCCCAGTCAGTTTCCAGCTTGCTGTTATTGAAATACAATGAAGTGAAACCTGATTATGTAATGCAGCCCCTGCTGGAGCAGTGACTTCTTCTCTGTCTTAATTATTTGTGCCAAATGTATACACTGGATTTGTGATAATAAATGTATAGTTGCCAAGGCTCCTGTGTTGAGTGGATTGATGTCATTAGAAGTATGTATAGTTTTATGTTTTCTATATTTAATTACCGTATGTACAGTCTTTCATTCAATATCTAGTGCCAAGAACAGTCTTGATCTGTGTGACTGGAAGATCCTGCCAATCGGTGTGGGCATTTCCCTGGTTCATTGGCTGGCTGTAGCGCCTCTCCACAGTACAGTGCGGTACTACATGTTCTGTGCTGCCCTTTACTTCTGCCCGGATGAGTTTCTCCTCTGCACACCAGGTATATAGGCAGAGATTTATCAAAACTGGTGTAAAGTAGAACTGGCTTAGTTGCTCATAGTAACCAATCAGATTCCTCCTTTCATTTTTCACAGCTCCTTTGGTTGCTATGGGCAACTAAGCCAGTTTTCCTTTGTTGGTAAATCTCCCCCATAGTGTTCTGTGCAGGAACCTGATGATACCAGACAGGAACGCAGCCGCTCCCAGATCTGCCTCCCTAGTAAAGTAAGCTGCTTCAGTTATAGCCTTCGTGAGCCGCTGACATTGCAGTTTCCTACTACAGAGGCATGTACCTGTGCTTTAGGCCTCATGCACACGACCGTCTGCAAATTGCGGATGCGCAAAACAAACGTCTGACGTTCCGTATGGCATCCGTTTTTTTTGCGGATCTATTGTAATAATGTCTATCCTTGTCCGCAAACTAGAAAAAATAGGACATGCTCTATTTTTTTGTGGAACGGAAAAATGGACATACGCAACCGGAATGCACACGGAGTACCTTCCGTTTTTTGTGTGGACCCATTGAAATGAATGGTTCCGCATATGGTCCGCAAAAAAAACGGAACGGACAGGGAAAGAAAATACGTTCATGTGCATGAGGCCTTACAGCCACTTTATATCTCACATTATGCAATAAAATAAAAACGTTCCCATCAATCGGGCTTAAGCTACGTTCACATCAGCATTTAAAAATCCGGTCAAGAGGAACAGCCTGCTGGAGTTCACCGTATCTGGCATAGCCAGATAATGCTGGGAACCACCAGATCCCCACTGACTACAATGGGATCCGATAGGATCTCATGCAAGACATTTTATCCTGCCGAAAGCTTGCATTTATGCCAGAAAGTGGCCAGATCCCTGTCGGATCCCATTGTAGTCAGTGGGGATCTGGTGGTTCCCAGTATTTTCCGGCTAGGCCAGATACGGTGAACTCCAGCAGGCTGTTCGTCTTGGCCGGATTTCTAAATGCTGATGTAAATGTGATGTAATGTGAGATATAAAGTGTCTGTAAAGCACAGGTACATGCCTCTGTAGAAGGGAGCAGCAATGGCAGCCGTTCACTATGGCTATACGTGAAGAAGCTTACTTTACTAGTGAGGCAGATATGGGAGCAACTGCTTTCCTGTTACTGACGTGCTGCACACCAGTCCCTCTCCTTTAAGGACTAGTGCCCGCAAACGTAGGAGCTCTGTGCCGATGTTGCGGACTGCAAACGGTGGGTTCGCAAAATATGGGCACCTGCCAGCTGCACTGTGCTACGGATGTGGACCTATTGACTTGAATGAGTCAGCGATCCGCAAGATACAGCCGCAGATAGGACATATCCTATCTTTTTCGGAACAGTGGTGCAAATCAGAAGCCTATGAAAACACTACGAAGTGCTTCTGTGGGCTTTCGGGTCTGTACCTCCGCACCGCAAAAGATAAGACATGTCTTTTGGATCGCAGACTCATTTAAGTCAATGTGTCTGCATCCTATTGTCAATGTCCTGCATGGGATCCCCATCGGAGTGCACATGGCCGGTACCCGTGCATTGGGGACTGATAGTTGCTGTCTGCTGCACAGGCACAGAACCCTTGTGTTCGTGGGCATGAGCCCCCCCTCCCACTCCATGTTATCCTGTACTCTATTAACTGCGTCTGACTTATAAAGGCAACAAAGGGCAATAGAAGTATGTCACGCTCTGTTCACACTGGCCGTCATGACTTGGTTCTGTCAGGTTTCCATTGCTCTGGAGGAACAGAAAGGCGATAATTTCTTGCACTGTTCTGCCCAGTAAAAATGACACAAAACTGATGGGCCTTTTGTAAGTCAGTGATATTAGGATCTGTCATGGATAATACCAGTGGGGACAGAGCCTCAGAGGGGTTGTCTATATATGAAAAGCTCCCAAGTGTGTTAAAATAATAAAAGAACATATAGTCACCAGTGAATACCCCACCGTTTCTGGTCCTCATCTCTGGTCTGTCTGTACAGGCCGCGGCGGTCATGGAGCTGCAGACAATCGCTGGCCTCAGCTGTATACAGCACAAGATGTCAGTGGTGAGGACCGGAGCGGCAGCCCTGGAAACAGCAGGGCATTTAAGAGGACCTTCTGCCATGTTTGAATTAGTAACTAATTGAATTCCTCGTGAATTACAAATCATGGATCATCATTGCTTATATATCTATGTTGTCATTCCTGCTAAAAGTTTATGAAGGAATTGACAAAATAGGTCCATCTGTTTATTACCATTTGAGGGGTTTTGGCGGCTCTCAGAACCCCCGCCGATCAGGTGTGTTAAAAGAAAGCAGCATTCACTTGAACAGGAAGGAGCCGTCCCATTGAAGAGAATGGGACAGCGGAGTTGTCATCACACCTGCTTACCGCTGCAGTTAAGACAATGGGCAGGGAAAAAAATGAAGTTAATGCAGCCCGCATACGAGTTGGACCCCCGCCTATCTGATATTGATGACCTATCTTGAGGATGGGTCATCAATATAGAAAAAAAGCTGACAACTCCTTTTATTATACAAAAATGATATTTATTTGTGAAATCAGGAATACCCCTCTTAAGGGGATAACCAGGTTCCCTAATAGATTAGTTGAATTCGCTACAAAGACTTTACTGTCAAATGCAGCCAGTGGCCGCCACAGGTGGGGGTGCCTTGGCAGTGTGCGACCATCCACACTATGTTGGTCCTACCCGTAGAGTGCTGCCACATGTTCAGGTTTTTTATTGCATGTTTTGAAGCCAAAACCAGTAGTGTGTTTAAAAAATAAGTACAGTATCTGCCCATTATACGTTCTCTCCTTTTTGATCCACTCCTGATTTTACCTTTAAAAATTGCATCAAAAAACCTGAATGTGTGTCAGCACAGCAAGGATTGCATTGCACAGGGCAGAGTCTGCAGCAGAAATCGACATCCTGTGAATTAAAAAAAAAAATTGTTAGGCCCCATTTAGGCAGCAGAGTTTGCAAAGGCATAGAACTAAAATCTGTATTTCAGCGGCGTCCATCCAAACATCACTCCAAGAAAGGACCTGTCCTTCCTTGGTGCAGTCGTGGCTATAAACTAAGTGCAGTTCAGCATCCCCTTAAAAACAATGTAAGGTAGACGCAGCGTGGCTGCCAGCGGCTTTTTGGCATGACATCGGCACCAAATTACACCTGGTATTTGTTCAGACTTTCTCTGCCGTGTATTACTGGGGTGCTGTATGCATGTGGAGATCTTATCATCACTCTTAGGTTAACCTCGAACTTACGTAGTGAGTGGACGATTGATAAGTGAATCCCATGCCAAGGATCTGCTAAAAACATCCCTGGTAAAAATAAAGTAGGAGAAAATACCTTTTCTACACACATTCTGTCACTTGTTGTTCCCCTTAGGCCTTATTCACACGTCCGTCGTGTTTTGCGGGTCCGCAAAACACGGACTTCGGCGATGTGCGTTCCGCAATTTGCGGACCGCACATCGCCGGCACTCTCATAGAAAATGCCTTTTCTTGTCCGCAATTGCGGACAAGAATAGGACATGTTCTATTTTTTTCGGGAACGCAATTGCGGACCCGGAAGTGCGGATCCGCAATTGCGGACCCGGCCGGGACATCGTCTGTCCCCATTGAAACTAATGGGTCCGCAATTCCGTTCCGCAAAATGCGGAACAGAATTGCGGACGTGTGAATAAGGCCTTAAAGGGGCATTCCGGTTTTGCAATTTTCACCATCAATTGACAGGAAACAACAAACTATCACTTACTAATAGTGATTATCTGTAATGCCCCGCTTTCCTGCCCTCTTTCGCGGTCACATGACATTTTTCACTGTGTTGGTCCCCTATCCCGATGACATCACGCCTACATCTGAGGCGCAGCAAGGCTCTGCTCTGTAGACACATCATCAGTGACCCTGCCTCTGAAGGTGGTGTTCTGCTCATTCTCCTGGACCATTACCCTGTAGATGTGATGTCAGCAATGATGCCGGATCTTAAGGGCAGGCTTTTTCCAGCAGGGCTTCAAGCAGGCTTGGATCTGTGACGGCCAAGATGGGAGGGGAAGAAGAGGCAGAGACTTGATGCTACAGACACTCCCCGTGAGTTATGGACTGGGATGTAAACAGAGGGTGCGGGTCACATATCACACACGCTGGAGGAGTCAAAATGCACTTCATCATCTGACTTATATAATGCTGGTGGTGGTTGTTTTTTGTGTAAATGGGACACCTCTTTAACCTCTAAGATGTCTGCGTCTATACCCAGTAATTGAGCAGCTCTGAAGACATGCTGCTTTGATAAATTTCATGCTTTGCAGACTGTGTTCAGAACCATTAGGATTTTCCGTCACAGATATAATGCATGCTGCACTATTTTGTCCAGTAAAACGCCAGGCCCCACGAAGGAAACCTGATGCACTATATTACAGTCAGTGGGATCCGCTGGGCACTGGTATTTGTAACGTGTCAGATCAGACACTTCTGAGATTTGTTTTTATCCTGCATCTATGACATAACAATGGCAATCAAAAAAGCCATGATACATGATGGACTGGAGTTCCTTCTTTCCTCGGCTGGGATAAAATACAGTTTTAGGAGAAAAAATGTTTGGGAATGATCATTCTGCACAGTGTGGACTAAAGGGTCAAATAAATGCAATCAATATAAAAAAGGTTTCAGTGGTCAGATGCCATAACTTGGGCCTACAAGACCTGCGGTTTTCTTCTGCTCTTAGCTTGTTCGCTCTGCAGGTTTCTCGGAGCACTTGCCACAGGGTATAGGTGGATTTAGACGAACCAATAATCATCCAGGTTATCGGGAACGTTCCTGCGAAGGCTCGTTCCCAATAATCTGGCCGTCCAAATGTGCAAAACGCTTGTTCATTGGGTGGTCCTGTCGTTCATGAAGGCACATCAATCATCGTTTCTGGGCAGCAGATCGTGCGGTCTAAACAGTGATCTGCTGCCCAGACACAATGATTCTGTATAGGCACGAGGGATCGCAATAGAGTGTAATAGCGTGTAAATGCAGCGGTCTCCTTCACTGAACGAGCAGCCGACTGTCAGGAAGGGACGCTTCCTTCTCCACAATCAGGTGCTCCATCAGTCCATTTAAATCCACATTATGTTCCCAAAGCTAAAATCTAACACTGATTTAGCAGAAGAAAAAAAGGGGAGTTTTCAGCTTCTAAATCCACAGGCAAAACTCACCAACAGTTTTCCCATTGACTTTACTGTTAAATACCCCACCTTGTGCACACAGTGTGAGATGGTAGAGGTTTTTTTTCAGTAGCTGATTTGAAAAGCGCTTGAGTAGTGACACGTTAACTTCTTGGAAGCAGATTTGACTGAGCATTTCATAGAAATCAACGGGGAAGCAAAGAAACTGTTTGAGTCACTTTGAAAATCAACTACCGAAGCTATCCAACGAAGTCACACGCGATTTCTCGAATAACTGACTTCGGCTCATCTGAGCCCATAGACTTTAATGCTGTACAGAGAAGGATCTCCATACAGAATCCCAAGTTTTGAGCGAAGCGATTTCGGATGTAGCATTCGAAGCTTGCTTGTCTCTAGTTGGGAGCACTCCCTGACATGTACCTCTGACCTTTGCTACTGCATGGACATGTGGTAGGATAGGTCTACCAAGCAGGATACTTTTTTTTGTCGTCCTCTGTATAGGAATGTATAACAGGTCACACTTGCAGTTACACTCTTGGCATACAATGGGCCCATGGGGGATTATGAATACATTCGCTACGTGTGATGGGAGCTTTCCGCACGTACATGCTGAACATGAACTAAAAATGACACGTGAACAGAACCCCCCCTAGCCATCGGCAATCAGATGTTACATAACAGTGATATACATTATCAGTCTTAAAGAGGTTATCCCATGAATAATGTAAAATCATACATAGTCTAGTACAGGAAACCATCTTTCTAACAAAGCTAGAACCAGCCCTGTACCTCACATGGACCCAGAGATCTCCCCATTCATTGCTCCAATTGTTCTTCTAGATTTATTTCAAGCTGTCAGCTTAGGGGGCATGTCCTTTCTACTGCAGCTAGTAGCAGGTGAAGGATGAAACTGAACATGTGCTTTCATCACAGTGAGCAGGACAGAGAAATCAGAAAAAGAGAAATGGTGGCGTCTGCGCTATACAGATAGATTTCAGTGAATAACTCAGTAGCTATAATACTTTTTTAACATGCAATTACTAAAGTATTCAGATCCAGGCACTGGTGTAAAAACCATAGAATATTTTACTTAGGATAACCCCTTTAAGTTTGTAGTAGTTATCTTAAAGAGGACCTTTCATGGATTTTTTTTTAGTTTAGATAAATACCTTTCCTTGCGGGGTACCCCCCTGCTGATGCTGCCACCCTGCCTGTATTTTTCAAATATCGCTCCTACGCCCCGCTGTGCCCCCCTGCTGTTTTCCCGCTCAGTATGTTAATACTGAGCATCGGTACAGGGAGGAGGAGATGGCAGGGTTTCTTAATGGGCGTCACCTTCTCCCTGGCTGTGACGCTCTCCGCTGTGATTGGACCACGGCACAGCCAGGGAGAAGGAGACGCCCATTGAGAAACCCTGGCATCTCCTCCTCCCTGTACCGATGATCAGTACTAACATGCTAGGCGGGAAAACTGCAGGGGGGCACAGCAGGGCGTTCGAGCGGTATCTTAAAAAACAACCAGGGTGGCAGCATCAGCGCGGGGTACCACGCAAGGAAAGGTATTTCATTAAACTAGAAAATTTCCATGAAAGGTCCTCCTCGGTTTTCTATATAATATTATTTTTGAAACGTTCACTCACCTGGAATATTACTAGAGGCATCCTGCACCCCTCCACTGACAGAGCGCTGACAACATGGCACTGCCCACAAGTACCATGATCAGGAGTGAAGACCCCCTTCCCCCCATCCCCGATGTCAATTTTTACAGGTTTGCTCAAGTCTTCTTGCAAGTATTTGAACTCCAATCCTTTCTTCATCATTTCCTGACAATTACGACAGACTCGGATAGTAGTTTTCAAGTGTAATTAACCATTTATAAATAAGTACATTTTCTCTTTGCCTCATACAGTTTTCTTGTTAAATTTACAATTAAAGTCTGTATAGAGAAGGTGAATTTGGGGGGAGGGTAGGAAAGACTTTTCACATCTATCTCACATCTCACATGTACAGACAAGAAAAAACAGAGCAAGCAAATACAGTGTAACTGAGAAAACAAAAAATAAAATAAAAAAATAAAACCCCAGAAGTGTCGAGGGAGGATAAAGTGGGTATTTCGATACCTAGCACCTGGAGTGCACCTCCCCCCTCCTTTGCCATCAGTGACTGCTCTGCTCTGCATTGCAGGACATTCTGGAAGCAAAAGGGGGTTATCAACAAATGAACAGAAATAAAATGGAACAGAAATATTTTTCGGGTTTTTTTTCTTCATTTTTTCCCCATTTTACTCGTATTTACAAGTTCAGTGCTCAAATCGGTGCTCCCCCTCCGGAGTCTGGGAGAGAAAGGGTGGGGTCACTGCATAAAATTAAAAAAAAAACTAACAGACAAAATGAAAAAAAAATGCTTAAAGGAAGAAAAATCTTAAAGATGCAAATAACCCCGTGACCTGAGCACTGCACAATATATATTTATATATATATATATGTATTTTATATACATATATATTAAACAATGGTTGTGTTCCGTATATTGTTAAGAGAACGGACCATGCATTGAATAAATACACTGTACAGAGAGGAGTCCTTCTGAATTGGGGTTGAGAAGGCCGTGGGAAGGACGCCCCACACCCCTCACAAGGTTCCTTCAGGTTTTTTTTATGTGTGCAATACAGACGCAGCATGGAGAAGAAGGCAAGAGGGGTGTGCAGAGAGGAAGGGCAAGGGGTGGAGCGTTGGGGGCGGCGTAGCCTGGGAGAATTAGAAAGATCACTAGAAGTAAAATGAAACATTGTGTCATGGACCTTGTGCGGGGCACCATCTGCCTACCATGAAGGCAACTTATTTTCCTACGTCAAGTAAACCATGTCCACCCTCGGCATGGGCGTCACAAGTAGAAGCTGGGTGCAGTTTTGAACTCAGTAAATTACTGAGGGAATTACATAAAAAGGACCCTGCAACAACCATGAAAATCCCTGAACTGTGAACTCTGAGTTACTGTATAGTGAGGGCCAATGCTACCCAATAGCAATATGGCACGGAAACATATGCGCTGTCTGGGTACCTTCCCTGGCACCTGTTTATTTAAAGAGAACAGCTTTTACAGTCTAGAATTGTATGTCTTAGGGAACGCACCAAAGTATAACAAATATTTCCAGATTCCACTGCTGACAACAATCGGCAAATTCTCCTGAAAATGACTGTGAAGAGCTGCATTATTACTGCAGGAAATAGGTAATCGTCAGTAACCCACTGGAGGTTGTGGTTGGTCAAAGCAAATCAAAGGGATTTTAGACTTTTTTAATTCTATTTTCTATACATGATTTTAGGAGGGCAGCCATCTTGCCCGAACTGCTGTTAACAGTGGACCATAGGAACCTATAGTCTGGAGACTCACTGACGTTTAAGAGGTGAGCTGTGTCTATCAATAAAGTGATTGTCCAAGATTACAAAAAAACACGGCTACTTTATTTGAAAAACACCACCACACCTGTCCATGGGTTGGCGTTGTACCCGGACATACCCATAATTTCACGCAGGCAGCCCCCCTGACTTGAGCATCAGGATCTTTTGTTTATAATAACACACTGCCGGGCGGAAGCTTCCGCCCGGCAGTGTGTTCGGTGACGTCACCGGCTCTAATGGGCGTGCTTTAGCGCTGCCTTAGCCTCTTTACTGGCGATTGCAGCGCAAAAGCCCTCCCATCGGTGCAGGCGACGTCACCGGGCTTCCTGGCAGCGCCATGGAGAGCCCGGATCGTCACCGGAACTCCTGAAAATGCCTTTGCCCTGCTCGAGCATTGGAGCATAAACTGCTCTGATGCTCCTGTCGGGGGGCTGCCTGGGTGAAAATGGGGATATGTCCGGGTTCAGAGCTGAACCCCTTTAAGTGAATGGCGCTGAGCTGCAATACCATACCCAACAAGTGCTTTTTTTGGAAGGAAGAAGCCATTTTTTTCTAGTCCTGGCCAACCTCTTTAATTGTGGATAGGGATGAGCGAATGGATTTCGGATGAGACATACGAAGTCGATTCGCATAATACTTCGTTTGAATACTGTACGGAGCGAGTTCGGGAAATGTTTTTTTACAGCAGTAATTAATTTTTGAAGTAATTATGCAAAGTTTCGTGAGATACTGTCCCGAGCACAGGTGGACAAAAAAAAAATACTGTCATTTGAGGGGTTTTAATACACAGGTATGTATAGGTATCTCTGAAAGCCATAAATGGAATTTGAGATTTGCTAGGCGATCAGTAAAAAATGAAGCGTATTATCAGACACATCTGCCATTTTTTTTAGCTTGATGGTATTGAGGAGGGCGGAGGGGGTAAAGACTTTTTAAATCTGGATGTTTTTATGGCCATGACAAACTGCTCATTTAAGCAAGACATTCGCCAGTATCCTTCCATTCACCAAGACGTCTTCTGAGAGCAGTACGAAGACTTTCTATCCCTCCCTGGGAGATCACTGTGCTGTAAGAACATGAACTTAGTGAACGTTGAGTAATATTATTATTGTGATTTTGACGCGCCAATTGGATCGACTCCCAAGAAGATCCTCACGACGTGCTCGGTCCGGGAAAAAACACGGTCTGTGTGTTGGCTGTATCTCCTGGACCGTGTCTTCCCTGACCCAAACTGCATTATAGTGATTTATGATAGTCAATTCATAACTCATCGCTGGTCTATTGTACTGTACTCATCATCAGGTAGGAACTGACTGTATCATAAATCATTATGATGCAGTTAGTTTGGATGAGGGGAGCCGCAGCAGTTCTGGGAGATGCAGCCGACACACAGATCGCCTTTCCCGGCCTGAGCATGGTCATGTGAATCAGCCTAATTATGCACCTCCACTGTTGCTTGTAAATTTCAGCAGGAGTTGAATATAATGCCAGTGTCATTATAATTATAGACAAACCCATTCAGATTGGAGCCAACTTTATGGGGTGCCAATGGGAGACAGAGGGAGTCCGCTCCCTCTGTAACCACTTAGATGCCACAGTCAATAGCATGTATCTAAGGGCTTAAACAGTGTAGATCACCACTTCTGCCAGTCGGGACTGAAAAAGGTGGCCCACCCCAAGGCCTCTTAGTGACCACCGTAAAAAGGCGAATTGATGGTCACTAAGGAGTTAAAAGTGATAACCAATATGGTTGTTCACTTTTGCAAAAATATTCATTGCAACTGTGTAGAAAAATGGCAATACCTGTGTAAGTAAAATAAAAATGCCAGCATCTGCAGAGTCAAATTTTCCTAATAATGCTTTGGTGCGTCCCCTTTTTTTTAACATACAATTAAAAAGTTATTTCCTCCAACAGCTGAATACAACCTCGCTCCCACTAATTTCTTTATGGTGTATGGGAATTAGACTTGTCCCAAAATATGGTGGAACTGAAGTGGTTTCATTCTTAGATCTTCCTTCTGGTAGAAAGTGTCATCAAATTGTGGCCCTGCAGTAAAGATGCCTCAGAACACGTAAGCCCTTCTTGTTGAACCTCTGATTGCAGGCAACGAAGAACGCTTAGGAGAACCTGCTGCTGTCTGTGGAAAGGTAACTAGACACCTGAGAAAACTGATGCGTCCAAGCTGAAAACCATGATGGGGCTGGATCTGTGTCATGAAGATGGCTGCATGTGGCTCTTTCATCCCTTGGTTTAATGCATCAGGTCTGGGCAGATTATTTACCAGTGAAATAATCCACTCCATCTGTCTGTCTAGACCAGGCATCCTCAAACTGCGGGCCTCCAGCTGTTGCAAAACTCCAACTCCCAGCATGCCTGAACAGCCTACAGGTATCAGTCTACAACAGGGCATTGTGGGAGTTGTAGTTTTACAACAGCTGGAGGGCCGCAGGTTGAGCATGCCTGGTCTAGACCATGTTTACCTGTCCTAGGACACCAGACTGCTGCTGACCTCCTGGATCTTGTTTCACAAACCCCTTCCTTTTAAAAACATTTTAGTCAAAGTCTAGAAGTAGAAAAAAGGAGCTGTCACTAAACATCAGCACAGTGCAGCAGCCCCTCGCCTCTCTGTGGCGTCATATTCTTCTGAGGACACTAAAATCTAAATTTTGCAAGTAATTTAGATAGTATTATTGTCCTTTGTTACACTGTGCTTTTGTGACAGACTGCATTTTGTGATTTAGGAAATCGTGTGTCTAAGGCCTCATGCACATGAACGTATTTTGGGTCCGCGTCCGAGCCGCATATTTTGCGGCTCGGGCGCAGACCCATTCACTTAAATAGGGCCGCATAAAATGCGGACAGCACTCCGTGTGCTGTCCGCATCCTTTGCTCCGTTCCGTGACCCCGCAAAAGAAAAGCATGTCCTATTCTTGTCCGTTTTGCGCCGCAAATTGCGGAACAGAACGCGGAACAGCTCCCGTGTTTTGCGGATCCGCGGATTGCGGATCAGGAGCTGAATATAATGCCAGTGTCATTATAATTATAGACAACCCCATTCAGATTGGAGCCAGCTTTATAGGGTGCCAATGGGAGACAGAGGGAGTCCGCTCCCTCTGTAATCACTTAGATGCCACAGTCAATAGCGAGTGCGGCATCTAAGGGCTTAAACAGTGTAGATCACCACTTCTGCCAGTTGGGACTGAGCCCCCACTCTCCGCTGCACAGGATACCCATGCAGTGCATAGACTAGGCCACTGTAAAAAGGTGGCCCACCTAAGGCCCCTTAGTGACCACCGTAAAAAGGTGCATTGACGGTCACTAAGGAGTTAGTTCAAGTCACTTGAATGGGTCCGCGATCTGCCCGTTCCGCAAAAAGATAGGACATGTTCTATCTTTTTGCGGGACGGAAGTACGGAACGGAAGCACTCCGTAGTGTTCCGTTCCGTCATTCCGTTCCGCATCTCCGGATTTGTGGACCCATTGATGTAAATGCAGTCCGCAATACGGGCACGGGGCTCACACGTTCGTGTGAAAGAGGACTTAAGGCGCTTTCAGCACCATTTATTTCTGTTCTGCTCAGTTATGGGAATTAAAATAACGGAAGTTCCGGATTCGGCACATAATTGACAGGAACAGAGCCTAAGGGTACTTTCACACTAGCACTAGAAGAATCCGACAGGCAGTTCCGTTGCTGGAACTGCCTGCCGGATCCGGAAATCCGTATGCAAACGAATATCATTTGTTTCTGGATCCGTCTGACAAATGCATTGAAACACCGGATCCGTCTCTCCTGTCAAAACGGATCCGGTATTTAATTTTTTTCACATTTTTAATGTGCAGACCGGGAAACTGGATCCGTCAATGTGTAAATTTTAGAAACACTTGGTACCGGATCCGGCATTAATACATTTCAATAGAAATTAATGCCGGATCCGGTAATCCGGCAAGTGTTCCGAAATTTTTGGCCGGAGAAAAAACGCAGCATGCTGCGGTATTTTCTCCGGCCAAATACTGTAAAAGGGACAGAACGGAAGACACCCTGATGCATACTGAACGGATTGCTTTCAGAACAAAACTGATGTGTTTTTTCCGGTATTGAGCCCCTATGACAGAACTCAATACCGGAAAAGAATAACGCTAGTGTGAAAGTACCCTTACAGATCCCATTGACTATAATGAGATCTGTTAGGTTTCCACTTGGGAGGTGGGGTTTTTACGCTGAGAAAAAAGTCCTGCATAAAGGACTTTTCTCTCCACTATTTTTTACAAACTCTGTGACACTGATCTGAACGTAGTCTTAGGCCTCATGCGCACAAACGTATTTTCTTTCCGTTTACGTTCCGTTTTTTGTGTTCCGTATACGGACCGTATACGGAACCATTCATTTCAATGGATCCGCAAAAAAAAAAGGAAGGTACTCCGTATGCCTTCCGTTTCCGTATTTCCGTTCCATTCAAAGATAGAACATGTTCTATTATTGTACAAATAACGGACAAGGATAGTACTGTTTTATCAGGGGCCAGCTGTTCCGTTCCGCAAAATAAAGAATGCACATGGACGTCATCCGTGTTTTTTGCGGATCCTTTTTCTTGCGGACCGCAAAATACTGAAAATGCCATACGATCGTGTGCAATAGGCCTTAGGCTGCAGCTACATTTTAGCATCCACAAGACCCATCACCCCTGCATGGTTATAGTAAACCAAATGTACATCAACATAGGGTTCTAAGCAAGTTGGTTCACTTGAACCACAGGGCGTCCAGGTCTTGTGACTGATAAGGTCACTAAAATGTGGCCACGGGCATCTGAATGTGGCCAAAGACTGTGAACATATACAACAGGTAGGTGAGGTATAAAATGAACACTGTTCCTCTCTCTTACCTGTTAGATTTGATCTTGTAGGAGGAGAATGCTCTCCGTTTTAACAGGGGTGTATGACCCTGACCTAAGGGTACCCATACACTACTTTCAAAAGCTATGTCTCCTGACTTCCCCGTACATACTTGGCTCAGCCATGTGTGTGTTTTCAATGGGGAGAGAGGAGAAAGCTAATGCCAGACCCTTCTGGCAGTGACTTTTTACTAGGGAGAACAAAAGAATAGGGCGTTTAAATTTAATATGCCGATCCTTC
Source organism: Bufotes viridis (assembly GCA_033119425.1). Taxonomy (NCBI): domain Eukaryota; kingdom Metazoa; phylum Chordata; class Amphibia; order Anura; family Bufonidae; genus Bufotes; species Bufotes viridis. Next base: position 201,093,983 of record CM065594.1, on the reverse strand, counting down.
TTTCCCCCAACATCATCTCTTTGGGAAGAGTCAGGAGCTCCCCGTATACATTACAGTGTTGGTCAGTCCTGCCGACAATAGTCTTATGTGTACAGTGTACATATGGCAAGACAAACTATAAAGTGACCTCCCGATGTGTCACACTATTGCAGACTTTGGTTGTGCAATATCATTTGAGTGCAATATCATTCAAGCTGCAAGTAACATCCTTTGGTGCATCTCAACTATACTACGCTATGTAGCGCCCAGCGCTGTCTTCTTACTTTTCCTTTACAAGTGCAGACTTGTCCACATGATTTGCTCCATCACCATTCAGTCTGTCACAAGATGTCACATTTGTCTACATTTCTTATACAGACACCAATTAGAAAGACTGGGGTTTGTGAAGCAGGAACCAGACCCATTAATAACATCATTAAAGAAAAATCACACTACATGTAGACATATAGTTAAAAGTCTGTTGTAGAGCAATGACGTGTAAGTTTAATGTTACAATGTATAGAGCCCTTTGTTTACCGATTTCCAGATCCTTATTGTGCCGCATGTGGCCTTTGTTTTTCCATGTTCCCACGTGCAGGGTTATCAGCAAACCTTTAGCATATTGCCTGCTAAAGTATGAAGAAAACATGGTCTCACTCCAACTAGGATTAGAGGGGCCCAGGGCTGCAGGAATATCCTAGTGACTTAAGTGCAATTACTCAAAATTGAAATATAAAATCCCAAATTAACTTGGGAGGTTGGGAAAGCAGACAAAGTGTCCATAAACATAGTCTGGGGACCCAAACTGTTCATTGCTAAACATAGCACAACCTAAAGTACTAAAAGACCAGCTCTACCCAATGGGATGGGTCAGAGGAGAACACTACAGGGACTGGGAGTCTGAAACCTTTAAGAAAAGTTGCTCAATTACCAGTTTTTTTAGGGAGGTACTCATAGAGAGAAGGAAAAGAGTTGTATCGGAAAAAAGGGAACAGGGATGGGGAACTATATTGTCCTACACATTAGACTCCACAAAGGGTCTCTTTGGTTTGATGGGCGAAGTCTGGCCCTGCCGAGAGTCCCGAGACAGTTGCCTGTACAGGTTGTCCTGGTAAGCCTGTGCAACAGGCAGTGTTCTGGCCACCTTGACATCAGGATAGGAGGAGGCCTGTGTGACTCTCTCCAATATGTCCCCTCGAGAGCCATTAGCCAGCACACCGTGCGGACCGTAGTAGTCGTCTTCAAGCAGATGCCCATTCTGTGCATTGTTGGTTTTGTTATAAAAGGCGATGTTGCTGATAGAGGAAGGAGGACTGAAAGATTCTTGTTGGGGCATGATGCCAGGAGATGTAGGACTTAGAACAGTGTCAACAGAGGAGACAGCCCATGTCCGACTCTGCTGATGGTGGTGGGGATACTGTTGAGTCCGTGCTGTCTTGTCAATTATACCCATGAAAGGGGTGGTCCTAGAGCGTGTTGGCTCACTAGGGTAACTTCCTTGGGGTGGGGACACAGGAGATAACTCATCACAGAGTCTTTCGTAAGCTGGCTTAAGTGGGATCTCCATCTGTTGTATGGATGCAGATGGTCGGAAAGTGGCAGACAGGTTGGAAGAGGATGAAATACTGTTGCTAGATGGAGAAAAACGAAGTCCTACACTTTGTGAGTGTAACAGTGGTCTTGGAGTAGGTGGGTGAGGCTTGATTTCTGCAGGATTAATACTCACAGGCCTTCTTATAAGATGGGAAACTTCTGGCGAACCTAGTTGGCTTTGCTGGCGCTCAAGATCCAGCTTGGTGTGACATACTGGATAATATGATGCAGACTGACTACGGCCAATTTGAGGAGTCTGGTTATATCTCATGCCACCTCGATAGGCTGAAGTCGGCCGCTGGGGTATGTCTTCCTTGGCAATGCCACCATGCTGGCAAATAGCTCCTGCACTCAAACTGGCCTGCACATGCTGCATTGGACGTCCATCAGCTATAAGACCACCAAGGGAGGCTTGATATACTAATCGGCTTTGACTCATCTCTCCAGATGATGTCTGGTATTTACTAGCCATACCATGTGCCACCTGTCCATATGTACCTCCAGGAATTACTGCACTAGAGTGTACTGAAGAACTGGGTTGGTTGCTACGTACAATTTGTGCCTTAGCTGGCTGTAATCTGTGTGCAGGTTGTGGAACTGCAGTGGGAAGCTGTGACATTTGGAAAGACCGCTGAGATATCTTGGACAGTGGAGACTTTGGTCTTCCAGGATGCTGACTAACACATGGCTCTTGCTGATACCTAACTGGAGAACCAGACTGTTGTCTATACATACCAATACTTTCACTAGGAGGGCTAGCTCTATACTGAGGGGCCCGTCGTAATGGCGAGGGTGGTGGGCTAGGGTAGTCCATGACCTGACCTCCTACAGGAGGTGGACTAAAGCGGTAGGAAGAACTCTGATGAGCAGGAGATGTTTGGGGAGGACTAGGACGATAGTGAGAGTTCTGGTGTGTTGGAGACAGGGATGGAGATGTGGATTGATAACCTTGCCGTGTAGGAGAGCCAACAGAGCTGTTTGATCGAAAGTCAAATACTTGGTGTGAGCCTGACATATAGCTAGAATCCCGATGAGCAGGAGACTGTGGAGGACTTTGCATGCCTGGAAGGCCCTGACATTGTCTTACTTCACTCGGCAATCCTACAGGAACACTGTCTAAGTCCTGTTCCAGGTACTCTTCCTCATAGATGTCTTCCTGGTTAGAATCTACATCCTCATTTTGTACTTCTGGCTCTGGTTCATCCTGAAGCTCCTGGACCTCTTCCTCTTGTTGGACCTGCCTGCATTCCTCTTCCACTCTCATAAGAAGCCGCTGGATCTCTCGATTGTTTGGGCAGAGCTGGATTGCTTCATTCAGGTCTTCCAAGGCTGCTGTAAATTGTCTTTAAATGTGAATATAAAACAATTTATTGAGACAAAAGTCAAAAAGGCTTAAACATACATTTCATCAGAATAAGGTCCCTTTTACATGGGCTGGAGATGATGACAATTATGGGGGATGAACATTTGTACATACCCTTGTTCCTGATAATTGCCCTGTGTAACAGTGCCGCTGTTCAAACAACAAACACCTTGTTTATTGGGTGATTGCATCTTTCATGCAGAACCTAAAATCCTACTTGGTTGGCAACACATTATCTGGTATAAACAGGGATGTACTGCCAATGAACGAGGATGCTGCATCAAGATGAACTACACAGACAATCGTAACAATCGTTTACAATCCCGATCATTAAAGTATGTAAGTATGTAAGTGCAGCTTACCCGAGTGGACAATGATCGGGAACATACATAAGATATGTTGGACAGTGTGGAGCTAACATGGCTAGTGGTGGGAACATATATGTGTAATTGTTGCTACTTTGCACTTGCACTATCCTTTTTTTTTTTGTATACTGTATGAATAATGACATACCCTTTTGACTTAGGAATGCAGGAGAGGTTTTATCACATCAGAATTACCAAGACCTAACTGTCTGTATTTAAAAAAAAATGTTTTTCACTTCATTTGGCAATTTTTAAGCATTTGTGGATTTCTGAGTGCCCAGGGATTTTGTAAGTATATTATTGGGGTGGATCCAGTTTAGTCTTACCTGCTGCTCCGTTTGGCCCTGGCTCGGGCATAGAACGCCTCATATGACTTTGGTTTCAACTCCAGAGCCTTGGTAGCAAATTCCTCTGCCATTCCAAAGTCCTGCAACATCAAACAGTGTTGTGAGGCCAATGTTTTTCCATAACAGTCTGGCGTACAGCACAAAAGAATAACCAGCAGAAAATCGCTGCACACAAGGAAAGTCGAAAGTAACAAGCAAAGAAAGACGATGATAGAAATGACATGATAATGATCTGAATAACAAGAGATGGAATAACTACAAACCATCACATAGAGGGAAGGACAAAAATAACAGAGAATTCATAGAATGATCAAAAAAACGTTGGCGCCGACTATTTTGTAAACTTGTTAAAAGCCCTAACAAACATTTATTTCCATGACTGTTTTTGCAGAGTTGTAGCTTTTATTTTTTGTCACTATCCCTTAGCACGTTCATGAGACCACATCACGAAATAATAAAAATGGTACTAGATACCCATACAAAGCTGCTGCTCATGATCCATATCTGAAAGGTAACTTCACCAAAGCATACAAGTCCTGTTTAGGTAAACTCCTTAGCAGTGTGTTTTGGGACACTTTTCTTGATTTTCTTTAGCTAAAATGTCTAAAAACGTACATTTCTTTATCCTCTAAAGTAATAAATGGACACTGAAATACAGGATCACAATAAGTTTTCTATTTTGTTTCTGCTATGTAACTTTCATAGTGTTGGGTGATTGTGTGGCTTTGGTGACAGTTTGTATATACAGTGATCCCTCAAGATACAATGGCCTCAGGATACAATATTTTCAACATATAATGGTCTTTTCTGACCCATCGTAAGTTGAAACTAGACTCAACATACAATGTCTCAGACTCAGATCCAACCAATCAAGGCCACTTCTCTGGTAAAATAGCAGGATTAGTTATAGTTAGTAGCAAATCCTGAATGTCATATGTAAGGACTTGTTTTATCTGCTTATTTTTCTTAAATCTTCATTTCTCTTATCGTGGATGACATTTTGGGGCTTTGGAGCCGATTACTCAAGTTACAATGGTCCTCCTGGAACCAATTAATTTTGTAACTTGAGCGACCACTGTATATCTATAATGGTGTCCAACACTGTCATGGAAGAAGTTGATGGGACACACACAGCCACTTATGTTATCTGGCTGTAGGTGAGACCACTCTTTGTACAGATAAGGGTGATTGAGACTATGTAGAGTACTGCTGTGTATAACAGTAACTCTACTGTACGGCACTAGGAAAAAGTGCGGAGATCAGGACACTTTTTTCCGGACTGCATAGTGTGCGGCAGCTGGTGAAATGGAACTACATCATATATAATCGGATGTTTAATTTAATCAGAGGCTTATGTGAAGGATACATAGAGCGTTTCCACACACAAAATTATAAGTGGGAATAAGTGATTCATTGTGCAACAACGCTATTGGAACAGATTCAATTTGATCACAGTGTGCAATGGAAGACTTAAAGAGGCTGTCACCACTCCTGACATGCCTGTTTTAATAACCATTCTGGAGCATCTATTCCTATGTCTGTATGTTGTGCCATTCCTTTATTATTCCTACTAGAAGTTATAAATGAATTGCTAGCAGTCTGCAGTAAGGGTACAGAGGGGGGGTAACCAGTTGGGGCTGTGTCCCTGCACAGACTCACTCTATCCAATCAGTGCTGCTATTTTCAGACTGTGCAGGTACACCCCCCCAACTTGTTACCACCCTCTGTACCCTTACTGCAGACTGCTAGCAATTCATTTATAACTTATAGTAGGAATAATAAAGCGATGGCACAACATAGAGCCATAAGAATAGATGCTCCGGAATTGTTATTACATGGGGAATGCATGTGGCCGTTAAAATAGGCATGTCAGGAATGGTGAAAAGTCCTCTTTAAAGTTACTATCAGATACAAGCAAGATTAATAGCAACTACTAGATTCAAGTAGACTTTAGACAGTACTTTTTTGTGAATATATGAAAATCCTTTATTTCATATTGGTCATAGCAATTTATTAGTCAAATGAGATTGGAGTGTATCAGTACGATTTATGGTTAACCCCTTCCCTTGGTATGAATTTTAAGGCTTAGTAACCAAGCAATTTATTTTTCATTTTTGGGATTGTCGCCTTTATTTTTCCAATGTAGCCATATGAGTACGTGTTTTTTTTGCGGGACACGTTATAGTGTTTAACGGCAACATTTTGGGGTATACAAAACTTACTGATTAACCTTTTTTTCAAAGATGCATTTCCACAAAAATGTTTATTCTCTGACCTGTTGGAAAGGTACATGATGTAATCTGTAGTGAAGGTACAACCTCCCTTCTGATCCTCAGCTGTGTCATGTGACCAAACTGACTCTCCAAATAACACAGCATCTTATGTTTATATAGACAGTTTCTATATGTATTCCTATGGGAGCCTGAATATCAGTCTCATAGGAATGAATAGAGAAACTGACTTCCTGTCCTGTATCAGTTGGAAATGCAGTGTGTTGGGCACATGATACAGCTAAGGATCAGCAGGGAGGTTATAACTACCTTCACTACAGTTTACATCATATACCTTTCTAATGGACCAGAAAATAAAGATTTTTGTGGGAGTGCTTCTTTAAAGTGGTTTTCCGGGATTAAACTTTTATGTTCCATTAAACATGCCCTGGCCATACTAACATAAATATCTAATATGGTTGTATTACTTATTCTGCTCCATTTGCTCACTTTACAAACTAGTCATATAACCCAGTTTGTTGTCACATGCTTCCCCCCATGGCACACATCGTGCTGCTGATGTGTAGGAGAAAGAGCACACAGCTGATTTCCAGCCGGCACTGCTCCTTCTACGATGCGTGACGCTACATCTTGCTGGTGCTGGGGAGTGCCGGCTGCTTAGGTGAATGGTGAAGTGGTGAGTGGACGGCTCCCTGCTTCACCATTACAATCAGCTGTCTCTGCGTCCTATGGACACAGATTCCGCTGAGAGAGACACATAAGCTCAGCCAAGCAGCATCCAACAAAGCGCTAATACACAGTGGGAACAAGCCAAGGATGAGGAGGGAAGCGGAGGAGGCAGTGAAGGGGCATCAATGAAAGCAGGAAACGGTAGTGCAGGGCTGTGGACGCAGGAGAGAGGTGTTTACCTATACAGAGGCAGCCCCTCCCTCTGACATCACATCAGGGAGGGGGGGCGAGCATGTGACCATCGAGGTGATGTCAGCAAGACAACAAACCAGGTCACATGACTGGTTTATAAAGTGAGCAAATGTTGCAGAATAGGTAATACAACCATATTAAATATACGTTAGTATGGCCAGGGCATGTTTAATGGAACATAAAAGTTTAGTCCCGGGAAACCCCTTTAACTGTTTCTGGGGGAATGGGAAAAAACTAAAATACTGCCACTGAGTTTTTATGTTATAAGTTTTGTGACGTTTGTTTTTTGGCATAAGTAATATGATAACTTTATTCTCTGGGTTAGTACAATTACAGCAATACCAAATACATATGGGCATGCATCCAGCAATCCATGTGTGTCCCCTGGCAGATGTAGCATCCGGCAGTCCCATGGCTGGTGTACATTTCAGCGTTCTTCTACACCGGAAAACTGGCACAGAATATGATAAATGTGGCAGGGCCCCTCCAGGAAAGTGTAGAGGGCGGTGGTGAAACAAGCAATTTGCAACTTTTTCACACCACAAAAGTGGCGTATTCAAAGGATAAATGTGGCCCATTTTTATAAGTTTTATAACTTTTACACAATAAAAACCTTTTTCTACGGATGGAAGACATAGGGAGCTCCCTCCCTCTTAACTACTTAGATGCTGCGGCATCTAAGGGGTTAAACAGCCTGGATTAGCGCTTCTGCCGAACCAGACTATTAGCCTAGGAGTTTGGCTCTTAGAGCTGAGCCCCTGCTCTCTGCTGCATGGGAGACCCATTCAGCGCTTATTCTGGGCTGCCATAATAACACAGTGGTCATTAATATGTTTTTTTTAGGAAATCCTGGTATTCTATTCTTTGGCACATATTTTATATTTTTAATGATTTGTTGTTGATTGTTATGTTTTTATTTTATATATTTTAGTATTTTTTGTATTTTATCAGTGTGTGGATTGTATGGCTTTCTGATCGCAGTCCATGGAGACCACGTCTGGCCAGATTTGACATGACCCAGCCGTTTTGATAAAATCTGTACTGAACAGTTCTGGCATGGCCCACGTGCTGGAGCTGTTCAATGCAGAGTGTGCGCCAGGGAGTCCTCATATTCATGAGTTCCCGGCTCTCTCTGGCTCCTTGCTGCTGATTGCTATAGGAACCAAGATGCCAATCAGTGACAGAAGGGCAGGAGGGTGATGGGAGCTCATGAATGCTCAGCATTGAGCGGATTCCAGGTTGCGGCAGAGCTTTTCATCACAGATTTTGTCAAAACCTCTAGGTCAATTTAAGTAAGAGACCCAGCATTTTGCTAAGGGTATCTGTCACGAGTTTATACTGCCCTAGGATAGGGAGATTCCTATAAAAGGGGTTGTGTCAAGAAACCTTTTTCAAACCAGTTTCTGGATCTGAATACCGTTGTAATTGCATGGAATTAAAAATTTAGTATAGCCACAGACTTATTCAATAAATTGTATCTGTATAGCGCCACCTGCTGTTTGTTCTTTTCCTTATTTTTGTCTGTCTCAATATAAAGGGGTATTCCCATTATAATGAACACTGTTAAATGATTTGACAGTGATCATTTTTGTAAATATATTTAATTACCCAATTCCCACCCTTTTAAAGAAATTCATCCCCACTTACCTGATTGTTGTCATTCGGTCTTCCCTGGTTACGGCCACCGCTCTTCACTCGAATCACGGTGGCCGCGCTTGTGTAGGAGACGACTCCTTTTCTCCCAGCCGGTCTGCGCGCTGTCCTGAACGCGCACGCCACCATGCATGCGCCATGGTGACTTTTTCATATGCAGTATAGTATAGAGCTGCAAATGCACACTGTACCATATCACCATAGCGCATGCGCGGCGGCATGCGCGTTCAGTCCAGCACGCGGCCCGGCCGGGAGAATACTTCAATCAAGATGAAGCCCGCCCCCAGCCATAATCCAGGAAGTGAATTGCGGGCTTGCAGCAGGTAAGTATGAAAATGCGAAGTGGGACAACCCCTTTAAGTCTTCAACTGCCACCAGCCATATGTTCTATTAGAAGCTGTGGCAGTTACAGGGAGAGAGGTGCAGCAGAAAGCACACGCCCCTGAGCTGCCAGGCTGAAGATCTAGCAGAACAATTGGAGCAATAGCCAGTGAGATCTCTGGATCCATGTGAAGTACAGGGCTGGTTCTTTGTTAGAAAGAGGTTGTCATGTACTATACGATGTCTGATTGTACATCAATCATGGCATAACCCCTTCTAGGGGGTAAACCTTCTGCATTTGAAGGGGATAAAATAATTACTTGACCACAGTAAATTCAAATTATCAGCTGGCACACTGACCACCACAAGTGTCCTTATTATTTCAAATTCCAGCACTGTACCATTTATGGATTTGCTAATAATGCAGTAAATTAGTCATTTTAGTGACTAATTCTACTTTTTGTAGAACACAAAAGAGACATCAAGATGCAAGTTTCATGGTATGAAGAACAACACTTACGTTCATCTTCCGACGACATCGGGACAGGTTGAGTAAAAGTGACACCTTCAGTTCTCGAAAAGTCTTTAAATCTTCTCCAAAGCCCTCCCGAGGAAACTTCTTCATGGCGTACTGGTATCTCTGAGCAGCTTCTTTTACTTTCCCTTTCTAAGGGAGTAAAGAGATTCGATCTCACAAACATTATGTTCTCTAGAAATACAACTACTTCCTGAGCCATTTGAAAATGATGGTCCATTTAAAAAAAAATCCGCCCCCTTTATTACTAAACGTGCTTCCGGTTGCTTTACCTGTATGGAGCCCATTTATCAATCATTACTGGTGCATTCCAGATGTGTACTGCAAGTGTCGGGGCTCTAATGTGATGTGACCAGAGCCTAACCTCTTTATAAATTCTCCTATCTTCTTCTACACCATGCCCCCTCCTCACCCCTTCACTTAAAGGGGGTTGAACGTATCACCTATCAACCGATGGGACATCATCGAACACAAGAATGGGGTCCCTGAAGAGAATGGAGCGTTGTGGGACTGCCAGACATAGCCAAGTGCTGTATGTTGCTTCTCTTCAACAGTCCCATAAAAATAAATTGAGTGCCAAGGTGGACACGCAACCGTTGGCTCCTACTCTTCGAGGACCCTGTTCTCATGATCATGGGGGGTCCCAGCAGTTAGTTCCCCACTGATCAGATAATTATCACCTATCCTGTGGATAAATAAGTTGAGAATAACCCTCCTCTTTTTGCACTGATGGCCTTTCCTCAGGATAAGCCATCAATAGCAGAGATCCAACATTCCACACCCCTGCTGATCAGCTGTTCCCGAGCAGCTCCAGCCTACCAAGCTGTGTCCACTGTGTGGTGGATGATGCTGGTTACAGCAGCGCTGATCCCATGGCATTGAATGGAAGCAATGTTACTATAACCAGCATGTAATGGACGGAGCTGTGCATTTCTGCTGTCCATCTCCCACCAATCAGCTAATGATGGCTTATCCTGAGGATAGGCCATTAATATAAAAGGAGAGGACAATCGCTTGAAGGTCCTTTTACATGGGACAACTTTGTATACCAATGACAACTAGTTGGCGGTTTGAAAAGTCATGTGGTAGGGATCTGATCGACATTTCAGGGCAGGGAGCATCACTGTTACAGCATGGGCTGCTGCATGAGCCGTGTGCTAGAAGTGATGTCTGGCATTTACTGATCGCAACGGTAAAAATTTGTAAAAGGCATGATGGATAATTTTATTATTTATTGCTGTTATTTTCCATTTTCACTGTTCGTTAATTAATACAAATCTTAATAACTACTGGGCTCTTACAAATTTCATGAAGTTATTTTAACTAAAAGATATTTACTCTCCTCTTCCCTGCTTCTTATTACTGTCTTAATGGGTTGTAGTGGGTTAAAAAAACAGCACCACATATGTACATGGGTTGTCTGGTGTTGCAGTGAATGGGGCTGATCTGTAAAATCACACACAACCCCTGGGCAGGAACGGCACTGTTTTCTGAAGAAAGCAGCCATATTCGTTAAATCCTGTACAACTTTTTTTAAGGGGTTCTCCAGGAATGAGTTAAAATAGCCACCAGCAACCTATCGTAGAATGCCACCACTTACAGAGCTGCCTAGGAAAGGGGGGCGGGCGGTGAAGGGACAGCGCTTCAGTCAGGGGCAGACTGGGAACTTAAAGTGGCTCTGGAAAAAAATACTTAAAAATGTCTCCATGTTGTGGACAAGTCCAAATTGATAGAAGGCATGGCACAAGTAGACAGGACCAACAAAAGCAGGCAGGCAGGCAGGCCAGTACCAATACCTGGCCAGTGGCCATGAGGAGGGCTCAGGAAGTCCCCTGTGCATCGGCCCACTGGGAATTTTCCCCGTAGGGTCTATGGCCAGTTTGCCTCTGGCCTCAATACACAGCTCTACAATAGTTGGTAATGATGTTGTACTGCCTACGATATGCCATCATGGCTGAGCAGCCCGACAGGAAAACTTACCAATATGTAGTACATGCAAGTGCCAGAGCGTAATGTATAGTAACGCTTTACCCCCTCACCTACCTAGGCAGCTTTGCAAATGGAGGCAACCACTCTTGCTTAAACTTTAGGTCAGGTTGCTTGTGGCCATTTTAAATCATTCCCAGAGAACCTCTTTAAGGCTTCTTTCACACCTGCATTTTTCCTTTCTGCTATTGAGATCCGTCATAGGATCTCAATTGCGGGGGAAAACGCTTCCGTTTTGTCCCGATTCATTGTCAATGGGGACAAAACTGAACTGAACGAAACTAATGCATTTAATTCCATTTGGTTGCATCCCCATCGCGGACAGAATAACGCTGCAAGCAGAATTTTTTTGTCTGCGATGTGGTGCGGAGCAAGATGGATCTGTCATGACACATAATGTAAGTCAATGGTCGCGGATCTGTTTTCTTGGACACAAAAGAAAACAGATCCGTCCCTCATTGGCTTACAATGGTTTTAGAGACGGATCCTTCATGGCTATTTTAGAGATAATACAACTGGATCCGTTCAGAACAGATGATTGTATTATTATGACGGAAGCGTTTTTGCTGATTCATGACGGATCCCGGAACAAAAACGCTGGTGTGAAAGTAGCCTTAGGCACATTTACACTGGTCAGTTATCATCTTCACAGTTCACTTTTTATAATAATTGGCCAGAAGAAATGAAGATGATCAGTAATGAAAAGCGTTGATCTTGACTGATTGTGCTGCTGTAAAAATTATCACTAAAACTTTGCAGTACAATCTCATCAGCCATTGCTGGGCAACAATGACCTTCCTCAATTGACTTCCCTGCTGGCATCATCCTGGTGGAAATGTACATGAGATTCTTGAAAGTAATTTTACAGACACCCGATTACTGGCCAGTGGTTTGAAAAATCTGTAGTGTGTAAACCAACCTTTACCTTACACATTGCATCTTCCCTAACCCTCCCCTAGTCTTCTCACCTTGTAGAACATGTCTCCCTCTTCCATCAGTTTACTCAGCAGAATGACCATGATGTCTGGTTTGGACGTTGCCATGGCCCAGGTGGCTGGACCTGTAGTGTACAGGATGCATGATGGGTAAAAAAACTAATACAATGCAAGGGAAGAACCAAACAGGAGAGCGGAGAAAAATCAAGAGGAAGAAGATACAACATTGGGAGTCATACAAATGGGAGACAGAGAGGACCAGGTGAAACAAGAGAGACCAGGGCTAGATGCAGAATGGTACGGAGATAAAAATACTGGGACCTGGGGTATAGCTGAAACCTAAGTGGTCTTAATATACTGAGGAGGGGCAACTAGATGTCTGGAGAGGTTGTTGATCCAGGGAGCTATTCTGAATGGCTGATTGGAGACGGGAATTTTTTTCCCCCGAAATTAGGAAAATTGGCTTCCACCTCATGTTTTTTTTTTTTTGCCTTCCTCTGGATCAACTTTTGAGCATAACAGGCTGGATGGATGTATTTTTTCAGCCTAACAAACTATGTTGCTATGGCAAGCAAATGATAAAGAAAGAAGTGGACAATGTCCACTACTAAGGGAGAAAAATTATTTTTTGGAACATAGTTCTGATGACATTTCTCTACCCTCCTTCCAAAGTACAGGAACCCTTTTGCGACGCCACCTGTGCAAAGAAAAGCTAAGGATGTCTGAAACTCAAACAATGGGATGTGGGCTATTAATATATGGATTATTTACTTAAGGAAATGACTCCGGTCTTCCAGTTTTGAAAGATCATAAAACAAGAGGAGCCATATACAAAAAGGCTTGTGCTACTGATGATTACTTATCCACAATGCCTCTATCAGGATATTCATGATTTACTACAGGTATCAAAGCTGAATATAACACTAATGAGTATTCAGCACTTTTGGCAGGAATAATTAAGCCTCATGTACACGACCGTATGGATTTTGTAGTCTGCACACTGATCCACAAAATACAGATATCGGACATGCACGTCCCACAATATCTGCGGGCCCCATTATTAAAATGCCTAATCTTGTTGGTGAAACGGACAAGAATAGGATATGTTCTATTTTTTTGAAGGACGGACATGTGGACCTACGAATGTGGACAGTACTACACAGTGTGCTGTCAGCTTTTTTTTGCAGTCTCATTAAAATGAATGGGTCTGCATCCAATTCAGAAAAAATGAGGATCGGAAACGGAAAGAAATACCGTTGTGTGCATGAGGCCTAATGAATATATTTTTGTTATCTCGCCAGAGCAAGACAACACTATGACCACTAGGGGGACCTAAATCAACATGCAATGTGAGTATCTAAAGGGAGTTCATGTGCTACCATATCGCAATGCATATGGTTGGTGCACTAAATGCTGCTCTTACGTCAGGAGGTTAATGAGTAGCTCATTAGTCTTTTAGTGAATGGGCGCTTAGTTAATGTGCATATCTGGTAAGGCATGCGGAGCAAAGCTGTGAACAACGTTCTAACCTTTCGGGCGGCTTGGTAAGGTCTGACAGCCTTAAAGCAGCAAATAGGGGCGCAATTGGAAATAAAACATAGGACGGGGTGGGGGTGAAGGGGAGGGGTGACAGAAAAGTGTGAGGTGAGAAATGAGAGTAATAAGACAGGAGGGGCAAAAAGAGAGCAGTGCAATATGGAAAGACAAAGACACGGTAGGAAGGAGTGAAAAGAACAGGCAGAGGACACGGGAGATTTGTAGCACAGAGAAAGGGGGTGGATTGAAGAAAACGGACAAAGGAGGTGTAGAAGACAAAAATTGCGGAGCAAGAAGAATAAATGGAAGGGGCGAGGTGGTGTCAAAAAGCAATTGTGACAAAGGTAGTGTGAGGGAGTAACAACGGATGGAGTGACGGAGGAGAGAAAACAAACCATGTAGCAGGAGTGAGAAAGCAGCGAGCACAGAAGCTTAATGTCTGAGCAGCAGATAATAAACAAGCAGCAGTGACCAGGGAGAGGGGGACGCAGCTAACCAGTGACGGACATTACAACACGCAGGAACAGAGATTCTGGCAGCAGTGAAATTAACGAGGAATCTTATTCTGCTAAGGCAATCACTGATTTAGTCAATTGTAAAGGGGCTGGGGATCGCTGCTGGCCGTCATGCATTCCAGGCAGTACTTAATAGCCACTTTTCTGGTCTTTGGACCAAACTGAGACACATCCACAATATGTGGCTGAAGCTGACAAGGACATGCAAGCCCGCGTATACTGACATTTAACAGAATGGGAAAGTTAACATCTGGACAACTGTGTTTCCACCAGAGAGAAGGTGGCAGCGGTTAGAGGTCACGGCACTTTCCCATACCTATTTTGGCCCCTTTCTTCAGAAGGGCTACCACAACGGAAGTGTTCCTGCAGCCCACGGCTCTGTCGAGGGGGCGCATCCCACTGTAGTCCACATGTTCAATCATGGCACCGTGGTCTACCAGGAACTGCACCTGCAGACATAAAAAGACCAGCTTTACTAATGCTATGTGACATAAAAAGACGATCCTTAACCACTCTGAATCCAGCTCAATTCCTTATCCATCTTCATCAAAGACAGAATGCCACTTACCACATCAGCATCTCCATAAAAAGCTGCGAGATCAAGCGGTGTGCGCCCATTTTTGTCTGCATGGTCAGTGGCTGATCCATTTTCCACCAACAACCTCACCACAGCAAGATGCCCTTTGAGGCAGGCCCAGCTCAGAGCTGTCAGTCCCTCTTTGTCCATAAGCCCGATGGAAGACCCTTAAAAGTAGAATCAGTGAAAGGATATAAATGACACGACCACCTCTTTTTCTTTTCACTGTCACTGCCAAGACTGGAACTGATTTAGTCAAACTTTAATAACATGGTCCACTCACTGAGGGTAGGGATACATTTAAGCTGGCCATAGCCATGAGATTTTACACAACAGCCTCTAATTTGATGTTCTCTGCCCAATCGTTCAGCTGCCTGTGATTGGTATTCCTGCCTCACTAGCTATATTTGTGTTTGCTACTCTGGATCGCTGACCTTTTGCCTGTTTCTCTGACTTTACCACTGTATTCTGATTTTGCCTCTGACGTGACCTTCTGGTATTTGATTCTTGCTTGATACTGGACACTGTATTCTATTGCTAGTTTGTGACCTTACCTTTGCCTGCTGACTTTGTCTCTAATGTTGTCTCCTGGTTTAACTTTGCTGTGTATTTGACTTAGCTTTTGGATTCTGGTCCTGGTTTTGACCTCTTTCTGTCTGAATACTATTTTAACCCATTATGTTTAGACCCCTGCACTTAGTCAAGTCAGGGACTGTCGCCAAGTTGTGGGCCATCATTTAGGGCAGATTGTGCAAGTAGGTAGGGACAGTGGTGCAGGTGGAGGACAGGGCTGCACTGTTCCTTACCTTACTTGACAAAAGGTTGATTCTTATAATCTTGAGGGGATACAATAATTTCCTAAGAACCACTAGAATCTCTAAGAATTGAAGAGGGGGGGGGGGAGACGACACTCTCCACATGAATTCATCTGCTTCCCTTGCCGCCAGACTTGTTTTCATCCCGATTGAGGAGTAGGTTTCAGTGTCATGTTCATATGGCATACGATATTGTGCCAAGCGTTGTACATACGGTCATGCAATGTTACTGAGGTTGAATCATCAGACCAGATAAAGGAAGATTGGTGGCAGGGGACACAAGACGATTTTTTTGTATTTTCGCAGGTTATCTGGGGTTTTGCAAAATGTCAGACACTGATAGCATATCTAATTGACTGATGTTTAGCCTAGGAAAAAAAACTTTAAGCCAGAATGCTCTGATTCCAGTCTAACAGTATTATAAGCGTATGTGAACACCAACCTTGTGCCAACAGAAACTCCACAGTGGCTACATGCCCTTCTGACGCAGCGGTCATTAATGGAGTTCGACCCTGCTTGTCTGCCATGTTAACATCTGCACCGTGTGTAAGCAGCAGGTCCACAATCTGTAAAAAAACATAAAAAAAAGTTTGTTCTGTCCTCTCTCTGCTCTTCTGTCCGTAAGCACCAAGGACAGTAACGAAACTCTGAAATTACCTGCCAGTGTCCTTGTCGTACAGCACTGAATATTGGAACAACACCTCTCCGGTTGGGTTGGGATACAGCTGCTCCTTGTTCAAGAAGTAGGCGGCAAACATCAAGTTTTCCACGACCTGAAGCAGCTGTTAAAGCTGAAATCAGAAGAAATCATGTAAGAAAATGACTGGAAGAACTGTGCTGACGGACATAGGAGAGGTGGCATCACATGAACTACTGCAGTCGCCTTGTCTCTTTCCATCTTCACATCACTTACCTGTCTCTCCCCACAGCCCATCAAAGCTATTAATCTGAGCTCTCTGTTCCTCCTCCTCGTCTTTTTCTGGTAGGTCCAGAAGATAAGAGACAATCTAGGAAGAAAAATGTCTGTAATTTACTAGACATTTCATTACCTCATGAAGCAAAATAGAATCTGTTCACAGGAGTAAGGCTCCTTTAAGTTTAGAAGGACATGTCGCTATAGATTTGCGGAGACCGAGAACAAGAAATGTTCTGTCTTGTTTTCAATTGTTCAGCTATTAGGATCTCAGGAGGTGGAAATGAGTCCTGTGTGTCTACTTCTGTTACTGAATGTACGGCGGCATCTCCCGCCATGGCCAGCATGAGCAAGCAGCGGGATGCGTCTTGTGCAGGCCTGATTATTCTTTCAGTCTTTCTATATATCTACCAGGGGTGCGCAGAAAAAGCAGACAATAGACAAGCAATGTAAACCCTTCCTGGCATGGCAATCACCAGTGTTTTGTCATGTTCCCTCTCACCTCTGAGTATCCCATGCTGGCAGCTGCAATCAGCGCTTGCTGTATGGCCTGACTTTTCTTTAGGACTCCAGGTTGTTGTCCAGCCATTGTCCAGTCACACTGGATAAGATATTTTACGACCTCCAGGTGGCCCCGCAGAGCAGCGTGCACTAGCGCACACTGTCCGTTCTTGTCCAGGAGATCCACCTATTGATACAGCAGAGAACGGCTTAGGGCAGAAGGAAGCATTAGAACGCAGAACATGATCTAAAGATTGAACGCTATTGTGTTTCCTTGTTCTCTCCCCTGTCGTCACCTTGTCTGGCAGCCAGTAAACTGTCAAGTGACAGGTTTGGGCAGGTTCCCAGACACTGGGACATGCGGGGGAGAGGACCGAATGCCTCTGCTGTATATAACCCTTCCAACTCCCACCATGGCCCCGCCATCAGTAGAGGCTTATGTGGAGGGCACATATAATACAGCAGCACAGAAATAAAACAAACCGTCTATTTAACCCACGGCACCATATAATTACCATGTCTGCCTCATTAAAGATGGAAGGCAGGTATTGATAATTATTTTATATGGGGGTGGGATATAAGAGCCACTATACAGAACATATCTAATTTTAAGTTTGAAGTGAACCTTTACTTATTGTTGTAATTGGTCTGACCTCTGTAGACTCATTATTGGGTGGCAGCTCACATACTCACCTTGGCTCTCCTCTTACACAGTAACATGGCAATAGTCAGATGGCCTGAGGCTGCAGAGTATGCTAGAGGGGTCATGCCACTCTCCGAACTGGCATCGACGTTGACTGAGAACTCTAGCAGCAGTGCCACCATCTCAGTGTACCCCAGATGGGCCTGAACGCACAGGATGGGGGCATTGTTCAGCACTTCCGTGCGGTAGTTTACATTGGCTCCACCCATTATTAGAAGGCGGCTCACCTGTGAAAGAATCAAGACGTGGATGTGAAGAACTGGAGGAAGCACCACTAATATATACATAATATACATTATATGGGAGAATAGACACACGCACATATACTATGGGGGTCATTTATTAATCCGAAATATATTTCAGCCGCAGATGGTGACGCAACGGTTAGCTATCTGCGGCGTTTCCCCACTCACGCCAGGTCTAAAATTGTGGGCGGGGAAGGGCCGGCAGGACCACCTCATTCCTTATTTTCTACGGCTGTTTTAGGCGTAAAAAATGGTCAGCAAGGAAGCCAACCTACATTTAGAACTGGCATAACTTTGCCATATCCACCGCCAGCCTAGGGCTTTTATTAAGACAGGTGTCTAAAATGCTGGTCTTAATAAATGTGCCTATATATATATATTTCTTCAGTATATACAGTATATATATTATATAAAAAACTAAAAGAAAAAACGCTCACTGTTTTTCATAGTGTGTGCGAGTTTTATGGGCAATTATTTTTAGTGGCTTTTGCTTTTTCCAAACAACTGTGTGAAGCATTTTTTTTTTGCCTTTTTTATTCTCTATAGAAAAGTAAATGTCAAAATGCCACAGCTGCGACAGAGGCGCCAAAACACCAGTAGCAAAAAAACATAACCAACGAAAAAAAAAACCTTGTGTGTTCTGCATTTAATATTTCCTCTAGGCCAGGGTTTCTTAACTCCGGTCCTCGGGACCCATCTACCGGTCAGGATTTGAGAATATCCCACAAAATGAATACCTGTGGTAAGTCCTGATGCACTGACACTAATTTTATTACCTGCTCAATACTAAGGAAATCCCGAAAACATGACTGGTAGGTGGGTTCCGAAGACCCTGGCCTAGACCCGGGTAGGAGTTAAAAAACCCTGGTCTAGACCTTGCGCTAATATCTGAAGCAAGCGGGTTTTTTTAACAGCAAAAACCCACCAAAAACTTCAGGTGCAAAAATGTGACTAAAAATGCAAAGGTTCACAAAACTGTCATTAAAGGAATACATGTCACCACAAAATCCAGTGCAATCTGGAGGCAGCAGATTGATATATCATTTGTGGGGAAAGATTTAGTAAAATAGTGAACTGCTCTTTCTATGCTTTGGAGTCAAGTAGAAGGTCTTACCAGTAATTGCCAGTTATCTGTACAGGACTCGAAATACAAGGAAGGCTGTCAATCACACAGTAGGACCACCCTTTTGACGTTGGCCAAGGTTAGAGGGGTTTTTAGGATGTTCTGGCACCTTCGCTTCCTGGCTTTGGCTGCCTCATTTGGGTCCCCCGCTGACATCTGTTTTGACACCACTACAAGCTATCTCTGCCTGCAGTGGTGACCTGTTTCTCTTGCATCATACGACTAAGGCTCCAATCACACGACTGTATGTTGTCTGCAAAAAAACGGATCCGTTTTTTTGCGGATTAGATGCTGTCCCATTCACTTCTATGGGGCCCTTTTCTTCCATTGCACAGCTCAGCAAAAAAAAAATGAAACACATCCTATACTTGTCAGTGAAAATCAGGACATGACCCTATTGTAGTCTATGGATCAGCAAAAAAACGGAATGCAATCTGTTTTTTTGCGGACATGCTGAACTGTCCGCCAAAAAACGGATCAGTTTTTCTGCGGACAACATACGGTCGTGTGAATGGAGCCTAACTGATATGATGCAGGGGAGCAGGTGACCGCTGAGGGCATTGATTGCTGGTGGTGGTCTCAAAGTGGATATTGACAGCGTGGGATCCAAGCGAGGCAGCCCAGGCCGGGGAGAAAAGGAGCCAGGGTGCAGGTAAGTATGTTACTCTTTGCCAACCCCTTTAAAAGTGGTCTTCCTATACTTTACAATGGCATCCAATAGTCTAGTAATAATCCTGTATCTATGAGGTCCTATAGATGACAAAACATGCTATGAAAGATTACTATCTAACCGTCTAGTAATTCCAAGAACTGCCTGATAATCCCAGCACCCCCGCATGCAGAGCTGACACCTCTGCAGAACTGAACCACCCTGTGGAGTCCTGTTTTACTGAATGTACTCACACGCATGCGTACAGAGCTTCCAGTACATTGCATAAATGTGAAGACTAGTGAAAGCTAATAAGATGTCCACATAATCTGCAGATTACCCTCCCAGAAGAATTAAATGTAATGATCTCATATTGTTAATTACACAGGAAAAACCTTTTGTGGCCATGAATTGCACAAGACTGAAATGACCAAACTAAAAACTGGTTGTGTGTCCAGTCCCAAAAAGAAATCAGCGGGACAAGAGAGTGAAAAAGAAACGCAGGGAAAAGGACTGCTCAGCTTATAGTTAGTTCGCCAATTTTTCGTACTTTGTATACACAAATCTGCTACATGACGACTTTTGCTATATGACCCATCGGATCATAGTTTAATAACTTTTAAGCAAAAGGTTTCCGGGAGATCAACCAGAAATAAAGAGTGTGCGCCAGAGAATCCAGCAAGTATCAGAATAGCAGAAAGGACTGTTATTTCAAGCTAAGGACTCAAGCACAGACCCTCTATATGGCAGTACATGGCTGGGGATGGTGCCTTCGTTCAGCGCCCTATTAGATATTCTAGCAATGTTTCTAGAGGAGAACACCTCCATAACAGTATCCCATGGAACAAAGGGTTTTCCAGGACTTTGATATTGATAACCTATGATATTGATGACTGGTGGGGGAAGGACCCCGGAAACTACCACCGATCAGCTGTTCCAGGCAGCCAAAGCCAGAAACTCCAAAGTGTAGGGAGTGGAAGCAGACGGCTCTGTAGTGGCCATGTCTGGGTACTGCGCTCAGCTCCCATTCAAGTCAAAGGGAGTTTAGCTGCAGTAAACTGGCGGCCGAACGACACAGTATACAGAGCCGTCTGCTTCAGACCAATTCACTGTAGAGTTTCCACCTCCAGCAGTTGCCCTAAATGGCTGATCGGTGGGGGACAGGTGTCAGACCCCCACCAATATGATGCTGATACCTATCCTGTAATGGCATCCTACAATCAATAGTTCCCAACAACCACCTAAAGGTTTTGTGCCATAAACGAATTTTCACTCAAGAATGTGTTTTCATCAATTACTTTAGCTTCCATTTCTCCTTGGACTGTTTTTTTTTTTTGTTAATTTACTTACCATACTCTTACCCTATAAGATGCACAAAAAAGGAAGAACTCCCAAAAGTGGGAGAAATATCGTAGTTTGTCTTAGGCCCCTTTCACACAGGCGTGATTTCCGCGCGGGTGCAATGCGTGAGGTGAACGCATTGCACCCGCACTGAATCCGGACCCATTCATTTCTATGGGGCTGTGTACATGAGCGGTGATTTTCCCGCATCACTCTTGCGTTGCGTGAAAATCGCAGCATGTTCTATATTCTGCGTTTTTCACGTAACGCAGGCCCCATAGAAGTGTATGGGGCTGCGGGAAAGTCGCAAGCAAGTGCGGATGTGATTTTCCCGCATGGTTGCTAGGAGACGATCGGGATGGGGACCCGATCTTTATTATTTTCCCTTATAACATAGTTATAAAGGAAAATAATAGCATTCTCAATAGAGAATGCAAAGTAAAAAGGGCAATAGAGGGTTAAAAATAAACAAAAAATAAACTCACCTCTTCCATTTGATCGCATAGCTGTCGGTGTTCTGTTCTGTCTTCAGCAGGAGGGGGATGGAAGCAGGTGATTGGACCATGTGACCCAGTGACGTCACTGAAGGTCCTTCATCCCCCTCCTGCTGAAGACAGAACAGAACACTGGCAGCTACGTGATCAAATGGAGTAGGTGAGTTGTTTTTTTAGTATTTTTAACCCTCTATTGCCCTTTTTACTTTGCATTCTCTATTGAGAATGCTATTATTTTCCTTTATAACTATGTTATAAGGGAAAATAATAAAATATACAGAATACTCAACCTGAAACCGGACTTCAGTGATAAAGTCCAGCTTCGAGTCTGGGTACCAAACATGCAGATTTTTGCACGCGCGTGCAAAACGCATTAAAACGCTTTGCACTCGCGCGGAAAAATCGCGCATTTTCATGCAACGCACCCGCCTCTCATCCGGGCGTCAAACGTGATGCCCGTGTGAAAGAGGCCTTATGGGGTGAATACTGATGAGCTCTTCCATTATGGAAGCGCTCATTAGTAACAGTAGGACCGGGGAGCAGTGAATACAGAGCTCCTTGTGCTTGCAGAACTCACTGCTCCCTGGTCTTCTTCGGTTCACAGCATTAGGACAGACGTGCGCACTGTGAACTCACAAGTCACAGCACAGCGTGGTAAGAAGAGCACTGGATCTCATGAGCGTCTGTGGCATCTGGAACAGGAGAGGCGAGTTGATTTTTTTTTCGGATCTGAGGTCTGATTAACATTGGCGATCTTATCGGTGCTGTGATTGAGGGGCTGAGCTGGGGTCTAATTAATATTGGGGGTCTGATCTGAGGTTTGATTAACATTGGTGTCTGAACTGAGGTATAATTAACATTGGGGGTTCATACCTCCCAACTCTGGACTCTTTACCATATGCATTATGTAGAGGTCTCCTGTACTGTACTAGGCGTTTTCCCCAACAGGAGACATTTATAATAGAAAGCAAGGGCCGTAACATCACGAAATATCACAACTGTTAGCAGGTCTCTGCGCAAAGACTATAAAATAATAGTTCCCAATGATGGCCACCATTGGCCAGTTCCTTACTTTGATATTAGGAGTGTAGAGGTTTCTTAGAGATGCTAGTGCCATGGAAAGGCCATCTGTGCTGTAGGAAATCCACAGTGCTTGCAAGATAGATGAGGAGACACCAACCTTCTTACTAAGACCCTGTGTAAAGAGAATTAGATTTACCAGAATCAGAAAACCTGTGTAATGCATCATGGAAATAGGATTTAAAGGGGTTGTCTTACCATGGACAATGGGGGCATATCGCTAGGATATGCCCCCTTTGCCTTATAGGTGCGGGTCCCACCGATGGGACCCGCACCTATATCGAGAACGCAGCCCCGCAAGCGAAGGAGGGCGCAATGCGCATGTGCAGCCGCCCTCCATTCATTTTCTATGGGGCCGGCGAAAATAGCCAAGCGCTGGCTCGGCTATTTCCGTCAGCCCCATAGAAATGAATAGGAGCGGGGGCCCGCACCTATAAGACAATGGGGGCATATCCTAGTGATATGCCCCCATTGTCCATGATGAGACAACCCCTTTAACATTAAAATAGCATTCACATGTTACAAATATTCCAGAGCAACACAAAATATGACATATGAAGGGCA
The DNA here is from genome assembly GCA_033119425.1 of Bufotes viridis. Lineage (NCBI taxonomy): Eukaryota > Metazoa > Chordata > Amphibia > Anura > Bufonidae > Bufotes > Bufotes viridis. The sequence goes on along the minus strand of CM065594.1, from coordinate 201,070,698 downwards.
CTTTGGATTTACCCTAGTTTCTGCATTATTAATTTAAATTTACTTCAGAAAGGGGTATTTCTTTAAACTTAATATTCATTGAAAACATTTTCTTTTATCGTTTTTGGTGGTTTATCTTTTGCATTTTCCCTTGGCAGTACTATACCATTGAAAATAACATACAAAACTTTGTCCTAATTAAATATATAGATAGATAATATATCGTTAGTTTACTGCTGCTGCGAGGGAAATATGTTATTTGTTAGTAAAATAGTAGAGTAGTAGAATTGGGACAACATGACAGCTCTGTTCTCTTAATACATCTCGGTAAAGACTGTCCACAGTAGAGCAGTCCACTGAGTGTATTGTGCGATGCTCTGATTGAGTCACTCATCCCCCGTCCGTCTCTGGCCGCAGTGAATGGAGAGTGAGAAAGTCACTGAGGCTGTTTGCCGTGCTAAGTCCAAACACAGAAGGAAGTTAAAGAGCCAAGATAGGAAGTAGAACGCATGGAGTGACTTTAAACAATTATATCCAGAAAAGCATCGACCCGTTTTTTGGGGAGTTTTTTTTGTTAAAAAAATTACATAGAATATTCACATGCCTTTTGTTACTATGTGAGAAAAAAATGATCGAAGTGTTCCTTTAAAGGGCATTGATCAGCAAATGTGTACCTATAAAACTGGCTGACCTGTTACATGGGCACTTGGCAGCTGAAGCCATCTGTGTTGGTCCCATGTTCATATGTGTCCGCATTGCTGAGAAAAATGATGTTTTAACATATGCAAATGAGCCTCTAGGAGCAATGGGGGCGTTGCCTTTACACCTAGAGGCTCTGCTCTCTCTGCAACTGCTGCGTCCTCTGCACTTTGACTGAAAGGGCCTGGCAGTGTAAACGTCATCACACCTGCCCGGCCCCGTAAATGGTGGCGTGGCAGAACCCCTTGGTTTTCAATGCGGCGGATCAGCTCATAGCTCTGGATATATTTGTGGGGCTAATCCGCGAGCACACCTCCTTTCAAACTCCCATTGAAAACTGTAGGAGGTGGTTTATGCGCACTGACCACCCGACCAACTCTAAAATGTATCTTGAAAAATGTATCTTAAACAGTAAGGATCAGGCCAGTCGCAAAACAAGTACATTTTCCAGGTGAAGGCAGAGTGGGCGGTAGTGTAAGGAAAAGCCTGTGATAATTATAATGGGAGCGTGCAGCAGGCTTCAAGCTTGGTATGGTTGCCGTTGGTAAACTCCTGCCTGCTCGCTCTGCTCCCCCTCCAGATTTCAACTTTTTGCAGCTGCCCTGAATAGAGATAAGCGAATTTCATATTTTAGTGGTAAAAGGCGAATTGCGTTATGGATTCCGTTACCATGGACCATAACGCAATTCTATGACGGAATGCATTTATTCTGTCATAAAATAAGTCTACGGGCTGCAAAACAGATCCGTCTCGTTTCCGTTATGCAGGGGAGGACTCTGGTGCATCCCAGTGACAGAAGGCAAGGTACTGAACACAACCACCAGGAAGTGAATTCTGTCATTTAACAATATCATATCTTTACCGAACAAGGTAAATTATGAGAATCTGTATATGTGGAATATATTTCCACGCACACAGGAGGCTACCCTAGACAATATAGTAAAGATATGGAAACGTAAATCATGGTGCACACCTAAACATACATACATCAATACATGTTGTCCATAGTAACAAAGGATGTGGACCCGTTCATTTCAATGGGGACACAAAGCATATGAACCACATCTGAGCCCCGCAAAAAAAAGGAAAAAAACACGTCCTATTCGTGTCCGTTTTGCGGACAAGTATAGGCTTTTGTAACATCCTGTGTGATCTGCGGAAGGGAAAATACTGGAAGCACACAGTCAGTATCCGTGATCTGCATGAGGCTTCATACAGAAAAACCCTATTGCAATAATGCTATAATAAAGCAGATGGATATAAAAGGGCAAGAAAAAAATAATAACATAGCCAGACATTAATTTGTGATAAACAGGGCTGGTAACTTTCCACCGCAACCCCCCACCCCGGGCTCCGTACCTTGAAGATATGTGCTTTCAGGATGTGATGGCCGAGCTCAATGGTCTGTTGCCTGTTCAGCTTCCCCTCCTGACGAGAGAACCAGAAGGCCAGCAGGATATGTCCGTTCCTGAGGACAACAGGTAGGGTTATCACTTATATCCATCAACGGCTCACCATGGCGGTATGTGGAGTGAGGCACCAGATTGATGGTGTGACCATTAACACAACAGGGAGTTAGATTAAAACGGTGAATGCTCCACTCCTCTGCTGGGCTCGTGGCCTACTGGATGACTCAGGTAAAACATACATAGTGTCTTTTACAGCTGGAGGAAAACTCTTCGGTGTTCACTTAAACCACAAAATTATTTATTTTTAGCCATTTACAGGTGACCTGCTGTGTCGAGCACATATACGTGTCTATCTAGCGTTGGTGTACTCGTGGAAGACTATGCACATCACATAATCTGTGGGATGCTGCATTAATCATGGTTTAATAGAGAATAAAATCGATTGACACTTTTATACCCGCGTTAATCATTGAATATCAATAATAGTGTTGTGATTATGAGCTGTTGGGGCTCACCGTCTGCTTGTGCTGTGCTGCTGTGGTGGGGGTGGTCACCTTGTGCACCAAATTAGTGTAGGGACCCAATCAAAAGAGGTCACCGTGACGTGTTGACTGGGCCCATGCACCTTGACCAAAAGATATACAAGGTGCCACGTGAATGATATTTCAACTGCAGCACCAGACAACAACCAAAAAAAATGTAACGCGGCAGAATAACTTTCGACAGATATGTACCATTGGTTGGCATCTGCCCCCTTCATTCGCAGCATGAAAATCCTTCTGTGGCAATCTGACTTTTTGGGCATCCAAAATCTCTAGTACATGGGACACCTTAAAGGGAGTCTGTCAGCTAATGTTCTCAACTCAAACTGCTTGAATCACATTGTAGTTCATACACAGTTCACAAATAGTAACTTTGTTTCCCCTGTCTGCGAATGGGTGCTAAATGTGTGCTAAAAAAACAAACCTGGCAGTGCCCAGGGTGTTTTTGATTGCTTAAATTGCCTAGTCCCCTTGGCGTTACTCGTCAATTTCTCCTCTCCTGTCTTCCTGTAAGCCAGCCCAGTTGTCCTGCTTAGGTCACTGTCTCTGCTCTGGAATTTCCGCAGATCTCACCGCCGGGCCTGCGCATGCGTCGTAGCATATCACTTCAAAGTTCTTTTTATTAGCATCACAGACGCAGATGTGGGAAACAGGGTACCATTTGTCAACTCAGTTTGAGTGGAGAAAATTAGCTGACAGAGACCCTTTAAGTCTAGGGCTACACACAGCGTGAGAAGTCTGTAGCCCAGTCTGAAGCGTATAGTCTGATCATTGATGTTCTATTGCTGCGGGGCTATTGTGGTTCATAGTGTGCGACACAAACATCTCTTGAATTTCTCTGCAGTTTCTATCAGTGCCATTATTTCCCAAGAGGGTTCATGAGGGGTTAGTCACTCTGGTCAAGGATTCCCTAGCAGCATGACTGGTCGCTTTTAAAGTAAAAAATGGCAAACTGATTTAGACCTGTCAAAGAGGTAACATATTTTAGCCAGAATATAGTGTTGGTCAAGAATTAGAGAATGCTGTACCCACCGCTTCAAGATTGGGATGGACAGAAGGGCTCCCTGGGAAAGGAAAAATTGTTTTGGGATTTCCCCATGGTTATAACGTTGGACCGATGGGCTGTACCTAGCGTACACATGCTTCATCACGCAAACATATATAGGAAAACATTTAACGGTACAACCACATGGTGCAGCTGGCGACTAAGTCGCGCCCACCCATGGCGGCCAACAGCTGCATGATTTTACTGAAAAATCATGTGGCCATTGGCTGCCTAGAATGGGCTTGGTCTGGCTAAGGGTATGTCCACACATGGCAGATAAATATTACAGTAGCAACAAAGTGGATGAGCTTGTAACTGATCTCACGCAAAAGATGTGGAATAAGGTCTGCAAAGAAACGGTGGTGATGCAGATTTTAAATCTGTGGTATATCATTTCTTTCTGTGCATTTTAACCTCAGATTTCACCTTTCTGCAATGCATAAAGTTTAATCCGTGGTAAGTCTGCAATGAAACATGCAGATTGTGCCAAGGATCACGTGTGGACCTACCCTAAGCGTTAGTCAAAAATCTCAAAGGAGCATCACCTGGGATCACAAAGAAACTTGGTTTTCTCTCCATCTTCTCTCCATATTAACCATTCTCTGAAGGACGGATGAACGAACATTCGGGTCAGGTCTCTCCGTTTAATCAAGAACATGGAAAGGTTCTCCATACGCTGTTGAAAGTCCTCCCACTCTAAACCTCCATCCACACTGCCTGCATTGATGGCCTGGAAGATGTGCTCATCCGTCAATGGGTGGAGAGAGGCCACAGCAACATTGAGAAGAGGAAGGGCCCTCTCAAAGGAGGATTGTGTGGGGAACCTCATGTTACATTGCAAGAGATACACCTCAGACAGCGAAACAGGAACAACTTTGTAACTGGAGCTCTTGAGTACCAAGTAGCCCTTCTCTATGAGGTCAAATGTAAGCTTCAGGTATAAGTAGGAACCTTGGCTCAAAGTTTTGAGGTGGGAACTGAGTTTTCCAAATGTTGTGTTGTCCATTTTCCCATTGAGTGAGATATTGTTCTGGATTTCAGAGCTGCTGTGTATGCGTTGCAGGATGTAGGCCTGAAGATCCTGATCTATGGCCTCATTTTCTTCCAATCGATCCAAGAAAATTCGGTGAAAGGGAAGAAGTTTGGTGATTTCCTGTTAGTGGATTGTAAGAAAAGAATATGTGGGTACATCAGATATGGTACTAAACAGCTATAGATACCCCATCTGTAATCACTTATCTGGTGCCCATTATGACGATGTATAACGGTTGCAACTAGAGCATAAAATCCAGGAAGCTCTGAGGAATATGGGGGGCACTAGAGAGAAAAATGACCAGTCTCTCACCCACCTGCAGGGTGGTCCTCACAGTAACAATGAGCTTCAACCAATGGGGGAATTTTCCTATCATCTTGCTTAGGAAGGACACAATGGTATCGCCGTAGTCTGGCTTGTGGAACTCTGCTTCATTTAGCCCGTCTATTAGAATAATGTAATCTTCATCTGGAATCTTTCTCTCTAAATAAAAGTGAAATTAAAGTCAAAATGTCATTAAAATAACACTAATTCCTGTAACTATGTCTGGCACAGAAACATCCAGATGCTATGCACTTTGATTAATGCTTCTGCACAATTTACAGGCCAAATCATGGGGGTGCGCTGTGTGTTCTCTCTCATCCAAGTTATCTAATTGATCGGTCGGGGTCTGACAGCCAGGATCCCTGCCGATCAGCTGTTTGAGAGGGCATTGGCGCTCCGGTGAGTGCCACGGTCTCCTCACAGCTCACAAAGCTGTACATTATATAGCAGCTGTTCTTGGTATTGCGCTCAGCCCCATTTACTTGAATAGGAATAAGCTGCACCTAGGCCATGTGACAAATAAAAGTGACGTCAATGGCCTAGGCTAAAGCTGAGAGAAGGGTGTGGAGGTCAGCTGGTGTCCTTTCAAACAGCTTATTGGCGGGGGTCCTGGGCGTCAGACCTCACTGATCAGTTAAAAAGTGTCAGAAAACCACTTTAACAATATACAACTGGTAGATTGGAAACAATGACATGCTGTAAGGTATTGTAATGTGAGGGGGCAATCAAATAGGAAGAACAAAAGATTTGGACATATTTATAGAAACCTGGCAAATTCAACACTACACTGACGGGACAGGTTTTGGATACCTGTGAAGCTCGTCATACACAATAGATCTATGTCTAAGACCATCTAATGTATATGGGGCGCTCCAGACTCTTCCCTTACAGCTGATGTTGGAAGAAATAGGGCTCAGCACATTAGATTTCAACTTCCCGATCCGTTTTGTTCTGTCAGGTGTTTGGCTTCGGCTTTATCCCCTCTCCCTGTTCAATACATATGTATGGGATGACTGGGAGAGATAGCTGTCAGATGAACAGTTATCTCATTTTTATTGTCAGCTTACGATTAGTGGGGGGTCTCATTCCTGGAACCTCTAAAATTACTAGAATGGTAGATCCAGATCCTCCATGTACTGTAATTTGGTTGGCAATGAAAGGGAGGAAAGGATAGAATAGGAGGCTATATGATACATGTGACGACATTCAATGGGGTGGGACCCCTTTAAGAAACTAAAATACATAGGGGCACATTTACTGAGACCAGCGATTTAGACGCAGGTCTTAATCCCTCTACACTGCTGGTGGATGCACCAAAGTTATGTTGAGGCACGGCCTCTACATAACTTTGGCACTTGCTACTGCTGGCTGTGTGACATGCTTTAAGCTATGCCAGCTCCCTTGCTGGCGTAGTTTAAGATAAAAATGATGAATGAGAGGGACCTGCCCTCTTCCCTGCCCATGTCACACACCCTTTTTTCGCCACTTTGCAAAACTAGAGTGAGCGGGGAAAAGTTGCTGATTTTGCCGCAAAACACCTTTGCAGCAAAATCTGCAACATCTGCAAAGAGTGGCGTAAAAACGTTAATAGATGACGCCCATACGGTTTGTATCCAATGAATAGGTCAGTTGTGGCTCAGGAATGGTACAGGGTCACTTACCTTTGTATAGATTTTCAAGTGGCTCAAGAACACCCCTGCGAAAAGATGCAGCTGGGTCTTGAACACAGGACCTTAGACTAAGCAGGCTCTGTAAATGTGGTTCACGTAGTAGCTGCTCCCGGTACGCTACTAGCTGGGGTGCACGACACAGCAGAGCAGCCACATTGTGAACAAATTCAGGCACTAGGCAGGTATATGCATTGTCAGCCTGGCAGTAGTGATACGCCACCACCTAAAGGAGGAAAACAGAGGGACATGGTAAAAAATTCATAAAAATGAATAACACTGGATTACAATAATAAAATACTCTAGTATATCAGTTCTGAGTGACCAAAAGTAGCTTTTCACTGTTGTGACTTCATCAGATTCCCCCCTTCGCACCCATTCTTGAAGGGGTTATCCTGTAATTTATATTAATGACCTATCATCTGGATAGGTCATCAATATCAGATCGGCAGGCTGATCAGCTGTTAGAAGATGACCCTTCCTAGGCCACGTGACGTCACTGTACATCAGTCATATCCATTGCCTAGTCGCAGCTTGGACCCAAGTTCACTGGGCTGAGCTGCAATACCAAGCATAGCCACTATACAATGTACAGCGCTGAGCTTTGGAGAGATCCCAGGAGTCGGTGGTGCTCACTAGAGCTCTGGTGAGCGCGGCGGCTCCCCGTAACAGCCGATCGGCGGGGGTGCCAGGACTCAGACTCCTGCCGAGCTGATAACGATGACCTATCCTGAGGATAGGTCATCACTGTATCTTACTGGATAACCCCTTCAAGGTCCCTTTAGACTGCCTTATATTTGGGCCGATTATCATGTATGAACGTTCATATGAATGCACTTTCCCGATAATCTCACCGTCTAAAGGTGCCGCTGATCACCTGATGAATGAGCTAAATGTTTATTCATCGGGTGAAACAAACGCTGATTATCAGTTCTGGGAAGCAGATTTTGCTGCCCAGAAACAATGCAGCTGTATGAGGACAGGCAATAGCAGCAGCCATCACTTGTCCTCATACTGTGGAGGTTCTCCTCCAACGAATGAGCAGCCGATTTTCGGGAAGGAACGGTTCTTTCCCGATAATTGGCTGCTGGTCGGAGTGTGTAAATCCAGCTTTAGGGTTGGTCTCTATGTGCACAAAGTCTTTTAGTTTCCTGGGCAGCTGTTAAATACCGCCTAACAAGCCACAGAACAGCGCTTGGGATGGCACCTTATAACTGGTCCATCAATAGAGAGGACATTCAGCTCACAGACGGGCAAGAAGTAAAAGAAAGGACTATTGTTCTGGTTACATCCTCTCTTAGGCTCCAGTCCCCAATTATTATTTTAAATGGTGAAATCACTGAAGGGGTTTCCTCCTTCAATAGTTTCTAGAGTTTCTTCTTTACAGATCATCATGTTAGGTCACTGGCATACCTGTGCTGCTATCCTTCGCATAGCTTCTTCTTGTCTTCTACGCATTTCAGGAGTTCCTGGGCAACTACCACTAGAGATACCAGAATGACTCTGTCCAGTCTGTGCCAATTCACGATTAGCCTCAGAATCTGTGGGTGAAAAAATGGAAAATGGAAAAATAGATCTGAAAACACAGAGCACCTCCTCCATGTGAGGACATCACTAAATATGTCCTCCTGCATCGTGCTCCCAGACCTATGACTATGACGTGTAGGGGGGAGTATTATTTCACTTTGCTAAAAACACTTGTGAATTGAAAGGTTTTCACTGGTTTTTAACTGCTTTGAAAAAAGGTATGGCCTCTTGCAGTTGTACGTTTGTCACACTGAATAGTTTTTACAGACAAACAGACCTGATGAAACACAAAATTCAAGTAAAAAATAAATAAATAAAAGTTATTCAACCCCAACATCATTTATGTAAAATAGTAAAAGCCATCTTAAATGGCAGACACAGTGGTAGGTATTTTGCATAAAAAAATAATTTTATTTTCACAGCGTCTCTATTGGGCTCATATCAGAATTGTGGTCAGGATCAATCCAAAACTCCAATTTTTTCCTGAAGGCACACAGATTTGCTTTTCTCAATTTTGATCTTGCTGTACAATGCTGCATATGATTAATATCATTCCCTGTGGGACCTGTAATGTTTAAAAGCATTCTTGTTTTAACCCCTCCCCGCCCATAGATTATTATATCAATACAACGACTTGGGAAATGAGATCATTTAGTTGTTTTTTCCACCCATGGGGAGATTAATCATTATTCCAGTAATTACTTTCTAACCCAGTACAGACTAGGAGGAATTTTGGTGTGACCATGCTATAGCGTTCCTGTAAAACTCTGTGGTGACCTCTTCACTGTCATAAGATACTGTATATAACGATGTTTAGATGCAAAGTATTGGCTGCAGCCACACCAGGATGTGTTCAGCCTGAATGCTAGTTGCATTTGGTCACAAGCTGTTACTTTTTGGGTGAAATCCGAATTTTTTTTAGTGTGCCAAATAACGTAAAGTTAAAGAGGTTGTCTTATTTCAGACATTGGTGGATCCAGCTGATCAGTAGACTGAAGTGGCAAGAAAGGGTTCAACCATTTTATCTCTGCTCTGATTTTTCTGTGCAGCCACATGGACGGCCATTGACATGGAGGTTTCCTAACATTATTGCCACTTTGTTCTAGGAATTAGTGACTGTCACAACGATTGTACCGCCAATCCTTGAGGCTGTATTATTTCAAGTAAGATCTATGGAAAGCTTCTGTATTTTACCTCCACATTTTCCCTGCAATTGTATCTGCACCATGGGAGAACATACGTCTGACAATCCAGATGTAAAGGTGGATGAAAATCTAGTGAGACAACACAAAGAACACTGAACAGTAACTCACGCTTTGGTGATGCATGGGGGCTGTCGGATGTGAGCTGTCTCAGGCGTGTCCCATGGCAGCTAAGAGAGACCAGCCGAGAGATGATAGCAGTTTTGCCGAATCCAATATTGCCACAGATCACTACACCCCGGTTCACACTCTCATCTTCGCTCTGCAGTTGTGCATCAATCTCATGGAAGAGCCAATCTCGACCAACAAATGTGGCGTCTGTTGTGATACTCGGCACCTCAAAGAGCAGCGGTTTCAAGGAGATGTCCGGCGGCCGATACGGCGCAAAGCGGACTAGACAAAAAAAAAAAAAACAACAATAATAGAAATTGTGGCTACGTTGTCATCAGCACTGTGCACTGAAATACTAATATACTCTACAAGGAACCATGTCATCTCTCATACTTGGAAATAGCTTATAACCGATCAATAATATTAAAGACAATAATGTCAAAAATAGAGACATAAATCCTGCGCTGACCTCGGAGATCTTGTGGGGTACGTGGTCCGGCAAGGGTCTGACGTGGCATTCGTAAGGAGGTCCGCAAGGGTGTATGTCTCTGCTCATCCAGGTATGCAAGGTCCTCCAGGTGGGCAGAGCTCGTGGCTGCAAATTAAACATCAAAGGATAGAGGAAGGAAGCGTTAGAAGAGCAGAAGAGGAAGAAGCCATGGGCACAATGTAAAGCCAAAGGTTATGGAACCTGCATAAGCGGCCCCGCAGCCTTGTGCAGGAGTTCAGTACTGTCTCAAATTTTATAACAATGAGAAGTCCAATAAAGAATATCCCCCGAACTGTGCCTGTATAGGATTTTGGAGGCATGGCTTCATGTACCATGCAAAGTGGGGCTTCAAGGAGAATTCTTAATAATGCTTTAAAGCAAACTAGGTGCATTTCAGTGTTTGAAATCCGTAGTCGGGGGTGGGGAGTCCTTTAATCAAGCAGTGTCACTATACGCCGAGGGTATTGCAGAGCGTTAGTGCTTTCATCCATCTGCACTGCCGCATACCCCTTGCTGAGCTACAGACACCCTTTCCAGTTATAAAGAGTACCCTGGACCAAGCAATTTCTTAGGAACCAGAAATTCAAGAGGTTTGTGCTCCTTGTTAACCTTTTCACTGCCAAAGGGGGCAGCAGAACAATTAACAGTAATGGCTCCTTTGAGCTCGCTTCGCATCCCTCCCACCTTCTGCAGTCCTGCATCTTTCTCTTACTCCCCCTTACACCCACGGAAAGTAGGCAGCATTAACATTCTAGGCACAAGCACAGTGACTTCCGAGAACGGCGCTACTGTATTTAACTTTTATACATTATACGGTAAAATAACCAAACTAAACCGCATCACGAGGCGACACACACACACACATTTCCTCACCTGCGACAGAGTTGGGGCGGGGCATGAGGTAGAGTGGGATGGACTGTACGGATTGAGAGAGTCCAGTGTCCAGTCCCCTCTCTGGGATTTTATTTAAGCTGAAAGTAGAGGCCATTATATTCTCATCCACCCGGTAGAGACTTGAATCCACTGACTTCTGGCCTTGCTTCACACACCCTCGAGAGCCAAGCTCCTTGTTGCTGTCTGCGCCATACTTGGAACGGTCCACGTTCTCTGAGTAGCTGGTCAGGGTGGCTGCAGGTAAGGGGAGAGTGTCAGCATTATGGCAGGAAACCGTCACACACATGATTTACAGTGTCCTGCTCCTTCTTGCCAGCAGTACAACTGTTATACCTGCACTGCAGGTTGGTGGCAGAGCACATTCCATTGGGAACCCTGCAAATGGAAATTAAAAGCTAATAAGTAAGGCACACAGCCATGCGTATGACTTTCATGTCTGAGTTCTTATTATTGACAAATTTCCTAAGGAAAATAATGGGCTATGGCGGAATCTGACATATCGATTCATAATCTTCGATCTTCTTCTGCAACATGAAGCTGAGAAGAAGATATAGTCATTCCTCTCCCCCTCCATTCCAGCAGCAGCCGGTGGAAAGGCAGATCGATGGCATCTGAAGGCAGTTTCCTTGTTGAAATAACAGTTGTCTGCAGTAAAGCATAGCAGACAGAGGCACAGACATTATACATCCAAACCACGGACACACTGCGTACGTCAGTATATAGAGTAAAGCTAATAGAGGCAACATGGGCACGTCCCTCTAACCTTCTGCTGAGGAAAGATGCAGAGAGAAGTGAAATTCTGACATCTCCCTACTACTGCACAATTCTGACATCATTTAATGCAACGCAATCCTCTAACAATTTTAATATGATGCACTCCCTGAAATTATTGTACTCCCTCATATCCTTCTAATCTATTTCTTCTGACATCATTCTAACATCGTGCACACCTTCGACATTATTCTAATGCAAATCATTCCCCTGATATTATTCCAATACAAAGCACTCCTCTGTCATCATTCTAATACAAAGCATTCCTCTGACATCAGTCTAATACAAAACACTCCTCTGACATCATTCTAATACAAAGCACTCCTCTAACATCAGTCTAATACAAAGCACTCCTCTGACATCATTCTAATACAATGCACTCCTCTAACATCAGTCTAATACAAAACACTCCTCTGACATCATTCTAATACAACGCACTCCTCTTACATCATTCTAATACAAAGCATTCCTCTGACATCATTCTAATACAAAGCACTCCTCTTACATCATTCTAATACAAAGCACTCCTCTGACATCAGTCTAATACAAAACATTCCTCTGACATCAGTCTAATACAAAACACTCCTCTGACATCAGTCTAATACAAAACATTCCTCTGACATAATTCTAATACAAAGCACTCCTCTGACATCAGTCTAATACAAAACATTCCTCTGACATAATTCTAATACAAAGCACTCCTCTGACATCAGTCTAATACAAAACACTCCTCTGACATCAGTCTAATACAAAGCACTCCTCTGGCATAATTCTAATACAAAGCACTCCTCTGACATCATTCTAATACAATGCATTCCTCTGACATAATTCTAATACAAAGCACTCCTCTGACATCAGTCTAATACAAAGCACTCCTCTGACATCAGTCTAATACAAAGCACTCCTCTTACATCATTCTAATACAAAGCATTCCTCTGACATCAGTCTAATACAAAACACTCCTCTGACATCAGTCTAATACAAAGCACTCCTCTGACATAATTCTAATACAAAGCACTCCTCTGACATAATTCTAATACAAAGCACTCCTCTGACATCAGTCTAATACAAAGCACTCCTCTTACATCATTCTAATACAAAGCACTCCTCTGACATAATTCTAATACGATGCACTCCTCTTACATCATTCTAATACAAAGCACTCCTCTGACATCAGTCTAATACAAAACACTCCTCTGACATCAGTCTAATACAAAGCACTCCTCTGACATCATTCTAATACAAAGCACTCCTCTGACATCATTCTAATACAATGCATTCCTCTGACATCATTCTAATACAATGCACTCCTCTGACATAATTCTAATACAAAGCACTCCTCTGACATCATTCTAATACAAAGCACTCCTCTGACATCATTCTAATACAAAGCACTCCTCTGACATCATTCTAATACAAAACACTCCTCTGATATAATTCTATCACAAAGCACTACTCTGACATCATTCTATCACAAAGCACTCCTCTGACATCATTCTATCACAAAGCACTCCTCTGACATCATTCTATCACAAAGCATTCCTCTGACATCAGTGTAATACAAATCACTCCTCTGACATCATTCTAATACAAAGCACTCCTCTGACATCATTCTAATACAAAGCATTCCTCTGACATTATTCTAATACAATGCACTCCTCTAACATCATTCTAATACAAAGCACTCCTCTGACATCATTCTAATACAAAGCATTCCTCTGACATCATTCTAATACAAATCACTCCTCTGACATAATTCTAATACAAAGCACTCCTCTGACATCAGTCTAATACAAAGCACTCCTCTGACATCATTCTAATACAATGCACACCTCTGACATCATTCTAATACAAAGCACTTCTCTGACATCATTCTATCACAAAGCACTCCTCTGACATCATTCTAATACAATGCACTCCTCTGACATCAGTCTAATACAAAGCACTCCTCTGACATCATTCTAATACAAAGCACTCCTCTTACATCATTCTAATACAAAGCACTCCTCTGACATAATTCTAATACAAAGCACTCCTCTTACATCATTCTAATACAATGCACTCCTCTTACATCATTCTAATACAAAGCATTCCTCTGACATAATTCTAATACAAAGCACTCCTCTGACATCATTCTAATACAATGCACTCCTCTTACATCATTCTAATACAATGCACTCCTCTGACATCAGTCTAATACAAAGCACTCCTCTGACATCAGTCTAATACAATGCATTCCTCTGACATCATTATAATACAAAGCACTCCTGTGACATTAATCTAATACAAAGCACTCCTCTGACATCATTCTAATACAATGCACACCTCTGACATCATTCTAATACAAAGCACTTCTCTGACATCATTCTATCACAAAGCACTCCTCTGACATCATTCTAATACAATGCACTCCTCTGACATCAGTCTAATACAAAGCACTCCTCTGACATCATTCTAATACAAAGCACTCCTCTTACATCATTCTAATACAAAGCACTCCTCTTACATCATTCTAATACAAAGCACTCCTCTGACATCAGTCTAATACAAAGCATTCCTCTGACATCAGTCTAATACAATGCACTCCTCTGACATCATTCTAATACAATGCACTACTCTGACATCAGTCTAATACAAAGCACTCCTCTGACATCAGTCTAATACAAAGCACTCCTCTGACATCATTCTATTACAACGCACTCCTCTTACATGATTCTAAAACAAAGCATTCCTCTGACATCAGTCTAATACAGTGATGGGCAACGTGCGGCTCTCCAGCTGTTGCAGAACTACAACTCCCAGCATGCAAAGCCTGTCTATAGCTATCAGCCTACTGCAGGGCATGGTGGGAGTTGTAGTTTAGCAACAGCTGGAGAGCCGCACGTTGCCCATCACTGGTCTAATACAATGCACTCCTCTGACATCATTCTAATACAATGCACTCCTCTGACATCATTCTATCACAAAGCACTCCTCTGACATCATTCTAATACAAAGCACTCCTCTGACATCATTCTAATACAAAGCATTCCTCTGACATCATTGTAATACAATGCATTACTCTGACATCATTCTAATACAAAGCACTCCTCTGACATCATTCTAATACAAAGCACTCCTCTAACATCATTCTAATACAAAGTACACCTCTGACATTTTTCTAATACAAATCACTCCTCTGACATCATTCTAATACAACGCACTCCTCTGACATCATTCTAATACAAAGCACTCCTCTGACATCAGTCTAATACAAAGCACTCCTCTGACATCAGTCTAATACAAAGCACTCCTCTGACATCATTCTAATACAAAGCACTCCTCTGACATCATTCTAATACAAAGCACTCCTCTGACATCAGTCTAATACAATGCACTCCTGTGACATCATTCTAATACAAAGCACTCCTCTGACATCAGTCTAATACAAAGCATTCCTCTGACATCATTCTAATACAAAGCACTCCTCTGACATCATTGTAATACAATGCATTACTCTGACATCATTCTAATACAAAGCACTCCTCTGACATCAGTCTAATACAAAGCACTCCTCTGACATCATTCTAATACAAAGCACTCCTCTGACATCATTCTAATACAATGCACTCCTCTGACATCAGTCTAATACAAAGCATTCCTCTGACATCAGTCTAATACAAAGCATTCCTCTGACATCATTCTAATACAATGCACTCCTCTAACATCATTATAATACAAAGTACACCTCTGACATCATTATAATACAAAGTACACCTCTGACATCATTATAATACAATGCATTACTCTGACAAGCACAGGAAGCAATAACCTAGCATAGGAAATGGAAACACTCTGTGTAAATGAGCCCCAAAACATACCGTTTGTAGGATTACATTACATTAGATTACACTAGCCTCCTCTGGAAACACATATATGCATTGGAATATACTAACACCTAGGATAAATATCCATCACGACTACCACAGTCCTGACCATGTATCTCAAATCTTCTCCAAACACAGAATTCAGACTAAGTCTCTGAACACATGGTGACAGAACAAATGAGTATTACTTCTTCCTAAAACAACACATAAGGATATGTAAGTTCTGGCTTTCCAAACTACAAAGCTGAAACATTATCCTTTCCTACAATTGTGCAAATATACAATCATGTTATATACCAGACTGAACTACTTTACTGGTACAGAGACATCGGCTCTGACATATCTCTCTGCTCCAATGAGTTAAAATAATATTTCCCTCTATCAACGCAAAATAAAAAGAAATTAAAATAGCTGGGCGTATAAATGAATCTCATGCCTATTTAAGTGTGACAATGTACGCAAATTAGCCTCATGAATATGCAAATCAGTAATGTCTGGTGTCATGCATGGCGTATGTCGTCAACTGGTGAACAGCAGGAAGAGGACAAAATCAGCAGCAACATCTAATGGTCCGGTGGAATTTAGATGATGACAAGAACAATGAATTGCGCTGTGCAGTAACAAGTATGGCGGCGTTATTTCTACTTTCTCACCAGAACAGAAAATTTGCTCAGCCCAGGAGTTTTTGGTGAGATTTTAGACTCACCACAAGGAAATACAAAATCTTCACATCTTCTGCTCCTCAATCCATGGTCAAATGAAATGAAACAATAAGTACTTCCAAGAGTCTCCGCGATAGAGACCATACAACCGATGCCACTGCTTATAGCAAACGGTGACTTTTAGAAGTACAACTTACAACTTGTTCCATTTAACTATCGGATGAGTGGAAGATATTGAATTTCCTTGTGGTAGAAATGGACTTTAAAAAAAAAAAAAAATGGGATCGGGCTGCACCGATCGGTTCTAGAGAGGTGGTCACACTGAAGATTTACATAACTGGGAGCCTCCACTTCATGTGGTTTACCATAGAAGTCATGCCATAAACCTTAGGTAAATAATAGTATATTGAGACCCAAAAAAGGGGCAATTAAGGGGCAATTCCAGAGACTTGAATTATACAGGGAGAAATCACCCCGCAGGGCATCTGCCCTTTAAGTCTGAAGCATTGCTTGGTAGCATGTAGACCTTACAACTGCATGTTCACCAGGGAATGGCATTATATGGAGGATTTTGAAAACCCATTTTCAAATACACTATTAGGGATTTCTGAGTTTATAGGGGGGAGTCCCACTTTAGAACTTTACTCGAGGAGACAAGAGAGTCTACACAGAGTTCCTAGCGCTCAGGAGGATGTCCATGCATTACAAAGACAACTTATTAATTTCCAAGGGGCATCATGTAATGCTTCCTTTTCCCTGTGGTGGCGCTGCAGTGGAACAGAACACTTGCTGCCATACTCCCCTGCAGATCACATCCAATCACAGGTGGTCAAGGCAGTGGTAACCAGCCTATTTTCAGGGATCTTTCTAGCAAAAAATAATTGGTCTGAGTAAGCAGCTTCTTTAAAGGAAATCTGTCACCAGGATAATCGCTATTGAAGTACAGCCATAGCCTAATAGTACTTGGTACCTTATTTCTAGATATGCCTTTGTTTCAGCAATAGATGTTTTCTATCTTCTGAAAATCCAGTTTATTTGGAATGCAAATGAGTAAGGTGCCCAAGGGGTGTCATTCTTGCAGGAAGGAGCCCAGGCACGCCTCCTGCCACAATCTGTCTAACCACCCCTCCTACATCCCATTCAAGCCATAACTCTGCGCCCCTTTTCCCTGCTCCCAGCATGAGGGCGAGCTTGGGCCCTAGCAAGAGGCGTGCCTGGGCTCCTTCCTGCAAGGGTGACGCCCCTCTGGGCACCTTACTGGCTCATAAGCTGGATTTTCAGAAGATAGAAAACATCTATTGCTGAAAAAAGGCATATCTGGAAATAAGTTACTAAGTGCTATTAGGCTATGGCTTTACTTCAATAGCAATTATCCTGGTGACAGATTTCCTTTGATTAAAATAGTCTTCTGGAAGTATAACATAGATGACCGATTCTGAGGATCGGTCATCAATATCTGATTGGAGGGGTCCGACTCCCAGCACCACCATCTATCAGCTGTTTGAAGAGGCTGTGGCACTCCGGTCAGCACTATGGCCTCCTTGTAGCTTACCAAGCAGTCCCACACGTTGTATAGAGACTGTCCTTGGTATTGCAGCTCAGGCCCATTCACTTGAGCTGCACCTAGACCATGTGACCGATCAACGTGATACCAGTGGCCTAGGAAGAGGCAGAAGTACCGCGGCCTCAAACAGGTGATCGGATGTTGGTGACCTACCCTAATGAAAGGTTATTATTATTATACTTCCAGTATAACCTCTATCATTTACATTGTAAAATGTGGAAGATATACTGCTTACAACATGAGTACAAAAACTCCAAACTCTGCAATGGCTTGTTATATATGTCGGGAATAAGAAAGAAAACCTGGGGAAAATATACCCAGAGTAGAAAGAGCATGACCCAAACTGATGGGTCTTGCCGTGTGTAGGAAGGGGTTACTCAGCAGACCCATGTTCCTCTGACAGAGGTAAATCAATCATATATTGAAGACCTCTCTGTGGGAGGAAAAGGATTGCTTTCTGCCTTCCACGTCAGACAGCCTCGGTGGGACTCTTCAGAGTGAGATAGGGCATATGCACTAAGACTATTAATGTCAGCAGAAGATATAACGTGCAGGGATTGAGGTCAGGAAAAGGGCTGCTGGATGAAAGCAGCATACAATGGTTCAATGCTAGTTAAAGGGGTTGTACCACGAAAAACACACTACATTTTTCAAAGCAGCTCTTGGGTCTGAATACTTTTGCAACTGCATGTAATTAAAATGTATTACAGCCACCGAATTACTAAATGAAATCTATCTGAATAGCGCCACCTGCTGTTTGTTCTTTTCCTTATTTCCTTCTATCTCATTAACATTGCTGAGATGGACGCACACGCTCAGTGCCATCCTTCCAGTGCCACCAGCTGGATCTTCTTGCTCTAGCAGAGCAAAATAAGCAATTAAAGGGTGATATCTCTGGACCCATGTGAAGTACAGGCTGGTTCTAGCTTTGTTAGAAAGAGATTATCATGTACGGTATTAATGGGAAAACCCCTTTAAGCACCACTAGAAACCAATCTAAGCAGTGAGAAGGACAATACTACTATAGCTAATAACCATTTGATGCCCCTTGTGGCATCATGCACTGAATTCTTATGAATGTCCACTTACCAATAATGCCACTGTCCCTGCTCTCCAGGGTGGAAGTGGGGCTGCAATCCTTGGTGGGAGCAGTGGTGTTGGGGGGAGGGAGGGTGGAGCACGGGCTGCTGGCAGGTGGAGAGGCTGTACTGCTGGTTAAGGTGGAACATGGACTAATCCGCTGGGTTACTGCAGAGCCCTGGGAAGGATCAAGAACATGTATGTATTACATATAGATCGAAAACACGGCAACAGTGTTGAAAGATCAGCATGGGCTATCATGCAAACCATCCTCCGCAGAAGACAATAAAAGGACGGGGGTTGTAAGGATTGTGGGAGGTTAGATGATTTACATAGACTGATGATCGGGGCAATCATCGAGAACCAGCATTCCTAGAAATGCTCATTCCTGATAACTGCCCCGTGTAAACAGCAATCTACTGCCAGCAAACAGTGGTTCTCGATGGGGCTAAGCGATCACAATAGCGATTGTTCATTCCCAGACACAGAAGATTACTCCGTTACTCCTCTCTGCTTAAAGAGGTTTTCCAAGAGTCCAATATTGATTACCTATCCTCAGGATAGGTCATCAATATCTGATTGGTGTGGGTCTGACTCCCAGCACCCCTGCCGATCAGTTTCTTGAAGAGACCCTGGTGCTTCGGTGAGTGCTGCAGTCTCTTCCTAAGTCAGTGATGTCACATTCATCAGTCACATGGCCTATGCGCAGCTCAGTCCCATTCAAGTGAGTGGGCCGGACCTGCAATACCAGGCAAGGCCACAGCCAGCGCTGTGCTTGGTATGCTGTGAGGAGGCCGTAGCGCCCACTGGACTGTTGTGTCCTCTTCAAATAGCTGACGTTTGATTGCTGTTAATGTAACTCCCGAGGACCTGCTGAACATTTCTACAGGACATCTTCTCAGCCAGTGGTGAGGAAGCATCATGTCACCTGGTGACAGCCATCTTGAAAGCCATGTGATAACAGGACTGTTGACAAGGACAGTTAACAATAGTATAATTGCAGATCTTCTCCATTCACATTGGCTTGTGTAAATATCGTAACCAGGTTCATTAGTTTTAGGGAAAAACATCTATAAGGTGTGGAGGCTACTAGCGCGGTCTTTTAACATCCACTTATTAGTAAAAAAAGAAAATAATTTATTATTCTATAACTTTTTTATAGACTGTCATCATTTCCGATCTCTGCTTGCTGGCAGTGACATCCATCAGAGTCTGAATGGCCCACAGCAGGCCAAAACTAGCACTCCAGTCTTCCTCAATAACTTTTAGTACAGTTTGTGCCACAATCACCATTATACCCCTCCTTCTCACCTGGTTTTCTTCTTGCCCCTCCATGCTGTACTGGGGACCTGCAACTTGGACGTCGCTGACCTTTTCACCCAGGAGGAAGCCCAGTCGGGTCATGAGGGTGTTGGCAGCCTCATCAACAGATGGAGGAGGGCCCAAGACAGACTCCTCTTCCCCTAGGAACAAGAACATAGACATCATCCATTGTCACCCTGACCAATGCAGGAGCTTTGGTGACTAGTTTTAGCAATGGGGTGCTCAGTAAATATGTGTATTCTGAATGACCCCTTGGCCAAGCATCCGGGTATAATAATCACATGTATGTAACATCCACATCCATTTGATTTTTGAAGGCATCTACTACCAATGGGGTGCTTGGTAAATACCGTTGGTCGATTTGATTTTTGAAGGCATCTAATGTCCTGATGAAGATATCAGACTTGGATAATTTGTTAAGGTACAGCCACATGTTTTGGGTCCAAATTTGGATTTGCTGTGGAGTTATGTGCAGACATGCTGCCGATTTGACCGCAAGTCAAGATATGTGTGGATGAGATTTGTTAAAACCTCAACCATTCCACGTGTGATTCTGCCACAGAGAATCCGCTTTTGTAAATGGCAGCCATTGGTTGTGCCTGATTGCTGAGATTACAGATACGAGTTGAGCTGTCTACGGTCTCACGACTGCAAAATTCTGGCTCCAGTGAGTACAATGGAATATCAAAGACAGAAAAATAGTACACACTTTTATACTTACCAACGTTTAGGTTGGTAAAATCGGGGCAACCAAAACCCCTGCCCATGGGAATGTCCAGATTCCACCTGGAAATACCCACTTTTTGGCAGAGTTGTTATTAGTCCCACCGATTTGCAGCCTGGGACAGCCTGAATATGCTGAGACTGTTTGAAAATCTGGGACAGTCCCTGCAAATTCTGAAAAGTTGGCAACTATGACCTTTGCTTGATGGCACAGGTGATTCCCGAGCCCAACAGGAGCCGATGATAAGGCTCCACGCCCAAGGAGGTGCCATGTGCACAAGTGCCTACAGCTTCATACTACACGGTCGCTGTATGGTGTCTCTCACAAAGAAGCAATCTGTTACGTGCATCACATGGCTGTAGTTTTTGAAATATGTTCATTCTCCAACACTAGAGATGAGCGAGCTGTCTAAAATGCAGGATGGCTCAATCCTGCAGCAGTTGCAGGTCGAATGACTGATGATCGGTCAGGGAAGCGGGACTCACTCGCTGCTGGGAATTTATGGAGGTCGGTGACACTGACATCTCTACAGCTATCTCGCTGGTTGCAGCAAGGTCTACCGTACCTGACCTACAAGACAAGCATATGCACCCCCTCCTCTCCTACAATAAAAATCAAATAACATTGCAGATCATCAGTATTTCCATTCTATTAGATGGAGGCATATCATCCTTACAAAAATCAGATGCTGGGTGTTGTCATCCCAGCAGCCGCTACCTCATGCAGGCCATCTCCCAGAATGCCTCAGTGCCCACCGCTGCTAGGTTGCCATAGAAACTCTGCATATTTTATGCTGATTCACTTAGCAAGCTGTTGGTGAGAAGGAAAAGGCTGGGGTGAGCCGGGAAGAAGAGGACGGGATGCGTCCGTTCCAACAATACTTCCCTTCAAGGTGGGAGGCTGTGAATGCTGGCAGGTGCGCCGGCTGCAGGACGAAGATCTCCACGTTACGTGCCGATGCAGCAATAAAAAAAGTCAATGTGCCATTTCTAAATGTGGGGTTCACATAAATCAGTGACGTACTGACACTATACCGTGTAACCGTGTAACTGCTCCAGTTTCCAGACATAGTCACATAGATGGACTATTTTATCGCCTTTTCTAGCTTGCCCTTTCGAGACGTATAAAAGTTATAAAGAGAGGAACGTGATGTTCTCTCGCCTGCTGTCCCACCTCTCACCCCAGTATTAATCTGGATGCTCTCTTGTGGCATCATTACCCTTCATGGTGGAAAAGCATCCAGTGTATAGTCTAAAGTGTGTGCTCTGAATATACAGGGGGGGGGGGGGGGGACACAGTAAGACTAGTACTAATACAATATGGTTCTGATTGATAATATAATCTATAATATGTGTCTGATTAGTAATATAATCTATAATGTGTGCAGAATATGTGTCTGATAATATGATCTATGTGTGCAGAATATATGGGTCTGATCGGTAATATAATCTATAGTATGTGTGCAGAATATGTGTCTGATCAGTAATATAATCTATAATATGTGTGCAGAATATATGGGTCTGATCAGTAATATAATCTATAGTATGTGTGCAGAATATATGGGTCTGATTGGTAATATAATCTGTAGTGCGTGTGCAGAATATATGGGTCTGACTGGTAATATAATCGATAGTATGTGTGCAGATTATATGGGTCTGACGGGTAATATAATCTATAATATGTGTGCAGAATATATGGGTCTGACTGGTAATATAATCTATAGTATGTGTGCAGAATATATGTGTCTGATCAGTAATGTAATCTATAGTATGTGTGCAGAATATATGGGTCTGATCAGTAATATAATCTATAGTATGTGTGCAGAATATATGGGTCTGACGGGTAAAATAATCTATAGTATGTGTGCAGAATATATGGGTCTAATCGGTAATATAATCTATAGTATGTGTGCAGAATATATGGGTCTGATTGGTAATATAATCTGTAGTGCGTGTGCAGAATATATGGGTCTGACGGGTAATATAATCTATAGTATGTGTGCAGATTATATGGGTCTGACGGGTAATATAATCTATAATATGTGTGCAGAATATATGGGTCTGATCAGTAATATAATCTATAGTATGTGTGCAGAATATATGTGTCTGATCAGTAATGTAATCTATAGTATGTGTGCAGAATATATGGGTCTGATCAGTAATATAATCTATAGTATGTGTGCAGAATATATGGGTCTGATTGGTAATATGATCTGTAGTGTGTGTGCAGAATATATGGGTCTGACGGGTAATATAATCTATAATATGTGTGCAGAATATATGGGTCTGACTGGTAATATAATCGATAGTATGTGTGCAGATTATATGGGTCTGACGGGTAATATAATCTATAATATGTGTGCAGAATATATGGGTCTGACTGGTAATATAATCTATAGTATGTGTGCAGAATATATGGGTCTGATCAGTAATATAATCTATAGTATGTGTGCAGAATATATGGGTCTGATCAGTAATGTAATCTATAGTATGTGTGCAGAATATATGGGTCTGATTGGTAATATAATCTATAGTATGTGTGCAGAATATATGGGTCTGATCAGTAATATAATCTATAGTATGTGTGCAGAATATATGGGTCTGATCAGTAATATAATCTATAGTATGTGTGCAGAATATATGAGTCTGATCAGTAATATAATCTATAGTATGTGTGCAGAATATATGGGTCTGACTGGTAAAATAATCTATAGTATGTGTGCAGAATATATGAGTCTGATAGGTAATTTACGCAATATGTTTTTTTTAATTATTATTATTCTCAAAATGGCGGCACCTTTCCGGCAGATTCAGTGGGATCTCACTTACCCAACAGGTATGCATCAGCGTCCAGTTTCTGGGATGAGCCAAGAGTTGGGGATCCCAAT
Organism: Bufotes viridis; assembly: GCA_033119425.1. Lineage (NCBI taxonomy): Eukaryota > Metazoa > Chordata > Amphibia > Anura > Bufonidae > Bufotes > Bufotes viridis. The sequence continues at coordinate 201,046,899 of CM065594.1, read as the reverse complement.
TCAGATTCTGGAATTCTGGGGCTCTCCACAAACTTTGCTTTCCTCAGTGGGGCTGCGAGTGCGGATGTAGAGATTGAGGGGTACAGATAAGGAAAGTAGGGGGGAACATTGGAGACAGAAGAGGATAGCGGAGCAGCAGATGACATATGTTGAATGGATGGAGGAGAAGAAGTGGAAAAAGAAGCGAGGCAGAGGAGATAAGAGACAGAGGAAAGAAAAGAAAATGTTCTGAGTTACTAGAATAGTCAGCAGATGGAAACCGTTAACGGCATGCAAGCAGTGTCCAACCAAGATCATGTTACCCCTAATTTTTCCCCTTCTTTTGTGTACTGGAAAAAATAACACTGTCAGCTCTGCATTTTTTCTATGGGTACATAGTGAAGGAAGAAAGATTCCAACCCCCCATGTCTCTGAGGTAGGAGTGGCAGTGGTGTAACTGTACAGAAACATCAAGAGGAACTGTTAATTAGGACGGTTTCAAAGAAAGTGCATTCTAAAAGGCGTCATGTTCAGGACTGCTGCGTCACTTCAGCCCTCTGGAGACGGAGCCAGATTTGAACATATTGAGGTACACACAGCAAATTAACATTTTCCTTCTGGAGATGTTGTGGTATAAGGTAACGTACATGGAGAATGACAACAACTGCTACAATAGCGTCACCTGGTACTATGCAGTGACCTCTATAATAATGTAACATCCGAAAATCCCATAAAATCTGCTGTATTGCAAATGTGCTGCAAACAGACAAGAGCAAAGTACTGCAGGGTGATGATACACCTCTTATTTACTGCAGCTTACATAGGGGTCAGGTTAGGCAGCCATCAGGAAGCGGCTAGGTTAGGCGGCCGTCAGGAAGGGGGTCAGGTTAGGCGGCCGTCAGGAAGGGGCCAGGTTAGGCAGCCATCAGAAAGGAGCCAGGTTAGGCAGCCATCAGGAGGGGGTGAGGTTGGGCAGCCGTCAGGAGGGGGTGAAGTTGGGCAGCCGTCAGGAAGGGGTGAGGCTGGGGAACCGTCAGGAGGGGGTGAGGTTGGGCAGCCGTCAGGAGGGGGTGAGGTCGGGCAGCCGTCAGGAAAGGGGTCAGGTTAGGCAGCGTCAGAAAGGGGTCAGGTTAGGCAGCCGTCAGGAAGGGCCAGGGTAGGCAGCCGTCGGGAAGGGGCCAGGTTAGGCAGCCGACAGGAGGGGGTGAGGTTAGGCAGCCGTCAGGGGGAGGTGAGGTTGGGCAGCCATCAGGAGGGGGTCAGGTTGGGCAGCAGTCAGGAGGGGGTCAGGTTGGGCAGCCGTCAGGAGGGGGTCAGGTTGGGCAGCCATCAGGAAGGGGCCAGGTTAGGCAGCCATCAGAAAGGATCCAGGTTATGCAGCCATCAGAAGGGGGCCAGCTAAGCAGTCATCAGGAGGGGGCCAGCGTAGTCAGCAACCATGAGAAGCCAAGAGTTATGCAAGGTGGGGCACAATATTTGTGTCTCTGCCTAAAATTTTCGATGGCCAATTTCATGTGTAAAACTCTAAGTGCCAAAGTATGATTTTTAGAGCATTGGTGAGGAAATGCTGCTGGGCACACAGGAATAGACTTTCACTGTGGGACATGCTCCAAATGCAACTAATCAGTCTATCTATCACTTTTTTGTTCTATGCTTAACATATACGCTGTAGAATAAAGGATGCAAAAGCACAGCCTACAATGCTTTTCTTTCCTGCAAAGACCAGCAAAATATGTATGTTAAAAGAATACAGTTTTTTTACAATGGCACTCTATGGTGATGGATGCCAGTCTGCGACATCTGTCCGAGGCATTTGTTGAATGTATACACTTAACGTGGGACAAAAACATGATGTGAAGACAGATATAGATATATACCGGTATATATATATATATATATATATATATATATATATACTAGCAGAAAGAGCCGGCTTCGCACAGGTATATTTCATCTATTTCATTTAATGTTTGTGTGTGTCGTTAAAAGATAGACAGTATCCACTATAACAGTGACATCTACAGTATCCCGTCCCTTTAACAGTGACCTCCACAGCGGCCTGCCCCCTTAACAGTAACATCCACAGCGCCCTCCCCTTTAACAGTGACCTCCATAGCAGACCATCTCCTTAACTGTGATCTCCACAGTTCCATGTCCCCTTAACAGAGACCTCCACAGCAACCCGCCCATTTAACGGTGACCTCCACAGCGGCCGCCCCTTTATTAGTGACCTCCACAGTACTCCATCTCCTTAACAGTGATTTCCACAACACCCCATCCCCTTAACAGTGGCCTCTACAGCAATCTGCCCCTTAACACTGACCTCCATAGCGGACCGTCCCCTTAACTGTGACCTCCACAGCAGCCTGCCCCTAGGGTGGCCAGAGGTCCGGTTTTAGGCCGGACAGTCCGGCTTTCAGACTCGCTGTCCTCCGTCCGGCGCAGGCCCTGGATGGACACAGGGATGTCCTTTTGAATCCCTGTCGGCTGTGGACTGTGACGGGGCGTGGCATAACTGGATCAGGGGCGTGGCTCAGCAGACCTGTGGGCAGGGGTTTTAATTCCATCTTTTGAGGGTGGCCTGAATGGCCCCCCCAACTGCCCCCTGAACTGTGACCTCCACAGCACTCCACTCCCTTAACAGTGTCATCCACAGCACCCTGCCCCTTTAAAGCTGACCTTCAACAGTGAAGAAAAATGGCTGGGTTGTTATGGAAACCTGTTGTAAAACTGTGTGCATGTGGAGACTAAGGGCCTGCGAGCTTCTATTAACTGATGGGGGTCATGTGACCGTGTGTATGGCAGTTGGGATATGAAGTTGGGATATGAAGAGAAAGACCTGAAGGCTTCTATTGGCTAATGTAGGTCATGTGATGTGCCATATTTGCATTGTTTGGGAATATCTCAGGAACGGTACATGGTAGAGAGCTGAGACCCGGTCTAAAACCTTCCCGGACACCTGATGTACCTGTGTGCCAAACATATATATATATATATATATATATATATATATACACACACACACACAAAATGTCAGATCTCTACGTTAGTCGGAAGTGGTCCAGAATATGCACATTTTGAACAACCCTCATGTATGTATGTATGTATGTATATATCTATATATATCTATATAGCTGGAAGTGTACAATTTCAGGAATTCTCCTCTACCGCATTAATGTTAGCGCTGGTATAGGGCATATCTTTCTCTACACATGACTGCAATTTCAGAATGAGTTGTCACTCATTGGGATTTATTGCATGACAAGTCGTAAGATTCCTACAGCCATGGAAAATTACTATTTTATTCTGGCTGTGCATGCTGACGCCTCCTGGCTAATGAGAAGCCTCACTCATCTCTCCAGCTTCAGCCCTGAGAATACAAGGGGGTGATGACAGAGAAAAGCAGCAGAGAAGTACACCAGATGTATTATACCGTGCATGGAGGCTTACCCAATGAATGGGTTATTTATGTAAAATCAAATTACCACGGTTTTGTCACTTGTCTCAAAGCCTAAGGCCTCTTTTACATGTTAGTGAATCATGGACGTGTGCAGTCCATGTTCTACATGGACAGCAAACATAACCATTGATTTTAAAGAGGTTATCCAAGTGTTTAAAACTATCCTCTTGGTAAAGTGCATGGAGGCTGCAGCGCTCAACGGAGGGCTGCGGTTTTTTCAAACAGCTGATCGGCAGGGGAGTCGATCACTCAGGATAGGTCATCAGTATTAAACACTTGGACAACCCCTTTAATGTGTTTATTCACACATTAGTGACTTTCTACTGACTGTGGGTCAGTGTAAAAACCCTACTGGTCCATGCACCATTTTGGTTTGTGATGTAGACCACTGGTTGGTGGGTCCATGATAACCACTAACACAACACCAAGCACTGGTAGGAGATGCTCTGGAAACTCATGGTAAGCCTAGCAGTGTCTGCAGAATACAGATGACACACAAAGAGCAAAAAAAAGACACACTGACCAAACACGGACCCGTCACGCATGAAACACTGACCAGGCTTGTCATGGATGTCAAAAATGACACATGGTTGCTACCGGTAGATCCCATACATCCCATTCTGCAGCTTTAAGGTGCTATGAAGCTGCATATGTGTGGTACAAACCACGTGTGATGCTTCAAAAATCCATGGCGTGCATGAGTACTCTCTATAAAGGCTAACAGGCATTTTCCCTGAAATGTCTCTTTCCTACTGCGGTGTTACTCTCTACATGAAACCCTGCTTTAATGGAATTCTCCAACAGGTAAATGGCTAAATAAAATGGCTCTGCAGTCTACAAGACGAGTGTTAAAGAAATTTTTATTCCACTTAAAAGTGTAAAATGCCGATTGCCGAACACTTTCAGACGTTTTCCCATCTACCGTTACCAAATATCTTGTAGCATGTGGAGGAATAACCTACTGGTAAGGTCATGCGGGATTTTGAGAAGCAAGTTCTCAAAATGTTGCACATTAGAAAACGGGGCCCACCTAAAGACTTTGAACACTTCTGATAAATACAGTAAGTGCTTCTGTGGAATTGCTTTATTATGCAAATTCCTTACAGGCTCAATTGTAACAATGCATAACTTTTGTAATGATAATACTTGTCATGTAATCATACGCTTGTGAATTCATCAGATTTGTATTCTACTATCCGTATAGACCTGTATGACATAACCCAAAAAAAAGCGGGGGCGAAGACGATCAAGTAACAACAGCACAGTGGCCGAGGTAGAAATTATCTATTCTCACAACCATCATTGGATAGGTCTCAGAAGACAGGACCCATCGATCAACAGACCCTTAATACTGTGCCCATTGTATAACTCCCATAGACTTCAATTAATAGATCTTGACACATTAGCAGCCTCTACTACATTCATTCTAAGCTTGGAAGCAGTTTTTAAATGATGATTTAAAAATCATCATTTAAGGTCAGTGTTCATGATTCAACGATAAGAAAAAGAATGGGCAAAAACGGCATTCATAGGAGAGTTCCAAGGGGAAAACCATTGCTGACCAAAAAGTAGACAAAGGTCAGTTTCCCTTTTGCCAAAAGACATCTAGTTAATATGCAAGCCTTCTGGGAAAATATTCTGTGGACTGAAGAGACAAAAGTGGAACTTTTTGGAAGGTGTGTGTCCTATCACATCTAGCGTAAAACTAACACAGCATTTCAGAAAAAGAATATCATGCCGACAGTCAGACATGGTGGTAGTAGTGTGATGGTCTGGAGCTGCTTTGCTACAACTGAACAACTTTCTGTAATTGATGGAACCATGAATTCTGCTCTCTAGCAGAAAATCCTGAAGGAGAATGTCCAGCCATTAGTTGGTGACCTTAAGCTCAAGCACACTTGGGTCCTACAGCAGGACAATGATCCAAAGCACACCGGCAAGTCCACCTCTGAATGGCTGGGAAAAAAAAAACAATATGAAGGTTTTGGGCTGGCCTAGTCAAAGTCCGGACTTAAATCCAATTGAGATATTGTGGCACCTTAAAAAGGCCGTTCGTTGCAGAATTTTTCTGCAAAGAAGAGTGGGCCAAAATTTCTACGAAGAGATGTGAAAGACCCATTGCTTGTTATCGCAAACGCTCGATTGCAGTTGTTGCCGCCAAGGGTGGCACAACTAGTTATTAGGTCTAGGGAGCAATCACTTTTTCACATAGGGCCAGGTTGGTTTGGATAGCTTTTTTCCCCTAATAAATGAGATCATCATTTAAAAACTGCTTTTTGTATTTACTCAGGTTTTCTTTGTCGGATATTTGAATTTGTTTGATAATCTGAAACATTCAAGTGTGACAAATGTGCAGAAACAAAAGAAATCTGTAAGGAGGCAAATGTTTCAGTATCAATAATATACTGCATGCTCTGAACATGCTATCGGCTTCTTTTGGGCCCAAACTTTCATTCTCATACAAGTGATGGCATTAAAAAACCTTACCAGATCATCAATCTCATTTTCTGTTGCCAGGATGAGAAAATCAGACAGGATTTCAACAAAGCAATGTCCTAATGTGTATGGTGGCCTTTAGAAGGGCAGACTGGCACCAGCTTTAGGTTAATGACAAGAAAATTCAAATGCCAATCGGCAGACCATAAGGAAGTCCAAGTCTTTCTTCTACAGTTACACTAAAAGCCAATGTTTAAGGCAAACCACAAGGATCAGCAAATGAAATTCTGTAAAACCTTATGATTGTACTAATGTGTAACATGACAAAATGACTGTCACCATGAGATTCTGCCATGACAAGTAATGCAGAAACATTAGCAATGTCACTTGAGATCAGACAAAATGTACATGGGGTCACACCACAAAGGACACAACCCTACGCAAACTACCTGATGTGTGTGGCAGTCCACAGAGTGCGCTTATTATTTCTCAACACAGATCCCGCATTGTCAGATATAAATAATAACCCCACCATCATCTTAGAGTCCAAGACAAAGGGATGATTCACAAAAAAACAGCCCTCATATTACCTAGGCCAATTCTCTGAGACCACCATCAATGACTGGCAAGATGGGAAGATCTATACACAACCTCAAATGTACTGTGTTTGCAAAGATTCAATGAAGACACAAACGCATTAAGAAGACATAAAAGCATCTCTAACGTTAAGCAGCCGAGTGAGAGCAATGGACAATTACTATCCTCATCCTGCAGAAACACCAGGCTTTCGAGTCTGCAGCAACCACCGGTCTATTAACCATTGACAGGAACATTTACAGTGGACCCTACAAGGTAGTAAAGTAATCACTGGTTTAAGAAATAAAATAAAGACCAACGTTCATCAAGTTCCATATTTAATGAAAACCAGCCATTTTAAAAATAGATTATAGGCACTCATTCCTAAGCATTAAGCTGAAAAAAAAAAAAAGACAATGCAACAGCACTCTGCAAACACAAATAAAGTACAATAATGCCATAATTATAGAAAATATTCTGGTGCTAATGCTACGCTTATTTTGTAAATTTGAAATTCTAGGCAAATACATTTTGTACAAAATTATTTGGGCCCATCTGCGAAACGTCAAGGCGATCTCTATAAGATGGGAACCTTAAGTGTAGCATTAGCACCAGAATATTTTCTATAATTGGGGGAATTTTTGTACTTTATTTGTGTTTGCAGAGTGCTGTTGCATTGTCTTTTTTTCTTCGTGTTTCTAGCCATCTTTCTTTTATTCTCCATAAAATTCTCGCTCCTCAAAACTTCTTTACAGACACATCCCCAGTCTAAGAAACATGACTATCTTACTCTACTCTATAAAAATCTTACGGAGTTGCAGAACTTTCTACTTCTCCAAACATGGTCCTTGATGCTCAACATGATAAAATGCCCACACCCTTCCAATGATGCCTACTCAGCATACCCCCTGTAGATGATCCTTGAAGGTTTTCTAGACATCGCATCATGTAATCCTAGTGAATTTTCTGTCTCTTCATAAATATTTACAATAAAATGTTCATTTTTAACTAATTTCTAGGAGAACATCATGCATGCAGAAAGGGCTGACAGTCTTGTAGAACAACAGGAAAGCAGATGAAAAGCCATATATAACAACAGACAAGAAATCTGTTTGCAAGAAGTACACAAGATCAGAAAAAGCAAGACTGAAAAAAAACTCCAGCAAGTTGTGCTGACAGTAAAGACAGATAGGATAGACGGACAGATAGAAATCTCTCATTTGCTGACCTTAACCCTTGGCTAAGTGGTGATCAACATCAATTGATACCAAATATAAGTGGGTGCATCATCTCAGAAGATTCTGCCAGATCATCTGATCAGAGATCAACTATGCTCATTCTAGAAATTTCTTTTCCAGTTTTACAGAAGGTTTAGAAGACAACAGGACAGAAGGTTTAGACGGCAGGAATTGCTTGCCTGTTAGATTATAGGAAGCCAGCCTAAATAAAGTTTGTTTTGTTACAAAATGTCAAAAATCAATGGAAGAAAAGTTAAATATAGTGCTAGAATTCACAGCTAATTATAGGGCAGAGGGTGGCAACCTGCGGCACAACACAGAATTGGTAAGGCATGTGCAGCTCTTAGCTCGAGGATAACTGGAATGCCACACGGTGAATACCTCAGAGCAAGTTCATTGTCAAGGTCTAGTCACGGTAGACACAAGAATCAGCCATATAATGCCCTCCTCATAAGACTGAACACGATTCAGTGAGATCAATTATTACATAAACCTCCCTCCAAAATTCTTCTTCAGCTGAAGAAAAAAAAGAATTTTTTTTTTCAGAAGGAAAAGGAGGAGTTAATGAAAGAAATGGCAGACGCACTGCAGACAGACGGTGTCCTTGTATCTTCAGGACTGAAGATGTATGAATGCTGGTCGTCACACTACCTGTCCATACACATGTACAGTGCCTTTTAGTGTTTCGGGACTTTTTTCGTGTTTTGGTGCCTCACAAACTGGAATTAACATGGATTGTTTGAGGATTTCCATCATTTAATTTACAGAACATGCCCACAACTTTGAAGATGTTTTTTTTTTATTGTGAAGCAAACAACAAATAGGAAAAAATAACAGAAAAAGTCAATGTGCATAACTATTCACCCCCCTAAAGTCAATACTTTGTAGAGCCACCTTTTGAGGCAATCACAGCTCCAAGTCACTTTGGATAAGTCTTTATGAGCTTGCCACATCTTACCACTGGGATTTTTGCCCATTCCTCCTTGCAAAACTGCTCCAGCTCCTTCAAGTTGGATGGTTTGCCCTTGTAGACAGCAATCTTTAAGTCTGACCACAGATTTTCTATTGGATTGAGATCTGGGCTTTGACCAGTCCATTCCAACACATTTACACGTTTCCCCTTAAACCACTCAGGTGTTGCTTTACCAGTGTGTTTGGGGTCATTGTCCTGCTGGGAGGTGAACCTCCGTCCTACCCTCAAATCATGCACAGAGTGGTACAGGTTTTGCTCAAGAATATCCCTGTATTTAGCACCATCCATCTTTCCCTCAACTCTGACCAGTTTCCCAGCCTGGCTGCTGAAAAACATCCCCACAGCATGATGCTGCCACCCCCATGTTTCACTGTGGTGATGGTGTTCTTGGGTGATGTGATGTGTTGGGTTTGCGCCAGACATAGCGTTTTCTTTGATGGTCAAAAAGTTTTAATTGTAGTCTCATCAGACCAGAGCACCTTCCTCCATACATTTTGGGAGTCTCCCACATGCCTTTTCGCAAACTCACAACGTGCCTTTTTGTTTTTTGCTGAAAGTAATGGCTTTCTTCTGGCCACTCTGCCATAAAGCCCAACTCCATGGAGTGTATGTCTTATTGTCCTCCTATGTACAGATACTCCAGTCTCTGCTGTGGAACCCTGCAGCTCCTCCAGGGTTACCTTAGGTCTCTGTGCTGCCTCTCTGATTAATGCCCTCCTTGCCCGGTCCGTGAGTTTTGGTGGGCGGCCGTCTCTTGGCAGGTTTGCTGTTGTGCCATGTTCTTTCCATTTGGTTATGATAGAGTTGATGGTGCTCCTGGGGATAATTAAAGATTTCGATTTTTTTTATAACCTAACCCTGACTTGTACTTCTCAACAACATTGTCCCTCACTTGTTTGCAGAGTTCCTTGGTCTTCACGGCAGTGTTTGGTTAGTGATGCCTCTTGCTTAGGTGTTGCAGCCTCTGGGGCCTTTCAAAAAAGGTGTGTATATGTAATGACAGATCATGTGACACTTAGATTGCACACAGGTGGACATCATTTCACTAATTATGTGTCTTCTGAAGGGAATTGGTTTCACCAGAGATTTTTATAGGCTTCCTAACAAAGGGGGTGAATACATGAGCACATGCCAATTTTCTGTTTTCGATTTCTAAACGATAGTTTTATTTATATATTTTTCTCATTTCACTTCACCAACTTAGACTATTGTGTTCTGATCCATCACATAAAATTCAGATTAACAAAACATTGAACTTAAGGCTGTAATGTAACAAAACACGAAAAAAGTCAAGGGGGGGGGTGAATACTTTTGCAAGGCACTGTATACACAGTAGTTGCCTGCCATTCCTTGCAATCTCCCCAGCTTCCATAAAGTCCTTTCCACCTTGATGAGAACATTCCATCCCAGCCCTTGGGTGACCCCCACAATTATTTATAGGACTTGCTGCCAAACAAAATACCAGGACAAATGGAAGGAGGCTCTTACATGAGCCAAGAGCATTGTCATCAACCTCAGTTCCGAGGAGTGATGAGGACTTTGGAGGAATTTGGATCCTGTTAGAATTTCTCTTGTGGTTTTCATCCGCACAAAGCATTTACAGGTATAGAGCTTCCATTACAAGCATTGTAGCCCAGTTTTCCTAGACATCTGAATGGAATCATAGAGAGCATGGGAACAATCATTGTAAGCTCTGCGCCTCGGCTTAAATATGCATAACATTTCCCAGGTACAAAATACAATACTCGAACATTTTATGGAATTCTTGAATTTCACTGGTAAATAACCAAATAAGGCCACTTCACATATGTCCAGTGATCTGGTTCAGATGTCCTCTGGCATGAAGCAGAAAACGCTGGGGAACTGAAGCTAGAACTGGTCCCATAGTTTTCTATGGGATCGTTCTCAGACATCTGGTGCATCAGTTGTGATGCCCGATGCCAAATAGCAAAGGACAGAAAAATCCAGCCTGCTCAACACATGGATGGCGGATCTGCGCATTGAAGTGCTGTACAGTTGTGTCCGGCTCCCAGCCAAAAAACAGCTAGCCAGACACAAAGGACATAAGTAAAGAGGGTCCAAAACATCAACAAAACCAAAGGACAGTAGATAATAGCAGCTTTATTCTGGATTTTCCGGTGTCTTTTTATGTGCATTAAAATGAACACTTGTACTGAACGTTATCCTTTCCCAGAGGATCACCGTCCTAAAGCGGTTTTCCGGGAGTAAAATATTGATGACCTATCCTCAGGGTAGGTCATCTGTATCGGATCAGTGAGGGTCATTCCAGCCAGTCAACTGTTGGAAAGACCATGGAGCTTGGGTCAGTGCTATCCTTAGGACAGGCCATCAATATCACTGGTGGGGATCCAACTCCCGACACCCCTGCCAGTCGCTGCACTCACCGGAGCTCACCAAGAGCTTACCGAGCACAGTGCTGTACAATGTATAGCGGCTATGTTTGGTATTGTAGCTCAGCCCCATACACTTAAATGTTAGCTGCACCTAGCCTCGTGACCAATGTACGGTGACGTCATCTGGCCTTGGAAGAGGCCTAAGTGCTCCTGGCGCCGCCATCGATCTGATATTGATGACCTATCCTGAGGAAAGGCCATCAATATCAATTTACCAGATAACCCCTTAAAATTCCCAGACAATCCCTTTAATAATCCATTAGAAGTCATCACATTCAGCTACAGTTAAAAGTCACTGGAAAATTCATAAACTAAGTTGACAAAGAGAACCAACTCCCTTAGCTTCTGAGTGAGGCAGCGGTAACACAATTTTCTTAATTCCAAGCCATTTCTCATTTAACATATGCATGTTAGTTTGGAAGTCAGAGTAGGGGCAGGCAGGGGTAGCCAGCGAACCTACTCATCAACAGTTGTCTCCAATTTACTGAGTCTTATCAACAAGAGGGCGGTTTGTGGCCAACGCAAGCTGGATATTGTCCCCGTAGAAAATACACAAATCATCTAGGATAGGGATGCGAGTGAGTAATATTCATTTACAGCAAACTGCACAGTAAGGACAGAAAATGATTAGCTGCACACCCCAATTAAGACATGACGTGCCGTTTCTGCAGGTTCTGTCCCTGCCTATGGAGAGCTCACAACAGAAAAACCGTTTAGGCAAATACATTACAAAAATAAAACTCTTCTCATCCCAAGAATCTGTCTAAATGCGTTTTTTTGATTATAAGATTTATTTTCTGCATTTTGGTGCAGAAATTAAAAAAAATTCTTTAGGGCTCATACAGATGGCCGTATGTTTGCTCTGCACACAATCCAAATTTTTTGTGGCTCGGATGTGGTCCCATTCATTTCAGTGGAGCTGCTAAAGATGTGGACAGAACCTACAGAAACGGCAAAGGGTGACATCTGCAGCATAAATTGACATGCTACAGATTTAAGAACTGTACTGCGGGCCACTGCACTGTGTGGATGAGGTTTTGTAAAACTGTATCCACTTGTACTATGCTATGGATTTTGTGCCTGCAATTAGGCATCAGAAAATCCGTGGTGTGCCACGTATGAACATAACATAAATCTGTCAGAGTACCCTTCTTGTTCAGAGTCAGTCTAACCAGAGCATTATAAGAGCTTGAGCTGGTGGTACAGTGCTCGGCTATCTCCGGCGCTGCCATAAAATAAATGGAGCAGGGGCGCACATTTCAGACCAGGCGCTGCGTCCATTACAGGGGAGCTCCACTGGGAGCTTCACTCCCCAGCGATAGGACCTCCACCAAATCTTATGCTTCCTGCAGCCTCTAGCACTGACATTAGAGCTCTGAATGGAACAGGAAGCAGAGTCGCCATTGTCAGCTTACTGCAGTTTAGTTCCAATTTACTTCAATAGGAGCTAAGCACTACACTCTAAATGGAGATGTGCACCCTGTTCCATCAAGAGAAAGTTCTGCGGTGGGGCTGCAGGGTGTCAGACCCTCACTGATTGGATATTAATGACCTATCCTGAGGATAGGTCATCAATATCAGGAGCGGCAAATCCCTTTAAAGGGGATGTTCACCTTTATTTTAGGGAATCTGTCACATTGAACATTGTGTCTGAGCAGAAGGCAGCATGCTATAGAGCAGGAGGAGCTGAGCAGAGTGATATATAGTTTTATGGGAAGAGATTCAGTATAACTCAGTATAGTCAAGGAGGCGGTCCTATCAGTGATTGACAGCCTTCCCTCTATGACTGTGTATACAGAGATAGCTGTCAATCACTGATAGCTCCTCCTCCTTGACTGCAAAGCCCAGAATGAGCAAGAATTCAAATGTATAAATTACAAGTTATACTGAATATTTTCCCATAAAACTATATATCAGTCTGCTCAGCTCCCCCTGCTCTATAACATGCTGCTGGCAGATGAGACACCATGTTCAATGTGACAGGTTCCTTTTAAGTGATGGCTAGAGTTGAGCGAACTTGTGTTTTAAGCTCTGCATCCAAAGTTCGGGTTCGAGTTATCCAAGCATCCCGTTATGGATTCCGCTACCACGGACCATAACGGCATTTGGAATCCATAAGGGGATTCTTCAATGAACCCGAACCTTGGACAACACGAAGGACCTGGGGTGACGTCACCGTCATGTGATCAGTGCAGGGGGCGTGGCTCAGTACTGGATTAGATAAGAGGTGGTAGCCTACGACCTCTTATCCAATCCAGTACTGAGCCACGCCCCCTGCACTGATCACATGACGGTGACGTCACCCAAGGTCCTTCACCCCGTGTTCCAAATGCCGTTATGGTCCGTGGTAGCGGAATCCATAACGGGATGCTTGGATAACCCGAACTTTGGACGCCGAACTTAAAACACAAGTTCACTCAACTCTAGTGATAACCTCTGTTCAGAATAGGCCATCACTAGATGATCGTTGGGGGGGGGCGGGGGGACGACCCAGCACTGCTGCCGATCGGCAATAGTTTTGCCGCCAGATGCAGGCAGCTCTGTCTACTTTGTTAGAGAACAGCACTAGTCACTGCACCACTGCTCCCACTGACTTTGCTAGAATCACTTGATAAAAACTAGACAACCCCATGAACTACATGCATAAAATGTAAAGTACAGAATGTAAAAATATTTGGTTACTGCAACTTGCAGAAAGAAAAATGATCTTCAGGCCAACCTTATATAGCCTGAACCTGCTAGAATACGAGATACTACATAGCAGGAAGGTGTCCAAGCTGCTATTACTTTTATTAATGCGTAGAATTTAAATTGCTTGGTAGTAACACATCTTGATACATAGCTCTTCTCTTTTTTTTCCTAATATAATGTAAAATAAATAACCTAGATGGAGGTGAAGAGTGTCTTTTATTGCCCAATATGACGGCTTACTGCAGCCAGCTACCGGCAGAGCCACTGCTGCCCCCTTAATGTCTGCACTAATTCAGCAGAGAGCACTACATCCTGTATTCTTCTCCGAGATAAAAGTACTTTAAGTGCCGCAGTGTCATTGATCCTGAATATCCTCAAACAGATAACTGGTATTTAAAGCCAGTTACTCGCTAATCACCATGCGCAGGCCAATTGCTTATCAAACTCTATATCCTTTTTGGCGAGTTAACAATTTCGAAGACTCGCAAGACATCACTTAGGACTTCCATCAGCAAAGAACAGAGATTTAGTGATTGTACTGGATCTAAAAGAGAAGTCAGCAAAGGAAACCATCATGGGACTGTTAGTGGTCCTGTAGTAAGCTTGCCAAGGTGGATAAATAACCTACTAGAGTAGTTTCAGCCCTTTGTGTTGGTTTATTGAATTGACCAGGATTTGGGGGGTACTATCTCTCCTTGAGGAGAGAGCGCCTCAGTCGGCATGAGGAGACTTAGAGGCCATACATGCTCCTCTGGAATTCTGGGAAGAAAGGGATGCAAATGAGCTCTTAACAAGCTCTGCCTCTAATGCCACCAGATGTAAGGCACCTATCCTAGAAGTCAATGTTCGACCCTATGAATAGGCCTTGAGACATGACTCGGATATTAAATAAGCCAGCACCTCATCTGCAGACATTAGAGGCAGGAAAACTCCTGATGCATCCGTTAACCTGACCCATAACGAATGCCACCGAGCATCTATCCTCCCATAGGTGCCCATTTTAAAAAATATATATATTCCACGTGGTTATTCTTTTTTACTGGACAACTTTGCATGGAATACATTTGGCTAAAGTCTGATACAAAGTGCGGCCAAATGAACCCTACAATAGATTCTGGTGATGTCACAATCAGTTGCATCTCGACGACACATGAAATAGTGATCTGTTCCCATGCAGCGACAGTCCAGAGCTAGTACAGGAATGGATATGAATTATTAAATAATATTCGAGTCTGCAGAGTAGGTTATATAGAGTATTTATGTCTGAATCAGGTGAAATTGAGGACTAGGAGCCCAACAAAGTCCCAGTCCACTGAAAAATATTCAATGCCCAAGCACTCATTCTGCCATTGACAGAGGGTTATGTCTTTGCTAAGGACATATTAGCCAGAACAGAGAGTTATTACAGAGGGCATCTCTTGCTCTGGAGGACCTGGTATGTCCACACGTTATACTGGCAGCATACTGATTTAGATGATACATATGTAATGCTTTGTTTCACCTGCAGTGGTGGCAAAAAAATTACTGTTGGGTTTCCCTGAACATTACAGCTTATCGATGGTGGTCTCAGCCCACCCTGTGATTAGCTTGTCGATGAGAAACCTTCTAATGATTGCCCAAAGTGGACAAACCCTTTAAATACATCATTTCTGACTCTCACATGTTTCTGTCTACCTCTCCATGTCCTAGGCTAGGGCTTGGCCGAACGTGTATTTGTATTCTATGGAAAAAGCTGCAGCTGCCAGATACATCTGTTGGCGTCTTATCTCCCAGGAGAACAAAAGGATCTAGCGAAACTATTCATTTTGCCCGATCTTTCTCTCCCCCAAAATAATCTGTTGGGTAGAGTCGGGAGATCCCCACACACAGAGCGTTGGACGAACCCTAATGTTTATGGAGGCCTTAATAGAGCTCTACGAAGCAGGTTTCACATATCTGAAATGCCAAATGGACATGGGATAAAAGTCATGTGGCAAGTCTCACTAAGTTCTAGAATAAGCAGGTCCTAGCGTCCAATGTTAGAGAGTTGCCCACTAATGCACGTGCCCTCTACATTGAATGAATGGAAGTCAAATACCACAACTAAACTCACTGGTAAGGTTCTGTAAATCCCATAGTGTTCAAGCTGAGTGTTCATATTTTTGTCACTGGTCATTAGATATATAACTTCACTTATTGTTTTTGGTGGGTAGATGTACCTGCGGAAGTAATATTACATTAGATGCTGCACTAATACAGTAATGGATATTAATTATTAAAGAAATAATATTCACTCAGTCTACAAAGTAGGTTATAGAGGATTTATACAAATTAACTCAGGAAGTACCTTGCTTAATTTAATAAAATTGTGAATGTGTAATAGCCTGCAAGTGCAATCCTAATGCCTGATATCTAGTAAATTGTAATAATGAACAAAAAAGCTGTGGTAAGCCTTGTGCAAGGCCTGAGGGGGTGGAGCATGACAAAAAGAGGATCCCGGTCTGATGCCCCTCCTCCTAAAGCACTAAACTAGACATCGTGTAAGACCATGTACAAGGTATCACTTAAAAGAAAAACAAACCTAGACGTGACAGAAAAAAAATATGAAACCCACCTCTTTCAAATCCTGTCCACTTCGGGTTTGGGGCTAGCTGTATGCTTGGAGCTTAGCTTCCCTGATCTCCAGGGAAACCTTATGCTTAGTTGGACAGGACACTACGATTAGTTTTACTGACATTGTGTTTTTGCAAGAATGAAGACTTCTAACAGATACTAGTTGATATTTCTTAGGTGGGGCTGAACAAATTTCACATGTTTTTTTCTTTAAAATCCATTTACTAGAAGCCAGAGACATTTATGATGAACAACATTTCTGCTAAACTGACGGGTAGCAATCACAAAATGGCTGCCTCCGGTGTGTGTAGGCGTCAGGAGTACTTTATGCTGTACATATTTGGTAGTTTGTACATCTTCTAGCTTGGTCCTTTCCTGCAGCAGACACCTGTCAGGGATTCAGTCGCCCTGAGCTGTGTAGGAGAAGAGAATGTTCATCTTCACACTACAGATGGCTGCTGGGATTGGAAAACATGCTGATGAAGTTCGCCTGACGGAGCTAAGAAATTGATATAGATACACACAGGGGATTCCTGACGCTCTAATGAAAGTAAGCTAAAGCTATGGTGAGTGGGAATGGTTAACTCCTACAATACAATACTAAGGCCACCGGGTGGGCAATTACCAGGAATAGCGACCATCATCACATGACATTGGGATCCTCACTTTCAGAAACCTAAAATCTGCATCAGGGTCCTATAAAAGAGCAGGTTAATATAAACTAGCACAGAGCCAGGCACTTGCCACAGCCAAACATTAGAGCTCAGTGACTTAAAACATGGCACTTTCACAGGGTGTCACTTCTTCTACAAGCTTGTTAGTCACACTTCTTCTCTGTTAGAACTGACTTGGTAAACTGTATTTGTGAAGTGGAAAAAAAAAATCAAGAAGTAACAACACCTAAACTGTGGAACAGTAAGCCACAGAAGACCACAGAGTAGGGCTCCTCAATGCTAAAGCATTTATAGAGGAAAAATTGTCTGGCTATGTTCATACTGGCACCATGGCGATGATGCAGGGACTGCTCACTCTTGATAAATCCAATAGTCACAGACAGACCCAACTGACTTCAATAAGCTATTGTCCTGGTCTTCATTTTTTATGGTAAAAATACTATGTTGTGTGATTCTTGAAGTGATGGAAACCATGATATAATCCCACCATAGATGGTCTGAATGGTAGTGCGCATAGAGCCAACGATGCCAAACATTTGCTACCAAGTTCCAGACAGTCTCTGAACACAGTTGATCTCCTATGGTCATAAACATCCACTCACAAAATTATCCGGTGGTTGGAGTTGTGTAACGTATACCACTACTGGACTCTTGAGACATGACTTAGGCTTCACCAACTGGTAGTCTGATGGATGACATTGAATATGGGGAATGCCAAGAAAACATTTCCTGCCTCAATGTATAGTGACAACCATGAACTTCAAACTAAAGATTAGAAAAAAATAAGTAAGCATCTTGAGTTCTTTTTCTTGCTCTAGTCTGGTCTGTCCTAAATAGGGTATTATGCTATGGAATTATATGGTTTGAACTTAGTGGAAATAGTTTAAGGACTTTTTAAACTGTATCAATAGAGTAGTCCATAAGAGTTGGTTTCCTGGTCTGCATACATGGGACCTCATCCAAACCAAAGATCTTAATAATCAGTTTCCAATCTCATTGATGTTCCTTGGACGGCATGATCATTAATTTTCTGCAGCCCTGATTCAAACTGTACAGCAGGAGTCAGGAACATTCAAGGCCTTCAGCTGTGGTAAAACTACGACTTCCAACATGCACACTTACTTTGCTGTTCTCAGAAGACCCAAAGAAGTGAATGGAGCATACTGGGAGTTGTAGTTTCACAACAGCTGGAGTGCTGAAGGTTGCTAATCCCTGCTGCAGAGGAAAGCTTTCCCAGTAGGAGGAAACTATTAGAGCAGTCAAAGAGGGACCAACTTCAAACGCCCATGAATTTGGAATGCTTTGTTCAGGTAGCTCTTATGCATGTGACTTTTGGGTGTTTATTTTCTTTGGCCATGAAGTATAGATCCCTTGTTGTAATAGGGTGATTTGACAAGGCAGTGTTCCCTTGAACCATGCCTATCTAGTCATTATTGAAAGCTCAGCAAACAAGAAATGATTAATCCGATTGACGTACAACAGCAGAGGTGCGTGACAATGCCAAGTGCATAAGGGGAGCATGAAACTAGAAAGCCATCAATCTACCTGCCAAGGACTGTGCTGGGCAGTTACTGTTTTAGCTCCCAATGTTATAAGTAGAACTTAAACGTCTTTCCAGATGCTGATGTCCAAGGTGCCCCAACAACCTCAGAACGACAGAAGGCACTACAGAAAAATGATGAATGTACTGCTTCTGCAATCACAGAACAAGGACACAGAAATGAGGCCATAACCGCTTCCCGTTCCCGGCCCACTCAGCAACCTTAGTGGTGCTATTTCAGTGATGAGACTAGATCTGCCCATCGGCCAAATGAGAACCAAGCAGATAG
Organism: Bufotes viridis; assembly: GCA_033119425.1. Taxonomy (NCBI): domain Eukaryota; kingdom Metazoa; phylum Chordata; class Amphibia; order Anura; family Bufonidae; genus Bufotes; species Bufotes viridis. The sequence continues at coordinate 201,028,037 of CM065594.1, read as the reverse complement.
TGATTGATCCATGATTCCTCACGCATAAAAAGTGCAGTAAAGCTATCCTGACATTTATTGTCTTTTCTTATACAGAAATTTCAGTAAAGACTCCAGTATCTCATGATAAAAATTCTATATATTCTCACAAAAACACTTAGCACAAACAACCTCAGAAAGACTAACGCATTTCTTACCCAAAGCTGGTCATCTTATGCTATTCATCTCAAGGTATCTCGAGTTAAGAGAAAAGTTAAAGGGGCTGATCATCTTACATATAATCAGAAGAGGAAACTGGGTAACAGAGAAATAGGTAACTGATTAATATGCAGTCTTCGGAAGTTCTACCCTTTCTTCTCCCTTCCTGAAGCGACGTTTACTTGCCATCTAAAGCCTGTATTACACCTGCCGATTTTTCGGCAGATGAACTCTCATTAGTGATCATCTGGCAGTATAATACTTCCGCAGAATTCCCAATGAAGGAGCAAATGTTTGTTCATCTTGCAATGCAAATCTTTTGACTTGTTGCAAAATTATCATTTGCAGGTGGCAGATCGTGGTGTCTAATCACAATCTGCCACCGGCAAACCACTATACAGCATGGGGACAAGCTCCTCCACATGCTTCAAAGGAGATCGTTGCATGTAATAGCAGCCACTAGTTACCAGATGATTGCTGGGGGGGAACGCTTCCCTCCTGACAATGGTCTTCCTCATCGGGCAGCGTAATACAAGTCTTTTCACTGGCCAACTCTCTGCTGATGGAGGGGCATCCAACACCATCCATCAGCATCATCCAGTGAAATGAACTCTGCTAGTTTCCTAGGTGTCCACCACCTGTGCCAAGTAAAGAAACTAGAGCAAGCGCAGAGTCTGTTTCAATGGGGGGCGCTGATGAATGAGCTTGCATCATGAGTAGCGGCCATTTGTGGCAGACGATTGTTGGGAGAGAAGCATCCCCGCCCGGCAATCGTCTGCTCACTAGCAAAGAAGAACGATGCTATTACATGCAGCGATCCCCTCCACTGCATGGGGAGGAGTGATCACCATGCCATCGCTCATCCTCCTGCTGTATAGTGGTTTGCCGGTGGCACCATGATCTGCCACCTGCAAACGATAATTTTTTAACAAGTCAAAAGATTTGGATTGCCCGATAAATCAGCGTTTTCTCATTCACCGGTCAAATGGTGGCAGTATTACACTGCAAGATGATTGCTAAGGAGCGTTCATATGAAAGCTTGTTAGCGATCATCTGCCAAAAGATCGGCAGGTGTAATACAGGCTTTAGTGGTAGACTGTACAGGGAGAAGACTCAGATGGTAAGCGGCATAGCTTCAGAATTATATACAATAGTAAGTTGTCTATTTACACCTTATTCACAGGGGCGTAGCTATAGAGGGTCCAGAGGTAGAAGTCGCTACCGGGCCCAGGAGCCTGACAGGGCCCAAACACAATTATGACGCATAAGTAGACACACAAAGCACTGAGGGGAGGGGGGCCCAAGCTGGACTCTTGCACCAGGGCCCATGAGCCTTTAGCTACTCCCCTGCTTATCCACCCTCCTGTTTTGATTATATATAAGGTGGCCAAACCCGTGAAAGAAGGATACATCTGTAGCTATGTGCACTTCATCCCACATTATATTCCTTTTGTACTAATTGTACTATTGGTAGGTGTCACAAAAGCTCCTGTCAGAGGTGGCTGGTTTCTGTGGACCTTCAAGTAAACACCCAACACTAGGTAGTTCTGAATGTCTACATACAAACATTAAGAGGTGTGTGTCCTCCAGCAACCACAGGGTTCCTTCAGAGACCAAATTTCGACATCCTGTATTATATTACTAAGAGCCTATTTATAAAAGGTTTGGCTCGAATGATTCATTAATGAGTGATGTTATCACCCCAATCTCTGAAGAGAGGTGAGAGATTTTTATGTTTTATATAGAAACTTGTGTAAAACACTTGTTAACAAGTAAAATTCTTTGTTCACATCGCCATTAGTTTTATTTTCTATTGCTCTGCTCCGCCAAAGCAACAAAACAAAAATAACGGAAGCGCAGGGCGACACCTAATGGACCCTACTGACTATAACGGGGTGTGTTGGGTTCACATCCTGCAGTCCGGCATTTTACTAGACATACTAGCACGGCACGATGCACTATTCTGTTTTGCCTTTTAGTTAAAATATGTGATATGGGCCCCTAAAAGAGTCCCTGATGCAGATCTTAGCCTATAACATAAAAGTTAAAGTAATATTTGTGACCTGCTGTAGCCAATAGATTTAGGGTACTTTCACACTACCGTTTTTTCTTTTCCGGCATTGAGTTGCGTCAAAGGGGCTCAACATCGAAAAAGAACTGATAAGTTTTATCCTAATGCATTCTGAATGGAGAGAAATCCGTTAAGGATGCATCATTACTGGAAGTGCTCCATGGTATGGAGGCTTATTGGCAATGCTCTATGGCAGGGATGGCTCAACCTGCGGCCCTCCAGCTGTTGCAAAACTACAACTCCCAGCATGCCTGGACAGCCTACAGCTATTAGGGCATGCAGGGAGTTGTAGTTTTGCAACAGCTGGAGGGCCGCAGGTTGAGCATCCCTGCTCTATGGGAAACAAATATGCAAAGAGGTATTACCCAAGAAACCGAACCATCTAGCTAGTGCCACCTATTGGAAGTGGCTCCTTAGATCCCAGTTATAAGGCATATTTTGTGTACTGGAATCCGCTGCTAATGTTAATGAATAGGGTTATTCATGTGGGGGGATAATTTGCCTCAATATTTGAAATATACTACATGTCCTAGATTTGTGCATATTTACTTCCAAATACGCCCATCAAAAATGCAGGAAGGAAGGAATACATATGTATATCCGGATGAATTACTGAAGTAATACTGATGACAATCTGGATGGTACATCATCTGGAATCCATGTGTATTCCGGAGCCGGCACATGGACGGATTTCAATCCGCTTGTGTGAAAGAGACCAAGACATATATTTTACTACAGTATGTTTTCCATATTTTACTATTCATCCAAGATCAGTACACGTGACACAAAAAAAGAAGCAGCAAAATTACCACTGGGGTTCCAGAAAAAAATAGGTAAAGGTAAAAATACACAATTAATTGGTCTGACAAACACGTGGTCACCCAGGCAGCAGTGTCATTACCAGGAGCCGCTGACACTAATCATCTCCTTGAGAAATAAACAAGAATCCTATATAACCATAGTAACCAAGATGGTCACCGGTAAATGCAGGTTATTGAGGGGGCTTTATGACCGCTTCAGTCACCACTGTGCTTCCTTCTGTGAAGGCACAAGGCAGAAATCATCAGGACTTTTCCTGGACTCTAATTATACACACATAAAGCAGTCATGAGCTCCTAGATGTTCGGCGGTGTCATGAGTCCCAGTGCAACACTGTAATAAAGAATAGAAGATTACTTACCTGACAAATCCTGGGCTGCCTTTCTTGTTTTCCTGGCTGCCGCAATGACGTCACATCGACAACACTTGACTTCTGCAGCCAATCAGTGGACTCTCAGGGCCCCTCTGAGGCCAGTGACTGGCTACAGTGGTCACATGTTGTCGATCTGAAATCACTCCTGCAACCAGACGGAAGAACCGGGATCTGTCAGGTAAGTAATTATCTATTCTTTTTACAGGGAGTTGTACGGTTTCCTCTAGACACTGGACAATACCTTTAGGGCGTAGGTGGGCCGACCCGTGCATTGGGGACCTCCATACGGCTGCCGGGATAAATCCAGACCCATTCAACTTGAATGGGTCTGCATTCATCCGGTCTGCAAAAAGATAGAGCAAGTTCTATCTTTTTGCGGAACGGAAGTACGGAACAGAACCCCACGGAAGCACTCCGTAGTGTTCCGTGATTCCGTTCCGCATCTCCGGATTTACGGACCCACTGAAGTGAATGGGTCTGCTTCCGTGATGCGGAATGCACACGGAATGATGCCCGTGTATTGCGGATCCACAAATGAGGTCCGCAATACGGCAATAGGCAGCACACGTCCGTGTGCATAAGCCCTTAACCTGTGCATTTTCTGGGCAGTGGAAAGACCAAGCATCTACACAGCTCCGGCAAGCATATGTACTATCAGCATTCTGCTTTCCTGGATGGGCCCTAGATTGACACATCACAATATGTGACAATCTGCGCACAATTGTGCTATTCTACAGCCATGTATACATATAAGGCCCCATGCACATGACTGTATGTACTTTGCAGTCTGCAAACCGCAGATACCAGCAGTGTGCCTCCTCCAATTTCCATGGGTTCTATTGTCAAAAAGCCTATTCTCCGTCAAAGGGACAAGAATAGAACATGTTCTATTTTTTTTGCGAGATGGACACGTTGATGCAGACAGCACATAATGTGCTGTTGGCATTTTTTTTTTTGCGGCCCCCCCAAAAAAAATCTGAAAAAAATTACGATCGAGTCCATGAGGCCTATAGCAGATATAAACACACACAACATAAATAGTATGGTTGAAAAATGCCGTTGACAAGTCAAGTATCCGAGATGATTAACGCACCCCTTCCGTTCAGAATTTTAAGAAATCACCAGTAGAACTGATGGCATATTGGTATGATTAGTGCAAGTCCAATATCTGGATGGAAGGGGACCATACATCATACTGAAACCCGCAGTGATTTGATTCCCCATCTGTCAGCCTTTAGTGGAGAGTGATTGCAACCACTTCTCTATGCCAATACTTCATAAGGCATAGAAGCTGGGCATACACAAGTCCAGTTAAAGGGTAGCTCTACTTTGCAGGGCATTCATATTTGGCGCAGTTCCTCTAGTCCAAACTTCCGGATCCAACCTACAAAGAGATGAAAACTAGTGTTGTCTGCTGATGAACCTGCATTCTTCATAGTACATAGTGATAAGGCCCATGAGTCATTTTTGTGGAGCCCATCCTCCATCCCTGTTTGAAAGCAACCAACCACCTAGAGATGAGAAGAATAGATATAAGCATTTCTGCATGAAGAGATTGATATTCAGCTCATCTTCTCTTTCCAACCACTTTCTATGTAATGACTAACCTCCTCCTTCCCATTATCCCCGCTCATCCGCCTCCACCCACCAACACGATACATAAGAACAGCAAAATGAGACTCACTTGTTCACACTTTGAGCCAGCACTCCCCAGAGAATGCATCACCGAAGTCCCACAGAGGCAGCCTACAAACCATTTCTAATGACCGACAGACTGTCCTGAAACACGAATTTCATCACTGCTGGCACAACTCATCAAGTCTGTCCACCATCATGGAGACCAGGACACGACTTACCAGAGACAAGAAAGTAAACTTGTAATATATTATCTCCAGAAACACAGTTTCCCACAGTTTCCTCTGAAAGACTGTGGCAGATCAGTCTGACCGGAGGGAGTCCGACCACTGCGTGGAAATGGGACCCTGCAAGTACGGTTTTGCTTCATTAATGTCTATGGGAAATAAGGAAACAGTCAAGCAGTCACTACCGCTCAAACCGCAATGGATAGTGACTGTTTCCCTAATTTCGGGATAATGGAGAAAAGATCAGACATTTTTTGGGATGTCAAATCAATAGTGGAGTCACTAATCCAATAAATGGTGTAGACTAAAAATGGATTTACATGGCCCAATGTTCGAGCCGATTATCAGGTACAAGCGTTCCTGCGAATGCTCGTTTCCGATAATCTGCCACTGTAAAGGTGCCGCAGATTAACCAATGAATGAGCAAAAAGCTCATTCATTGAGTGAAATGATAAGAGGTGCGGATACCTCAATCTTCGTTCCTGGGCAGTCTAAACAGCATCCCAGGAGCAATGATTTTGTATGAGGACGAGTGATAGCAGCAGTGATCGCTCGCTCTAATACCATGGAGGTGATCACTGCATTTAAATGCAGCGCTTCACCTCCACTTAACAGACAGGCAACTATCGGGAAGGAACGCTTCCTTCCCTACAATCGGATTCTCCTCATCCAGGGTAAGTCCACCTTTAGACAGGCTGTCAGATTCATCACAGAGGCTCAGGCTGGATGATAGAGGTGGTACAGGGATAGATACTTTTGTCTAACTATATACAAATTGGTTGGCTTACTTTGAGACAGAATTGTGGAGCAATTTTGGGATAAAACAACTAATCTTAGTCCACGGCCCCTTTCCCTAAAACCCCACACATTCCGTCTACGACCCAGACCCAAGCAATTGGAAAAAACTGCAGAAACCCTAGTTGCACCAACTTGCTCCACTTTTTAGAAAATCTGGACCAATACCTTCTGAATTTATTTTATGACAAGGGGTGCGGACAAAAAACTCAAACACAAGGGCCCAGATCTACAAATTTTGTTGCAAAGTAAGCCGACCAATAGTTGGTATCGAGTTAGACAAAAGTGTCTGTCCCTGTACCAAATTTATGCAACCTGATCCCCTGTGATAAATGTGATGCTGGCCTGGAAGGCCTGTCTGAGGACCTTATTAGACTGCCTAATGTTTGGGAAGGACGAGCGCTGATGTGCAATAAACATGTCCTTGGCCTATTACATAACGTGAATATCGGAGAAATGATCACTTCTGCAGTCATTCGTTCCTCATTCAGTTCTATTGATTACCGGCCTAAAACATTGTTCAGTCTAATAGGGTTCTAAAGGTGGGTTTACACAGCACAATTGTTGGGCCGATAATCAGGAACGAAGGGTCCTTCTCGATAATCAACCCATGTAAAGGAAGTGCAAAACACGTGTTCATCATGTGGTAGAATAATCGTTCATGCGAACACCTAAATCATTGTTTCTAGCAGAATTGTGCTGTGTGAACAGTAATCTGCTGCCCTGAAACAATGAATCTGAGGACGTATGATTGCAGTAGTCATCACTCACCCCCATAATGTGCAGGTGACTGCTGCATATAAATGCAATTCTTCATCTCCACTGACGAGCAGGCAATTATCAGGAAGGAATGATCCCTTCCCAATAACTGCTTGCCCATGTAAATGTGACTTAAAGAAAATGAAGTTGTAGTGTGAGGGTGCTTTCACACTTGCGTTGCTGGATCTGGCAATCTGTATGCAAACGGATACCATTTGTAGACGGATCCGGATGCGGATCCGTCTCACAAATGCATTGCAATACCGGATCAGTCTTTACGGTGTCATCCGTAAAAACGGATCCGGTATTTATTTATTTTTGCATTATTAATGGTCTGCGCATGATAGTTCTAGCACTGAAAATTGCAGACAAAAACTAAACATAAGAGGATATTATCCAAAAACCAAAACAAAAAAAGAAACAAACAAAAAATTTGTTACTAAAATAAAAAGCGGCAAAAAATGTTTGATCCTCTTAGGCCACATTCACATCACCGTTTTGTTTTCCGTTCTCAGCCGTCAGAAGAACAGAAAAGTCTAAAATACGGATCCTTTATTTTGCATCTGTTTTTGTCAGTTCTGTCTGAGATCCGTTATTTTTGTTGCAGAATAGGGTAAGCACAACAGATGCTCAAAATAAAGGATCAGTTTTTTTACATTTCTGATCCGTCAAAAGAACAGAATGTAAAACGGTGATGCAAACGTGGCCTTAGTTATACATTCTTATCTAGCCGGATGGGGGCGGTGTCAACCAATATGGCTGCCATTACACTTCCCACAGAGGCAGCTCGCTGCTTCTTAGAGCCCTGCAAATCTGCACATAATGCAGTGCTGTAGTAAAAAGGGATATATAAAACCCTCATAAACTGCTGGATTTCCCGAGGCGGCTGTAAGCGCGGTCATCCTGACCTATACAGCGTTCTCAGAATCAGAAATAAAATGGCTTACATGTTTAACAGCTTGATGACGGGTGATTTCTTTCTTTTTTTTTTTTTATTTAGGGGCAAAGTGATCTTTAACGAATTACATAACTTAGGGGGCTACATGAACAGGCCACGGCAGCTAATAAACCTAATAAGCCCGACACATACATTTCCAGTAGTACAAACTCATACATTAGAGGAACGCAGTCCATGAGATGCTTCGCTGCTTCATCTCTGCCCTGTGCCAGCGAGATCTGACAGGCTTCATGTGTGAAAGGATGTGGCGTGTGGCAGAACTCACATTCTCCGAGGTGTGATAATAGGGTACAGGCAAGTCTAGCTACAGCGAGCTCAGATACTGTGAAGGGCTGAACAATAATATGGAGAGGATCCCGGTGCCAAGCTGATAAGGGAAAGGAAGAGGAGGAGGGGGTCTTCATTACAAATCGCAGCCTGTTGCTATGGAAAGGTCATGGAAGGACACCAGCCTCTTCCAGGGAGAGCTGGCAAAGTGTCCAGTATTACCCAGTAGAGTACTGACTCACCCCCAGCACTATCCTGCAGTAATAGCCGGCTCTTCACAGTCCATCGGACGCCTGTTAGTCTCTGAGCCGTAATGGAGGCGAGACATGACGGCCGCCTCTGCCAGGCCCTCACACAGCCCGGTGTTTCCTAGATCCGCTTCACCAACCTTATCAAAATGGGGAGAATGGAGGATGATTGAGACATTTGCCTTGGTGGGATTTAATGAGGCCTGTCACGCATCGTGTTCAGGACAAGGCCATGTCATCCTGTCATCTGTAAACCGTGCAGCCTGGAGTGTGGTGGACACATCAACAACGCTTGTTACGAAGAGGGGTTAAATGTGTAAATCCACTGCCAATGATAGTGGAATAAGCACAAAAAAAAGCATGTTTAGACCCTGACAATCTAGAGTCAAGACCAGAAGAAGGCAGTTGCGGCAGTGAAACAAAAAATTGCTGCCATAACCTTGTAAGAATAATGACATTATCCATCTGCAAATAGAAGCACAATAGAATTTCCTCCAGTATTAAAGGCACCTAACATCATGGACGCTATCAAACATTTCTCTCATTCCTCATTAAGAAATGTATGCAATGTGATTTACCTCAATAAAGCAGATCAATCTGTCACAGACATTCCCGTGACAGGTGCCAGGAGATCAGTGAATCTGGCAACACGTGGTTTGATCTGACAGGTTCCTTGTGGATCAATTTGTGTCTGTGTTTTCTGGTAATGGCCATACACCTTGCCTCAGGTGTTGCTTATGTGGTCATTTAACCTTCCCTATTTATTGTGGCTTCCCTTACCATGATGTGCGGTTTATAGCTTCACTTTGGTTTTGGATTGCTGGTGTTTGGATCTCGGCGGAGTTCCTGTGCTTTCATACCTATTTGAAGTTAGGTGTCTTCTTCCACTTTTGCTTATTGTTTGGGTTTTCTTGTTGCTCTTTTCCCTGTCATTTGTGTTTAGGCCTGAGGGAGACTTCTGTTCGTCCTACCATTTGACGGAACAGGTTGTCTCTTGTTCTGACATTAGTACCAGGGTCCTACAGGGTGAGTTAGGACTTTAGGTTCCTGTGTATGAACTCACCTACCTCTGGGGTCAGTTCATACTTGCAGTCAGTCAGGACTTTAATTTGGGTTTCTCTAGGAGGTGACCTGCTGCTTTCCCTAGTTTCCAGGCCTTTTCCCCTCACCTCTTCCCTCCTACGTTCGGTGTGGGTTTCCCTCCCACACCGAAGCATGACACAATCCCTTAACTGCTTCCCTGCGTCCATAATCCTCAACAGGATGGAGACCAGCTGTCACAGCCAGTTGAGAAAAAGGGACCGCAGAACAGAAGATTCACCTGTCCTGGAAACCGGGGGAGGGTGCACTGCAATGGGACAGGTGAGTGAACTCATCTGTCCTGTTTTTACAGTTGGTCCATTATACTTAAGTCTCTTTCTTTCTGACTGAGATCTCACCATCAGCCCATGACCTAATTCAGCCCACATAATGGTCGCCAACGTTGTCGCAATGCGACATCCTGCAGATGCAAAAAAACTGTTGCAAAAAATCCAGACCTGATGGATTTTGTGTCGCAGGTCGCAAGGTACATTCAACTTTTACCCCCAATGACTTTAATGTAAGTCACGTGCGACTCGCCTTACAGCCAAATCTCAGTTCGAAAACAAGTTACAGACAAGTCATGCTGCTGTGTAGCTGCAGCTTTAGGCTGGGACTACATGGCAATCTCGACCACGAACCTGTGGCACGGCCAAAGATCATGTGAAGCTTGCAGTAATAGAAATGAATAGGGTCGCAGAACGACTCAAAAGCTGCCGCCACTGTGCCCTAGAATCGCAAAAAAATAAAAATCGAGCAGGGTTGGATTTTTTTGCCATCCTGGGGTTTCAGAGCAACTTGCAAGCTGCTGTGACCCCCAAGATCGCAAAAATATTCAACCCTATTCGATGTTTAGTTTTTTCATTTTTATGGCTGTAGGCTACACAGCGATCTGTCGCTAGATCGCTGTGTAGCCGAAATTATATACTGATATGTAGAAATTCACTATCCAACACAGGTAGAAATATCAGATGATCCATTTCTGCATGAAAACGTGGTTATATCAGGTGCAGCACATTCAACCACGAGGCATATTATTACAATCATATCATAATATTGCAATTTTTAAGGGCAAACTGCAGGGATACAAACGTAAACCCAACTTCCAGGACGCCCCTTCGATCCAGCGCTGCTGCTTGTTCCACCCCACCAGGCTGTAGCAGTGGCATACTGCAGTGGTATATGACATGAGACTGCTGAGGCATGTGACACTGCAGCCAAAACAACCCCTCACGGACGGAGCTATTTTATTATTTTAACTACATCGCTGCAGTTTGCTCCTAAAAATTGCACCATGGAAAACCTCTGAATTTCTTTGAAACCCTGAGAACTCAGCTAAAGGGGTTTTCCTACCACAAAGACTTATGACACCACCAGACCACTTATCGAGAGGTACACAGGGTTCATATCTTTATAGCTGCTTGCAGGGTTAAACTGAAGGACTGGTTTAGCTGGAGAGAGCAAAGTGAAAACCACTGAAACTTTAGGTGAGGCTCAGCAGGGCGTCGGAACCAAAGCCAGGTTTCACTTGATCCTGAAGTATTGCAAGGAAATGAAATGTGCTGGTGACCACATTGTTCCCTTCATGTATGTTCTGCACCAGGACAGATAAACCTTCACTGCAAGGACACTGCAAACAGCAGCTGGACTGGTGGGGAAGAGAATTGGGCTTAAAATAGTATTCCCATCTCTTTTGGCATATCCACAGGATATGCACATGACCTCTGAATAGGAGTCTACAGTACATGGGTACATTCTCTCGATAAGCTAGGGGTTGGGGGTCTCATCTGTCTCACATTTCTCCTATGGATATAACACAAACGCCTGAGATGTGAAAATCTGTTCAACTGCAGTCTGGTTTTCACTAAAATTAAGCCATCATTTTTTTAGCAGCACAATAATTACAACTACTGTAGCTACCACTGTCTATAGGCCTCCAGGGGGGATAACAGCAGTAATTAATGAACTGGGTTTCAGGAGCACTGTCCTCTGAACCAAGCCCATATTCTATATATCAGGTGCACTGTCCTCTGAACCAAGCCCATATTCTATATATCAGGAGCACTGTCCTCTGAACCAAGCCCATATTCTATATATCAGGAGCACTGTCCTCTAAACCAAGCCCATATTCTATATATCAGGAGCACTGTCCTCTGAACCAAGCCCATATTCTATATATCAGGAGCACTGTCCTCTGAACCAAGCCCATATTCTATATATCAGGAGCACTGTCCTCTGAACCAAGCCCATATTCTATAAATCAGAAGCACTGTCCTCTGAACCAAGCCCATATTCTATATATCAGAAGCACTGTCCTCTGAACCAAGCCCATATTCTATATATCAGGAGCACTGTCCTCTGAACCAAGCCCATATTCTATATATCAGGAGCACTGTCCTCTGAACCAAGCCCATATTCTATATATCAGGAGCACTGTCCTCTGAACCAAGCCCATATTCTATATAATCAGGTACACCTGTCCTCCAGAAAAAGCCCATGTTCTATATATCAGGAGAACTCGTCGTCTGAATCAAGTCCATATTTAATATAATCAAGAGCACTGTCCTCTGAACCAAGCTCATGTAATGTACTGTCTTGCATTGGGAAGCAGTGCCAAGAAGCTTACACTCTAGACTCTTCAGAGGTTAACATACATTGCTTGTCCACAAAGCTACTGCAGTCTGCAACCCTTATTATACTAATCTCTGCCCACTCACTTCTTCCACTGCATCAATAATTCCACCTACATCTCAGCTCCAGTCTTCTCTATACACCCCCACCCACCCTCATAACACAGGCTTGCATCCCCGGCCCTGACCTAAATCAAGTCACCCCAAGGGCAGACAACCAGAAATGCTGGCGTAAAGCTGGTTCACAAAGAACAAGCTATATGTGGAGAACCACTAGCAACCTTTCAGACACTAGCCCAAGAGTCATTTCTAATGTATATCAATCTGTACATGCAGCTTTTCCAGAGGGTAGATGAGTCTATTGTTTGAAGACACAATCGACATTCTCCATGGATTTATTTTAGCTATAGATGAGCAACATGCCTCCGCTGCGGTTCTTGAAGCTCCGGTGGACCACTGTTACAAAGGTTTGTCATCCGTCAGTGTTACAAAACAATAGCTGGCTTCATGGCTACTAATGAATTGTTTACAGTTCAGGGAGTATGGCAGACCACGTGGGGTGAACGGAGCAAGACAGATCACCCAATGTGCAGATCTTATAGGATATGAGATACACACACAGGTGGTATGTGTCTTTTATATATATCCATGAAAACATACAGAAATATAAGACAACTGCACATGTCATCACCGAAAACCCGCAGATGGCACATACACAGTCACACATCCACATGGATAGATGGATGCCAAGATGCACATTCTGCTATGTCAAGATGCAGCAGGTGAAGTAGAATAAGGCGAGCCAACTCCTCAACGTCCCACAGATGAGAGAATGTGTATTTCCTTGAATGCTACAGAATTTCTAGATCATGGAGGGGGCCAGGTAGGTATAGGTGAGCTGTAATTCATATTGTAGAGGCAGCTAGGTAGGTATAGGCGAGCTGTAATTCATATTGCGGAGGGGGCTAGGTAGGTATAGGCGAGCTGTAATTCATATTGTAGAGGCAGCTAGGTAGGTATAGGTGAGCTGCAATTGATATTGTGGAGGGGGCTACGTAGGTATAGACGAGCTGTAATTAATATTGTGGATGGTGGCTAGGTAGGTATAGGAGAGCCCTAATTCATATTGCGGAGGGGGCTAGGTAGGTATATGTGAGCTGTAATTCATATTGTGTATTGGGGCTAGGTAGGTATAGGCGAGCTGTAATTCATATTGTAGAGGCAGCTAGGTAGGTATAGGTGAGCTGTAATTCATATTGTGGAGGGGGCTACGTAGGTATAGACGAGCTGTAATTCATATTGTGGAGGGGGCTAGTTAGGTATAAGCGAGCTGTATTTCAAATTGTGGAGGGGGCTAGGTTGGTATAGGTGAGCTGTAATTAATATTGTGGAGGGGGCTAAGTAGGTGTAGGCGAGCTGCAATTCATATTGTGGAGGGGGCTAAGTAGGTGTAGGCGAGCTATAATTCATATTGTGGAGGGGGCTAGGTAGGTATAGGCGAATTCATATTGTGGAGGGGGCTAAGTAGGTGTAGGCGAGCTGCAATTCATATTGTGGAGGGGCTAAGTAGGTGTAGGCGAGCTATAATTCATATTGTGGAGGGGGCTAGGTAGGTATAGGCGAATTCATATTGTGGAGGGGGCTAAGTAGGTGTAGGCGAGCTGCAATTCATATTGTGGAGGGGGCTAAGTAGGTGTAGGCGAGCTGTAATTCATATTGTGGAGGGGGCTAGGTAGGTATAGGCGAATTCATATTGTGGAGGGGGCTAGGTAGGTATAGGCGAGCTGTAACTTATATTGAGGAGGGGGCTAAGTAGGTGTAGGCAAGCTATAATTCATATTGTGGAAGGGGCTAGATAGGTATAGGTGAATTCATATTGTGGAGGGGGCTAGATAGGTAGAGGCAAGCTGTAATTTATATTGTGGAGGCTGCTAAGTAGGTGTAGGCAAGCTATAATTCATATTGTGGAGGGGGCTAGTTAGGTATAGGCGAGCTGTAAGTCATATTGTGAGTCCAGTGGCCCTAATCCCTGTATGTGTATAGCAGTCTCCTAGTTACAGTGGAAACAGACATTTTGGGCCTAAAAAAAAGACTGCATTCATGTTCTTTTTCAATGAAAAGGAGAACCTTTGGGATATATCTATAAGTAGACTTAGATAGCTAAAGGGTTATGAGCATCAGACGAAATGTGTAAGGTCCAACTTATTTTTTACAAATGACAGCCCCAGGAACATACAACATTGTATAGCGAGTAACTCTCACACAATGGCTTCAAACATCTATACAGATAATTTTTAAAAATCTAAAAATGCGAGAAAAGGATAAAGGATCAAGAAATGTGACATTGGGGAGCAGTATGTCACACAGAGGATGGTCATGGAACAGCATTGACCATTGTGTTGAAAATATGTGCTCATTACTTCAGGTTTAGGATAGGCATCATTTCAAGTATGTTATCTGTTATTTTGTCTTATTTGTTGTTTCCTTCACAATAATAATAATTATAATAATAATAATAATATTATTATTATTAAAAACATCTTCAAAGTTGTGGGCATGTTCTGTAAATTAAATGATGCAACTCTTCAAACAATCCATGTTAATTCCAGGTTGTGAGGCACCAAAACACGAAAAAAGTCAAGGAGAGTGAATACTTTTGCAAGGTACTGTACATGCTCAACCAACAGCCATCTCCTCAGACTAACCCATACATGTTTGGCTTGGCTAAGCATGTATGTCGTTTTAATGGGTTGAGATGAGAAAGCCGATGCCGGAAGAACAAAAGGATTGCGCCTTCCCAATTAACATGCCAATTTTTTCCCCTGGCATCATCTGTTGACATTAGCTTGTTGGCTGGTCTTGCCAAAAACTTTGGGTTCATCCAACAATAGGCTAATGTGCGTGTCTTTATTTGTCTAACCTATGAACTTGTCTGAATAACCTAGAGAACGTCTTAACATCGCAAATACAGCGAGAAGATCCCATTATAAAAAAAAAAACATAATACATAACCAGAATCTTTATGCCACAACATGGTGACATAAATCTCCATCTCACCGATGTTCAGAAAAAGAGAGCATGTCTCCTGGAACACAGACACATAATTAATATGAAGTCAATGACACACAACAGGCACAGGTTAGTAATACAGGAGAATGCAGCGAGGAGATGTGATGCAGAAGAGCTTAATGAGGCCAAATAAGAATCAAGGTGAATAAATAAGAATGAGGATCATTCATCACCTATTTATTTTGGAAATAATTTGGTGTGAAAGATTTAAAGAATCCCAAGTTATTGGTTGACCTTTATAAATGGACATCTAAATGCTCTTCTCCGATCTGTGTTGCCGGCTGGATAGATAAGTCACGTGGACTTTCCGCCAGGGTCACGCTTCTTGTATATCACCATGATCAATGAGCTACATTTACAAACATTCAGCAGGTGTTTATGGGCAGAGATCAATGTGTCCACGTCTTGCGGGAACTGTAAAATCCTGAACTGGTTACTGGAAATGAGAACTGCTCTCTATCCGCTCAGAACTTCAACTCCAGAAGATTTTACTACAACTGAGTGGCATGTAGTGCAGCCAAGGAAGAAATAGTGAAGGTACGGACAGCAAGTATGAACACGGTCTACTGATATGAGGTCATTATAAAATAGGCTAATCTTTAAATATAGGCTACAACAGGCAAGTGCCCAGTCAGTGTTGCCAAGATGCCACAGAACCTTATAGCCTTCATTTCTTCAACACGCTATTCCAGTAGTAATTTGGACGAGATCCAAGGCCTCATGAACTTGGCAAAGCCATGTGTATAGAGCCTAGATGGTGTGGCTGGGTCTCTATGTCTCTGTATTACAAATCTGTTGGCCCTCCCTGTGGCATCATATTCTCCATACAATGGTGTGCTTCAACATCGGAAGCATATAGAGCTACAGTATAGTCCAAAAGACGGGTAGATCCATAATATGGCCATGGGCATGAGGCCCAAGATACATGATTTGACTGAGCATCACTTATTGTTCACAAGTGGTACTGTAGAACAGACACACTGTGGACTACCTTAACCAGTACTATATCCCTAGATGGATAGTGGTGCCAACATCTAGATGAAAATAATGTAGTAATAAAAAGCTGGATGCATAGCTCAGAAGGGCATCAAACGGGAAATGAATGGCCTTGACATCATTCGTATATCATACTAATTAACAATAAAAGATTATTAAAAGCATTTGATCACTCAGCCAGTCCTTAGTTTATCCACATTGGACATTAAAATACCACGTCAATATGTAAAGTACTATAGGCATGTTCAAATGTCCAGGTATCACATCATCTCGACGAGCGGTGGCTCCGCTCAAATGCATCGTAAGGGTGCACAAGGAGCGCATCAAACCTCACTGGTGAATCACTGCTCTAGAGGAACAGCAAACCATCCATCACCATACCCAACGTAATTTCAGCCTCCAGGCCATATCAGTCATGGCATATTAAGGAGTATGGAGCTCAGATTATATCTATATATATATACATAACCATATCAGTCCTATCTCAAGACCTTTCTCAATCTTACACAATACATATAGACAATATGTATATTATAAAACACCAAAGCCTCTTCATGCCTCAATCAAGAAAGGGCAATTTGCATAGCCCTTCTGGTCCTGTTGGTTGCAGCCATCTTTTACATAGCAGTTGCAGATTAGGTACCTCTTCTGCAACTGGACAGAGGTCAGAGGTTAATAAAATGGCTTCCTCCAGAAGCTTTGTACATATACTAACACTGCAGTGTTACATAACGTAG
Organism: Bufotes viridis; assembly: GCA_033119425.1. Lineage (NCBI taxonomy): Eukaryota > Metazoa > Chordata > Amphibia > Anura > Bufonidae > Bufotes > Bufotes viridis. The sequence continues at coordinate 201,011,196 of CM065594.1, read as the reverse complement.
ACACAGAAGAAACAGTACAGTTCTGGCAACCAAAACGTAATACTATGAAATCTATACCTAAAAGACAAATTGCAACCAAAGCATCCTTTACTTCGATCACCTTGGCCCATTGAGGGGTAACAAGATGGCTGCAGAGTCTTCGAATAAGCAGGAGGAAATGAATGTTGTTCTAGAAATTCGCTCCCTGAAAATCCTGGGGTAGACGTGTAGCAATAAGGCAGGCTATTTTCCAATTAGGCTGCAATATGACAAGACTGAGGCGATTCTCAGTTCAACACAAGAGGGAATTCATATATGAACCGGTCAAGGCCTGAACAAGTGGGTGTCAATAACAACATGGTCAAGGTTACCAAGATCTACAGGTCCGTAGGAGCTTGCTTACAGATCAACCCAGTGTAATGACTCCTGCGTGCCGCACCCCAGTGCATTCTGGTCCTCCAGAGCATGGAGTCACTAGGAAGCATCTCAGTTCCACGATGGCCTCCTTAACGTTAAGCCTTGCGCTACCGTTCTGTGCACCCCACCTCAATAATACACCATAAAGAGAAGAAATCAGCACAAGGAAGGCAAAAAGAAGATTGCAGCTCGAGAAGAAGATCTTTCTTACAAGTAAAGAGGCACAAACCACCACTGGGATGTAACTCATGCATGAAACGCCAAGGCATCCATCATCTCAGCAGACCCTATTCCCACGTAGCTTCACCCACCCCCCGCTGTCCTAGGAAAATTACTTACATGAACCGTGGCTACAGCAGTCTTTGAAAATCCCAAGCTCCAGAATAGCACCACTTGCTCTGTCCTTCCAGCAGCACTTTAGAAGCTACGGTGCAGATAATACACTGTTCTTCATGTGTAGTATATGTACAGGTTTATTCTGTCACAGGTCCCACTGTGTCCTGGCCTCCCAGGAGTCAATACTGTCTCCAGCAGAGCAGGCACTGATGCTCAACCTAGACACATCCCTCCCCTCTCTTCTCCTCCGTCATATCACAGCTAGCTAGCACTCTTCTTCCATCGAGGCTGCGGAGGGCATCAAAATGTGTATTACTGTCCCCCCCCCCCCCAAGTCCTCGTTACTCCCCTCCTCCTAGGGCAGCACACGGGAGGGAGTGAGATGTGGGGTGGTGCAGAACGGTACGGAGAGAGAGATGCAAAAGGCGGCGTAGGGATGCAGTTCGGTCCTGAGCTAATGAATGGTGCAGTGCTCGTGTTGTCATGGAAACGCAAAGAGGAAAAAATCATCGCCATATAAGGAGAGGTGACATGGATTCTGTGAACAAATTAGAATATATAAAATAAAAAGGGGAAAAAAAAAAAAAAGAAAGCAAGCTGCTGATGTGCGCTCCGTGAATGTCGGACACAAATTTTAATTCACTGACGGCAGAACGGTGCTGCTAAGGGATCTAAAGCGGGGTAGACCGCGCACATCCTGGCATGGCTGTGCGTGCTAGCAAGGCCCTGCTGCGATCAGAAGGGAGCGATAGCACGAAGGGGAGGGGGGGTTCTGCGACAGGTGGCCCACTGACAGGAAGAAGCAGCCTGTCCACCGCACAATGAAGCTGAAAGAATTTTAACCTCCTACTAACCAAGAGTAGACTAAAGCGACGATTATTATGGATCATATGTTACCCTTAAGTAGGGATTAAAGAAAATCAGCGCTCTATAAATCGCATCCTCATTGTGGGCATAGTGTCACAGTATGCATTTACCACAAGGCACTCTCAGCCAATCAATTCCTCTTAGAAGTAAATTTATTCGATTAACCATACCGATCCATATAATTACGGAGGAAAAGAAGCACTCCATTGTGCGGAGACCTATTTTGCACATTCCTATGATGATTGTAAAACATAAAAATCTTTCTAACAAAGCTAGAACCAGCTCTGTACCTCACATGGATCCAGAGATCTCCCCATTCATGGCTCCAATTGCCCTGTTACATTTATTTCAAGCTGCCAGCTCAGGAGGCGTGTCTTTCCTCAAATTGGCTGCAGCTTTCTCCCAATCACAGCTCAGGGGTGTGTCCTTTATCAGGGGGTGTGTGCGTCCTGCTGCAGCTGTAACTGTCACAGCGTCTAACACAGGGATGTTCAACCTGCGGCCCTCCAGCTGTTGTAAAACTACAACTCCCACCATGCCCTGCTGTAGGCTGATAGCTGTAAGCTGTGCGGGCATGCTGGAAGTTGTAGTTTTGCAACAGCTGGAGGGCCGCAGGTTGAGCATGCCTGGTCTAACAGTAGATACACCTGGTGGCAGTTGAAGGATGAACTGAGCACGTGTGTCCACCTCAGTGATGAGGTGGACAGAGAAAGTAAAAAGAACAAACAGCAGGTGGCGCTATACAGATAGATTTTATTGGCTATACGAAATGTATAATTACATGCAATTATAAAAGTATTCAGATCCAGGTGCTGGTTTAAAAACTGTAGAATATTTTTTTATGGGAAAACCCCTTTAACAGTAATAGCATGTATGGAAGGTTACGGTAAGATCTGCAAATGATAGAAAACCCAAGTGATGTCATATGGAGATTCTCCTTGTCTGTAATGAGATCAGGGTAGGAGATTAAATGTCTAAAGCAATATTGAACAATTTAATATAAAAATCCTAGCAATACATATTTTTCCATATGCAGATTATGGGAATACACTTTGCGGTTCTCATCACCAACTTACAAAAATAGCTACTGGCAAACCACAAAGGGAGGCTCTATTTATCAGTGTCGTAGAAAGGCAATTTTGCAGGAGAGAAGCATAAAAGATGATATATTCGGAAGATAATGTTCAGCTATACTGGATGATGATTAGGCATCCACGAGGTCTACCAAGCAATTATACTGTATCACATATTAGATTTGACAACATCACCTGCCATCATGCATTCAAAACTTGGGACTGGACAAACCCCCAATGGATGGAAGGTCCATCTGAATTATAGGCGTTGTCCGGGTTCAGAGCTGAACGCATTCAATAGCTCCCCTTCACTCATTTACCATGTATGAGTAGAGCATCTTGCTCCGATGCTCCCTTTTTCTTTACTACCGGGACTTCACATGGGTATGCTAGGCGGAGACTTCATCCTAGCAGTGAGCCCAGTGACATCATCGGCACAAATGGGTGGTCTTTAGAGCTGCTCTAGTTTTACATTATAAATGCCATTTGCTGAAGTGAGACAACCCCTTTGATTGTCCACATCAAACATGTCGGCCTCTTCCATTATCACAGCAGTGATCGTCTTTACTTTGCATGCACATTCTATCATGTGACCTTCATTCGTCCGTGCACGTTCAGAAGGGCAGAGCTGTTCTGTTGGCAACCCCAAAATAAGAAGTAAAATACAATGTTACATTATTAGTAATGCCCCATGTCATTATTTTAAGGCCCCATTCACACAGTAGGGTCAGATTTAACATTGAAAATGCGCCAGTTTTTTGTCGCATTTTGTGCCAAAAAACGGGTATCCATTTATCAACTATTTTACACTCTTTTCTAAGCATTTTACTCCATGTGTGACAAGAGGTATGGCTTTGTGGGAAAAGGGGCGAGATCTAAAAGGACCTCCATGCGCCAAAATTTTGGTGCATTTTTGGAGTCAAACTACACCAACCTATAGGTGGCCTAAACTTAAACTACACTGTAGTTTTTACGCATTTTTTCTGGCACGCGGACAAAATTTTTAGGCGCACAGGCAAAATAGCGTAAATCTGTTGCAGGATTTAAAATACTCCAAATTTACAAAGAACCACGCACCAGAATAGTAAATTTGTCTAATATTAAGGCCGTTTTCACACAGGCCAAAACCAGCTGCCGCTCTAAACACAGGACAGGTGCATCTCTTTCCCTTATACCTTATGTCTGTGGAGGCTTCACTCCTGGTTTTGGCTTACAATCACTGATGGAAATCACCGACCCAACACAGACTGTGTGATGGTGGCCTTAGGGCTCATGCACAAGGCCAAAGTTTCTGTCCGCACCGCAATGGAAGCTCCTAAAACAATGAGTGCCGGAGCGCTATGCTGGCTCCTGACCGGGAGGTGGTCGGGACTGTGGCTGTGCCTTAGTAACGTCAATATGAGACAACCACTTTAATATGGAATCTATTTAGCTACATTTTTACTGATTGCCATGGATCTGGCTTCTGTAACCTCAATGATCACCTGTTATCACATGGGTAACTGCACGCAACTGGTCAGTTACACTGCAGTGGTCCCAGGCAGCATTACTGCGCATGTGCGGATAGGTCCAGCAGCTTTACACAGTTCTTGCAGATGATATATAATTATAGCTTTGGAAATGCCCTTGTAAAAACTGATGACCTATCGTCAGGATTGGTCATCAATATTAGATTGATGGGGATCTAGCACCTGACACCGCCACCGATCGTCAGTTCTCAGCAGCGCCTGCGCTGGAAAAACACAGTGGACGCAGCCGGCAACAGACAGCTCCGTCCACGGAGTATTTGTCGTACCAGGTTTCTGCAGCTCACCTCCCACCGAGTTGACAAAACATAAAAGCACAGACATAATAAACATACTGTACACCTAAGTACTTCCTCTAGATCAGTGGTGGTGGACCTATGGCATGGGTGCCAGAGGCGGAACTCAGAGCCCTCTCTGTGGGCACCCACACCCTGGAAAAAGTCTATGGTGTGCCAATATGCCTTAGACTTTTCCTGCCACTCATCAGTGCAGGGCAGTGAACAGCACAAGCAGCGCAGGGCACACTATGAACAGCACAAGCAGCGCACAGAATGTAGGCAGGTTATTATAACTAAGTGATAAAGTACATGGCAGATATACTATATTGTATTCAGGTAAAATTGCTGAGGTTGGCAGTTTGCGATAATTAAGTGGGTTTTTGGTTGCAGTTTGGGCACTCAGTCTCTAAAAGGTTCGCCATCCCTGCTCTAGATGAACTGCTGGGTAATGATTTTTCCTGTGACCTCGTCTGCCATGTCTGTTTTAGGAACTGTTTGCATTCCCCATCTAATAACTATTCTGAAGGATCTATTCTTAGGACTGTATGTTGTACTATTCCTTTAATATTCCTTCTAGAAGTTTATAAGTAAATTGCCAGCAGTCTGCAATAAAGGTTCAGATGGTTGGCACCAACTGGGTGTGTGTCCCTGCATAGTTTGATAATGCCAGACCCTCCCCCCCAACTGATAACCTCAAGCTGCACCTCAATGGCAATGACTGCTGGCAATTCATTAATAGAGAAACGGCAGAACATGGAGTCGTAAGAATGGATGCTTTAGAATTTGTATTACAGGGAATGGAAGTAGTTCCTAAAACAGACAGGTCCTCTTTAAACTTGTTGGATTCTTCTTAACATAATTACATAACAATTGTATAAAAATGCTCACAAGAAATGAAAGCAAAATACAGGAGACACAATGGAGTGTAAAGCTGAATGTGTAATAAAGGAAGCCTTACGTCACAGAAAGCGCTCTTGCGCCAGTAGTTCATGAAAAGGGTGTGGGTGAGGAGGTGACAGGAGACAAATAACACAACAGCATTAGAGGCAGAGCTGATTAATACCTCGCAGCGCACGATTCACTGCGCGCTGCTACACTCCTCATTTCTCCTAGGTCACAAACCTTCCATGTCTCATTTTGCTGTAACACTGCACTCAGTAAATTATTCAGCAAGAGTGACGGAGGCTTTCGCCCACTGACGGTAAGCCAGTGTTAATAAACTAGTGGTCCTCCATACGTCGTGGTGTGACCCCTGTGTTTGGTGAAGTCATTCGTCGACTGATGCAGAAGGACTACAGAGCGAGCTGTTTACTGGACTCGATTCATTACTGCTCCCCCAGCAACCTACGGGGGCTCTTGTGTCAAGAGTCCACCAGTGTCTACGGCTGGGGGGTGCTAGGAACTCCTTAGGGGGCCACCAAACTAGGCAGCGCACAACAGTGGAGCTGTTACCAAAAGTCCCATTATGGGGGTTATTTATCAGGGGACTTGTGATTGTTTTATTCCCTTTTTTGATCGGTCGTACAACAATATGTGTCGAAACATTTGACAGCTGGGCGGGACGGGGGTATGTCGGTGGCAGTGTTGGGCACTAATACGTTGGTGTACATGTTGGCTAAAAACAACGTCAGCCCCAAGCCCCAGTGTTTCCACCAGGCACACGGCTGACGGAAGATTAGCCAAATTCATGACGAGGCACACGTCTAGTAATAAATTATGCTAATCCTCTGGTAGCACAAGAGGAAATCTTTGTAAATGTGCCCCTATATATTTCAATTGTCAGGCCTGGAGACGTGACAAGATGATGGACACGGCAGTCTGTTATGGTAGACAAGCTGGCTAATTATGATAGCTGGACACCACCGGATCCCTTAACGGGGTTGTGCCACAAAACATATTCTACATTTTTAAACCAGCACGTGGATCTGAATACTGTCAAATGTTTCGACACAAACCTACACAAACATAGAAAAGGATTCTTCACTGTAAGAGCAGTGAGATTATGGAACTCTATGCCTGAGGAGGTGGTGATGGTGAGTACAATAAAGGAATTCCAGAGCGGACTGGATGTATTTCTGGAGTGTAATAATATTACAGGTTATAGTTACTAGAGAGGGGTCGTTGATCCAGGGAGTTATTGTGATTGCCTGATTGGAGTCGGGAAGGAATTTTTTTCCCATAAGTGGGGAAAATTGGCTTTTACCTCACAGGGGTTTTTTGCCTTCCTCTGGATCAACTTGTAGGAAACAGGCTGAACTGGATGGACAAATGTCTTTTTTCGGTATTTTCGGTTAAAAATTTAGCATAGTTATTGAGCTATTCAATAAAACACATCTGTATAGCGCCCCCTGCTGTTTGTTCTTTACCTTATTTGTTGTCTACCTCACTGAGGTGGTCGCACACACTCAGTTTAAATATTCAACTGTCACCAGCCATGACTTCTGTTAGAAACTGTGTCAGTTCCAGGGAAAGACCTACAGCAGAAAGGACACTGCCCCTGAGAAAAGACACACCCTCTGAGCTACCAGCCTGAAGAAAATCTAGCAGAACAATAGAAGCACGGAAAAGGGAAGATCTCTGGATCTATATGAGGTACAGCATACCTCCCAGCCATCCCGGATTTCAGTGGTCGTCCCGATGTCCGGGCACGGGGAAAAAGCTGGGCATATTACTAGGGGCACAGCTGGGCATATTACTAGGGGCACAGCTGGGCATATTACTGGAGGCACAGCTAGGCATATTATTGGGGGCACAGCTGGGCATATTACTGGGGGCACAGCTGGGCATATTACTGGGGGCACAGCTGGGCATAATTCTACGAGGAGGCACTTAACAGGGTATATTAATGGGGGCACATCTGGGCATATTAATGGGGGCACATAATTGGGCATAATTCTGTGAGGGGCACAATGTGGGCATAAATACTGTTCGGTGGCATAAAGGGGGAATAATTACTATGTGGGGGCATTAAAAAGACTGGTTAGTATTAGGTGCAAAGTTATTGTTTGTGCAGATTTAGATGCATGGAGTAGTGAGAAAAAATTTGCCGCATCGCGCTTTGCGTACGATCTGTCCCTCTTTGTTCATTTAGAAAGTTGAGAGGTATGGGTATAGGGGTTGTTTTTAACTTTGTTAGAAATAGATCGTCATGTAGTATATGATGTCTGATTTTCATTTTTACATGGCATAACCCCTTTAAGTGACATTACAAGTTTACATGCCCTTTCTGTGAAGATGTCATATGTCATTTTCAAAATGCCTGCCATCCTATCATTAGGTGGACATACACAAGCCGTTCTGGTGGTTTTGCGGGATCGGCTGACAATCTAATGTGTATGGCGGCCTCCTGATTGTCCAGAAGGGTATATGTTCAGTTAAAGGGATCCAACATGTTCTGAAACTTCAGTTCTCTTGATGCCCTAATCCCAGAAGGGGGAAGATACAACCAACGCTGCTGACCTGCGACTGATCAATAATGGGTAGAAGATGTTGTCAGGCATGGCCCACTCTTATTTATGACAATTATTGGAAAGCCGAATAAGAGAGAGAAAGCACATCATGGAGCTCTGTCTGTGACCGCTGGAATTCTGGTTCCCATAGGACTCTGGCTTAATTAAGAAATCCTAAGCACAAAGAAGCTAAAGTCACTGTATACATCACAGTAATTACATCAAAAGAAATTTACAACCAGTTCTTTTTTAATTACCCTGCAGTTAGTGTAATTAGAGGCACCTAACGGAATGTGAGTCCCAGTAATCAATGATAAAATCTCAATGCAAACAATGGCGGATTGGCTGGGGAGGAGAAGGTACTGAAGGAGCAGACAGCGATACCTGGGAAGGAAAATCATACTGGGCTCCCCAATGGACAAGAAAGGATTACGAGACTTCATGGTTTGGGATGTAAATGTCATCAAAGCTTTGGCAGCTGCCCAATGATTAAAAGAGTTGTGCATATTTTGAGGGTTTTTTGGCAACCTCCCACCTTCCCTCCTGGGCATATCCACAAAGGAAAGCATACTTACCTGCTTCCTGATGCTTGGTCCTGGCTCCTTCCCTCTCCAGTCTCCGCTGCTCCACTCGGGTCCCTTGATGTAAACTTCCAGTTTCACGCCGCTGCAGCCAATCGCTAGCCACAGTGATGACCTAATCTCCGTGTGTTAGGTGACCATTTTATATGACACAAGGGGAGCAGGTCACGTTTGTGGATAACTATTGGCTGCATCAGCATCAAACTGTAGGTTTACATCCCAGGACTGGAGCGGTGCGGCGGAGAACGCAGGAGCCAGCGTTGGGAAGCAGGTAAATATGCTTCCCTTCGCAGGTTTGGCAAAAAGTGCACAACCCCTTCAAGGGCTGATTCACATCTGTATTTAACTGATCTGGCAGGCTGTTCACCGGATCCGGCATAGCCCGACACAGCGATGCACCGCTGGATCTCATTGACTATAATGGAAACTGGCAGTGATCTGCCTGGTTTTGGCATAACTGACACCTTTGGCCGGACAAAAAAAACTGCATGCAGGTTTTTTTTGTCCAGCACTTAGGCCAGAAAGTAGACTGATGGACGCCAGATCCTATTACAGTCAATGTAATGCAGTCAAATCCAGCTATATAAGTTTGGTGAACTCCGGCAGGCTGTTCCTCTGCCGGATCAGTTAAACACAGATTTGAATCAGCCCCGAGAAGTCATAGGCAAGAACCATATGTGACTCTTCGGGAAAGGCAAGAAAAACAGTGGGACATCTGTTGAACTTAAAAGATCAGCTAACCATTGGCATTAGTGAGATATCCTGCTTTCCTGTAATCAGTGCAATAAACGGTGAAGCTAAATGGGGAGGGGGGGGGCTGAATGTGGGTCTGCTGGACCCTGCATGGGCTGGCCTAGATCTCTACTTACTCATAAAGGTATCTGTAGGCCATTCACATGTAGTATGGCCACACCTCTGTCTAGACACGTATAATTTTCTTAGGGTAGGCTCACACTTGTGTTTAATGGATCCGGCAGGCTGTACCAGCAGAGAAAAGCCTGCTGGAGTTCCCCGGATCCGGCCTAGCCGAATACTACCGGACCTCATTGACTAGAATGCTAACCGGCAGGGATCCGCCCGCCTTCCAGCATAAGGAGATGCAATGTTTTTTCTCCGTCCGAAAGCCGCATTTCACCAGAACGTGGCCACATCCCATTACAGTTAATGGGGTCTGTCGGTGAACGGCAGTATCTGGCTAGGCTAGATCCGGTGAACTCGGGCAGGCTGAACAGAGTTAAACAGTGGTGTGAACCTACCTTTACACATGTATACACATTGGATGTAGTGGAAAGTAGTGCTGAGTGTTGTTGTTCAGCAACACTTGACATGAAACCCCCTGATGTAAGGCAACAAAGAACTGTGACTCTGCATACATCAATGTCGCAGGGACCCCACCACTTGCTTATAAAACACTCTCCTCCCTCCGCCCACTCCTGTACTATTTTTGCTTCCCTCTCCCCCTCCTTTCTCCCCAAACTGTTCTCTCTCTTGAGTTCCTGTGTGAAGATCCACTACAGCCAGGGACATTAATTTGGAGATAAAGCAGAATTATCATTAACTAGATAGGAAAGGAGTATCAAGCTCCGGGAGCGTACTGAGCGGAGACAAACTTGCTTTAGGAAAGCATTATTATCACAGGCTCCTTGTCTGAATCGTATATAATGAAATGTATGTCCACGTGTCTATACCTGTGTGCTCTCCTGTGTTTGAGGGTCGGCTGTTAAAAATAAAAACATTTATATCCCTCCTTTACATACACAATGCCTGTTCTCTTTGGATAAGGCTCTGTTCACACTGGTCATAGCTTCCATAAAGCTGGATTCATTTTCAAACTGCGAATCTTGAGTTGACCCTAGTGATTGACCGTATTAAAGTTCCGGTAATTGTAACAGTTAAAGCACTGTTGCAAAGTGTGCAATTCTCGCCTTCAAAAACACCGAAAACTGAAGAGCCTAAAGGTGGCCGGACACTGCTGCAGGAACAAAGGATCAGACATGCTGAAAGCCAACACCCTTCTTTGCCCCTGAAATCTTAACATTGAGGAGAGTGTTTGGATACCCCCATACAAAATCAGCAGGTTCCGCTGGTGCCACCTTAAGAGAAAGGCACCGATAAACAATGGAAGATTGCAGCACTTTTACCCTCTCCTTCGGCCCTACTTTATTTCATGTTAGAATTAAACTGAGAAATATATAAAGACATTTTGTCTCTGTTCCCAGGAGAAAGCCCCCTCCTCCTCCTTACTGTCCTGTATCTGGCTGTGAGACAGATGGCTGGAGCAGGAGCCTCTCTACTTTACCAGTAGGAGGAAAAAAAAAGATTAAGGGTACTTTCACACTAGCGTTTTGGATTCCGTTTGTGAGATCCGTTTCAGGGCTCTCACAAACGGTCCAAAACGGATCAGTTAAGCCCCAATGCATTCTGAATGGATAAGGATCCGTTCAGAATGCATCAGTTAGGCTCCGTTCCGCCTCTATTCCGTTTTGGAGGCGGACACCAAAACGCAGCATGCAGCATTTTGGTGTCCGTCTGAAGAGGCGGAGCCTAACGGATCCGTTTTTTTTTACAATGTAAGTTAATGGGGACGGATCCGTTGTCAGTGACACAATATGGTGCATTTGAAAACGGATCCGTTCCCCATTGACTTTCAATATAAGTCAAAACGGATCCGTTTTGGACTTTGTCATTTTTCTTTAAAGCTAATGCAAACGGATCCGTTCTGAACGGATACAAACGTTTGCATTATAGGTGCGGATCCGTCTGTGCAAATAAACAGACGGATCCGCACCAACGCTAGTGTGAAAGTACCCTAAGATGAAGCCGTGCCCACAGGATAAGCACCAACTGCCAGTCTAACCATGCCCTCAGCCAGTCCAGCAGTCCAGTCCAAGATGGAAGAGATGTCTTGGAATTTAACCCCTTTGTACACAATAATTTTCTGGTTGATAAAAAAAATTAGGGCAACTATATTTATTGCTTACTTCTATCATTCATTTCTATGTGTTCCCTTGTTTGCTGTCAGAATAAAAGTGTTCCTTTTTTCCCCATCTGACCCCATGGAGATGGCCTCCAAAGACAGTGTGGGCACATAGCAGAATATACTTTGGGTAAACAATAAGGAAATGGAATTAGATGCGCACTGCAAATTTTACATCAACAGTACATTCTGATCCAAAACGTCACTGGAAAGGCCTGGGAAGTTCTACCTGACCTGTCATATTGAAAATTGCTAGAAATGTATGGCAGTACTAGAGCACGTCTACATAAATCTTAACATAACGGCTCTTTATTCCCAATCTCCCGTGCTAAAATAAAACCTAACAAACAATGAAAACAGCCTGGCCCAATTCAAGCCGCGCTCCTCATACGCCTCATAACTGATTTGTATGTCTCCGACTTACAGCCTGGAAGGTATAAAACAAGACGAGATGTGTCCCATAATTCTGATCATCAGGGACATGTCTGGATGGTGCATGATCTCTGCTGTGGAAGCACAGAGTGCGTGTTCGATGCATCTGTATGTCTGGGACCACAGCAGCAACGCCCCCCATGCACGTCATTGGGACCCACAGCTAGCCGCAAAGCTAGAAATCGGCACGTCACTCCTCCTGACTCTGACGCTCTGTAGCATGGCATGTCTTGCTAATTCCTCACACATCTTCTCGACCCTGCGCTGTGTGCAAAGCCTGCTGCTCAGCAGAGGGTATGGGCACAGAATGTTTAATGAGCCATACAGGAATTGGAGGGTTAAACGAACAATACATTCATCTCACCTTGACATAAGGGCTCTGCTGACAAGGTACTGCGGCTTTTTATGCCAGCACAACATTACCCACTCAGCACTGGCACTGCAGATAGACTACTACAATACTGCTCACAGACATGAAACATACTAAAGCGCTATATGCAGTATTATAGCTTTAAGCTTATTGATGTGCCAAATACAAACCGGTAGTGATAAGTTATGGATTGTGTCACTATTGGTCAGGCTGGCCATAGACATATTCGCTGGAGCACAGTTGGTTTTCAACATGCCTGATCCTTTTGTTCTTGGGGAGATAAGGTGCTGAGGTGCCTAACAGCGGCTTACTCCGCTATCCTCATTCAGAACACATGCACGCTCCACTGAATTGAGCATGCGTGGGGAGGGTTATCCGGTGGCTCATTTGCTCACAGATGTTCCATATGGGCCTGTAGATCCTGCACGCTCTTAGGTTACTGAAGCTGGATTCCTAGCAAATGCTCAATTGTCAATAAATCCGATGAAAAAGGAAGCAGGCTCAGACTTTCCCACATGGGAACACACCGGTGGGCCCGTGAGCATTGTGGGCTCCGAGGCCTCCACCCCTTACATTAGTGGCACAACAGACTGACTGCACTACATACAGAGAGGCAGCCGACAGCATCTCAACCTGCCTAGGCATCCATATAAAAAGTGGGTAGATTAAGAAACTAAGCAGCTTATTATTACAGACACATCAGGTGGTAGTCAACAAGGTACCCTCCTTCCCAGGGACCTGCCATCTCAGAATCGTTCAGGGACCCCTAGAATCAATCATCTTGAGAGTCTTGCTGCTGTCTGCTGCAGTGCAAGCCCCTAGAATGAGTTTTACTGGTGGGCCCTAGGCAAAGTGTTGCAATCTGGTGGAGGCATTATCCTGCTGAAAAATACCAGTTGGAAGCCCTGCCATGAGAGGCAACACGTGTGACCACAGGATGTCCTACACATATCACTGAGCTGATTGTGTCCCTCGTATCAGTACTAGTGGTGACCGACTGTCATATACGATGGCTTACTAGCTCATCACATCAGCAGTTGGGGTAGTGTGTCACTCCACAGCAAAGGCAGGATTGAAGCACTTACCACCAGGCCTCCATACTGAAACCCGACCATAATCAGATCCCAAACAGAACCTGGATTCATCGCCAAAGACGATACAGTTCCAGTCTGTAGCAGTCCTAGTTTCTTTTTCATGACACCACTGCAAATGAAGGTGATGGTGGCATGAACCCAAATTTCCTGGAAATGGTCCGGGCAGAGACAGGAGTGTGTAATGAAGGTGCTACCTGTGTCAAAACTGTGGGATCTCAAGCTTGTAGGGAGATCAAACAATCCTCTCTACTGGCAGTCTGTCCAGAACCTGTTCCTTGTGTGTGCATGCGCCTAGATGGCGGGCAATTAATCGAAATGACCATCCTGCTTCTCTCAGTTCAATGATGCGCCCCCTCAAAAAGTCTGTCATCTGGAGAAAAAGTCTTTAAGTGCATTGTAGAGACATGTCTAGCAGTCAACCATCTCTCACGAAAAAGTACACTACCCAAAAGTAGCTTCTGAGAGCCTTTTTCTAGAAGGAGACCCAGTGTCTAATCAGACTACACCAGTAATCATTTACAGATCTGGTTGAGACATAACTACATGCTCAGTTTTGCAGAAATGCAACATTTCGAGTGCGTTTTTTTGTCAATGAGTGTAATATGCATGTATGAGATAAAATTTTGATTTTGGTGGAAGGTATTTATCTAAAGGTAGAATTTCTTCATCCTCACTTTGCAATGACTGACAGCAGTGAATGACAGCCAGTAAGGCATCTCCCCCTAATGATTATACTTGGTATAAGAATAAAATATACTGCAGTATAGTGAATATATTGTAGCGACTTTTTACATAAAGAAACAGACTGGTCTCCTGCTATTTCTGCAGTAGTCGCAATACACATAAGGTTGATCAAAACAGACTATTTCAACCAAGAAGATCATTCATCGTGTGAAATTTAACAATGAACGATTGTTTAAGCTGAATGATGTAAGACTACTGTCGTCTGAGAAGAAGCTGGCCATGGTTGAAATTTTCGTCCGATAGACGAAATAGTTGTTCAGTTATCACCCAACTTCTATCTAATGTGTATGGTCACGTTTAGAACCAGGAGATATCTCATGGACTATAGGTGTTGGTGGTCAACCCTGTGTGCCAGCTGACAAAGTAATTCCCTGGACACCAATTATACCTAGAGATATTTCATCACCACAATGTATATATTCACTTACTTTAGCTTAGGGCTGGGCGATATGGCCTAAAATCCATATTGCGATATATTTTGAATCATGTGCGATATGTGATATATATTGCGATATATTATTTTCTATAATAATATTTTTAGTGTGATACAGCTAATCATCAGCCCCATCCGGCCCCATGCCAATGCCATCATCATACATCTCCCCCAGCCAGCGCCATTCAGCCCCCGTGCCATTTGCAATCAGTCTGTGTCACAGCCCCATGGCATTTGCTAATAGCCATTATCAGACATGAGTGCCAATGATCAGCCCCATGGCATTTGCCATCATCTATCAGACTGTCTGATGATGGCAAATGCCATGGGCCATGGGGCTAAAATATCTGGCTCACTGGGGGACACATGGAGTCTGATGATGGCAAATGCCATGGGGCTTATCTGATGGCACTGGCTCACTGCTGGGGGACACATGTCTGATTCAAACATGTGTCCCCCAGTGAGCCAGTGCCATCAGATCAGGCGGATCGGAGGATCCGGCAGGCAGCTCCGACGACGGAACTGCCTGCCGGATCACACTGCCGCAAGTGTGAAAGTACCCTTAAACAGTTACTAAATGGGGTCCAATGCACATACACTAGGTTTTGGCGCAAACTGTGCATTTTGAGTAGTGAATCTCCCCTATGGTACATGTGTGTGCACCGTTACACTAGTTTTGTATCCTCAGGATAGGTCATCAGTATCTGATCGGTGGGGGTCCAACACCCGGGACCTTTGATGATCAGCTGTTTGAGAAGGCACCAGCGCTCCTTCACGCAGCTTACCAAGCACAGTGCTGTACATTGTATAGCGGCTGTGCTTGGATTGCAGCTCAGCCCTATTCACTTCAATGGGGCTGAGTGCCATACCAAGCATAGTCTACGCCGCTGTGCTTGGTGAGCAGAGAGAAGGGCGCGGCGCTCACAGCGCTGGTGCCTTCTCAAACGGCTGATCAGCGGGGGTCCCCAAAGGATAGGTCATCGGTATCAAAATCTCGGAAAACCCCTTTAATATCTGATTGTTGTGATCATGGAGGATGTCATGCAAGGGCCGGTTCCCGCTCTATCTACATTTGTCCTGCTGCGCTACAATTTGCAAGCCGCGTTGTTTTCCTGTGCTTCTTATAAAACTTTATTAACAGCAAACATTTTACATTCAAACTGCGAAAAAGGTAGCTGGGCTGTACAGCTTGTCTACGCAATCATCATGGCCCTGTAAAACACGGGCGTCTCTACCACATTAAGAATTTAATGCCGTCTGAAAGGAGCACATGCCACTTACATAACACGTTGCCTTGCTGCAATAGATGCAGGTTTGCAGAGTCCGCATCGATCTCTAAAGGAAAATTTATGGCGGAGTGGCCCCTCTGGGAGACGAATAACGCTGGGCTCTCTGTGTGAGTCAGACCTGCAGAGCCTCATTAGACAATCAAGCCAGTTAACTCAATAAGCAAGTCTTTAAGCCTCTTAAGGTGACAGCATCGAGAATCGCACAGCAGCAGCTGCTTTATAGATGCCAACGCTAGGGTTAAGCAGCAGTGTCACACAGCGCCCCCTAGCCCATGATCAGGTGCACAGCTGCCATGATTGATAGCGCTCCTGACTGCAGGCAGAGGAAGCTGCCATTTTATCTTTGAATGACCCAATACCGCAACCCAGTTTTACACATTTACAAATAGTCTGTGTTATGACTGGAAACAATGGGGATGTGTAGCCATAACTGGGAGAAGTCTCCTCCATGCGGGTGTGGCCCACAATATGAGTCTCATGTGGCGGTAAAGCGTTAGAGGTTTTCTGGAATTAGAAAAACTGCTATTTTCAAGAAACAGTCCCATTCTTTTCCGTGGACTGTGTCTAACACCCCCATTAAAGGGGTTGTCCAGTTTCAGCAGGAAACCAGACAACCTGCAGGATCCACCTGAAATAAAGAACAGGTAAGTACTTACCTGACAGATCTGTGCAGCCACTCCATTTCTCCTGGCCAGGCTCTATTTACCCAGTTGCAGGGGTGACATCACAATGACAACAGGTGAGTGCTGCAGCCAATCACTGGCCTCAGCAGTGCATCCGACAAGGCCAGTTATTGGCTGCAGTGGCCACGTGTTGTCGACGTGACATCGATGACTAAATAGTGGCCAGCCAGGAAAACCGCAGCAGCGATGCAGGATCTTTCAGGTATGTGCTTACATGTTCTTTATTTACTTCTGAAATCAAATCTTTAAAGGGAACCTGTCATGTTGAATATGGTGTCTGAGCTGAAGGCAGCATGTTATAGAGCAGGAGCAGCTGAGCAGATTGATATATAGTTTTATGGGAAAAGATTCAGCAAAACTTATTTTACTCATTTAAATTCCTGCTCATTCGGGGCTTTGAAGTCAAGGAGGCGGTCCTATCTGACTGTGTAGACAGAGATAACTGTCAATCACTGATAGCTCCGCCTCCTGGACTTCAAAGCCCAGAATGAGCAGGTAAATAAATGTAAAAATTACAAGTTTTACTGATTCTTTTCCCATAAATCTATATATCAATCTGCTCAGCTCCTCCTGCTCTATAAGATGCTGCCTATACCTTACATTGCATTTTCGTGGTGACAGGTTCCCTTTAAATAGAAGAAGGCTGAGCTATAATACCAAGGCTTTAATTTTTTTATGTTTTCCACTGGTTAAACAATAATACAATCCAAGGGGGTCATTTATCAAGACCGACGTTTGCAACAACCCCCTTCCCCCCAGAAAACTGGCATAATTGATAATAAGTTTGCCAAGGCTATTGGCCCTGCTGTGCCCCATTTCGGAAAGTGGCGAGGGCGGTGTGGAAATGTCACTTGCACATAGATTTAGAATCAATGGCATTTAAAAATTCACAAACCTGGGGTTTGCAACATAATTATTTTTTTTTTCACACTGGAAAACTGGCCAAGGGGGATGATATATCTCCCCTAAAGTATTCAGTCACTTAGGGCTTGTTCAAACGACCGTGCCGTGTTTTGGGGTCCGCAAATTGCGGATCTGCAAAACACAGATGCCGCCCGTGTGCCTTCCGCAATTTGCGGAACGAAACGGATAGCCCATTATAGAAATGCCTATTCTTGTCCGCAAAACGGACAAGAATAGGACATGACTCATAATTTCTGTGGGGCCACGGAACGGAGCAACGGATGTCCACATCTTTTGCAGCCCCATTTAAGTTAATGGGTCCGCACCCGAACCGCAAAAAATGCGGCTTGGATGCGGACCAAAACCACGGTCGTGTGAACGAGCCCTTAGTATAAGAAAATCCCAAGGGCAGCAATGCAACTATTCTGGGGCTTAGTAACCGTGGTATGTCCATGTGCCACCCTGACGGGGTTAATCCTGGCGTCTCGAGGGATGTTATATAATAATTGACCTGTATGAGGTGCTCGTCCATTATTCATGCGCTCAGACAGAAGACACATTGTCAGCGAGCCTTCCTATGAATCACAATGGTCTCTCACCCGGCTCAGCAGCTCTTAATAATTTAATACAGAAATATAGGTGCATTGTACATGTACACAAAGAAGCGGAGATACACGTATGTTACACAGTAATGATTCACTTTCCAAAACCAGACAATCTGAGGAACCAATGCAGAACTTGGAAGCCTGAGGGTGAAATGTAGGTGAAAAGTCACATAGGCACTGCTGAAATACACCCATCTAAGGGGGCTGTTCAACTCTTTATCCTCGAGACAGGCCATCACTCCATGATGAACAGGGCTCTGATACCCTGCACCCCTACCGCTCAGCTGTCCTGCAGTAGCTCTTGGCCCAAGTTAAAAGTGAACGGGAGCAGCGCTGCAGTAACCAGCTCTGTCCACAGGTGGAGCTGTGTAGTTACTGAGGAGGTACTGCGGAACAGCTGATCGTGGGGATGCGCCGTGTTGGACCCGTGCCGATCAAAAAGTGATTGAATAACCGCTTTAAGGCTGGCAGTACAGTAAGTATTGTGTGAGGTTACAGTCACATAAGTTTTTTTTTAAATGAACAAATTTCGAGACACAGGGCAGAAGATTTACTGTCTAAATGTAGACAGGCAGTCTAAAGATGTGCCAAATTTGTCACAGTGTCATAGGCTGGATGATAAGGTTGGCAGCACCAGGTAGAGGCAAGAGGGGGGCAGCAGAAGGGCCATGGGCAATGAGCGCTTTCATTGTTGCAAAGGGGTTAGGTTAAGAAATTGGCATTGGGGGGGGTGAGGAGGATGCGTTGTTTCAGTTTCGCCTCAGGCAGCAGAAAGGCTAGGTGCACCCCTGTGCAGGGCTAGATGCTGTTCTAGTCTTGCTACTGTTTGTCTTATTTTATGTCATAGCTTTGTGCCATACTGCCATATTATTAGACATATATACGCTCCTTTCTCAACTCTTCTACCCTGTGGCCCAGATTTACTAATGTGTCTGTGCCTTGATTCTGTCTAAAAAGTGGCGCAATTTGGTACAACTAGGATTTCTACCGTTTTTTTATGGCATGTTCAAAAAGCTGGAAAGGGCAGGCCTTTGCTGAAAAGCGGGTGGGACCTACAACGCGCCCAAAAAAATATTCAGTTTCAAAGTGAGCCAACCAATAGTTGCTATAGAATTAGACAAAAGTGTCTACCCCTGCACCAGATTTATCATCCAGTGTGGGCCTGGTTGATAAATTTTGTGCTGGTCTAGACAGACGCGTCACGATACAGGAGGTAGAAGCACATGTTTTGTAATGGGAACCAGCCCCAGACACCAGAGAGGTAGATGTAACGAAGAATGTGCTCACCAAGCTGACACCTACATGCCAGGCCCAAAGGCCGAACCTGCATGGAAGATATAGCGGTGCTAACTAGAACGCTGACTGGTATACAACACCAGCAGGTACTGCATACTGTCTGAATAGGGCACAAAAACATTTGGCACAATCATTTATGGAACGATTCATAAACATAAGACCACATTCAGACAGCCATAAAGTGGCCAGGTTTTTTACCTATATTTCGAAGCTCAGACCTCCTAAGGTTCTTCTGAACCAAGTGGATTACCATAGAAGCCTAGGACTGAGGGGTAACAGACACTAAAATGCAGCTGCACTACGGCCGTCTGAAAATGGCCTAACTCAAACATGAAATGAAAAGCAAGAAAAACTCTAGGAAGTGCAACTGAAGCCTTCAAGGATGTGGTCCAATGCCAGGATCCCACGTGCTGTACAACCTGAACATGTGCATCACTAGCCTTCATACCTGGATGAATCATCGATAATGGTCGGCAAGTACTTTTGAAGAAGTTTCAATTACGAAGAACTGCTCTTACCAGTTAGTTTCTTGACTGGCTGAAGCCGCACACTGATGGCTTGGTGAGTAAGAAGGGGTGAGGAGGGCAGCGAGCGGGACATGCCCTCCATCATACGTATATGCTGCATGCCCTCTGGCACAGGGAGAGGGGTGATGGAGTAATCCGGCTCAAACGCACAGTCGTTTTCAGAAGAGGAGCCACCTGTTGGATACAAGCAGTTATTAATGAAAGACATTCTTTATCATTACAACAACATGCATAATACACTAAGAACATAGGCATGCTGTGGACTTAAAGGGGTTGTCCAACCCTTTCCAAGTGATGGCCTATCCTGAGTCACTACCTGATTGTGGGGACCTGGCGTCCTGCCAATCAGCTGTTCAGCAGTATCTCCAGTGTGGGAACTATGTAGCCACCTATTGAGCTGTGGACGGGCTTGTGCAGTGCAGCACTGCTCCGACTGACGTGAATGGGATCGACACTGCATTAACCAGCTCCATCCACTGCACAACAGACAGAGCTGTGTAGTTCCAACAGCTGATCAGAGGGGGTACAGGATGTCAGACCCCAACGATAAGATAGCGATGGCCCATCTAACAGATTTTTCAGTTATTCTGTGTACATGAGGAGCGGCACTATTTCTGCCCATTACATACCTATATTTTGCATTTATCACCAGTTTGTCCCACTACAAGCTCAGTCTCAAATTGTTATTTCCCCTGAGTTCAGCTCCAGAGCAGCTCGTACAGCGCATACATAGAGAAGAGGAGACTCTGCCCTCCTATCTCGTTCTAGTACATTAAAGGAGTTCTCCGGGAATTAAGAAAATGAAAATACTAAAATATTACTTTTAGAGATGAGCGAATTTCATATTTAGAAATTAGTTCACACTTCTTTGGGTGGTAAAAGGTGAATTGCGTTATGGATTCCGTTACCACGGACCATAACGCAATTCTTTGACGGAATGCATAGAGGCATTCCGTTTTTTATTCCATCATAATAGAAGTCTATGGGCAGCAAAACGGACTCGTCCCGTTTCCGTTATGCAGGGGAGGATTCCAGCTTATTGAGGGATCGGGTGACTTGCTTCCATTGAAGTCCACGGAGGAGGAAGACCAAGGCATTCTGTTACTTGCTGGAGAACTCCATGGTCTCCCTCCTCCATGGACTTCAATGGCAGCAAGTAATCCGGTCTCTCAATAAACTGATAGTCCATTTAATCTCTCTGTGAATTGAGAGTGAATGATCAGTTCAGGAGGCAGAAGGAGGAGAAGAAGCGTTATACAAGTGGAGAAAGAGGCATTTAATGCATGATTCCTGTGGACCTCAATGCTGAACTCCCCCCAATCATTTAAACTGGGGTCCCAAGTCCTCTGTTATTCCTCCCCAAACAACAGTGACAAAGAGCATGTGTGCTGCCGCTGTGTGTGCTTGGTCAGTAAGGCCCAAATCAGGCTGGTCACCAAGGGGTTAACCCTTAGTGACCAGCCTGGTTTGGGCCTTACTGACCAATCATTTTTGTTCCTTTTTTCATCGTCGCCTTCCAAGAGCTATAACTTTTTTATTTTTCTGTCTATGTAGTCGTATCCTGTAGTTTTTAATGGTGCCATTTTGGGGTAGAGTAGACATAACTTTTATCAACCCTTTCTGGGAGGCAGATGTGTGAAAAAACAGCAATACCGCCACTGAGTTTTTACATTATAAATTTTGCAGCGTTCATTTTTCTGCATAAATAACAGAATTTCTTTAATTTCTGAGTTAGTACGATTACAGAAATACCAAATACATATAGGGGGTCATTAAGCTGAAATATTCAATCTGTGTTGGACGGCACTTCTCTATGCGGATGGTGCTCAGTGGTAGTGAAGTATCACGGATTCAATAGAAAAGACCACGGCACTTGAATTAATTGTGAATTTAAGTTTTGGATTTATTCATATATATTTAGATCCATCCAGGTTTTTTTTTTTTTTTATATATATATAGTAGGTGGCCAACGTTTCGGTCCTATTTCCGGACCTTGATCACGGCCATAGTTAAACAGGCAGGCCAGGACCTCCCTGACCTGCCTGTTTAACTATGGCCGTGATCAAGGTCCGGAAATAGGACCGAAACGTTGGCCACCTACTATATATAAAAAAAAAAAAAAAAACCTTGATGGATCTAAATATATATGAATAAATCCAAAACTTAAATTCACAATTAATTCGAGTGCCGTGGTCTTTTCTATTAAGCTGAAATACGCCTAGTTGCGCCGCAGTCTGCGACTTCTCCACGCTCACGCCAGGTCTAAAAAAATGGGTTTGGCGTGGGTGGGGAAGAGGCGGTAGGCCCATCTCATTTACCATTTTCTATGCCTGTTTCAGGCATAGAAAAAGTTCTAAATGTAAGACAGATAAGAAGCATAACTCCGCCAGTTTAGGGATTTATTAAGATCGGCATCTAAAACGCCGGTCTTAATAAATGTGCCCCATAGTTTTTTTTACGTTTTACTACTTTTGTGCAAAAAAAAGAACCTTTTTTTTTTAAAGAAAATCTTTCGCATTGCTGCATCCCAAGACCCATAACTTTTTTATTTTTCTTTCTATGGAGTTGTGTTAGGGCTTGATTTTTGCAGGACAACTTGTAGTTTTCATTGATATCATTTTGGGGTAAATAACACTTTTTGATCACTTGTTATTAAGCTTTTTTGGTGGCAACTAAGGCTACTTTCACACTAGCGTTAATATTTTCCGGTATTGAGATCCGTCATAGGGTCTCAATACTGGAAAAAACAACAGTTCAGTTTTGTCTCCATTCATTGTCAATGGGGCCAAAATGTAACTAAACAGAACGGAAAACTCCAAAATACATTCCGTTCCGTTCTCATACCGGTACACAATAGATACACAATAGAAAATGGATCCGTCCCCCATTGGCTTTCAATAGTGTTCATGACGGATCCGTCTTGGCTATGTTAACCACTTCAGCCCCCCTAGCCTAAACACCCTTAATGACCAGGCCACTTTTTACAATTCTGCACTACACTACTTTCACCGTTTATTGCTCCGTCATACAACTTACCACCCAAATGAATTTTACCTCCTTTTCTTCTCACTAATAGAGCTTTCATTTGGTGGTATTTCATTGCTGCTGACATTTTTACTTTTTTTGCTATTAATCAAAAAATGACATTTTTCACTTTCTGTTGTAATTTTTTTTTAAAAACTACATTTTTATATAAGTTTTTCTATAAATGTATTGTTCTACATGTCTTTGATAAAAAAAATCCAATAAGTGTATATTTATTGGTTTGGGTAAAAGTTATAGCGTTTACAAACTATGGTGCAAAAAAGTGAATTTCGGCATTTTGAAGCAGCTCTGACTTTCTGAGCACCTGTCATGTTTCTTCAGGTGCTAGAATGTCAGGAAAGTATAAATACCCCCCAAATCACACCATTTTAGAAAGAAGACACCCCAAAGTATTCGCGGAGGGGCATGGTGAGTTCATGTATCATTTCATTTTTTTTCACAAGTTAGCAGAAAATGACACTTTCTGAGAAAAAAAAAAAAAAAAGTTTTAATTTCTGCTAACTTCTGGCAAAAAAAATAAAAAATCTCCCACGGACTCACTATGCCCCTCAGTGAATACCTTGGGGTGTTTACTTTCCGAAATGGGGTCATTTGTGGGGTGTGTTTACTGTTCTGGCATTTTGGGCGGGGCTAAATTGTGAGCATCCCTGTAAAACCTAAAGGTACTCGTTGGAATTTGGGCCCCTTTGCGCACCCAGGCTGCAAAAAAGTGTCACACATGTGGTATTGCCGTACTCAGGAGAAGTAGGGCAATGTGTTTTGGGGTGTATTTTTACATATACCCATGTTGGGTGAGAGAAATATCTCTGTAAACTGACAACATTGTATAAAATTTTTTAAAAGGTTGTCATTTACAGAGATATTTCTCACACACAGTATGGGTATATGTAAAAATGAACGGCACAGATTTTTTCATTTGCATCGATCAATGTGGATGAAAAAATCTCTGCCAAAATCAGTGACTGCGGTGCGGTGGGCTGGGCGCTAGCTACCTAACAAGTAGCTAAATAACTGGCGGTGTTCCGCACTTCCGGGTCTGCACTTCCGTTCCGCAAAAATATAGATCATGTCCTATGCGGACAAGAAAAGGCATTTTCTATATAGTTCTGGCAATGTGCAGATCTGCAAAATGCAGAAAGCACATTGCCGGTGTCCGTGTTTTGCGGATCCGCAAAACACATATGGACATGTGAATGGAGCCTTACAGAGGGGTGATCAGTGACAGGGGGGTGATCAGGGAATCTAGATGGGGTGATCAGGGGTTAACAAGGGGTTAATAAGTGATGGGGGGGGGGGTGTAGTGTGGTGCTTGGTGCTACTTTACATAGCTACCTGGTCCTCTGGTGGTCGATCCCAGTAAATGGGACCACCAGAGGACCAGGTAGCAGGTATATCAGACGCTGTTAACAAAACAGCACCTGATATACCTGTTTGATGCGATTTATTTTACTTCTACAGCCTGCCAGCAATTGATCATCGCTGGCAGGCTGCAGTATAACTGCCGAGCCGCGCGCGTTCACAGCAAATCTCGCTTCTCACGAGATGACGCACGGATGCGTCCAGCCAGAGCAACAGGACCGCCGGCCGGTAGCATTCGTTAGGGGGTCCTGAGGAGGTTAAAGATATAACAACCGGATCAGTTCATAACGGATGCAGACAGTTGTATTATCAGTAATGGAAGCGTTTTTGCTGAACCCTGCCGGATCCAGCAAAAACGCTAGTGTGAAAGTAGCCTAAGAATAAATGATCAATTCTGTCTTTTTTTTTACGGCGTTCACTGTAGGGGAATATTTACATGATATTTGTGTAGTGTAGGTCGTTACAGACGTGGCGATACCAAATATGTGAGTGGAGATTTTATTTTTGCTATTTTTTTTTCATTGAAAAACGTATTTTCAATGGAAAAAAAGCATATTTTTTAACTTAATAAATATATTTTTTTTTTACTTTTTTGGTAACCACTTAATAGTGTCACAGACTGCTGGAGAACACTCAAGGTAGGCTTGGGGCCTACATCAGGCCCCAGCCAGCCTATACATGCATCGGCACCCGGAGATCACATGATCACATTTGCGGGGAGCCGATGGGGGACAAAGGCATGTAATAGGTTAAACAGCCCAGATTGTCACTCCTGCTGGTCTGCGCTGTTAGAGCAGGATTGCGGGTCTCATGTGAGAGCCCAGCCCCTGCTCTACGCTGCACTGTTGACCCGTGCAGTGCTTAGACCGGGCTTCCGTGAAAAGGCGGTAGCCCAGTCTAAGGCCCTTTAGTGACTGCCATAAAAAGGCGTATGGGTGGTCACTAAGGGGTTTAAGGGAAGGCAGTCAGCTCCAAAACACCCCCAAATGAGAGTAAGTGGTGTATAGTGTAAGTGGTGCTGGGGCTGATGATGTCATTGTTATCTTCATGCTCACTCTCATTCATTCTGACACTGTGCTCCCACAAACCAGCAATAAAATGTATTGAGAGGACTCCTGAGCTCATGTACATAATGGGGAGGACTCAAAGAGGAGTCCTCTCAATTCATTTTACTGCTGGTTTGGGGGAGCACTGTGTCGGAAAGCAAATGAGTATAATGATAAAAATGACATAGCTGGACTCGGCATCACTTACACTATACACCTCTTACCGCGGATCCGCAAAACACGGACATCAGCGATGTGCGTTCCGCAATTTGCGGACCGCACATCGCCGGAACTCTCATAGAAAATGCCTTTTCTTGTCCGCAATTGCGGACAAGAATAGGACATGTTCTAATTTTTTCGGGAACGCAATTGCGGACCCGGAAGTGCGGATCCGCAATTGCGGACACGGCCGGGACATCGCCTGTCCCCATTGAAATGAATGGGTCCGCAATTGCGTTCCGCAAAATGCGGAACGGAATTGCGGACGTGTGAATGGACCCTTACTCTTGTTTGGGGAGGGTTGACGGAAACCTGGTGGCCCGTAAGGCAAAGTGGCAATATGCAATGTCTGCCGCCATGTGTAACACGTCAAAGGGAGTGTTGTAACTGGATAACCGCTTCTAAAAAGCATGTCTGGCTACTGCTGGGGGCATGCATTACAGAGGCAGGGTTCTCACTTCTCTATGATGTCCACAAGCCCTAGGAGATGCACCGAAACTAGAAACTAGACATACATAATATCTTCTCAGCAACACGAAAACTAAAGATAATATAAAAAAAAAGATTCATATCTTCTTTTTGTAGACAGATAAACCACCATCTGTTCCGTAAACAGTATAAAAAACAAAAGTCTATGTTCACAGGACCACCTGCTAAATAAGCAACAATCCTGTTTGCACCAAACACGCTGTAGATATATTTACACCTACAACAAAAGTACCGCGCTCATCTAGGCGCAGCGTGCCGGATTGTTTAGGTTTGCTGATAGCAAATAGCTACACATATGGATAGACTACAGAGGACTGTACACACAAGTCTTATCTTTCTTCTGTGGAAGATAAGACAAGTCATTGCTATAGCAGCAGTCTGGGAACTCGGCCAAGTGCTTGGTTAATCTTCTCCTTCCATTATAACCCCATCTTGACTACCAATTTTACTATTGTATTCACGAGCCTTGTATTAAAGGGATAGCAAAATCAATGCCACAGGATGACAGTTCTATCACTGAGGAACTGCACGCATCCAAGTATGATTTCATAAAGACAGGGCTGAGTGTGCATGTTGTCGCTAGACCTGACAATTACAAGTATTGTCTGGCTATGATACGGCATCATATCCAAATGGACGGCAAATGTGCAAAGCTCTACATACAGGAGACTGTCATAGACGCGGTGTTCAGAGGGACTCTAGCTGCAGGATGAGGCAGTGGTCACTTGCACAGGTATGTCCATAAGGCCTCATGCACACGACCGCATCCGTTTTGCACTACGTAAATCAGGGATCCGTAAAACATGGGTCCAGGCCTGGTAAATGCCATCTTAAAAAATAAATGTGTCTAAAAATGTCCTATCCTTGTCCGAAGAGCGAACAAGAGTAGGGCATGCTCTATCTTTTTTGCAGGACCACGGAACTGGCATACGGATTCGGACAGCACATTAAAAATAATGGGTCCGCATCCGATCCGAAAAAAAAGCAGATCGGATGCGGACTGAAACTGCAGTTGTGTGTAGGAGGCCTAAAGAAGGTTCTATGGTCGCTTGAACAGGTATGTCCATAAAGAAGGTTCTATGGTCTCTTGCATAGGTAAGTCCATAAAGACGGGTCTATGGTCGCTTGCGCAGGTATGTCCATAAAGAAGGTTCTATGGTGGCTTGCGCAGCTATGTCCATAAAGAAGGTTCTATGGTGGCTTGCGCCGTTATGTCCATGAAGAAGGTTCTATGGTGGCTTGCGCAGGTATGTCCATAAAGAAGGTTCTATGGTGGCTTGAGCAGTTATGTCCATAAAGAAGGTTCTATGGTGGCTTGCGCAGGTATGTCCATGAAGAAGGTTCTATGGTGGCTTGCGCAGGTATGTCCATAAAGAAGGTTCTATGTTGGCTTGCGCAGGTATGTCCATAAAGAAGGTTCTATGGTGGCTTGTTCAGGTATGTCCATAAAGAAGGTTCTATGTTGGCTTGCGCAGGTATGTCCATAAAGAAGGTTCTATGGTGGCTTGTTCAGGTATGTCCATAAAGAAGGTTCTATGTTGGCTTGCGCAGGTATGTCCATAAAGAAGGTTCTATGGTGGCTTGCGCAGGTATGTCCATAAAGAAGTTTCTATGGATGCTTGAACAGGTATGTACATAAAGAAGGTTCTATGGACGCTTGCACAGGTATGTACATAAAGAAGGTTCTATGGATGCTTGCACAGGTATGTACATAAAGAAGGTTCTATGGACGCTTGCACAGGTATGTCCATAAAGAAGGTTCTATGGTCGCGTGCACAGGTATGTACATAAAGAAGGTTCTATGGACGCTTGCACAGGTATGTCCATAAAGAAGGTTCTATGGTCGCTTGCGCAGCTATGTACATAAAGAAGGTTCTATGGTCTCTTGCATAGGTATGTCCATAAAGACGGTTCTATGGTCGCTTTGTTTGCACAGGTATGTACATAAAGAAGGTTCTATGGATGCTTGAACAGGTATGTACATAAAGAAGGTTCTATGGACGCTTGCACAGGTATGCACATAAAGAAGGTTCCATGGTCGCTTGCACAGGTATGTAGATAAAGAAGGTTCTATGATCGCTTGCACAGGTATGTACATAAAGAAGGTTCTATGGACGCTTGCACAGGTATGTCCATAAAGAAGGTTCTATGGACGCTTGCACAGGTATGTCCATAAAGAAGGTTCTATGGACGCTTGCACAGGTATGTCCATAAAGAAGGTTCTATGGACGCTTGCACAGGTATGTCCATAAAGAAGGTTCTATGGGTCTAGTGCTGAAAAAACATAACTGTAGCTGCCCATAGACATAGACAGAAGCACGTGGTCTATGGTGTCTTCTGACAGGACATGCGTGCAGATAAGTCGGTCTATGATCTAAACTATTTATCCAGAGAACTGTACAGATCACAGCAAAAATCCATAGGATTCTGTGTTTGCTTTCCCCTGCTTGAGGCAAGTCTGATAAATGGCCTGACATAGGGAAGGAATCTCCAGCATACATCCACCAGGACTAATACATCTACATAGATCGCTTGTATGAGGCTAATTAGCCATCCTATCAGCTGAATTATTGATGCAATGAACTATGGTCTCCTGCTTGTCAGTGACTCCCCGACTAATATGCCTGCTCAGTTCTGACAATGGCTTTAGGAAACAAGCCACAGCCATATAGCTCTTGCATGGTACATTTTGAGATGAGGCGGGTGTAACAAATCCAAAAAGTCTGATCCTTGTTTTGCCAATTGCAAATATTAGGCTTTTATCAAAAGAAAGTAGTTTGTTTCTGCCAAGTAAAATACAGTATATTTGGCCAGCTGTAAAGGCACTGTCCTTAGCTAGTACGAAACAGGTGACAAGTACATAAACGTCCACTAGGTGGCAGTACAACTGAGCTCTGCAGTCCGCAGTATATTATTTACCAGTCGTACAGAGAATCATGACATCACAGCACTTAAAGATATTGACCGAGCGGGAAACATATCATAGGTTTATTAATGGGCCTGAAGCAGATTACAGTCATGAAGTCGGGGGGCAGGGCCTGACAGGTTATATTTCAAAAAGCAAAGTAAAAATTCATCCTTGCAATCTGAAAGCCTATTCCAACAACCTGCTAGGATCTTCTATCACAGAAAGGCAGTCTGGAAATCTTTAAAAGAGTTTTCCAACATTTTACTACTGGTGACCTATCCTCAGGATAGGTATTCACTATCTGATCGCCACCACGGCCTTCTCCATACTCACCAAGCACAGAGCCGTACATTGTACAGCGGCTGTGCTCGGTATCGTAGCTCAGCCCCATTCACTTCTATGGGGTGAGCTGCACCTAGGCCACGTGACCGATGAACGTGTGGTCACAGGCCTAGGAAAAGCTGTGAGCGCTGGTGCCTTCTTAAACAGCTGATCAGTGGGGGTCTCGGGTGTCGGACCCCACCGATCAGATACTAATGACCTATACAGAGGATAGGTCAGAATTATTTAAGTCTCAGAAAAACCTATTTAAATGGTCAATTTTTTATGATTGCATTTAGTCATTTTGAGCTAAAAATCATTTTTTTCAATTGGTCTTTATTAATTATATATATATTTTTTATTCATTTTACACACTTACATATCGCTGACATATTCCACAGCGCTTTACAGACATTAGCATCACACTGTCCCCTATGGGGCTCAAATCTAAGGTTCCTATCAGTATGCCTTCGGGACGGAGTACCCACACAAACATGGGGAGAACATAAACATACAAATTCCATGCAGATATTGTCCTTGGTCAGATTCAAACCCAGCGCTGCATGGCACCAGTGCTAACCACTGAGCCACCGTGCTGCCCATTGAGCCATTCTGTCACAAAGGGTTAACTGTTTTTCTAGCTGTTAGTACTAGATGGCACTTTTTACTTTTACTTTGTGAGCTTCATCTAATAAACCTTATCCCTCTATTACTAAAAGGTCAGAAACAGTTATTTAAAACTGCATTTACACGGCCAAAAAAACGGGCAGATTATCGGGAAGGAATGGTCGTTCCTGACAATCTGGCCGTGTGAATGTGCGTTTTGCTCATTCATCAGGTGATCCTGTCGTTCATGCAGGCACCACCGATGTGTGGTCTAAACAGCGATCTGCTGCTCAGAAACCATAATTCTGTATGAGGACGAGGGATGGCAATATAGCGATCCCCAGTGGTGTAACGACCGGCAGGGGGCCCGCTACACTTACATGTAATGGAACGCTCTGACGGGGCCCAGCATGAACTACAGTGACAATGCCGGGCCCCATCAGAGCGCTCTTAAAACATGTACAATGTGGGGGTTGCAGAGGCCGGGGTGTCGCAGAGGCATGTGGGGGTGTGCTCACCCGACACCCGACAGTTCTTGTCACTGCCGGGCTCTTGTCTCCAGAGTGTGAAGCAGGGAGCCGTCTCCGCTCCCTGCTTCACCTTTCTTCTCAGCTCAGGTGCTCCCCCTGCTGGCGGTACTTGGTACTGCTGGCCATAACTACTGTGGAGGGGGCACATATCTGGGCATAACTACTGTGAGGGGCACATATCTGGGCATAACTACTCTGAGGGGGCACATATCCGGCATAACTACTGTGACAGGAACACAGATGGTTATAACTATTGTGAAGGGGTCACAAGGTGGGCTTAATTACTGGGAAGGGCCACAGTGTGGGCATTAGTACTGTGTGGTAGCACTGCTATAGATTGGCATGGCTCAGTCTTACAAGCCAGCACAGCGCCCCCTGCCGGTGATTTCTCAGGGGCAGTCACCATCCTTTCCTTATGTAATTATTATTTTTTTCTCTATCACCACAGGGACGGTTCTGGATCCAGCAGACATCACGCCGACGCCAGCGACACCCTGGATGAGGTAGGACCAGATTTTATTAGTGTATTAGGAGGGGGGGCCCGATCCAAAGTTTGCACCGGGGCCCATAACACTCTAGTTACGCCACGGGCGATCCCGCATCCTCATACAGTGAAGTAGAGGCAGCGTTCTCCTCCACTGAACGAGCAGACGACTGTCTGACAATGGGGCGCTCAGTTGGCCTGTGCAAATCCAGCTTTAGCCACATTCTTATCAGTAAGATAAGGATTGAGATATAATGAAGGCTTATAGGATAAAAGAAAAGGAGCCATCAGCTGAGCTGTCTGATGGAACACTGTGAAAATTCAGATCCTGCCTGCGTCCTGCTCCCACCTGAAGTTCGGTGGCAGTCTGTAAAGTTGGTCAGGGCACAGGTCAGCTGGAGGAGCTTGGGCAGGTTTGTGTGAGGATTGGGCATAGTTAAATGTGTCGCTCAAGGAGAAAAAAAACTTGCCATATAATGTTTCCATCTTCCCACTTTGGGCGATATAGATTTGGGGGCACTCCAATGGGTACAGTTACTTTGTGGGCACTATTGCTGATTGAGCGCAGTATCTGCAGAGATGAGTCATGGCCCTAAGAAGTGTTCATGGCAGCCTGGCCTAAAAGGAGGGGGTAAAAAAACAGAAGATGAGAAGATGTCACCTGATTCACTAGACAGCGAGTCCCGGCCCGAACGCGGCTTCCCTGACCCGAACTGACTGCATGGTGTCTTATGATATTGTCAGTTCCTATCTGATTGTGGGTTTATTGTGCTGTGCTCACATCATCATGTGATGATGGTTGCCTACCCCTGATTTAAAAGATAATGCATAGAATATAGTAATTGACGTACAGTTTTTTGGGAAAAGATTCACTATAAGTGTCCATTCACACGTCCGCAAAATGGGTCCACATCAGTTCTGCAATTTTGCGGAATGGGTGTGGACCCATTCATTTTCAATAGGGCCGGAATGGATGCAGACAGCACATTATGTGCTGTCCGCCTCCGCATTTCCAGATCCGCAAAAAAACATGTCCTATACTTGTCCGCGGATCCGCAAAACACTTACGGATATGTGAATGGAGCCTAAGTTTTATTTCATTCATTTCAAAGCCTGCTCTTTTGTCTATCACTGATAGGACCACCTACCGGACTCTGTAAATAGAAAATTCATACTTACCTGCTCCCACATGTCCATGTTCCGGTCTCCAAAGTGTTTACAGCCGGCACTGCATGGTCATAAGCGCCATTGCAGCCAATAACTGGCTTCTGCAGTCATGTGCTAATTGCGACCATGTCCATGCAGCGCCAGACGTAAACACTCCAGGGACCAGAACATGGACATGCGGGAGTCGGCGTGGAGGACCGGAGCCGTGGGGCGCAGGTTAGTATGAATCTTCTATTTACTGAAGCAGGCTGAGCGCATTAAATTCCCAGAGAACCCCTTCTAAAGAGTTTTACGAGTGTTTAATATTGATGACGTATGATCAGGATAGGTCATCAATACCTGATTGGTGGGGTCTGACTCCCAAGACTGCAGCGCCACCTCGCAGCTTACCAAACACAGTGCCGGCTATTGGACAGTGGCTGTGCTTGGCTTTGAAACTCAGCCCTGTTCACTTAAATGAGACTGAGCTGCGCCTAAAATGTCATCACACCTGCCTGGCCCTGTCAATGAAAGTGCAGAGGGCACAGAAGTTGCAGAGAGAGCAGAGCATCTAGCTGTAAAGGCAACGCCCCCATTGCTCCTATCCTAGAGGCTCATTTGCATGTCGTAAAACTTCATTTTTCTCAGCAATGCGCACACATAAAGATGAGACCAACACAGATGCCTTCAGCTGCCAAGTGCACATGTTACAGGTCAGTCAGTGTCATGGGTACAAACCTGCTGACAGATGCCCTTTAAAGTGGTTGTCCGGGAGTTTAATATTGATCACCCATTCTCAGGGTGGGTCATCAATATCTAATCGGTGGGGGTCCGACTCCCGACACCCTTGCTGATCAGCTACTTGAGGAGGCCACGGCGCTCCAGCGAGCACTGCAGATGTCAGAAGCATATGAAGTATATTCTTTCCAAAAATTATTTGCCTGTTTCCTTTTCTATTTAAATGACATATATTGACAAAAGAGATATTTACATGCATGCTATGTATTTTGCATCGGTATATCCATTGACATCTTACACATTTACATCCACAGATTTCAATAAAGCCCTGCATGTTATATTACCAGTAGCTTTAACCGTATGCAAACTTCCTCATAATGAAAAATATTAGAAAAAACACTGGTCAAATAGGGGCAAATTACATCCCTTTGGGCAATTTAGCTAATAACGAAGACGAATGCCTCAATCTGCCCAGCTGAAAGTCCGTGAAAAATGTGGCAGGTGAATCGCACTTTTCTGGGGGTGTCAACTGTTTAAACGCGGGGACAATATAATTACGGGAAAATGCATATATCTAATGGAATGTTTGATGGTTCTTACAATGTAAGGCTCTAGATGAATATAACAGACAGCGTGAAATTCCTGGAGAGAAGATGACCGGGATTACATTTCAGCACTGCTTCATGAAATATCTCGAGGAAGGGTAACCCAATTATTGCGAGTCCCCGGATGATGGATGAGCATCGAGAAGTAAAGTCTTGGATTGCACTGAATGATCACGGACGCTCTGTCTATTAACCTTGCTAATACATTAGGGCATCCCCAGGCATGACTAGGGATTTGCAGTTCCTGCTGCTCTTAAAGGGAATCTGTCACCACGATTCTGGACTATTATCTGCAGTAATGAATGAGTAGTACTGCATGGGTCCAGAATGACATTTTACTATTTTCCTCCTGCCCCCTTCCCTTGCTGTCAGCAATCAAAGCTGCGCTGAAATGCACAGTCCGGACTGTTGTGCCAACATAATAGAGAGGACTCCTGTGCACATGCGCAGCAGTCCTGACAACGCATTTCAGTGCAGCTATGAGCGCTGATAGCAGAGGAACGGAGGGCAGTAGGTAATTGACAAACAGTGATCTGGACTCCTTATCTGCAGGTAATAGTCCAATATCCTGGTGAAAGATTACTTTAAGGCTACATGCACACAGGATTATATATGATGCAGATCTGTGAGCCCAACTAATCTAAAGAAAAATGTGAATGTATTACATGTAGGTTTGAATGCCGATTTTGCTGTAGACTTGCCTTGGATTTCACCCTTTTGCACAGCGAAATCAACAAATGAAATCAGCACTGTAAGTTCAGAATGGTTAGCTGACACGTGAAGCTGGCCATACCAGTACAATAGTCGTCCTTTGGCAGACAGCTATCTCTTTTGACTCCCCCATAAACATTTACTCTTGGTTTGGCCCGATGGAAGTAGAGGAGAAAGCTGCCGGCGGCTAGACACTTCTGGAGCAGACTCATCATTCTGCCCAGTTCCTCGCTTCCCTGACATTACCTGTTGGGGGAAAGTCGGGAGCTCCCCGTACACTTAAGGTTGTCGACAATACACTAATGTGTATAGGGGCATTTAGATGAAACGGACCATGTTAAAACAAGCTTCCATGTTCTCATGCAGCACTCAAACAAAGGCTACTTTCCCATCTGAGTTTTCGCTGGATCAGCAAAAACGCATTTGTTCAATAATACAACCGTCTGCATCTGTTCAGAACGGATTCGGTTGTATTATCTCCAAAATGAACAAGACGGATCCGTCACTAAAACCATTCTAAGTCAATGGTGGACAGATCAGTTTTTTTTTTGTGTCCGTCTCTATTGACTTACATTGTGTTTCAGGACGGATCAGTCTTGCTCAGTATCCCATGACACACAAAAGGCGCTGCTTGATGCACTTGGTTCAGTTTTGTCCCCATTGAAAATGAATAGGGAGAAAACTGAAGCGTTTTGCTGCGGTTTTGAGATCCTTTGACGGTTCAGCAAAAAGCAGACATCTTTGTGCCTCTACCTGCAAACAACTACAGTAGGCGCCGTTTACTTCTTACATTCAGTAGGTTTTCAAGAAATAAGGGACAAGTAGAAGGAATCAGACTACATTGGTCTGTCTGTAGTCTGTAACCGTGGAGACACATGGGTCGGCACGGAAGATGCATACACAAAACTGTAGGTTAGTTGCAAAGTTCCAGATTTTTTTTCATTTTAGGGTGCTTTCACACTAGCGTTTTTACTTTCCGTCCTAGAGTTTCGTCCTCGGGGCTCTAGGACGGAAAGATACTGATCAGGATTATCCCAATGCATTCTGAGAGGAGAGAAATCCGTTCAGGATGCATCAGGATGTCTTCAGTTCAGTCTTTTTGACTTTTCAGGACGGAGATAAAACCGCAGCATGCTGCGGTTTTATCTCCGTCCTGAAAAGCCTGAACACATGACTGAACGCCTGATCAGGCCTTAAGTCCCATTGACTTACATTGGGGCCGGATCCGGCATTAAAAAAAGACTGAAGGACGGATCCGTCCTTCAGGTGTGCACATGCGCAGACCTTTAAAACAGTGAAAAAAATACAAGACGGATACGTCTCTCCGCATGGCAAACGGAGAGACGGATCTGCACTTGCAATGCATTTGTAGACGATCCGCAATCCGGATCCGTCTACAAATGCTTTCAGTTGTCATGCGTTGTGACGGATCCGGCGGGACGGAAGTGCACGCCGGATCCACACAACGCAAGTGTGAAAGGGGCCTTAGATGCAGTGGAGCAATATAAGTGGTTGTAAAAGTGGACATATCTATTAAGGGAATACAGAGAATTTACACACAAAAAAGAACAGAATGAACAGTCAAATACCAAAGCAGACAAAGAGGAGAGCGAGAAAAGAGGTACATGTTTCTAAACTTAGCACTCAATTTATTTTTATTTTTTATTATGTGGCTTGCACAATTCAGTTCATGGGAGAGGGTATAAGTGGGCGTGTTGAATAGGTAGTTCCTATGAATCGTTTCAGGAAAAAAAACTGCACACTGAGATCATGACAGTTGTTCAGTGCCAAAAATGAATGAAGTTCTTAACTTCTTACCTTGTGAAGCCCGGCCGTGGCGGGAGTCTACACTGTGCTGCCTCCGCTCCTGTGGCTCCTCATTCCCCCCATCTGGAAGAGAAGAAAAGAGGATGCAACTCATCGACCCAAAATACAGACACGTAATTCCATGAAATACAGTAACTGGAAAATGTGAAACAAATGTCTACTATTACTCAGTCTAAACTGGTTCTGGATCAACAATCTGAGGAACATGTTCAGACACCTCTGATGATCTATTAGCTAGTACCGTTGAAGATTCAGGTCAAGAACGTCTTCAGCAAACAGGAAGCAAACGCTGAGACTCCATAAACTGTATATCAAAGGGCCGGGCGTGCTTCCTGGCTTGATCGGAACAATATACAACTTTTAGATCAAGACCAAGAGCACTGAGCGAGATTATGACACCGTGAAGTTCAGTGAACAGCTATCCCCACCAATGTATCTCAAGTTGTGTCCTCCTGCAAGGTCATCACAAAGTTGTTACAGCCATAAAGTAATCAGGTCCGCAACCTGTTTGAACAAACCCTCAATACCACACAAAAAGGTTAATAATTAAAATGGACTGGGGCAGTAATTAGTGATCAGCAAAATATCAGGAAAATACATGTCTACACGAGACTCGTGGTTAATATGCTGCATTGCTGCTCAGTAATAAAAAGTTTAATGCCCCTTTCTTTATGAACACAGCAGCGATAAACCAACGAAGGAGCTTGCCTGGTGGAGGGGCGAGCGCTGATTGATAGCCTGAGACCACGGCTATGCACAAAAACTCTGCAGTGCAGTCTGCCTAATCTATTCTGCTGCTGCAGTTTCCTCCTGTGTCTACGTATATGGGAAGGACTATCAAAGCCATGGTGATATTTGGAGATATACCCCTTAAGATATAATGGCTCACATGCCAGAGTGTCGAAATGTGGTGAGACTGACTGAGCAATTAACCAGGAGGGTTCAGATTGAAGGAAACCAGATGCACCGCAAGAACCTACGGAGACCCAATGCAAATCTGTAACATGCCCCCCTCCCACCGTTTCTTCATACGTGGCAGAGGGACACCAGAAATCAGGTAGACCAACACCTCCTGAACCCCTATACCTATGCCTCTGAAGGAAAACGTTTTTGACACAAATTTCACTTAAGTTTTGCCTTCTCATCAAGTATTTTAAGTATTGAAATGTTTCCAACAAAGATCCAAACCATGTCGTAATGGTGACGCTTATTTATGGAGAAGGACAGAAAATCAGCAGGGAATTAGCATACCTGATCTGGAATAGACTGCTCAATGACTGCCAAATCCTGGACTGAAAACTGGTTGACACAGGACAAGCTGGACTTGACTGACTGGAGCCCACAAATTTAAAGACTGGAATTAATTGCCTCTGTTAGTTCTGCTGCTTAAAGGAGATTTAGGAGACCTGAAAGAAGGGTCTACACCCAACCTCAACAAAAGAAGGTGTCTGGTACGGAAGCCCAGCACCATTCACCTGAATGGGCTTCCCATGATAGGAATTGACCTACAATACCCGACACTCTTTCGGAAGGTTGGGGGGGGGGGGGGCGGATCTTTTTTCCTAACCTCATACAACACCTTTACATTCTTAGTTCTCTAGTCACTGACTCCTGACAATAAGACAACATACGAAAACGCAATCAAACTTCTGGGTCATTAAAGAAAATTCTAGATAATAGCGCAAAAACAATTTAAACCCTGAGCATAAAAAATGCAGAGAAAATGCTAATTATGTTCCGCAGCGAATACATTTTGCCAGTGTGGAATTTCTATGACTACCTATTCCTGAAATGTAATCCGTTTTGCACGCTGCGTCTTGCGCTGTGATTTTAGCATAAAATTGCAGAGTAATGCTTAAGAGAAAGGAGATGCAGATGGGGAGTGGACGTCTCACGGGAAGAGCACTGAGGTCACATACTTAAAAATTAAACAAGTGGCTATTTGTTCGCATACAGACTGCACGTCCTGGTTAACCTTGAGACTTGTAGAAAACGCAACGTCTGCTGTTTACATGCAAACAGTAACCAATATTCCAGCAGGACAACTGGTGGGGGCTGTGTACAGAAAACATGTCTGCGTGTAACACGTGTTCCAGCTGCTGGGGTGGGGGATACAATGTTATACCCCTTACGCCGTTTGCCATTGAAGGGCAGATATCATAAGAATGTGCTTTACCGTGTAAGATAAATAGAATGGAATTTTAAATGTCTTTTCACTAGAGATTTTCCCATAATTTAATATTACCAGGAAATACCAGTGCCGCTGTTTTATGAAGCTTCTTAAAGGCACAGAGTCAGAGTCTGAGGGAAGTTGCTCCTCTCCCTTTTGACTCCTAGAAAAGGTCCCTATGGCGGTTATAGAGGACCCTCTCTTATGAGTAGTAGGGCTTATGGTAAGGAGGGGTTGTTGTTATGTGGCCACCACCTTACTATTCCCCATATCCACTTCTAAGTTTGCCTAGTCTCACATTTAGGTATAAGGCTAGTTCCACACTAGCGCTTGTTCATCTGGCAGGCAATGCCGGATGCTACAGCGTTGTCGTCCGCCCCCCCCATTTTGGAGATCCAAATATGCTGAGAATCTGGCAGACAAAAACTGCTGTGCTGGCCTTGAGACATGACTTGGATAACAGCTAAGCCAGCATCTCATCTGCAGACATATAAGATAGCTGCCTTACATCGGGTGGCATTAGAGGCAGAGCTTGCTAAGAGCTCAATTGCATACCGTCTTCCCAGAATTCCAGAGGAGCGTTGCCTGGTCTATAAAACTCCTCAAGCCATTTAGATGCTTTCCATAAGGAGTATAGTATCCCCCGAGGCCTACATACTCAATACTCATCTAGAGGTAGCAGGAAGCAATGGGGAATTTAACCAAAAAATAACAAAAATAGCAAATACTGAATTCAGGGGTTCTCAGAATCATACAACAGCATGGATGGTAAAAGGGGTAGGTGTCCATGGACCTCTACCTTAGGGTACTTTCACACTAGCGTCAAAGTTTTCCGTCATTGAGTTCCGTCCTCGGGGCTCAATAACGGAAAAAACTGATCAGTTTTATCCTTATGCATTCTGAATGGAAAGGAATCCGTTTAGTTTGCATCAGTTTGTCTTAAGTTCAGTCCTTTCACGTTTTTTGGACGCAGATAAAAGTGCAGCATGTTGTATTTTTATCTCCGTCCAAAAATGCGGAAAACACTTGACGGAATGACAGATCCGCCATTAATTTCCATTGAAATGTATTAAGGGCGGATCCGACATTGAAAATTGACGCATTAATGGATCCGTTCTTCCACTCTGCGCATGCGCAGACCTTTAAAAATGGTAAAATAAAAAATATCGGATCCGTTTTTACGGATGACAACGGAAAGACGGACCTGTTATTTCAATACAATGGTCAATCGGATCTGCAAACGGATCCGTTTGCAAATGAAATCCGTTTTCAAACATTTTAACGGATCCGTCGGGCAGTTCCGTTGACGGAACTGCCTGACGGAATCCTTCAACGCAAGTGTGAAAGTACCCTTACACTTCAGTCTTTTTCTAGGCACTTCCAGCAGCAAAATATAAGCATGTGACATTTTGTAATGTACCTAAAAAATATAAAGATGACACATGCAGCAGAAGAGATGGTTGTGCAGATGTAACTAATATTGGTCTGTTCTACCAGCTAAAAGTAATCTGGTGCCCCAGCATCTATGTCTATTACGGTAGGGAGAAGACGATAAGCGCCTGGCATATGCTGCAGCTCTATTTACCACCATAGATAACAAAGTATGTTCAAATATAACATGATCAGTCCTTGCTTACAGAGGACTGAAAGGGTGCTCCCACCCAGAGACCCCGCCGACAATGATATACTATGTCTGGCCTTGCATTACATGTCACTGTTACTATAAGGGCGTGGCCTCCACCAACCTTGATCCGGCCTGGAATTTAGTTATTGTACAGAACAACTGTTACAACGCAGGAAAGACTTAATATCTTCCACTTTGGAAGGAAGGGAGGCAATCGAATATTGTCAGCTACAGAATACAGGAAAAGTTTCCACAGAATCAAAAGTTCATGCTCTGGGACTGAATAGGGACCATGGCAGCCACCCAACAAGGACATGGCTGGAGTGCTATCCCAGAGGTAAAAAACCAAGGATTTACTAAAGCTGAATATTCAGCATCGTTCTGTTAATTGATTCCAATAAATTAGAATGGGCAAAACTCAATATCAACTCAATGAAAGGGTTAAATAAGGAAGATAATCATCCTTAAAGAGGTTATCCCATGAATAATCTTAAAAATGAAAATCATACATAGTCTAGTACAGGATAACCTCTTTCCAACAAAGCTAGAACCAGCCCTGCACCTCACATGGATCCAGGGATCTCCCCAATCATTGCTCCAATTGTTATGCTAGATTTATTTCAACCTTTCAGCTCAGGGGGCGTGTCCTTTCTCACCGTGAGTGTCCTTTCTGGTGCAGCTAGTGGCAGTTGAAGAATGGAACTGAGCATGTGCTTCCTTCTCAGTGAGCGGGACAGACAAATTAGAAAAAGAGCAAACAGCAGGTGGCGCTCTACAGATAGATTTCAATGAATAACTCAGTAATTACATGCAACTACAAAAGTTTTCAAATCCAGGTGCTGGTTTGAAAACTGTAGAATATTTTTCGTGGGACAGGTCCTTTAAAGGCCAGATGTCATACCCCCAACCACAAACTGCCACATGTGGGGAGAACATGTTATAAAATAGTAGATATTGCAGTTTTGTACTACAGCTACCAGGATGTAAATAGAACGGCAAGGCTTTGGGCATGTTGGGAGTACCTGTACATATTCTAACTATAGAAGACATATACAGCCCCTATGCTTAAAGAGGCCCCTTCCCCTCTCCTGTCTGTTTTTAGAACTGCTTGCATTCCTCGTGTAATAACAATTATGGAACATCTATCCTTATCATTGTATGTTGTGCCACTCCTTTATTACTCCCGCTAGAAATTATGCAAGAATTTCTAGCAGTTTGCAATGAACGTCCAGCTGGGTGTTACCAATTGCGGGTGTGTCCCTGCACAGTCTGACACTGGCAGCACTGATTGAATAATGTCAGACTGTACGCAGGGCTGTGGAGTCGGAGTCGGAGTCGGAGTCGAGGAGTCGGAGTCGGAGGCAATTTTGGGTACCTGGAGTCGGAGTCGGAGTCGGCAAAAAATGGACCGACTCCGACTCCTACTAGATTTAAATTGGAATAAAAAAAAATTGGAATAAAAAAAAAGCAAGTTTAAATGTCCCAATTCAGATAAAGTTATAATTAATTACTTCTCTACTGTAAGAATAAAGGCCAATGCATGCAGTGCGTCACGTTACCGCTAAACAAAGACGTTAAGTGACCGTGAAGAAGCACGCTTTTCATATGCTTTACTATGCAGTTAAAGGGACACTGACAGGCTGATATATCTGCTGGTATTCATCAGAGGATTAGGAATACAACTAGACGACTGTTACCCCCAGTTGAGGTTTACTTGTGTTTAAAAACGTTTTAATCAATATGCAAATTCTCTACCTTTGTGCCCAAGGGGGCAGGCGCACATGTAGAGTACTGGCAGCACTAGACAGGACTAGGTAGCAGGAGGAAGAGAGAAAGCTGGCACAGCCTCAGCATAGCCAGACGAGGCTGCTGCCAGCACTCTACACGTGCGCCTGCGCAGGAATTCAGCGCTCGGCTAGCCTGAAAAAAAGGCCAGTGCAGTGAATAATAACGAGGGGAACAGCGCTGGGAAGTGGTACTCGGGCGCGGCTGGGCACAAAGCCGCAGGAGACGCTGCCCCATTGGGCACAAAGATAGTGAATTTGCATACAGATTAAAATGTTTTTAAACACAAGTACAGCTTAACTGGGGGTAACATTAGTATAGTTTTATTCCTAATTCTCTGATGAATACCAGTATATATATATCTTTAGCTGGAAAATCAGCCTGTCAGTGTCCCTTTAAGGAGCGGCAATACTTACACTTTCCATTGTCTTGTGGTCTGCTGTTATAGGGAACCCATGGTTATCCTCGCCTCTCACTGATAACTGATTAAGGACTGGAGACACTTGTATAAGTGAAGGGAATGGATAGTCAATAGTTCAAGACTGAAGCTGTAAACCATTTGAAAAACTGCTATCATTCAGCTAAGGCTATAAAACATGTAAACTCAGATTGTTAGCTTAAACTTTAAACACGACTATGGGATTCTACTAGGAAAATCATGTTTTAAAATAAATGCCCCTTCCCCTGCCCCTTCCTGGATCCTCCCACTGCTCTGTCTTCAGCAGAAGATCAGCACACAAAGGAGAAGGCAGCAGCTTCTGCTCAACTACCTCTCTGTGCTAGAGAAGATTAGAAGAACTTGGTGGAACAGCTTCGTATTTGCATATTAAATACAGAGGAGTCGGAGTCGAGGAGTCGGAGTCGGAGTCGGAGTCGGAAGTTTCAAAATCTGAGGAGTCGGAGTCGGAGTCGGAGTCGGACAATTTATCTACCGACTCCACAGCCCTGTGTACAAGACACCCTCCTTCCAACTGGTAACACCCAGCTGGACCTTCATTACAAACTGCTGTCAATTCATTCTTAAAAGAATTCTACACGAATGGTACAACATAGCATTTACTGACAGCAGCAATATAGCATCATGGGAGAAGTGGCATACACTTGACACTACCGCCATCTAAAAGTTGGGTCACCACTGCAGTATAGTGATCTATGAACTGAACTGCAGTAAAAGCCAATACTAAAGTACAACTATAGTGCGGTACACTTAGCTCCTAATGTTAAAGTGATCAGATTGAGACATAAGGTTTATATTCACTTCTAGCAGTTAGATGGCCAATATCGGGTGTGATCTAGGTATGGACCCCGTGCTGCTCTGCAGGCTGTACAGTTACCTGCTTTTCGGTGAGCATTCTTGTTAGGAGCAGTGCTTGCAAGTCAGCACAGTCATTAATTATTCATTACTGAGATGTCACTAATCTGCTCTCTTGCTCCAGTTTGATGTGTTTTTCTGGAGCCTGCCAGTTCTCTTTAAGGAGCAGAAAGGAGACGACGTGTAATCCCTTTCATCACCCGAGTCATTTCAGGACACACTCATCTGCAATAGGGACTTGACACTATATCGTACAGAGATGACCCTTTCTGATCTAGCTCCGTGCCAAATACCGTAATTAAAGCACAAGTCCATCATAAACCGTAGCACGCAAACAGCGAGTTGAGTGTCGCCACAATCATGACAATGCGGTAGTAATGGGACATCTGACATTTGTGAGCACTCTAGTCACATTTACTGCCCAGACGACGTCAATCACCTGCAACCGTTCTCACCCTAAAATCCATAATGTCAGCAGGTGAATGTCTGATAAACCCCATCGGATTCCCACTTCCCATGAAGCCTTTCTGTCATTTACGAGACAATCGCCACAGCTAGGTGCCCATACAAATTAGTCTAAAGTTGTTCAAAAAAAAATGATTTCAACCAAAATCAACGTTAGTCTGTTGTAATTTAATGCCAAGACTTTTATACTGATAACTGATCGGTGGCGGTCCGACACATGGGACCCCCTGCCGATCAGCTGCTTTCTCTCTGCTTTCCGTACACCAGTGAAGACACGTTCATCAATCACGTGGCCTAGGAGCAGCTCAGCCTCGTAGAAGAAGTGAATAGGGCCGAGTGCAATACCAAATACAGTCACTATACTATGTACGGCGCTGTGCTTGGTGAGCAGAGAGAAGGCAGAGGCCCTCACAGGAGCTCCGCGAAAGTCCCAGGTGTTGGACCCCCACTGATCAGTAAAAAAAATCCTGAAAAGCTCTTTTAACAAGAAACGACAGGGAGCATTATAATTTCAAAAGAAGTCGGTCGTGATTAATATTTTCCTCTGATAGTCGCCAAAAGGTCTTTCATTCAAAGGAATCGTTTATGAAGATCTGTCTTTCAAAGAAAGTTCCCTGAAAGATTCCATTTCCTCCATCGTCCGGTTTCATTGAAAGTGTATGGGCCAATCTGGACCAAGACATGTATGGCCCTGTCTGCGAAAGGAACGTTCACCAGATGTTTGTTCAACTGACATTCAACCATCAACCACTTCTGCCTAATGTGTATGGCCAGCTTTAGTCTCCTTTTGCTTGTAACACGTTTCAACCACTATTCAATCACTATATGAATAGAGAGCAGACAAGAATAAAGCTGGAGAACCGCATATACACTTCTCTGTAGATGTTACACCTCCCATATACTAGGTGGCTGCTCTGCAGGATGGAGTC
This sequence comes from Bufotes viridis, assembly GCA_033119425.1. NCBI lineage: Eukaryota > Metazoa > Chordata > Amphibia > Anura > Bufonidae > Bufotes > Bufotes viridis. The sequence continues at coordinate 200,967,018 of CM065594.1, read as the reverse complement.
CATACTGCAGATGTGTTTAATGGACAATCACCATATACAAGACCCAGCGAGCTCAATGCTACTTGAAAATAAAGATGACTGTTGGGCTCTCAGTGATCAAACATTTATCACCTATCAGTGACAGCCTCTTTCAAAATGTGGCCTCTGTGATGATCAGCTGGGTTCTGCTCTTTGCAAACAAGTGAATTTGTTGTTAGAAACTGGATGGCCCAGCATTTACCCTGCATTAGTTGGGGGTGTGTCCCTGCACAGTCTAAACCCTCTCTTGCATGAGACGCATCTCATGTCAGATGTAGAGTTGAGCGAACTTGTGTTTTAAGTTCGGCGTCCAAAGTTCGGGTTCGGGTTATCCAAGCATCCCGTTATGGATTCCGCTACCACGGACCATAACGGCATTTGGAACACGGGGTGAAGGACCTGGGGTGACGTCACCGTCATGTGATCAGTGCAGGGGGCGTGGCTCAGTACTGGATTGGATAAGAGGTCGTAGGCTACCACCTCTTATCTAATCCAGTACTGAGCCACGCCCTCTGCACTGATCACATGACGGGGACGTCACCCCAGGTCCTTCGTGTTGTCCAAGGTTCGGGTTCATTGAAGAATCCCCTTATGGATTCCAAATGCCGTTATGGTCCGTGGTAGCGGAATCCATAACGGGATGCTTGGATAACCCGAACCCGAACTTTGGACGCCGAACTTAAAACACAAGTTCGCTCATCTCTAGTCAGATGGTTACCTAACTAGACAACCAAACCTCCTACTGACACTATCTATGCAGCTGGCCAGATCATAAGGGTAACTGCACGCAATATTTTTTGTGAGGATTTTCCTACAGAAAAACAAGCTTCCTTATATGATTGGCAGACAGTAGGTGAGCACCACATGCTTTGCTTTTGGGAGAAAAAAAAACGCAGTCAGGGCTCTTGAACACAGCTGTAGCCATTTTTGCAGTGCGCAAATTCCAATCCGCAAAAACACGCATACTGGGCGTGTGCATTCCGCATTTTGCAGAACAGAACGTTTGGCTCATAATAGAACACTCCTATCCTTGTTCATAATATGGACAAGGATAGGACATTTTCTATATCTTCGCTTGTGTTGCAGAACGGACATACAGATGCGAACAGCACACTTTTGAAAGTTAATGTCTCCACATCCGACCTACAATAAAATGCGGATCGGATGCAGACTAAGACAACGGTCACGTGCATGAGCTCTCATAGAATACCAGAAAGGAAATGAGATTTGCCAAATCTCACATGCATGTTACATATTTCGGACATGCGGAAATTCACCTGCAATGCAGATTTTAAAATCTGCAGCCTGTCAATTGTCTGAGCGACTTCACACCTTATATACAGTTGTTTTCCCCATAGATTTCAATGGGGTTGTTAACAAACAGAAAATCCACACCAAAAATCGCACAAAACAGCCTTATGTGCATTTTTTCTTACATTTCTGCATGGTGTTTTCATGCGGATTATTTGGTCATAAATCCACATGGTGTGCAGGTAGCCTAAAGGGTACCTTTGAAAAAGGTCTACTGGGCACAAGTTGCACCAGAACCTAGATTTGCTCCACGAGGCAGCTGAACGACATAACAACCAAGATCCATACGTAGAGATCCAGTTGCAGGAGAGGAATACATCCAAACCTTTGATCCCTACCATTTACAAATCTCCACCTCTCAAGCCATCTTGACTTGAGGTTAGTGTTGAGCGAACTTGTTTTTTAAGTTCTGCGTCCAAAGTTCGGGTTCGGGTTATCGAAGAATCCCGTTATGGATTCCAAATTCTGTTAAGGTCTGTAGTAGCGGAATCCATAACAGGATTCTTCGATAACCCGAACCCGAACTTTGGACGCAGAAATTAAAACACAAGTTGGCTCAACACTACTTGAGGTTGTAAGCGGGGCGGACCCCGGATGTGTGATTAGATCAGGTCTATTTTTGCACAATTTCCAAAGTGATTTAGCTGTGAAATATGATGCGAGTAGAAATTACAACTCACACCTCACTTTCCCTCATCTAGGCAAGTGGTACAAGGAAAGAAACCGCACGGTACAAGAGCAGAAGACTCTTCGGTCCTTTCACACGAGCGAGTATTCCGCGCAGGTGCAATGCATGATGCCGACGCATTGTGCCTGCACGGAATCTAGACCAATTAATTTCAATGGGTCTGTGTACATGAGTATTGGTTTTCATGCATCACCTGTGCATTGCGTGCAAATCTCAGCATGTTCTATATTCTGCAATTTTCACACAACGCTGACCCCTAAAGGGGAATGGGGCTGCATGAAAATCGCAAACAAGTGCGGATGGTTGCTAGAAGATGCTGTTTGTAAACATTCAGTTTTTTTATCACGCGCGTACAAAATGCAATAAATCACATTGCACCGCGCGATAAAAACTGAACAACTGAACGCGATTGCAAACAAAACTGAATGTACTTGCTTGCGAAATTATGCATGTTTCACTGAACACATCCGGACCTAATCCGATCACGCTCGTCTGCAAGGGGCCTTCTCCGACGATATGCGCGGTCAGAGAGGATACAACGTGTTCTTGGTTCAGGTTACTGTGGATTTCATCTCGCAGGCATTTCTGTCTCCCTACCTTTCTGCCTGAGCCGTCTAATACATCTGGATTTATTCCAGACCACTGAAGACCCAGGGTTTGCAGGCTGAGTACTAGCTGCCTTGTTACCCCTTTCTTCTTTTTTTTTTTTGCAAGGTCAGCGTGTCCGCAGGCAGCGACAGCCCCTTTTCCTGGAACGGCGAGGACCACATGAAGGAAGAGAACAAGATGAGCTTAACTGAACCATATAAACTAATCCTGAGCCTGCAGCGAGTGACTAAGCAGTTTGTGTAAGGTCTGCGGAGGAAACAAAGAGTCCTCTCTCCCCCCCCCCCCCATCTTTCGCGTTCTGCCACCTTATCCAGAGGCGAAGATGAGGTGAGGCTTTACGTAAGTTATAGCTCAGCTCTAACAGCCGCTGAATAATATACAACATTGAACCTCAGGAGAAGACGCAGATAGACAGGAAGTGACTTGCTCATTGGCCATGCTGAGAACAAAGAACTTAGTGATGGTGGTGTCCTACAGCTCGACATATACAACCATGTTTTCTGCATATAGGACCATTACTGGTTCTGGGTTCGATTCGGATCGTGGTCGTTCATACATAGCAATAACATAGGCAATCAATTAAAATTATCATATTGCTCAGACACCGAAATTTCAAGCCTTCACACTGCAGCATTTATTAATTATCTGATAGGTATCTGAGATTCTGGCCGGGAGCTGCAGACTTCAGATCGATGCAAACATTCCCTATTACTGAACGGAAAATCTACAGATGAAGAGCGGCCTGAACACCACTTCTCTGTGCAGGAGCGTTTCTAGACATCAGTCAAGGACACCGCCGTCCTCTGCAGTATTTAGGATTCTGAATTTTTTTTATTGAAGAACCAACTGAAAATTTTAAGCAACATAACCTCGACGGATGAATAAACCCTCAGGATAAATTTATAATCAAACTGTAGTTTTTGTAATTTTTAACACTACATCAAAGCAAAGCTATATAATTTTGCCACAATTTTGTCCAAATTGCAGGCAAAAGAGTAACCATAACCTGTGAACTCACCTTCTCATCTGTGGCTCTAGGGACCAAGGTAAGGCCCTGTTCACAATTGCCTTTGGAATCCAGTAGCCTGATCTTGCTGAAGACTAGGCTATCGGAGCTCACTATATCGGGCATTGCCAGATACAACCGTGTTCCACCAGATCCCCATTGACTATAATGATATTCGGCGTAGATCAGGACAATCCCCAGCAAATATGCCGGGATTCGGGGACAGAAAAAACTTTTTTGTGCACCGGTGAGCTCGAGGAGCCGGATCAGGCTACCAGATTCCAAACACAACGGTGAATAGGGTCTAAGCTACTACAATCTAGATATTAGTCATTAGTGAACAACACATTCGAGAGCCCTATTAGACAGCATGTTTTTTAGGCCAATTATCGAGAAAAAGTGTTTATAAGAATTCTAGTTCCTGATAATTGGCTTGTATAATCGAGGAGCAGCTGGTGGGCATTCCTCATCAGGATAGAGATGCCCGATTTTCGGCAGCACATCTCCCTGTGTAATCAGGGGTGTGCTGTATATGGGAGCCAATAATGAGCAACCAGGCGATCAAACGAGCACTGATGGATGTGGTATCATCCATCGGTACTCGCGCTGCCCAAACATCGGCCGATGTAATACATACATATATTCTTAATGCTTGTTCGGCTTGCCTGAACGGGTTTGTGTATTCTATGAGGAGAGCGGAGAAAGGTGCTGGCTGTCACTCCCAGGAGAACAAAAAAGGATCCAGCAAAAATATTCATTTTGCCTGATCCTTCTATCCTCTCCCCCGACATCTTCTCTTGGGGGAGAGTTGGGAGAACCATATACACATCAGAGTGTTGGCCAAACCCGCCGACAGTCGTCGTGTATGGGGAACTTAATGCATGGGACTTCTGACAAAAGTTTCACTCGTGTTTTGAAGCTTTACACAGTCATTGATGAAGGGCTGCCATTATCTACAAGAATTCGATTGATTAGGATAGACTGGAGGCAGGAGACACAAACCTGTGACAGGAAAATGAGGGGAGGGATCCCTGATCCCGAGGCAGTTCCTCCATCCTATCTAGATGAACTGTAGATGTTACAGTAGCCATGTCAACACACAGCATAATGCCCATGAGGACTACATGACTCAGGCAGCTCCCAGTTCACCCCACCAGTAAAGCATGTAAAGACTTGTGAACCTGGAAAAGCTTACGTCATTATCACAAGAGATTGTAGGAGGAATAAATGAGGTGGCTATATGTTGGTTTTCTAAGCTGCTACAATCAGAGAAATTTTTGGTCGTCTATGTCACAAACAAGTTCTAGGAGCTAAGCATAGATATTACACAAACATATTTTAGGGACAATTATGTCCATAAAACACATGCAGATTAGCAGAACCCACTGATTTCGGGGGACTGGCTGACCATCTAATATGCAAGGTGTCACTACTCTCTACAATTTGTGCACAGGTGGGGACACGTGTGCTGCTGCAGCCAATGACTATCCTCACCGTTGACATGTCCCCAAGCGGCACGTGACCCAGCAGTGACGTGCCGTATGGGGACAATATCACTGCTGAGGCTAGTCATTGGCTGCAGATCGGCATGTTACCCCATCTATGCAGGAAACTTACAGATAGGGATCAAAACTCCAGTGATGACAGCCTGGAAACGGAAACAGAGAGGCAGGGACCAGGGGAGTATGGAGTTCTCCACAGGTCTCGAAGTCTGGAACTTTGATTCCTCGCCAAATAGCCCATGATGTCTACATGGAATAAGTCTCCCATAGTTTCCAACAGGAGGTCACGCTGTCGGATTAAAGTCGCGACCACGCCAAGAAAAGACATGACTTTTCTTGGTGTGGTGTCCAGATGGAAGCCATGGCGGGTATCGGTTTGTGGTTTAGCTCCATGTAACGGGGTTAACACATGAGCAGTTCAGCGGCATGCAAACAGCTGCTGCTGTAGAACACTTTGGCGCATCTTTAGACTGCCTGGTTTAATTTTTCTCTGTGTTAATATGAGACAGGATTAGTAAATCTGCACCATTGTATACAGTTAGGCTACAGAACAGGTTTGACATAAAAGTGACTGTAATTGGAAGGATGATGAGAAAATCAGAAGACCTTGAGCACAAAAGGTGTAAAAGCCTTTGGGCTTCTAAAAAGGCGCTGAAAACAAAAAGCTTGTAATTCTAATCATTAGCTTCAAGCTATTAAGAGATGGAGGAACATACATTAAGAACATTCAAAACCTGCTGCACTATTGTCCCAAGTCTCTGAGTCATAGGAAGATCACAGGTTCTACGCGCCATGACACCCCAGCCTCCCCCAAAGACCTGCGAAGAGCATAGTTTCTTCGTCAGGCGTGTGATGTCTTGTGAGGAGAGGCTTCTCGTTAGCATTTGCTAATTGCATCACAGAGAAATCTGATTAGCATAAATGAGGGCTGTGTGACAGCGCCACATTACAGCGAGATTTTCACAGTCTTGCTCATAATTCTTCTACAGCATGTGATGGCAGATACAATTCTCTTTGCCCAAAATGTCCTCCTCTTCTCCTCTGTCACCTTGGCTGAAAATTCCACCTTCTGCTTCGCCTTTCGCCTGAATGGCGCTTCTTTTGTCACCTCATACTAGGCCAAAGCAACACATCCATTCTTTGGCAAAAGAGGTCCTATCCAAACGGCACCCCTCTTGTCCAGATACAGCCTAGACATAAACCTTCTAAACCAAGTCAGACATGTCTACCCCCGGCACAGTTTACCTTACCTGACCTGCTCTCTCATCAGATTGCACATTACTGCATGAATATTTCAGAGAAATTCAACTTCACAAGAACAAGTCTACTACATGAACTCTGACGTACAAGACTCTGGGGAACGGCTGCTGGAAAGGAAGCAGAAGGACTGTAGAGATCCTACACTATGTAGAGGCTCTCCAGCAACAACTACAATTCCTAGCGTGCCTTAACCTCATAGTTTACTCTGGGTGTAGTGCTTTTTTTAAGGGCTAGTACACACAGCGGCCTTTGGCAACATTCACCATGTATTGCACAGCAGAAACGCCTCCGTTTTTTTCATGTTGAATGTGGTGGATCCGGCCCCACTGGCATCTGTATGGACATGTCCTTTCTTGGCGGGTTGCGGAAGATAAACCATGACTGCAAGAATGGCAGCGAGGCATCCCATTGATAATAATGCCCTAGGATTTTTGGAGAGGAATCTGCACCAAATTCCATGGAAGCAGCCAACGTGTGAACTAGCCCTATGGCATTGTCCACCCACAGACATCAAATGTAATAAAAACTCCAACTTCCTGTGTAGCCTATCCTGTAATAAAGGTCACGTAAAGAAAATGTCTTCATCCAATGTGGTATTCTAGTTCTCATTAGTCTTTCTGAGGATCCACATTTTGACTTCTTTTAGGGGGTATAACGTGTTTTGTTTTTTTTCTGCACAGATTTTCGTGTAGCGTAACACAATATCAGCAAAGTGAATGCGATTTGGGGCATATTTTGTAAAATGCTTTTAAAATCTGCCACATGTCAATTATTTGTGCAGCTCCATGGGCGACCTATTGTGGTTTTCTTTATAGACTTTAAAGGAGTTGTCCCACGAAAAATATTCTACAGTTCTCAAACCAGCACCTGGATCTGAAGACTTTTGTAATTGCACTTTTTTTTTTACTGTTGTTTGCTTTTTGCTTATTTCTTTGTCCGGCTCACTGAGAAGGCCGCACATCCTTCAGAGGGCTGCAGCAGAAAGGACAAGCCCCCTGAGCTGTCAGCTTGATATAGATCTAGCAGAGCAATTGGAGCAATGAATGGGGAGATCCCTGGATCCATGTGAGGTACAGGGCTGGTTCCAAGTTTTTTAGAAAGAGGTTGTCATGTACTATATGTGGTCTAATTTTAATTTTTTACATTAATCACGCAACAACCTCTTTAACTGGGTTGTTAACACACACAGAAAATCAGCACCAAAAACTGCAGGCTTTACATTTCATGGTTTTTCATGCAGCTTTCCATATATAAACACGTACCATATTCATATACTGCTGCAAATCCGCCTGCGTAACCTACAGTTTTGTAGAGGACTTTGCAGCAGATTTCACTCCCGCTATATTATTACATCTCATCCACATGGCTAGTACTGCAGAAATCTTATTCAGATGTACGGAATTGATTTTTCTTCAAAACAATAAGTCACGTGTTAAGCACGTTTTTTTCCCCCCTAGTTTTTACTGCCTTGTGCGTTAGGCATGATATTCACAAAACTGCAATGCTTTTATACAAAACTGGAAAAAACGCAAGCTATGGATGTTGTTCTTCTTTTGTTCCTCAGTCATTGGATATAATCATTTAATTGGGGCATACAATCATACGATAATGGACCATCTGGTGATGCATTAGTTATCTACCAATGATAACTTCGCCTGTAATGCGTTTGCGCTGGCGTAATAATTGGATTAAAATCTGTGCGACAGACTACACAGGTCCACTAAAAACGTTCAAAATATTGGGTTATTAATATCTTCAATATTGAATCGGGCAAATATATACTTCTGTGGTCTCATTATGTGAGCTCCTCAAGGTTCCTGGAAGACAGTAGGGACAGGTCAAACAATTTTATGAAATACCGTAAAAAGTCAGAAAATCTAATCCGTGTCTAATGAGGATCAAGGTGACTTTCCCAAGTTGTGAGCTGGAGGCTTAAGGCCTCTTTCACATGAGCGTGTCCGGATTAGGTCCGGATGCGTTGCGGATGCGTTCAGTGAAAACTGTGCGATTTCACAGGCAAAGCCATTCAGTTTTGCCTGCGATTGCGTTCAGTTGTTCAGTTTTTTCCGCGCGGGTGCAATGCGTTTTGATGCGTTTTTCACACGCGTGATAAAAAACTGAAGGTTTACAAACAACATCTCCTAGCAACCATCAGTGAAAAACGCAACGCACCCGCACTTGCTTGCGGATGCGATGCGATGCGTTTTTCACACAGCCCCATTTACTTCAATGGGGCTAGGGGTGCGTGAAAAACGCAGAATATAGAACATGCTGCGATTTTCACGCAACGCACAAGTGATGCGTGAAAAAAACACTCATGTACACAGACCCATAGAAATGAATGGGTCAGGATTCAGTGCGGGTGCAATGCGTTCACGTCACGTATTGCACCCGCGCGGAAAACTCGCTCGTCTGAAAGGGGCCTAAGGGTCTTTTACCCGGCCTGATTTTCACCCATTCTCCTGTGTCTCTTTGACGTAATGAAGGGGAGACATCCCCAAAACGGGTCATCCGTGAGAAAGTATCAGGTTTTTACATTTATGTGGATCCCAAGCCTTGTGGGTGACTTCAAATATTCATGATAGATGTCAACTGAGGAAAGGACGGGGAGAATGAATGGATGCACGAACGATTGTTCATATGCATCATGGAAAGGAGAGTAAACAAGCGCTGACTGACCTGATCAAAGATTAGCGCTCGTTACGGACAGTTTGGCTGCGCCACGGAAAAAGACCCTTACCTTATCCAGTAGGGTCAAACCCCAGTACAGTCCACTTCTTTGTCCATACCTATTTTTAATTGTGGACCATCAATTTTTGAGAGATTCCTTTATTGTTGATCATTTTATAATTTTAGGGTTCATGTACAGAGCCATAATATGGCACCAAGGAAATCTATGTGGCAGTACTATACCATTAGTCTATGAGGCACTACTATACCTCCTTATGGCCCATAATATGGCACCCATAAAATTCTATGTGGCACGGCTACACTTCTGTTTGTTCCATAATATGGCATCCATAAAAGTCTTCGTAGCACTCCTATACCTCTGTAGTCTATGTGGCATTTCTACACCACTGTATGGCTCAAAGTATGGCACCCATAGAAGTTTATGCGGAACTACTACACCTCTGTATGGTCCACATGAGTCTTTATTGCACAACTATATGGACCTCCTTATGGGCCATAATACAACACTCATATTAGTATATGTGGCATTTCTACACCACCGTATCGCTCAAAGTATGGCACCCATAGACGTTTATGTGGCACTACTACACCTCTGTATGGCCTATAATAAGACACTCAGAAGTCTATCGCACCCATAGAAGTTTATGTGGCACTTACTACGTCACTGTATGGCCCATAATAGGACATTTATAGAAGTCTATGGCGCCCATAGAAGATTACGTGGCACTACTACCCCTCCGTATGGTTCATATTTCATACCGACACATAGAGAATACTATAGAGAAAAAGGATTATGTACTAAGAAGGTATTTTCCCCTCGAAGCTACGGCACACTACTCCATAATATGGTACCAGACGGCACCATCAGACGCTGCTCCAGTGTGGCTCTGCCTTGTGAAACAGCCATTAATCGCTACTAATGCTGCGAATCACTAGAAATGTAATGATAATCACTATATGTAAGCCTTAAGATTAACTCCATTGTACATTTATCCTTTTTAATAAGCGCTGGAATTACCAGGTAACTTGTAGCTCTCTGGACACCTGGAAATGTATTCATTCTCTCCAGTCTAACCTGTTCTGAAAGGCAGAGAATTAGGTCCGGAGGTTGGACAGGGTCAGGAGACAGGTCAGACAGCGTGGCCCATGGAGGCTGTATCTGCCAGAATTTGTAACACTCTTCCAGCTGCTGCCTGCTCAGAGCCCTTTAAATCAGAACTAATCTGATGTGGCAGGCTCATAAATATTCATATTTAATATATTTATGCCCGGCGTCACTGCACGTCCAACGGACAGCAGGGATATTAATGCGGATAAATCAGTGTGTCTCGCCCAATAATTATTCACAGAAGCATGCTGCAGGCCAAGCGCTTTCCTTACTATCGGTACCGACTCGAGCACAGAGGGACCAGAACCATTCACTAAGCAAGCCAGGAACAGGAAACCTAGGACTGGTGGTGGACACATCGTCCCAGTGTACCTGAGGCTAGAAGATCATTCTATGACATTAAGTCATTGAAATTCCAGCCATTCCAGGGCACCTAACTTATACACATCCATACACTTCTTAAAAAGAACGTCCAATCCTCAGGTCACAAAAACAGCTTAACATAATGTAGTTTTCTTCATATCGCCTTAAAGGTGGATTAAGACGCACCAATAATCGTGCAGATTATCAGGAACGACCGTTCCCGATTATCAGGCCATCTAAATGTGCTGCTCATTCATCGGGTGATCCTGTCGTTCATGGACGTACCACATCTTTACTTTTTTTTGTCTCGTCTAGCGGCACAATCTAAAATTTCTGGAACCAGTAACCGGCTCTATACTGATGAAGGACAAGAACCCTGAAACAGGTGTCTATAGATGGGTGTCCTTGGTCTGGCTGGTTTGATATATTTTGCACTTTTTTCCCACAGAGCATTGCCTAAAATTTAGGTCTCCATACATTGCGGTGTCTCTAAAAGCTTCCAGAACCAAGTCTGGGGCAATCCCAAGAGACAATCAGCTAATGCTGGTGCTTGCCAACTTCAAACAATCATTTTCAGGGAACACTTCCAACAAAAAATAGTTAATGGGTTGTTTGAGATTTTGATATTGATGGGCTATCCTCAGGATAGGTCATCAATATCTGATCGGTGGAGGTACAACTACCGAGACCCACAGCAATTAGCTGTTTGAAGAAGCTGAGGCGAGTGCTGCAGCCTCCTCACTGCTTACCAAGCATAGGACCACTCATTGTATAGTGTCTGTCCTTGGTATTGCATTTTAGACCCATTCACCTGAATAGGACTGAGCTGCACCTAGGCCATATGACCAATGAATGTAACGTCACTGGCCTCACTATGGCCTCTTTAAACAGCTGATCAGCAGGGGTGCCAGAAGACAGTCCCCCACTGATCAGATACTCATGACCTATCCTGAGGATAACCCATCAAAATCCCAGGCAATCCCTTAAATCAAAGGCTGTCCAACATTTGGGACCTCCAGTGATCAGCTGTAATGTGCAGGGAACCTAGCAGCAAGAGATCCATCCCCAACAATATCCTCACACGGCAAATGAATTACACGATGCCCACAAAATCAATAAGCTGCCCACACAATACATGACATAGGTCGGTCTGTTTTCACACTGTGTTGTATAAGGCGGTCCATTGTTTCACAAGCATATCAATTCCCACAATCAAAGACTAAAGCTGGCCATACACATTAGATAGAAGTTGGTTGATGGTTGAACACACAAACATCTGGTGAACGTTCGTTCATTTTCAGACACGACCATACGCATCTTAGTCCATACTGGCCGTTACTGGTCCAATAATATTGGAGCGATGGACAAAAGATCTTTCTTGGAACGTTCTTTCAAAGAAACATCTTTCATTCATGAACGATCTTTCTTTAACCAAAAGATCTTTCGTCCAACTATTTGATGAAAAAATATGGCCGTCATCTGTTGGCTAAAATGATCACTTGTTGTTAAATTTCAACCGACGAACGTTCATTTTAGTTGAAATCGTCTATTTTGATCAAGCTGAGGCTACTGTGTATGACCACACTAAGATTAGAGACTTGCTAACCTTTACTTGTGGATGCACTGCGGATGCTGAGCATGGAATAAACCTACAGATATTGCTCAGTGATTTCCCTACTGTGAACAGAGTTGAAACACCAAATCTAGAGCAGGGAAAAGGAGGTGACTCAGGCTCCAATCAGCAACAAGAAAATGCAGTGAGAGCGGCAAGTGAGTCATAAGATACTACTGCTGAGTAATAGCAGGCTGTTTAACCATTTTACATAAAAAACTCGTTTTTGGAAAATACCTTTGCAGGTAACAACATCTGAGACCTGATCAATGTCATCACATCTCAGCATGAGATAAGTTGGAAGTGGAAGGAACTTATCTAAACCCATTAGTCCACAGAGATGACTTTAGGAAAGGATAAACCCACCATTTATTTACAAAGTAGACTTCAAGGACATTGTGACTTGTGCTCGCCAAAAATGAATGTATAAGCTTGACACGCCCATTCCCAATAATTGCCTGTGTGAGGGTGCAGCTGATCGCCTGATGAACAAGAAAACACCTATATTGACACCTAAATCGTTGTTTCTGAGAAACCCAGACCTTACAGATTAGATGGATGGAACGATTCATACAACAGTGTCCATAAATATTGGGACACCAACACAATTCTAACATTTTTGGCTCTATAAACCACCACAATGGATTTGAAATGAAACGAACAAGAGGTGCTTTAACTGCAGACTGTCAGCTTTAATTTGAGGGTATTTACATACAAATCAGGTGAACGGTGTAGGAATTACAACAGTTTGCATATGTGCCTCCCACTTGTTAAGGGACCAAAAGTAATGGGGCATAATAATAATCATGAATCAAACTTTCACTTTTCAGTCAATTACAGCCTGAAGTCTGGAACGCATAGACATCACCAGACGCTGGGTTTCATCCCTGGTGATGCTCTGCCAGGCCTCTACTGCAACTGTCTTCAGTTCCTGCTTGTTCTTGGGGCATTTCCCCTTCAGTTTTGTCTTCAGCAAGTGAAATGCATGCTCAATCGGATTCAGGTCAGGTGATTGACTTGGCCATTGCAGAACATTCCACTTCTTTCCCTTAAAAGACTCTTTGGTTGCTTTTGCAGTATGCTTTGGGTCATTGTCCATCTGCACTGTGAAGCGCCGTCCAATGAGTTCTGAAGCATTTGGATGAATATGAGCAGATAATATTGCCTGAAACACTTCAGAATTCATCCTGCTGCTTTTGTCAGCAGTCACATCATCAATAAATCCAAGAGAACCAGTTCCATTGGCAGCAATACATGCCCACGCCACGACACTGCCACCACCATGCTTCACTGAGGAGGTGGTATGCTTAGGATCAGGAGCAGTTCCTTTCCTTCTCCATACTCTTCTCTTCCCATCGCTCTGGTACAAGTTGATCTTGGTCTCATCTGTCCATAGGATGTTGTTCCAGAACTGTGAAGGCTTTTTTAGATGTCGTTTGGCAAACTCTAATCTGGCCTTCCTGTTTTTGAGGCTCACCAATGGTTTACATCTTGTGGTGAACCCTCTGTATTCACTCTGGTGAAGTCTTCTCTTGATTTTTGACTTTGACACACATACACCTACCTCCTGGAGAGTCTTCTTGATCTGGCCAACTGTTGTAAAGGGTGTTTTCTTCACCAGGGAAAGAATTCTTCAGTCATCCACCACAGTTGTTTTCCGTGGTCTTCAGGGTCTTTTGGTGTTGCGTTCCTTCTTTTTAAGAATGTTCCAAACAGTTGTTTTGGCCACACCTAATGTTTTCTAATGGTGGCTTGCTTCACTGATAGTGACAGCTCTTTGGATCTCATCTTGAGAGTTGACAGCAACAGATTCCAAATGCAAATAGCGGACTTGAAATGAACTCTGGACCTTTTATCTGCTTAATGTAATTGGCATAACGAGAGAATAACACACACCTGGCCATGGAACGGCTGAGAAGCCATTGTCCCATTACTTTTGGTCCATTAACAAGTGGCACATATGAAAACTGTTGTAGTTCCTACACCGTTCATCTGATTGGGATGTAAATACCCTCAAATTAAAGCGGACAGTCTGCAGTTAAAGCACATCTTGTTTGTTTCATTTCAAATCCATTGCTGTGGTGTATAGAGCCAATTAGAGATAGAGAATTGTGTTGATGTCCCAATATTTATGGACCTGGTTGTATGTAAGCACTCAGCTCCACTCTAGTTCTGTGCACTTTCGTTTGTCGATCTTTTGTTCTCTGGTTTGATTTTGCTTCTGGCCTGGGCATGGTCACCTGCACCACTGCAGCCAATGATTGGCTTCAAAGGTGATATGTCACTTGGGGACACATTAGTGTAAAGCTGATCACTTTAGCTGTCCGATGACAGACCAACCACGTCCAATAGCCGGATGAAAGATCTTTTGTCCAAAGAATGATTGTTCGTGGACAAAAGATCTTTATTTACAGAACATTCCAAGAAAGATCTTTCGTCCATTACCCGGTTTCCTTTAGCATGTATTGTATGCCCAGTAAAAACAACTGTAAAGGTCCCCATAGATATTGGATTATTGTCCGCCAAACTTGCCAACAATCTAATGTGTATGGGGAGCTCCCTACTCTACCTTAAAGAAGCACTCCCACAAAAATTTTATTCTCGGACCTGTGGAAAGGTACATGTAAATGTACAGGTAAAATGTAGTAAAGATAATCTCCTTACCAGTGTCTGTATTTGTGAGTCTTCCCCGCCCTTCTGATCCTCAGCTGTGTCACGTGACCAGCACTCAGCCTCAATGTCAATCTCATAGGAATGAATACAGAAGTAACTGACTTCCAGTCCTGTGTCAGTTGGAGATCAGAGTGCTAGTCACATGACACAGCTGAGGATTAGAAGGGAGGTTATAACTCACAAATGCAGTCACTAGTGAGAAGATTACATTCACTACCGTTTACATCATGTACCTTTCTAACAGGTCAGAGAATAACATTTTTTGTGGTAGTGCTACTTTAACAGATGATGTCAACGGAGAGAAGTATCAGGCATAAAAAATTATATTTTTATGCCTGATCATTTTGTTCTCATGGGAGATAAGCCACCAGGGGCGGACTGGCCATAGACTTTACTGAGAAACTTCTTGGTGGGGCCAATGCCCAGGGGGGTGCCTGAGCCCTCCTCACGGCCACCATCCAGGTAAGTAATGATCTGATGCTCCTCTCGGGACTTCTGAATTCAACTGTATTTCTATCCTGAGGCAACTGGAGTAGGAGGACAGAATAGGACATCTGGCACCTGGCTTCTGTCAATTTGGAACAGACTAGAAAATGGGGCTGCTTCTAGTTTTTTTATATTCAGGGCCACTTTTAATTACCAGTCCGTCCCTGTAAGCCACTGGCAGAAAAGTTTAACAGCAGCTTTCTCCACTATTCCCACTGAATACACATACAAGCTCGGGCCAAGCTGAACATTTATGATGGAGTAGTGAGGGAGTTGGGAGAGATAGCTGTCCCCTGAAAGATCGTCCAACAGCTATTGAATGTGTATGGGCATCTTATTGACCAATACGGACTAAAATGTGTATAGCTGCACCTGTGCAACAATCGTTCACAGATGATTGTTTGTTCAACTTCTGTTCAACCATCAACCAACTTCTATCTAATCTGTATGGCCAACTTAAACGGGTTTAACTGGAAAAGATAATCCTCAGGGCCTATCCTGGGAGTCCCACTAACCAGCTGTTCGATGAGGCCGGACGCTCAGTGAGCACCACGGCATCATCATACATTAGTCACGTGGCCTAGCTGCATGACTTAAATGGGGCAGAGCTGCAATACCAAGCACTGCCACTATACGATGTATGGCGCTGTGCTTGGTAAGCTGCTGGGAGGCCACAGCGCTGACCAGAGCTCCGGTGAGCATAGTGTCTCCCTCCAACAGCTTATTGGTGGTGGGTGCCCGGACTTGGTCAACATTATCATTTCCCGGATAACCCCTTTAAATATATTCCTGGGAATTTGTCTCCTACCAATGTAAGCATGGCTTTAAAGGTGTGCATACACCTTCAAGAGCTTTCGACTCTCTCTCACAACTCCAACGTACACAATTGGCTCAGCTGAGGATGTATCGGTTTTCAATGGGAAGAGAAGAAAAAGCTTCTTTCAGACACCTCCCAGTCAGGAGCTTCCCATAACCACTAGACTGCCAACCTGTCCTGCTGAAAACGACATGTTCGGCAGACAGCCATATCTCCTAAATAACCCCCTACAAACCCACACGGCTTGGACTGAATGAGGAGAGAGAAGAAAGCAGCTGACAGACACCTCTGGCTGCGGATTATCTCCCTTAGAACAAAAGAATCGGGCAATTAAAATCCAACTCTCTTATCTGCCCCAACATCTGCATGTCGAAATCCGCGGGTTCGGCCAATGTGTATGGCCAGCATTTATCCTTACAAAGGATGTGACATCCCTTTTTTACTAAATACTTGTATTTCCCAAATAAGTGACAACAAGGCAGTTTTTCCTACAATTCTGTGTTGCCTCATTCTTCTGTTCTTCTTAAATTGACAACTGAACATCACCATTCAACTGGTCAACAGTTTAACAGAGACTGGACAGTGTCGGAGTGCGTTAAGACATGCCCTGTTAACAAAGAACCCAGTGGTCATTTTAACCATGTATGTCTCGGAAGAATAACAGAGGAATGGCTCACTTCAAAGTTCTAAGAAAAGAGTCTCAAGAAGTGTTATTTTATGCAAGTATTTACTAAAAATGTGAATGAATTTCTTAAGATCACCTGCTCTGCCACTAGTCCTTGCCAGCTCAATTAATAGGCATTACAAGGGAAAAGATGTCATGCTTGGCAAAGTTCCTTGCAAGATCTGCAAGTTTACCTTGTAAATATTTCAAAGCCTTCTGCCAAGGGGATCACAGCGACTGCGCAGTAATTACAATCAAGTCTGCCAGCTTGGCATAAATAATGAATGGCAAAGGGCTGGCGTCTGCCTATGCCTCCTCTCATAGGGGTTGCCCTTCTCAGAGGCAGATACACTTCTCTAGGCATGACTGCAGGGCAATGTCTGCTTACTGCAAATAATAGAGAACAGGCGTGACGTTGGCAGCTACAGAGAAGCAGACGGCTTTGTAGCCTCTTAGTCACAATTAGCCATATTTCCTACATGAGAGTTTGCCCAGTAATGTGTGAAAAGGACTGACACATGCCGCAGCACACTGGGATGTTCGTGTATTTAATCATCAGTGGGTATAGGTTCACAGAAACCGAAGAATATATACAAAGGTGCCAGTAGCGGTTTTACAGCCAGGCAGTGTGGCCATTTGCCCTGGGCATTTGCAAATGAAGAAAACTCAGAGCAAGAAAGTCATTAGGTCCAGAATAATTTGCAGATGTGCATAGGTCACTGTCTCAATGTGAACAAATGCATAGCTTGACGGCTGCCCTCGTTTAACTACTCAGGCTTGGACCAAATACATGGTTCTCCACGCCATCAGATGGTAGTAATAATAATCAATGGGATGTTCATCTGTCATCTACACAATAAGGATATTTTGCCAAGATGGGAACAAGAAGAATTCTCCCTATGGTAGCAAAATAAATCCTTTCCCGTTTCTCTACAACGGGCAACTGGATGGACATTTTATCAAGGCCAGATGTAACTGTATGATCCTACTATGAATAAGCACAATAGTTAAAGGGGAACTAAACCCCACAGCTACGTCTATAAGGTGCTCCCCAAACGATTACAGCTCTACATGGTGGTAATCCTTTTTTCCCTAGGAACCTCAAAGGCAGATTGGCCTAGCCCTGGCGCCATTTAGGAGTCGGAATTATCTTGGTAGATTTTGCATTCTGCAGTATATTACAGTTCCACATGGTGGAAACCAAGCTTTTCCAGGAAACTAAAAGGCAAATATGCCTTACTATGGTACAATTCAGACATGTTAAGTGGGAATAATCTTAGTATATTTAGTACTCTGCAGTCTATTACAGTTCCACGTGGTTGTAACTAAATCTGTTTTGTACTATTACTAACTAGGAGATTCCTTCCAACGAAATGGCCACTCTCATTGTGTAGATAAAAATGATCCAGACTAAACCCAGCCCCTCCTCCTATACTTTCTGGATCACGTGCGCTAGCATCGGGGGAAGGGGGGTGGAGGGGTTGCACACATGGCTGCAGCCTGAGAAAACAACGCACTGCATATCTATCGTATTTTTTATGGTCTGCAATTATGATATCTAACGATGAGCAAGAAACAAACGCTAGTGAACATGTGCCCCTGGACTACCGCTCCGGCCCCATTGACTATAATGGGGGCGGAGTTCCGGCGGAGGCACGGCAGCGCACGGCGAGAGGCTGCCGGAATAAAACTACGGCATGTCCGACATTTATTCCAGCAATAAATTCTCGCCGTGCGCTGCGGTGCCTCCGCAGGAACTCCACCCCGCCCCTATTATAGTCAATGGGGCCGGAGCGGTAGACCAGGGGCACACATTCACTAGCGGCAGGACGGATCAGGCAGGCTCTTCCGTTGGGTGAACAGCCTGTCGGATCCATCCTACCACTAGTGTGAAACTAGCCATAATCTCCCTGTGTGTTTGTTGGTTGCTTTTCTTGTGATTGGATTATTTCTTCCTTTTAAAGGAGCTATATATGGAAGTGTTTCGCTTTGGTGGTCTAGCCTATCCATGAATTATGTAGACAGAATGGTCAGCGGGCAGATACTTCTCCTGCAGTGTATGACTGGCTGGCAATAACATCTGATCACTGTTTTTTCTGAAGCCACATCAACAGCTTCGCGGATGTCATGGTGGGGTGTTTTATGAGACAACTCCTTACAGACGTAATAACACTGCTTCAATGGGTTTGTATAGTTGTAAGTTATTCATGCCATTTTCTCCATTCAGCCCTTGGAAAGTGTGTCGGTCATAATAATTGTAAATCTCATTTGAACCCTCACAATGCAGTATTTTATGCAAACAGGAAATCAGCAATATTTTGAATGATATGAAAAAAATCTGCAAATTATTTATAAATTTTTTAATCTAGATTTCTCCTGTGTACTGCTGTCAATTGTTCTTTGGAGGTGGACTTTTTCTTTAAAGGAGACGTGTCTCATTGATCATGGTGTCTGAGTTATAGGCAGCATGCTAAAGGGCAGGTGGAGCTGAGCAGATTGATATATAGTTTTTTGTGATAAAACATTCAGTAAAACTTGCATTTAATTAATTTAAATTCCTGCTCACTCTGGGCTTTCAAGTCCAGGAGGCGGAGCCATCAGTGATTGACAGCTATCTGTGAATGCACAGTCATAGAGGGAAGGCTGTCAATCACTGATAGAACCGCCTACTGGACTTCAAAACCCAGAATGAGAATGGAATTTAAATATATTAAATGCAATCTATACTGAATCTTTTCCCATAAAATTATATATCAATCTGCTCAGCTCCTCCTGCTCTGCTCTATGTCTTGCTGCTCTTTAAAACAGCTCTGTCACCAGAATCAACCCTATCCTACCAGGCATACAGCATTGATTAAAATGAGCTGTTAGAATTATGCAAATTAACTACTCGAGCTCAAGAAGGCGGGCTTATGCGGTTCGAGCACCACTTCAGCGACACCACTAGTGCTCCATAATGACGCCCCTCTGCTTTTCATCATGAACCCCCGCCTTTAGAGAGACAACGCTAGACTGCACTTCGGCTTCATCCCTCTTGATTAAATCCCTTTCTTAACAAATTTTAATAGAAAAATAAGGTGTCCAGTACATTTTGCAAAATGATGCAGCAGAGATCCCCACCACCACTAGGGTGTCTTTGTACAATAAGAAAAAAAATGAGATACAAGAGAACGACCACCCCCACGGACAACCTTTCCATAAAAAATAAACTAGATTTCACCAGTACTGGTTGATAAGTACGTACACTGTATGATCCTTCCAAGTACACCAAAAATATTTTTGTAGCAGTTTTCGGTCTTTAAAAGATGGTAGTCCCAACCTGGTGAAACCTCCTTCTAAGATATCCAAACATATAGACACAATTCCTTAAAGGTGAAACACGTTAGATTCCAAGTAAAATTTATACCAAAATTCCTAAATTTGCCAGTAAATACAGAACCCCGAGTAGTCTTTACTATGTATGTTCTGCCTATTTGCGGAACGGAACGCGGCCCATTATAGAAATGCCTATTCTTGTCTGCAAAACGGACAAGAATAGGACATGCTCTATTTTTTTTGCGGGGGCACGGAACGGAGCGACGGATGCGGACAACACACGAAGTGCTGTCCGCATCATTTGCGGCCCCATTGAAGTGAATGGGTCTGCGCCCGAGCCGCAAAATATGCGGCTCGGACGCGGACCACAACAACGGCCGTGTGCATGAGGCCTGATTGAACGTGTAGCTTACTAGGGAGATTGGGAGTGATGGGCAACTTCAGTTCATTCTCTGTTTCCAAAATGGGCAACCAATATTGGCTTTCCTTCTATTTCCTTCTCCCTTGCTCACAGTTCCAAATGGTATATGTGCTAAATATGAAATGCTACAGGGGTGGGGGATCAACGCACTGGAGGCAGCCAAATCAGGTACCCATACACATTACATGGTCAAAATGGACAATTTCAACCAAAAAGTTCATTTTAGCCAACCGAAGACTGACCATGAAACGAATGAACTTTTGTTCAAAAAAAGATTATTCATTTGTTCCTTTGAAAGAACGTTCCTGAAAGATCGTTCATCCTTCATCCAACGTCATTGAGTGTGCATGGCCCATCCGAACATCTGTAATTGCCCATGGGGTCTAAAATGTATATAGCTGGATCAGCAAAATAATTGTACACCAGATAATCATTCGTTCAAAGATTGTTCAACAATCAACTTCTTTCCGTGTAACACATTCAATAGCTGTGGGCCAAACGAATGTTTGGCCGACCGCTATCTCTCCCCTCCCGGTTTTCCCATACACATACAAGTTGGGCTTGGCCAATGCGTCTGTGTATACTATGAGGAGAGCTGAAAAAGCCGCTGCCAAACATTGTCAACCAAGAATCGGGCTAAAATATTCATTTTGCCCAATCTTTGTCTCCCTCAACATCATCTGTCGGGGGAGAGTTGGAGCTCCCCACACCAAACCTGCCATTCTCAGCAGGGTCGGCCAACAGAAGTATAATGTGTATGGCCAGCTTTAGGGAGAAACCACATTAGTTTATGTGAAACATGTGAAATCATTATTAGTCACTCAGTGACTCACATCCCAGTGATGATAAAACCCTTCAGTGATTAGATTGATCCTTTATATGAAAGATTTCTTGACAGAGACAAAAGCTCTTACCAGCCAATCCCTATCTAGTCAAAATGCCAATAAATCAAAATGTTCAAGCAATTATTTTAAACCCGCATATCCCATTGACAGCAAGCAGAGTGTACAGATCAGCCATCTCCATGACGTATGTCTCCTGGGACATACACAAGCACAGTAAGGTTGTCCTCTGCCCCACTTCTGCATAGCACCTCATACATCAAATAGTTACATGCTGAGAAGAGGCAACTGCAGACAGTCGGGGGGTTTGGTTCCAGACTGGTGATCCAAAGCACAAGGACTAGTGAATCAGCAAGATCGAAGGGGACATCCAGACTGCGCAGAGCAAAGCCAAGAATATAGGTTTATAACGCAAGGCAAAAAAAAAACTCTACAGATAAGACAATTCTACAAGTTCCCCACAGTTGGAACCATCATAAATGGAAACTAGCAGTCCCATTCCTAATCTTTGGGGACTGTCAGAGGGCACTCATCATAAACGGCCAGACATGGACTACTAAAATTCTTCTATTACAAAACAGCTGTGACATAGAGAGATGGATTGTGGTGCACGCCAAGACAAGGAGAAACATCAGCTTATCTTGTGAATTCTTCTGGGATGGCAGGAATCAAGATTGGAGCGCCATTCAACCAACACATAAAGACCATTTCCAAGCAGACAATGATAATTGTGCAGCGTCGTGCAAAGAATCTTCTCAGGAAAACATATTGCTTTGTGGGCATTTTTATATCTGCATCAGCATAATTACCAACTTGGGAAGCTTCTCGAGGTCGGCAGGCAAAGTGCAATTATACATCCACCACAAAATCCATTCATACATATAGGACACCATCAGAAAGTCAGGGACAGCATAGAGGAAAAGTACATTCTCACCTCAGTAAAAACTGACGGGAGCACTGCACCATTCTGCTGGGCTCATGAAGGACGCTGAAGGAGGAGAAAGACAGAGCAGCACATTAGGTGCCTGCCTCATACTGCAGTGTGTGCACTGAAGCAGATGCACAGGTATCTACGCACCAGCCTTACAGCTGCAGACACAAAGTGTGCCTCCTCCGCAGGGGGGTGGCGGGGACAGGAGGAGGTGTAGATACTTTCGGTTTTCCATTAACCCATTGGTTTCAGCATCTTCACTGCAGCTAGGACTCTGAAAAATACTGCAGCTGGGGCTCCATAAAAAACATTGGCAGCACCTTCACACCTATCACAGCAATTATTACAGCTAGAGTTCTTTAGAGACCTAAAAAACTCAAACATGTTTGGGGGGGATGATAGATTAATATGGATCGATAGATAGAATGACCAATAGGGATCGATCGATCGGGATCAACAGATTGATTGATATGGTTTTATACATCAACTGATCGATAGGGCTCGACAGATCAGCCAAAATATAGTTCTCAATAGATCAAAAGATCGATAGGGCTCAATAGATTATCTGATAGGGCTCGATATATCTAGAGATCGATAGAGCTTGATAGATCAGGCGATCAAAAGGGCTCAATAGATCAACCAATTGTGAAGGATCGATAGATCAGACGATCGAGAGGGCTCCACAGATCAACCAATTGAGAGGGACTGACAGATCAGGCGATCAAAATGGCTCAATAGATCAACCGATTCAGAAGGATCAATAGATCAGGTGATCGATAGGGCTCAATGGATCAACAGAATTTAAAAGATCAATGGATAGATAGATGCACATGAAGCGGCACTGTTTTAGACCAAATTACATGATTTATGAGACTATGATCCGTACCAGCATCTTAACTGAGTAACACATCTTACCTAAGGGAAAACCGCTTAGAATAAACAAACCTTCAGGAAAAATAGGTTACTGCAATACTAAATCTCGGTCACTGCAGCACATTTACACGCAGAGCAGGGGTAAAGAAAGAATGACAGGGAAATGCAAAATTCTTCTTAACCACATAAAGGAGGCGCAGAATGTGGAAGAGCAGAGAGGCTTTGTTTCCTCAGTCATCATCGTTAAAGGAAAAACTACTACGGCTACATCCACATCTGCATTAGGGCATTCCAGTACTTTGTTCCGGCAGCGGAGCAGAATACCAGAAATCAGATCCCATTATAGTGAGCATGGATCTGGAGGGCCCAGCGGTGACCCGCTATGCTGAATACAGCAATTCCAGTATTCCGCTCTGCTGACGCAACAGCATACCGGAACATCCTAACGCAGATGTGGACAAACTGTAAGATTTATAACAAAACTAGAACAACGCAAAAGTGCAGAAAAGGAAGCAACAACATAATGGATAAAAATGTGCGGACGAGTTCAGATGAGCCAAGGATTTTGTCATAAATCCTCTGAAAATCAAGGGCAAAACTCAAATATGTTGGATGCAGATTTTTGTGCATTTACTGGAAATAAACAGCAAAATCTTAAGTATATAGCAATAGCTCAATAAACTATGGGGAAAGAATAAGAGGGAAGACTAGAGGTCAGGGAATCAATACTCCACATTGAGCAAGTTAGAAATGACGAGGTAGAACAGGCTCATCCAGACACCTGATGGAAGGCACTAGGGCAGAGAAGAGTGAGGAAGCTGGACTTCAACTTGCCTGAACCTTTTCTTCTTAAGTGAGCCGGAGGGCGTTTGACAGCAGCGTACACCACTCCTTCCTTTCAGAACACATGCATGTTTGGCTGAGTAAAGCATGCATGTGAATGGTGGAGGGGATGGCCAAGGGATAGCTGGCAGCAGAACCAGCATTCGGCTGACAGTGATCTAAAAAGTATGGCCAGTCTAAGCTTGGCAACGAGCTGCTCCATATGCTGAAGGCATTTTCACCATTACATTGCCAAATCAGGATGTGAAGAACATCGAATGGTGGATCCTTGTGTTATGCTCCACCCTTCAAACCCCTCACCTTGCATAACACAGTATCAGTCCAGACTGATCCTTGATATCTGTTAACTGTACAAAGTTCTCATTGTCTGAGGCAGCATACTGTATGAATTTTCATATACAAATAGTGCATTTCTGTTAAAATAAAAATCTTTGTGCTCAAGGACCAAATGGGCCACAGTGGGCCAGGGTGACGTCAGCTTGAGACCCCTAGGCTATGATGTTTTCTTGATCAATACCATAGCCAGTGATTCACAAGGCCGACTGATAAAAGTACTCTGTACTTCTAGTGTGCTCTGTCCTGATTGTAGGAGTCCGAGCCAGATTCAACTGATCTCACGAAGAACTTGGAAGAGCCAGGGACATCGCTTCCAGCCAAGATGTATGAGAACGATTCCAACCGGCTGCTCACTGCTGCTGGAAGCCGGATGAGACTCTAAGAAAGGATGGCCAGATGCCATCAGTAGCAAACTCACATGATTGTTCAAAGCCAAGTCATCAATAACAGAATCTTGTGTAAAGTGAGGTCATCTTCTAAGCTCTGATTTATCGTAAGATCTCAGCCCAGAATCCTCTTCAAAAAAAAAAAAAAAGTTTCCTTTCTTAATCCCCGTTTTACTAAGAGAAAACAAGCTCGATGACACAAAATCAATCTTGGCTATTCCATGATGTAATCTTCCCGGGCTCCATTAGCGCACATGCTCTGACCTGTTTGTATACACAGAGAAATTCTTTAAGGATAAGACACTATGGCTGATATTTCAATTGTCCAAATAATCTAAGCTATTGATGTAAATTTACATCGGTGGTGGCCTGTGTCATGAGACCTGTGCACCTTTGGCTCCACTCTACATTTTTTCGCCTCTTCGAGGAGCTGGACGACTGCTTTCCAACCCAAAAAGAGGGTCTTTGGGGATTGGAAAATTGGTTCGTTTTGGAAGACTTGTACTACGAGAAGTAAGCAATACTGAAGTATAATTTCATAATAAAGGTAGAAGTGATGACTTCAAATTACAGTATATTAGTTTACATAGAAAAAGCTACCCAGAAGTGATGGGAAAAGCTCATGCATCACTGTTCCTCCATAAACATGCAAATCAACCATTATTCCACTTATGACAGAGGATTATCTTTCTTTGCAATAAAAGATCAAATACTTAAAGGGGTTGGCCACTCTCTGGTGATTGTTACCAATGTGTTTGTAAGATGATTATATGGCACTTAGTAATATAGTCTTTGTTGAAATTCTGCGTCATTTTCTATATTTTATGAGGTACGCTCCCTTGTTTACAGAGTCTTTTATGTTGTCCACACAGTGGTCCTGTCCATAAAATGGCTGCTGATGGAGGGTCATGTGACCAGGCAAATCACCTCCATGTGATATATCTTCCATTCAAATACACTGCACCTGTCTGAATGGAGGAGACATCAAATGGAGGTGATTTGCCTGGTCACATGATCCTCCATCGGCAGCCATTTTACGGACAGGACCTCTGTGTGGACAACACACAGAATACCTTCGAAATATAGAAAATGGTGCAGAATTTCAACAAAGTCTATATTAGTAAGTGTCATTTAATCATCTCACAAACCCATTAGTCAACAGTAACCAGAAAGTGGCCAACCCTTTTAAGGGTGTATTACCCCTGCTGATTTTTTGGCAGATGATCGTGAACGAGCATTCATAGTAACTCTCATTAGAGATAATCCGGCAGTGTAATACTCCCGCCGATTGCCCGATGAACGAGCAAACACTTGTTCATCAGGCAATTCAAATCTTTTGACGGTAAAAAAAAAAATCATGATTCAGTATAGGGAAGAGTGATGGCATAACGAACGCTCCTTCCTATACTGAGGAGGAGATCACTGCATGTAATAGCAGGGGTCTCCTCCGATTGCCAGGAGGGAACACCTACTTCCCGAAAATTGCCTGTTAAATTGGACTGTGTAATACAGCCTTTACTCGTCAGCCCAATGTTCATGTACATATTCTTCCATGACTAATACAGACAGTGGTATTTTCAGTAACTATCACACAAAGTGCCACCATTTTCTGTTGAGGAGTTGAAGGGGATCTCCCAATACACTGTCTCTAAAGTTGACCATACACTTTCAATAGCTCAATCGGATGACCGCTATCACTCCCAACTGCCCATGCACATACGCCTCTGGCCAAGCATGGATGTGTTGTCAATGGGGACAGAGAAGCAAGCCACTGCCGGACGCCTCTGGTGGCTTATCTTCTCAAAGAAGAAAGGGATTGGACATTGAAATTCAACAAACCTGCTTCTTCTCTGATTCTATCATCTGTCAGGAAGAGTCACTCATTCCTTAAAAATGGCAGATTCGGACGACAATCGCTTATTGTGCATGGAGGCCTCTACTGGTGGTTCGGTTGCTTCTCACAATCAATCTATATTACATTACATTTCAATTCTAATGGATGACAGATAAAAAGCAGCCAAGATGCCAGCCAATGATCCTGATTAACCCTTCATTTTCAACCATAACCAGACATGATAACGAGGTCTAGCGGGTGATGACGGAAGCACTGCAGCGAAGATGATGCCTGCACAATTCCTTTTCTCCAATTCCCTACTGGTATTGTACAGCTACCTTGCACCATGCTGCTCAGTGAAAAGTCAATGCTCTTAATTACAAGTGCTTTTGACTGTGGTCATTTTTGCCACAAAACCCACTGGCCAATAATAATTACATTTATGCGAAGAAAGTTTCTTCCGATCAGTTTAACACATTAAATGAGCTCCCATTCATTCATTAAAAAAGAACATTTCTCCTCATTAACAGAGGCCTAATGTGATTTCCAGCAGGGCATGCAAAGGACTCTGAAAAATAAGAACTAATTGGTGTGCAAACAGCTGTATATATGAACCCTGAGCGGATGCATTGCATAACCTCATCTCATCAAGCGAAAAGAATGATGGGAAATGCCCGTGGGCAGCAGAAGGGAAACACAGGGCATGAAACACACGCCAACTCTTTCGCACACACATAGCCAACTGGTATAACTAAGCAAATCTTCGCAGGAACCCACACGCTACCTGGGGGGAAGTATACTGCAGCTCAAAGAAGCCCGTCTGCTTTGCTAAAAATATTATAATGGACCATCCTGAAGACGGTTGGCGGGTGGAGCCCTAGTTATAAAATGAAGATAGGAGATACTACAGATTCCCAACGGAGTAGATCGTTTCTCCGTTGCAAATAATTCGCTGTATATCGGTTAAACTTGCCAATTTCGGCTGGACCCACTGACCATCTAATGTGGATGGAGACTATCCGAGTCTCAATAGCTGATGTTTGGGGATATAAGGATCGGACTGTTTGAATTCAACATGCCTGATCCCTTTGTTCTCTAGGAAATAATCCGACGCCAGAGGGGTCTAGAAGTAGCTTATGCCTCTCTCCCCATTCAGAACATATGCATGCTCATGTGAGCTGACTGTACATGTGTATGGGGGGCATCTGGAGAAGTTGGCCAAGCACATGTGCACGGGCACCTTAAAAGGTCCTTTTACACAAACCAATTTAGCAGGCAATTATCAGCAGGGAACAAAATGTTCCCAATAACTGCTTGATGGTCATTTACATGCAACAATCACCTCTTCCGCATGAGGATGAGAAATCACTTGTCCCCATACAGTTTCATCAATGTTTCTAAAGCCTGATCTGCTGCACGGAAATGATCTTTTTATTCGCCGGTCGAAAGACATGATTATCCGATGACTCGGATGAATCCCTAGCACCTTATACACAGCAATTACCAGGAATGAACTGATAACTGGCCAGAGTGGAGGTCCATGTAAAAGGACCATTTGACCTCATTCACATATCAGTAGTCAGTAAACCAACACCCTGAGTAGAATAAATGGGGAGAGGGGAGAAAGCTGCTGTCAGACATATCTACTGGTGCCTTCTCTCCCCTGAGAACAAAAGGATCGGGCGTGGAAATTCAACATGACCAATTGTTCTTTTCTTCATCTCTGGGGTAGAATTGGGAAGACTCCATCACACATAACATATTGGATGGGAGCTTTTAGAAATAAAGAATCTCACACCCAGTGAATGGTAGAACAGCTCACTGTCTTCATGCAGGTATCACGTGGAAAGTCTGTACCCTGAACATAAAACAGACAATAAAAAGAACAGGCAACAATATTGTGCGCGAGGAAGATAAAAATGTCCCTAAGCATATTAAAGCATGAATCACGAGAGGCCTTGAACCACAAATCTCAATACACAGCCCCAACAGTTACGTCTTTAACATTTCCTGATATTTCTAGATATTTCTCTTCTTATTATTGCCATTCATTATTTAGATTGCACCAGCATATTTAGCATCACCGTACAAAAAAAAAAAAAGACACTAATGTGACCCCCTTGACCCATACAAGCCCATAATCTCATTTCCTTTTCTGAAGCATCCACATATACACAAGGGTCAATTTCCTAGCAAGTCTATTACGTCAGGTTTTTGGAATGAGCATGTATGTGTCTACGTGCGTGTGGAGGGGAAAATGGCGAGAACATACGACCTCCTTTCAGACATCACAGTCTCTAATAAGAAGCCATGACATGTCATAACTGGGCACAGAAGATCTATAATCATAAAAATTCTAGGGTGCTGCGCGTCCAGTAAATCACAGGAAGGGCTAATGCATATGGCCGTAGCTGTTTTTGCGGTCTGAAAATTGGAGATCTGCAAAACACAGATACCGGCCGTGTGTGTTCCGCATTTTGCAGAACGGAATGTCTTGCCATGTATAGAACTGTCCTATACTTCTCAGTCTATTTTTTTTGCGGATGCTGCAGAACGGACATACGGATGCGGACAGCACTGAAGTGAATAGGTCCGCATCTGACCTACAAAAAATGCAGATCGGAAGTGGACGAAAACAACGGTCGTGTGTACGAGACCAAATTACTACTCCAACTTAGAGATGGATGGAAGGAAGATACTTTGACAATAGTTTAAAAAGAATTCTTTGCAATGCTAAGTGCTTTCACACCAGCACTATTGATTTCCAGAGTTCTGCTGGGTCACTGGAGTACAACAATGAAAATAATGGACAGACCCCACTGACTCTAATGGGATCCATCGGGATTAAGTTAGGTGGTCTTGCATATCCAGGACTTTATGGTCTGAAATGTTTGACAGACTTTGCATTGAAAACCCTAACTGAGCCTCAAAATGCAGATGTGAACTTACCCTAAACAGTTTGGGTGGCAATAAACATTCAATAGCTGTTGACCAAACAATTATTCGTCCAACAGCTATCTTTCCAGACTCCTCCACCGAATGTGTGTGTATTCAATGGGGAGAGGGGAAAAGACTGCTGCCAGACACCTTTGGCGGCGGCTTATCTGCCAGGAGAAAAAGATTGGGCAAAAATATTCACTTTGCCCGATCCTGCTCTCCCTTGATGTCATCTTTGTTGCGTACACATTACACTAATGTGTATGGGGCCTTTAGGATTTTTTTACACAGGCCATTTCTGCCTTGAACGAGTAGTGATTAACTATATACAAGTTGGCTCATCTATCTGTCTAACTGCTACTCCGATGCTTCCGCCCTGTGCCGGTCATTGCACTGCTTGCCCATACAGTACAGGATTCAATTTAAAATTCTTATGCTTACCCACAAAGCTCTTCACAGTGCTGCACCCCCTATATCTCCTCCTTCATCTCTGTCTACCACCCCACCCGTGCTCTCCGTTCAGCCAATGACTTAAGACTGACATCCACTGTAATCCGAACTCTCTGACTCTTGTCTCTAAGACTTCTCCTGGGCTGCACCAGTTCTCTGAAATGTCCTATCTCAAGAAATTAGGTTAATTCATAACATCCCCAGTTTTAGGTGCTCCCGAAAAATCTTTTTAGGCTAGCCTATCGCATCCCCTGATCTAAAGTTTATATTAAACAAGCAGAAAACAGATCACAAACAAGCATTCGTATGAACGTTTGTTAGCGATGATCTGGCAGTGTAATACTGCCGCTGATTACCTGATGAACGAGCAAATGGTTCAACAGGTTTAAAAATCCTTGTTTTCCGGCAGTAGATGTAATCATGATCTGCTGCCGGCATTCAGTATGGGGGTGCCATTAGCGATCACTGCTGCCGATACTATGGAGGAGATCGCTGCATGTAATAGCAGCGGTCTCTTCCCCTGACGAGCAAGCAATGGCCGGAAAGGAACGCTTCCCTCCCGACAATAGCCTGTGTGATCTGCCAGTGTAGTATAACCTTAGCTATCCTCCATTCACCATCCTTCACCCTATAGCATCATTCTGATCCATCATCAAATATCCACACCCCATGCACTCAGAAGCACTACAGATATTGGCTAGTGACTGGCTCCTGCAGCTTTACATCTCCTCCCCCGTTGTGTTAAGATGGGTGGACCATTATACAAATCAAGCACTTGTTAGCTTTTGTGTCACTTCTATCTCCTTATAGATTGTAAGCTCCTGCGAGCAAGGTCCTCGTTCCTCTTGTTTTAGTTGATGAATTGTTTGTTGTTATGCTATTTATGACTATGTTGGTGCTATATAAATAAAGATTACTAAGTTGCTCATTTAAAGGGCCCCCTACACGGCCCAATGCAAAGTGAAGGCGGTACAAATAATTATTACTATGATCATACATTCCCACATGGTTTGCATCCGGCCTGCAGCACATCCCGTTTTATACTGGACCTTTTTCCTCTGTTTATTCCCAGTAACGCTGTGGTTCTCGACGTGGTCCGTGCTGGGTGTGGCGGGGTAGAGCACACCTACCATATATCTCTGCTTATACTGGACGATGTACTGCTGACAAACAATGATTTTTGGCACAGGATAAAAGATGCATAAATGATGTGATTACCCAACAGAAAATCGTTTGTTTGTCGGGTGATCAGCAGCAAATAGACATGGGGCAATGATTGGGAACCAGCCAAGGTCGACCCTTGTAAAAGCCTTTTTCAGGCTGGACAATTTTCAAACCAATTGTCGGGAACCTGCACTCATAGGAACGCTCATTCCTAAAAACTGGTCTTGTATAATTGTGCCGCCAAATATCCATCCATTAGGCTGAAATATGAACAATTTTTGCCAGTGCATCTCTATGTGTAATTGGGGCTGTGCTGCCGATAATCAGTAGAAGTGAATGGGGGAAGAACAACAGTGATAGAAATTCTTTCCCCCCTATTCATGTTTCTTGTCGAAGGGTGCTCGTCCAGCCTGAACATCGGGCAGTGTAATAGTGCCCTAGTCTTCGTCTAGACAGATCAGTTTGGTGCAGGACAAACAATCTGGGCAAAATTAAAAGTCAACAGTTTGCCCAAAATAACCAATATTGAAGACGACTAATGTATTTTATGTGTTACTCTATTAGAGGCGAGAGTACCAATCAACAGGGGGCAGACTGTAGAGAAGTACCACCTACTCCATAACTCCCTTCTGCTTTTGGTGATGATCCTGGCTATCTAGTCTCCAGCAGCACAGCACAGAACAGTCATTACACTATCTTATTAATTCTGCGCTACCTGTACAGAAAACCTGTTGCAAAAGAGGTTTTTTGTTACATTATACTCAAAAAGCGGTAATACATTGACATTTCACAACGGCTAAAATAAAACGTTGAATAGATAGGACATCTACATTACCGACCAAAACAGGAGAGCCTTTTCACACCGAATATGTCAATCTGAACACTTACGATTGATTGTGACCCATCAATAAATAGCTCCTGTCCGTATCCAAATCTACGACCACTTATTACCCGTGCAAGAAGAAATAGCTTATTTTTGATCGTTACGACAGAGATTCTGCATAATTACAGCTGCGGGGCCGTTGGGGGATCGATAGTGCTGCGGGCAATAAAACAGCGAGGCGTCTTTGATTTCAAACTTCTGTTCAATCACGATACAACAAAGACTTTCATTTAATTAAGGGCCAGAAAACGTCAATTTATTTTAAACAAAAAAATGATTTGTTTCAGTCGAGATCTTCGCCTTGGAGAAAATGAACATCGGATTTATCAATAAGAATCTCTCCCACTCAAAACTGGATCAAATGTCCCAAAATGAAGAAGAGAAATTACAATTACACAGAGAGATATACTGTATATATAAGCCTCCTACTGGGATATTTCCCTTAAACCATCCGATCACCAGACCAGGCGTCATCTGCTCAACATAATTCCTCAGGTTATCTGCTGACAAGTTCATTTTAGGAAAGATGGGTGACAACCCACAGAGGTGTGATTACAGCTCTTGCAGTGACTCAGTTTACACCCTGCCTGGTTATACGTCCCTCAACTCCAATACTGCTGCCTACCTTGGCCAATCTGCCATTTGTCACCCTAGGAAAGTTGGGTGTCAAAAATACTATTCAGCCATTTGTAGAACAATGTTTTCTCTTCTATTATTTTAGAGAACACGCTCTGAAGTCTCAATACAGACACCTCCATAACTACGTTTTCTAAGGTGACGATAACTGCAGAACAGACACCCAGCCTCCCCCTGATTCACACCATGGTGTCACAAGAAACTAATTCCAAGTGTTTTCGCACGTTCTCCCCCATCCCTGAGACTTCTAACGAATTGAGGCTGGAGCTCTAACTTTACCACAGCCACCAACCAGAATCTGCAGCATTACCACGTCATCCGTTCCGTAATTGAAGACCCAGTTATACAATAGCCATCTAAAAACCCTCTACTTTAACCTTCAAGTCTCTGCTCACCCTGCATGTGGACCACGAGTATTCAGGACACTGCTGCAATGTAGGGAAGAGGACAGCACTGGGCACTGGAAGGTGAGAAGTTTTTTCGTATTATTATTTTAAGGGTCTCCCGGGAGTTCCCCTAAATACAAAAGGAGAACCGCATGAAAGTTATTGACCCAAAGTGAAAAAAGTTGATATGATCAGTTTGGACAAGTTCAGTGTTTTTATGGGGATTGCCCCCACATATACAAGAACTGTCACTCAGCTAGCAGTTAGGATGTTAATCTATCATCAGATACCTTGATATAAACCTGGTATGACTCTCCAGGGGGAGAGATGACTGCAGTAGTGATCGTTCTTCCTCACACAGAGGAGATAATTAATGTATGTGAATGCAGCTTTCACCTCCTATGCCGAGACCTTTTTGCTGAGTTGAGACCCATAAAGAGAACCTGTCACCATGAAATGCAGTGCAATCTAGCAGGCAGTGTTTTAAAGAGCAGGAAGAGCTGAGCAGATTGATATATAGTTTTATGGGACAAGACTCAGTAATACTTAAAACTTTTGCATCTTCTCAATTTAAGACCACCCCTCTGTACAGCTGTCAGTGACTGACACCGATCTCTATATACACACTAAAGGGCTCTTTACACGGGCCAAAAAAACACAGAGCGTTCATAGTAATGCTCGTTAGCTATGATTGGGCAGTGTAAATATACTGCCGATTACCTGATGAACGAGTGAAACGCTCGTTCGTCGGGTAATCTGATCATTTGTGCGCGCGCAAAAATTGTGTAAACATGATCTCCTGCCGGCAAACAACGAGTCAGTATGGGGAAGAGTGATGGCATTAGTGATCGCTTCTCCCCATGTAAATGCACTGGTCTCCTCCGCTAGCGAGCAGCAGATTGTCAGGAAGGATCCTTTACATCGTCCCATGTAAAGAAACCTTTACACAAAAGAATGCTATCAATCACTGATAACACCTCCCCGTGTACAAATGAAGTCAGAAAAAGCAGAGATTTAAATATATAAATTACATGTTTTACTGAATCTTTTCCTTCAAAACTATATATCAAACCGCTCAACTCCTCCTCCAACATGCTGCCTGCAGATTGCAGTGCATTTCATGGTAACAGGTCCTATTTAAAAGAGGTTGCCAAGAACCCCCCCCATACAAGAATCATACTCACCTGATCCGCACTGCTCCAGTTCCTGGCTGCGTTCGGCTATCTTCTGGTCCCAGGCTGGTTTATTTTTGGGCCAGGCTGCATACAGGTCTTGTGTGCTACTGCAGCAATGACTGGCCTCAGTGGTAACGTGTCCCAAGCAGCATGTCACTGCTGGTTCACGTGCTGCTTGGGGACGCGTCACCACTGATGCCAGTCGTTGGCTGCATCAGTGCATGTGACCCCATCAACAGCCAGGCCGGAGGTTAACACCTTTGAGACCCGACTGCTTTTCTTCATACAGATTCATTGCATCTGGGCAGCAAATTGCTGATTACACAGGAAAATCTACTGCCCGCAACAACGATCTTGGTATCTGCATCAACAATGCTTTCACCTGCCGGCCACAGAAAGGAGCGGAACTTGGGTGCATGAGAGCAATGGTGACGCCCTCATTACACCAAACATCTAATTTACATATAAGGAAAAACATATCATAACTAAGGAAACGGAGCCTCGGATCAACAAAAGAAACACCAGGCTTTGATCCTAATCAGGTGAACCACAGCTACATGTATATGCAGATAGTCGGATAGGGAGGTCGCTGGGGACAGCCTCCATTTAATGACAGCCAAACCTGTCAATTTCAGCAGGACCGGCCAACCCTCTAAGGCAGGGGTGCACAACCTGCGGCCCGGGGGCCACATGCGGCCCTCGATACCATTCTGTGCGGCCCCCAAACATCTGGTAAAAGACATGTAGGTCTATGTCTTATGGCTTCTCACATGTATTTTTCATGTATTCTCCTATTAGATGGGAGTCCTAGAACTGTAACTAGACATTTATAGTATATACTGCATGTTCAATATGCCAAAAATACAGTATTTCAGTTGGTAATACCCCTTTAAGTTTTATTTTTGGCCCTTGGAATTGGTTCAGGCTGACAATGTGGCCCCCAACCAGAAAAGGTTGTTCACCCCTACTTTAAGGTATATGGGATTCTAAGGTAGAAGGATAGGGCACTTGGATTTCAACATGCCCAGTCTTATTGTTCATGGGAAGATAAGCCATTGCCAGAAGAGCATGCATGTGTATGGGAGGTTGGGAGAGACATCTATCTGCAGAACAAGCATTCATCGACATGTATGACCAGTGAATGATAAACATGATGTCCCATGGTCTAGGAAGACGCCGCAGCGCTCACCGGAGTGCCTCAGCCTCTTCAAACAACTAATTGGCGGGGGTGCTGGGAGTCAGACCCCCACCGATCAGATACTGATGACCTATCTCGAGGATAAGCCATCAATATCAAAATCTCAGACTATGCCTTTCAAGTCCCGGAAAACACTTTTAAAAGAATGGTTTCCCATCTTTACTAAACAGCCCTTTTTTACATTGTTTTCATGCAGGTCTTCTCGAATATAATGGATTTCTAAACACATCAGTGGTAGGCGTGGATCAAATCATCTGAACATGAAAGCAGCAACGTCTGTGTAGTGAATGCTGCATAAATGAGTCTTTTCCACTCACTGCAGTTAGAAAAAACACTTCACTATTTTATTCCAGTATTATGTTCCTGGAAGGGATCAGCCGATGGCAGCACTGGGAAGACACAAAGCAAAAATTTCCAAATCTATGGAGCACAGAAAAAAACCAGCTGCTGAGAGAGGAACGTGCGGCACAGAAAGAGAAAGATGACTTGCAGATGATGAAAGAGATGATCGCCGCTCATTTATCTCCTAGGCACTGCGGGTGATTACGGCAGCCTGCTCCAGCAATGAAACTCATAGAACATTAATGGTAATTCAAATGATCGGCATTTCTTGCTGTAAGGCCAGAACTAACCCAATATTTCCAAGGAAGATGAAGAAATGATAATACACAGTCAATTGTAATCGGGGGCTGGATCTAATGAACTTACAGCGGAGGCAGAGGAAATTCATCGCAAGATGACAATGTTAAACCGATGATGGCCTGATTCTGCTTTTGGTGATTTAGAGATTTGAGAACTGGCGCGTTACCATGCAGTGCATTCCCAGCAATTCTACACAGTCATTTACATACTGTCTCCCACATCTGCTTGTCATTTCACAGACCTGCAGTGTAAAGTATAGAGGAGGGTGCAGTAGGGGGCCTGAGCCTCTGATGACACAGATGTGTGTTTCAGATTATTGCTAGCCATACTGTAGAGATTTCGGATAGCTGAATGGCCATTTTCTGGTCACATTTGGTGCCTTTCTGTGAGAAAGGTCAATACACTGTGATTTTTTTTCTGTCCTTGCAGCTAAAGCTGTTAGAAAAGGTTTGGAAAGTTGTGCAGGACAAATCACATGCCACCGATCAATGGAAGCCCTTCATGGTCAAAGGACAAGATAGATACTGATCTGCCAATTATTAGCAAATTAAAGGGCTATTCAACAGTATGCCCTATTCACAGAATACGGGATAACTATTAGATCACGGGGGTAATATAACCCATGGAGGCGCCTAAAATTAATAGAGTGGCTGGTCAGGCACGCGCGCACGCTCTATTCATTTCTAAGGGAGCTTCGGAGATAGTCGAGTACAGTGCTTAGCTATCCCAGAATTCCCATTTGAATGGACTGGCCATGCACATGTCTGACGGCTGTTCTGCTCATATTAGGGGGCTCCTTGGGGAATGAAGCACCCATTCTTGTAAATCAGCGGGGGTTCCAGGGGTAGGACCCTTACCAATATAGTTATGTGGATCGAAGATAAAGTTGTATAACCAGAAAACCTCTTTAAGGGTGCTTTCACACTTGCGTTCTTTGGATCCGGCGGGCAGTTCTGTCCCGCTGGATCCGTGACAATGCCTGACAACTGAAAGCATTTGTAGACGGATCCAACTTGCGGATCCGTCTACAAATGCATTGCAAGTGCGGATCCGTCTCTCCGTTTGCCATGCGGATAGACGGATCCGTCTTGCATTTTTGTACAGTTTTAAAGGTCTGCGCATGCGCAGACCGGAAGGACGGATCCGTCCTTCAGTCTTCTTTTAATTCCGGATCTGGCCTCAATGTAAGTCAATGGGACTTAAGGCCGGATCCGGCGTTCAGGCATGTGTTCCGGCTTTTCAGGACGGAGACAAAACCGCAGCATGCTGCGGTTTTGTCAACGTCCTAAAAACGTTCACATACTGAACGGAAGACATCCTGATGCATCCTGAACGGATTTCTCTCCATTCAGAATGCATGGGGATAATCCTGATCAGTTCCTTTCCGGATTAGAGACCCGACAACGGATCTCTACGCCGGAAAGGAAAAACGCTAGTGTGAAAGTACCCTTACTTATGACACTATCAGAACCAGCCAGCAATAAAGATAAAAGGATATAAAGACTATATCCTGTCCAAAAATTCAAAAAACTCCCACACTATCTTTAGAAAAGGGCACAGAGCAACCTTGTATAATGGGTCTATAGCCACAGCCTGAATGGACAAGAAAGATGGCGGCTACAGGAGTAGAACACCTAGACGGATTCATGTCATAAACCCATCTGGTAATCCATAAGACATACACAAATCGCTCAAAAGTAAAAACATCTCGTCCGGTCCTGTCTTCTAACGCCTGCGCAGTGATTTTCTGTCTAAGCACATGTGCAGTGGATCTGCTACTGCTTCCCAAGATGAGATGTCTGGCAATGTCAATTCAGGGAAAGGTGAGTGGCAATAGTTGTGGGGCGTGGACAAACTGAGGCTCTGGGGACTCTGGGCGGCCCCTCTGTGCTCCGAGAAAGTAATTTGCATATTCATAAGAAAATACTTTTCTTGTGAATGATGCAACGTAGAGGCATGCATAAGGTACCGTTTTACTCTGTATGATCAGCCCTACCAGGCAGCATGCGCTTTAAGCTGGCCATACATATAGGATCCATATATATGCTGGCCACAGCTTATCTTCCCACGAACAAAAGGATGGAGCGGTTGCAATCCAACATGCCCAATCCTCATCAGCCATAGGGGGGAGAAGAGATGACAGATAAATCTAATGTGTATGCCCAGTTTTACTCTCTTCTTCCCACTGGAAACACAATCTGAGGCAGGAAAGCATGTGTATAGGTGGAACAAGAGGAACAGCTCCTCCTGATCGCCCAGCCTTTTTGTAAAGTGTATGACCAAGATGTCTTGGTGCAGGTCAAGTTTAGGGGATACCTCGCACCGTCACATGCTCCCCAACGTTCCTCCTGTTGCCTTTTCTCTTCTATTTCACCAACTTAAGTGCACAGTTCTACACTATCTAGTACGGCGCACAGACACAAGACTTTGCCTGCACCCAATCAGAAGTCCTGCTTATACATCCTTGAATCAATCATGTAAAAAAAAATTCCCATAGATGTGGCATGATAGATGTTTTTTATTTCCTGTGATCAGTGAACTGGATGCAAACTGATCTTCTAAGACGCAGCCAAAGCTGAAAGCAGAAAGTGAATGTGACAAACTGCCGAGCGGTCAGTCGATTAGTAAATTATAGAGCAGCTAATGTCTTTGTTAGCAGAATAAACTCAATAAAGAAAGAGCACCTACCCCCATAATGTCCCTAGTGACCGTCTACAGCAGAGCGCTGGTCCCAGAAGGAATATCGGATATGGCCACTGGAAACAGAAGTGGCGATATATTTCTATAGAGGCTTATGGAGCACATGCACAGTCACTGTACACACGCCACTGCACCACCACCAAGCACATGTCACCAGTACAATGCAATGTCACTTCCACCCTCTACTATGATGGAGCGCTGCAGTACAGCAGTGCCCAGTTCAGGTTTTTTCCTGAGGAAGGAGGCAGCGCGCCTTCGAAACGCATTACACCTGATTTTATATATTTTATTGTTTTAATAAATTATTTTCTATATCGGTATCCTGCTGTTTTCTGCCTCTGCTGTGGTGCAGGTCAGGTTTAGGGGATACCTCGCACCGTCACATGCTGCCCCACGTTCCTCCTGTTGCCTTTTCTGCACAGTTCTACACTATCTAGTACGGCGCACTAGATCTGGATCTGAAATAATCGAAGAGTCAACCTTTAAATCCTACCACGTGCGAGATGTCATTGTTACCATGGATGAGTGGAAGGAGTAGCCAAATAATGATGCATTCGGGATCTGTCACACATGACTTGCCAACGGGGGATCTTCCAGTTGGGTAATCTCCAGACTAGTCCATCTTCTTGCTCATACCTGACCTGCCAACCTCTTGTGTAGTAACATCTCCTCAAGAATACCAGACCCATTAAGGAAAGCCCCGGCTGTTCACATAAAATTCCACACAAGCAACTACAACAAACGTCTAGTAACATCCGCCGAGAGGTTGCAGCATATACAGCCTTCAGGTTACGTGCACAATACCATGCAATTAGCAGCCATATAGCATGCTGGAACACCGCTACCTGTAAACTTTATGTGCCAGCTGCTGCATACGACGATAATGTGATGTATAATACCCTACTAAAGACACATGGGCTCATAAGGATGCGTTTCAAGATCCTCAAGCACCGGATGCACCGCACTACAGATACTACAGTCCATTTCTGATGACATTTCATGAGGTGTTCCACTGATTATTTTTTCCAATTAATACTAAATCCCGCTATCCAATGCTAAAACCTTATGCTTAGGAACTTCGACCCAAAAAAAAGCACAGAAAGCCCATAATGTCAATGTATCCATCATGCCACGCTGATATCAAAAGTGCAAAAGTTGGTGTTGTGGGGGAGGGAGTAAGCGTTTATACGCTACATGAAAAAGGACATCTTCTCCCAGTGGTCTGCACAACTCCAAAGAAAATATTCCAGTTATGCGGCAAAATTACAGGAAGGAAAGCGTACCTGCTACACTGTATAGTCCAGACATTTGTAGTGCACAGCTCTAATACCAGGAAGACGCTTGCCTTGCACATATCAAGCAGCATGAATCTATTAGAGCACAAACCTGCTCTCAGTGAGCCCATGCCAGCCCCTCAACCATCACAAATGCCCACCAATGACCTACCGTACAAGGCCTGTGAGTACAGGAGTTCTGTAAGCAGCAACGTGGCTCTGAAGAACGTGCACAGATAAATCCAACAAGTAAGGAAGACATTGAAGTCATGCAAAGCTTTGTATCCTTTCTCTGGCTAAGCATGCTGGTTTACAGGCAGGGCAAGGAAATGCAGGAATCTCTTCCTTGTCACCCCCCCTCCTCCTCCTCCTCTACCTCCCCCTCCCCCTCCAGCATCCTCCTCCCCTCCATCTTTTGTTCACTGTCTCCTCGGTGAGCGCATACAATGTGCCTGACCCTCTGCCTACTGTACCTGCTGGAAGACCCCCAAGTGATCCCTGACCGCTTGGCACAGACATTTTGCCTACAGAGCAGGGGAATCCTACACACCTAGGTCGTGTATTCATTCCAGCTGGTGGGGTCTTTGCTACTTTTTACTTCATTGTTTGTTGCACAGTGACAATGTTGTTTCCTTTCATTTATGTGACGTTTGTAATTTTTGTGTATAGCACTGCGGACTATTATGTAGGTGTATAAATGTGACCCACATAAAAAAGGACAATATTATACAAGGGAATGGGATTCAGGAAAATTGATTATCCGCCCATTTCTGTGGGTTTATGAAACGTAAGGGGCAATGTAACCTGTCTTTATACAGAGGATTATAGACAATGTGCCACAGTGTCGTCGCGCGCTACCGGTTTGGAAAATGTAATCTCAACATGTAGTAAACAGTGGAAACAGTTACAACATGTTCCCATTCTCTGGTTGGACTACAATAAGTTGTCACCTAAACACTAGTAACACTGAACCTTGCCATACAAAATTCAATAGTGACAGCTATCACTCCCGACGTCCCCATGCACTCTCAATTTGGCCAAGTGTATATCCGTTATCATTTGGGAGAGGGGACAAAGCCGCTACCAGTCCCTTCTGTTGGCAGCTTATCCTCTGGGAGAACAAAAGGATCGGGCGAAAATATTCAGTCTGCCTGATCCTTCACTCCCTCAGCATTATCTGTTGGGGAGACATGGAAGCTCCATACAAATAAGACAAACCTACTGCTCTCGGCGGGTTCGGCCGACGATACACTAAGGGCTCAT
This sequence comes from Bufotes viridis, assembly GCA_033119425.1. Classification (NCBI taxonomy): domain Eukaryota; kingdom Metazoa; phylum Chordata; class Amphibia; order Anura; family Bufonidae; genus Bufotes; species Bufotes viridis. The sequence goes on along the minus strand of CM065594.1, from coordinate 200,925,721 downwards.
TCAGATGGCCGTATGCAATTTTGCTGAACGGGTGCGGACCCATTCATTTTAATGGGGCCCCCAGCCCCGCAAACAAGGACAGGTCCTATTCTTGTCCGTGGTATCAGTGTTTTGAGAATCCGCAAAACACCACGGTCGTGTGAATGAGCCCTAATGTGTATGGGGGCCTTTAGGCTGGCCATACACATTATTAGATAGCTGTTGATTGAATGCTTGTTTGGTCAGCAGCTACCCCTCCCGACCCCCCACCCATATATATGCATTTACCAGGGAGAGGAGTGTAAGTCACTCCCAGAGACCTCTGATGGCGGCTTATCTCCCTTGAAAACAAAAGGATCGGGCATGTTGAAATTCAACCGCCTGAACCTTTTCTCCCCTGATGCCTGGCATCATGGACGAGTTGGAAGGCCCCACCAAACACATTAGACGGTCGGCCGATATCACCAAACTTGGCAGGTTTGGCTGACATTAAAGGAGTTATTCGGGACTTTTTTAATCATCACCCCTCCCCCAAGTTGATGTGGATTATAACGCGTGAGATCTTCCCTACCCAGTCAGCACGGAGCTCCCCAGTCTAAAAAGGTTGCAGGCACTTCCGGGATCATGTGCCATACATTTGGTCATGATCCTAGCCCGGCTACAACCTGCAGGGTACGCGGGTTACTCATGCGCGGTCAGGCAGTTATAATCCACATCAAAATAAAAAAAGCCTGCAAAATCCTTTAACTTAATATGTATGGCCTGCTCTATCTCTAAATCTGGGTATTATGATAATAATGATAACGACATCACAGGACCCCAATTCCTCCATTTTGCGTGTGTCCCAGAGAAGGAAAGCCTCTACTATCACATGAAAATGTATTACATATCTAAAACTGGACTACCTATTTAATATAATGACAGCACTGAAGTGGAGCTGCTTGGAAGATGGGCAGGCAACATCAAGAATTTACTTGATCTCAATGGGTGGCTCTTTCGGGGAGATTTCAGAGGGGTCAGATTGGATTTTCATTTGCCCTGGAGGCTGAGACCACCCTAATCACTGCTCTCTGTTTCTGTAGTTCTGGCCTTTCAGTCTTAAGATACAATTAGTAACTTCTTATCATTTATTCTTATTGAATGGTACATGCCGGGAAAAGGCCCCTACTGTGCGGCAGGGTGTCTCTCCTCATTGTGTAAGCCATTCATTGTTTATTTAACGTAATCAGCGTCTTTCAGCTCCGAGGAGATTGCAAGAAACTCAACTAGTTAGATTACATAGCACAACCTGCCTCCTAAAGGCACCCACATCACAGCAATGATAATGGCTAATAGCAAAAATTGCTGCGCTTGTGAAAAGGTAAAATAAGGTGAAGCGTTTATGAGGGAGTAACGGAATAGAGGGCGCCCCCAAACAACCCGACCAGAGACAAGTGTGCCCCCAATGCAAACAGAATTGTCATTACTGGGATACTGCTGGTTAAAGAGGCAATTACTGTACAATGTCTAGGAAAATAAACTCCTACCATTGCATCTGCACTTGTAGAATTGATTTTACATTCACAGCATACCCTTAGCGCTCATGCACACGACCGTATGAATTTTACAGTCCTCAAAAACGGATCCGCAAAAAATACGGATGACATCCGTGTGCATTCCATATTTTGCGGAACGGAACAGCTTGCCCTTAATAGAACAGTCCCATCCTTGTCCGTAATGCGGACAATAATAGGACATGTTCTATTTTTTTGCTAAACAGACAATCGGACATACGGAAGCGGAATGCACAATGGAGTAACTTAGTTTTTTTTGCGGACCCATTGAAGTGACACGGAAGGAAAATACTTTCGTGTGCATGAGCCCTTAAGGGGGTTGTCTAATCCTTTTAGTGCTCATTCACGTGACTGAGCCGTGTTTTGTGGTCTGCAAATTGCGGATCCACAAAACACGGATGCCACCCGTGTGCGTTCCGCAATTTGTGGAATGGAAGGGGCCACCCATAATAGAAATGTCTATTCTTGTCTGCAGAACGGACAAGAATAGGTGATGTTCCATCTTTTTGACGGGGACACGGAACGAAGCAACGGATGCGGACAGCACACGGAGTGCTGTCCGCATTTTTTGTGGCCCCACTGAAGTGAATGGGGCCACATCTGAGCCACAAAAAATGTGGCTCTGAGGTGGACCAAAAAAACAGTCGTCTGAATGAGCCCCTAATCTGTGCATGTCAAACACCCCTAAAATCAGCTGTTCTGCAGTAGCTCCAGCGCCAGAAGTACACCGCATCTGTACAGTTTTTTTTTTTTTTTATAATTTAAGTTCTTTTAATTATAATTTTAAATCCTTTTGATGACAAACAACGTTAAATCTGTAAAAATCTCTTTAAAACCTAAATTGTATTGTCCGTTTTCCGTGGGCCAAGGATCAGGGCTGTTGTTGGAAATGAGGGTTAGGCTACATGCACACGACAGTAAAAAAAAAAAGTCTGTTAAAAACTGACATTTTTAACTGACGTTTTTTTCACTGATGCCTGTCTGAGAAACGGACGTTAAAAATGGACCCATTCAATTGTATGGGGGAAGTCTGTCAGTGAAAAACGGACAAGATAGAGCATGTTCTATTTTTTTACGTCCGTTTTTGACTGACAGTCAAAAAAACTGTCATGTGAATAACCCCATAGACTACCATTGGTTTTAAAATGTCCATTTCATGGCCGTTAAAAAAATGTACATCACGTGTCCGTTTTTCACTGTCGTGTGCATGTAGCCTTACTGATAACGGTCCTGTGTAGACAGGTATCTGCTGCTTACAAACAATGACTCTGTAGGTGAATGAACAATCGCAGTAGAGGATAATTGCTGCAAGTAAATGTAGTTCTACTTTGGATCAATGATCAGACAGTTGTCGGGAAAAAAAGGTTTGTTCCAGATAACTGCATGTGTATCCAAACATGTAAAAGGGCCCTAATGAAAAAAAAAAAAACAGTAAGGCACCATCGCCGGGAACCCATCATTCAATAGGGGGTGGCAGATAAGCAGCATTCACATCAGATCCCTGTCAGACACCAATGACCATACCTAAAGGTCCTTCTACATGGACCGATAATCAGGTTGTTTATCGGGGATAAGCGTTGGTATAAATGCTCGTTCCCGATAATCGGCCTGTGTAAAAGGTGCTGGCTCGTTCATCGGGTGATCATGTCATTCTGCTGGCATCAAAATTCATTGTTCCTGCGAAGCAGATTGTGCTGTCTAAACAGGACCAATGATTTTCTATGGGGACAAACAATCACTTCAGAGTATGGGGAGGAGCGATCGCTAATGCCATCGCTCTTCCCCATAAGGACTCGTTGTCTGCCGGCAGGATCGTGTTTATACTTCATGATCTGCTATCGGTAAACATTTTTGCGCATGCATAAATGATCAGATTACCCAATGAATGAGCGTTTCGCTTATTCATGGGGTCATCGGCGGTGCATTTGCACCGACCGATCATTGCGATTCGCTAACAACAGGCATTACTATGAATGTGCAATTCTTAGCCAGTGCAAAGTACAGCCCTCATCTCGCTGACCATCAGGCAATTATCGGGAATATTTATTTGGCTGATATATCGTTCTGTGTAAAAGTTCCTTACAGGAGTATTCCGGATGGATCCCTGTGAGCCGACCTGAAATGAACGGAGCGGGTAGTCGGGAATGACCACAGCCGCTCCATTCCTTTCCATGGGAGTTGTGGAAATAGAGTGCAGCACTCAGTTATTTCCGCTGGGCCCCCCACCGATCTAATAGTGGATAGGGGATGATAGAAGCGAAACACCCCTTTAAGGGTCCATTCACACGTCAGCATTTTTACCTTTCCAGATAAACGTTCAGTTTTTTTGCGGATCCGTTTTTCTGTACAACCTTCCGTTTTTGTACTAAAGTGCATCCGAATCCGTTCCGTGTTTCCGTTTTTTAGTTTAAAAAAAAAAAAAAAAAGAGGAGGAGAAATACATGTTGCTAGGGTAAACGGATCCGCAAAATCGGATGACATTCGGATGCTAAACTGCATGTCTTCTGTTTATTTTGCGGATCCGTTGACTACAATGGGAAAACGGAACGGAAAGTTGGACAGAAAGTGGGACAAGGTGTTTCTTTTTTCAGGATCTGCATGCAAGGATCCCGAGGAACGGAACGGAGTCATGGATGCGGACAGCACCATGAGTGCTATCCGCATTTTTGCGGAGGCCATAGCAATGAATGGATCCGATTGAACATTCCTATTTTTTTCGGAACGGAATCGGATTGCAAAATTGGACGTGTGAATGGACCCTTAGGTGTATGGCTGAATTAAAATAAAGAGGGCCTGTATATATTTCTCACATCTGCTTTGCATAACTACCAGGAATGCACTAGTCTGTGAAGGGCGTAATGCCAAGAATATCATACTAGAAAACTGTTCACAATGCAATTTTTCGAGCACCCAATAGGCACTTCACCTCAATCGTAATGAGCGCAATCAAAATGTACATTATAACTCATCATAAGCAGGTATATCACACACAAGGGGATCTGTCTGGTCAGTCCAGTTCTCATCTGTATACACCGCCCACTACAGCAGCGTGCATGGCGGAGCAAGAATAGTAAGTATGGAAAGACAGAGCGTGTTCCCCCTGTCCGAAGCCTGGGAACAGAGCATTTCCTTTCTTACTGGAGTAAGTAAACAATGTTTTAATACCCCTGAGAAATGAATGGAGTGTGCGGAAAGACAAACTCAATTTTTTTCCCCTCTTTTAACCACAACATTGCCGCCTGCATTGTTTGAACTTAGTAGAATGGACTAGAAATAATCATATCCCCAGAGCCAGGGCTGATGGATCTAAAGTGATACCAGAACCCGAAGTTTTCTCTATGTACTGTACATTAAGATTCCTTAAACAAATATAATGTACATTTCTGCAAATGACTGAGGTGTAGAGGTGCTTTTATCTTTTACCAATGTCACTAATATGTAGATTCACCAGGCACACATGTTTGCTCCTACTTCTCCAGCACAGCAGTGGAAGAGCAATTCTGGCATATTCTCATGTATCTGTGTGATCAACTCTACGCAGGAATATTGGAGCGGGACCTCTCCCAGGGGTATCCTTTACTTCTACTTGAAAGGAGGGAGAAATTACTGAGGTCTTTGTGGAGGAGAGCATCAGTAAAGCTCAGAAGCTACATGGGAAATGTAGTCAAAACCGCATCACAAGTACCAGCATTACTCCTGACCACAACAACATACTTCTTCTAAAACTGCATAAACAGACAACCTGTATATGTTTATTAGGTTTGTTTCTAAGTCAGCTGTCTAAAATTAATACAAATAAATCACAGGGGCCTGATGGGATACACCCAAAGCTATTAAAAGAGCTTAGAGGTGTACTAGCAAAACCATTAACAGATGATTTATTTAGCCAATCACTGGTAACAGGTGTCGTCCCAGAAGATTGGAAATTAGCAAACGTTGTGCCAATTCACAAGAAAGGTAGTAGAGAGGAATCGGGCAACTATAGGCCAGTAAGCCTGACATCAATAGTGGGGAAATTAATGGAAACCATACTCAAGGAGAGGATTGTGCATCTAAAAACCCATGGGTTGATTGATAAAAAACAGCATGGATTTACTTCAGGGAGATCATGTCAAACTAATCTTATTGACTTTTTTGATTGGGTGACTAAAATAATAGATGGCGGAGGTGCAGTAGACATCGCTTATCTGGACTTTAGTAAGGCTTTTAATACTGTCCCACATAGAAGGCTTATCAATAAACTGCAGTCTTTGAGCTTGAGCTCACATATTGTTGAATGGATTAGGCAGTGGCTGAAGGACAGAAAACAGAGGGTTGTAGTCAATGGAGTATATTCAGACCATGGTATTGTTACCAGTGGGGTTCCTCAGGGATCTGTTCTGGGATCCATATTGTTTAATATCTTTATCGGCGAAATTGCAGAAGGCCTCAATGGTAAGGTGTGTCTTTTTGCTGATGACACAAAGATTTGTAACAGGGTTGATGTTCCTGGAGGGATACACCAAATGGAAAAGGATTTAGGAAAACTAGAGGAATGGTCAAAAATCTGGCAACTAAAATTTAATGTCGATAAGTGCAAGATAATGCACCTGGGGCGTAAAAACCCAAGAGCACAATATAAAATCAGTGATACAGTACTAACCTCAGTATCTGAGGAAAGGGATTTAGGGGTCATTATATCAGACGACCTAAAGGTGGGCAGACAATGTCATAGAGCAGCAGGTAATGCCAGCAGAATGCTTGGGTGTATAGGGAGAGGCATTAACAGTAGGGAGGTGCTCGTGCCGCTCTACAGAGCACTAGTGAGACCTCATCTGGAGTCAGGGGCGTAATGATCGCGGTCGCAGAGTGTGCGACCGCGACCGGGCCCGGCGGGGGAGGGGGCCCGCTGCGGCAGGCGGGCCCTGCGGCAGAGCGGAGTTAACTTAATCCAGGTGCAGGCCATGCTGTAAGCATTCATTTTCCATAGAGTCTATAAGCGGGTCGGGCGGGCGAGAGAGGGAGGCGATTCAGAGCTTTGCAACATGTACGCTGGCCAGCTCCTCCCCTACACTACTACAAACTATGCTCCCGGCCCGAGTCCCCTCCCCTCCCCTCCCCTGTCCCCTTGTCACTCACTTCAGTGGAGTCACTCCCAGTCCCCACCCCTTCTTCAGCGGCACTGCGGCAGCACAGACAAATGTGCAGCTGGACTGGACTGGTCTGGAGTCTATGCTGTCTGCGGCACGACACTAGTCAGCACAGCAGCTGCAGCCTGCTTGATTCACCTGCTGTGAGTGCTGCAGTGCTGATCTGTGTGTCGCGGACCACGGTTCAGCCAGCTGCCGGCGAGCTGTTTCTCCACTCCCCTCCCTCCAAGCTACAGTGGCATGACGGGCCCTCCTCGTCTACAAAGACACACACACCCCCTAGAAGCCCACATGACCAGGACAGCTAAGGATGCAGGGCCCGGCCCTCTCATACACTGACTGCCTGGTCTCTCCCGACGCAGGCGCAGCAAGAGCCCGCCACCAGCCAATTTAAAAGAGGCCCTGGGGTCACGTCAGATTCAGTCAGGCTGAGGATTAGGGCGCACGTGGTCACCGTCACCGGACCGAATCCATACTACTGCTCCATCTGCCTGGCCAGGACTACTAGTAGGTAGCATTAGTAATGTCATTTTTATATTATGAATTTTGGGACACGCACAATCCACATACTTGTGGAATAGGGTAGATTCTTGTGGAATAATGGATCTGATTCTGTGCCAAATGGATGGATGGATGATCACTTAGTAGGCGGTAATAATGTCTGAAATCAGGGTACGGGTGGGGTGGATAGATCATCAGTGTGGACGGTAATAAATTATTGCTGTCCACTGATGCCCCACCCACACCCTGATTTCAGACATTGTTATTGTCCAGTCCACTGATGATCCATCCATCCGCCCCACCCCGGCCCTGATTTCAGACATTATTACAGTCCACTGATGATCCATCAATCCATCCATCCATCCGCCCCACCCGCACCCTGAATTCAGACATTATTATTGCCATTGTCTGCAATCAGGGCAGGGGTGGGCGGATGGATGGATGGATCATCAGTGGACGGTAATAAAGTATTGCTGTCCACTGATGATCCATCCGCCCCACCCGGACCCTGATTTCAGACATTACCGTCCACTGATGATCCATCCATCCGCCCACTCCCTGACATTATTATTGCCAATGCTATTGTCTGAAATCAGGGTGGGGCGGATGGATGGATGATCAGTGGGCGGTAATAAATTATTGCTGCCCACTGATGATCCATACGACCCTAATTTCAGACAATATTACCTCCTTCTATTCAATAATCGACTACAACACTTTCACAACGTGGGTGGGCGGCTGCTTGGGGTGGGTGGGCGTCTGTTTGGGGTGGGGGGGCCCCAATTCAAAGTTTGCCCTGGGGCCCATAGAACTCTTGTTACGCCACTGTCTGGAGTATTGTGTGCAGTACTGGAGACCATATCTGCAGAAGGATATTGAAACTTTGGAGAGAGTTCAGAGAAGAGCTACTAAACTAGTACATGGATTGCAGGACAAAACTTACCAGGAAAGGTTAAAGGACCTTAACATGTATAGCTTGGAAGTAAGAAGAGACAGAGGGGATATGATAGAAACTTTTAAATACATAAAGGGAAGCATCACGGTAAAAGAGGAGAGAATATTTAAAGGGGTTGTCCAAGTTATATTTATTGATGACCTATCCTCAGGATAGGTCATCAATATCAGATCGGCGGGGGTCCGACACCCGGCACCCCTGCCGATCAGCTGTTTGAAGAGAAGGCGAGTGCCGTGCCAGCGCTGCCTCCTCTTCATTGTTTACCTACTCGCCGTTGCATCTGCAGCGGTGAGCAGGTGTAATTACACCCAAGCCGTTCCATTCATTTCAATGGGACGGCTCGTTTCTATACAAGTGTATACTACAGAGCCGTCCCATTGAAATGAATGGAACGGCTTGGGTGTAATTACACCTGCTCACCGCTGCAGATGCAACAGCCAGCATGTAAACAATGACGAGGAGGCAGCGCTGGCACAGCGCTCGCCTTCTCTTCAAACAGCTGATCGGCGGGGGTGCCGGGTGTCGGACCCCCGCCGATCTGATATTGATGACCTATCCTGAGGATAGGTCATCAATAAATATAACTTGGACAACCCCTTTAAAAGAAGAAAAACTGCTACAAGAGGACATAGTTTTAAATTAGAGGGGCAAAGGTTTAAAAGTAATATCAGGAAGTATTACTTTACTGAGAGAGTAGTAGACGCATAGAATAGCCTTCCTGCAGAAGTGGTAGCTGCAAATACAGTGAAGGAGTTTAAGCATGCATGGGATAGGCATAAGGCCATCCTTCATATAAGATAGGGCCTGGGGCTATTCATAGTATTCAGTATTTTGGGCAGACTAGATGGGCCAAATGGTTCTTATCTGCTGACACATTCTATGGTTCTATGTCAGCGTCCAATGTTAAAGGGGTTATCCAAGTGTTTGTCTAATGACCTGTCCTCTGGATAGGTGTTCAGTAGGACCCCCGTTGATCAGCTAGCGCTCCTGTGAGCGTCGCTGCCTTCTCGCTGCTTACCCTAGGCCTGTGACATCATGACTAGTGTTGAGTGAAGCGAGCTTCGGATGCTTCATCCAAAGTCGCTTTGTTCAAAAATTCAGAATAATACTGTCCAGAAATTCGTCTCTGTACAGTACTAGAATGTATGGGCTCCGATGAGCCGAAGTAAGTTATTCACAAAGTTGCGCGTGACTTCGTTGATTAACTTCTGTAGTTGATTTGTAAAGTGGAAAACCTCTTCAAAACTTGAAAACAAACTCAGCTTTGGTTCCAACTAATACCTCAGGACAGAAGCCGAGTTCGTTTTCAAGTATTCAAGTGGTTTTTCACTTAAAAAATCAATTACCTAAGTTATTCAACGAAGTAACGCGCAACTTTGTGAATAGCTTACTTCCGCTCATTGGAGCCCATACACTGTAATACTGGATGGAGACGGATCTCCGTACAGTATTATTCCAAAGTTTTGAACGAAGCTACTTCGGATGGCGACATGACCTAGGCGCAGATCATCCCGACCTTTAAACTCTGCGTGCCTGAGAAGTGATGGGCTATTCCACATTATGGATTTCCACACAGAAACAGAAAAGGATAAGGGACATGTGCTACAGAGTGACCTGAAATCCATAGCAAAATCCATTGTAAAATTTGCAGATGTGGATTTTGTTGCGTATTTGACCCATTAGATACCTTAAAGGCGAATCAGAAAAAAAAACAGCAGAGAAAGGGCATGCTACTGATCTGAAAATCTGCCGCATGCACTCGAGTCCTAGTATTTTTGTCACTGCGTGTTGTTTTCTTAACTGTCATTCCTATGAATTATATTGTGCTTTACAGAGGATCTGTCCCCAGATTTTACAATGCATACATTATTAATTAGAACAGCTAGACCTGACGAGGCCGGTATACTTACTTTAAAAATCCATGTTGGAATATCTGAATAATCCTTTTGAAAAGTTTTCCGACTGGAGACATTAACATAAGTGGCACGCTGGCGATCCACCCCCGCCGCGGTCTTGCTGTCCCGGGCAGGCGCGAAAGTCGCTCTGCTCTCCCTGTGTGAACTGGGATTAGAGCTCTGTAAACTTTCCTTCAGTTAATGCTTTCCCCCTGCCCATCTCCAGGTGCTGGATAAGTTGATGATCGGCCTCCCTATGTAACTGGGCTGTAGTTCCACCTCCTAGCATGAGCTTTAATTTCTTGCTAGTAACCAGTGAAGGTGATCTTGTCTGGATATCCGTGTACCGAACCTTGCCTGTCTTCCGATTCCGCTCCTTGCTGCCTGCCCCAACCTTGGAACTGCTATTTGGAATATGCAAGTACTCATCCTGCCCTGACTATTGGATTGTATTCAGACTACGCTTTTGCCTGTGTCCTTGGTGCTTTGCACTAGTGTCTCTGACCCCTGTGGGTCAGCAGCCAGCTACACCAGGAGGTAGCAGCTTGGTTGGTTGGTCTCCTGCTGCGAAGTCCGGATCCTTGTATAGGGGTTAAAGGATAAATACCAGGAAACCGCCAGGACAACGCCCTTAGGTTTAGCCCAAAGCCAAAGTGGTTAGTTGGCACAGTGGGTGCACACTCACTGTCTGTAACGATGAGCAGTTTATGCATCCTGCTGGTGAGTGAGGTAGCTTGGGAGGCCGGGGCATTCACAAGCTAAACTCAATCTCTGCCCATCTAAACCCTGATCGATAAGTTCCTCTCAGTGTTCCTCCTCCCCTGCTGCTGACATCTCACACTGGCCAGTGCAAACCTGGGTCTGCAGTAAAATAAACCAGCAGATTGAGTAAAATGCTGTAATTCCACACTAAAAACTACAATTAAAATAGACTGCACTAGGAGTCATCATCCTCTTCAGTGCATGTATACGGTAAGTAGTAGAAGTTAAGTGGCTTCTTAGGTCAATGTAAAAGTCTTTAAAGAGGACCTTTCATCAGGCTAAAAAATGTGTACTAAGTATGTTGACATGTAGAGCGGCGCCCAGGGATTTCCCTGCACTTACTATTATCCCTGGGCGCCACTCCGTTCGCCCGGTATAGGCTCCGGTATCTTCTGGGACTTGGTTATACTAGGCGGGGCCTAGTACACTTGGTTATAGTAGGCGTATCCCAGACTGTAGCGCTGGCCAATCGCAGCGCACAGCTCATATCCTGGGAGTTTTTTTTTCTCCCAGGCTGTGAGCTGAGCGCTGCGATTGGCCAGAACTACAGCCTGGGATACGCCTACTATAACCAAGTGATACTAGGCTCCTCCTAGTATAACCAAGTCCCAGAAGATACCGGAGCCTATACCGGGCGAACGGAGCGGCGCCCAGGGATAATAGTAAGTGCAGGGAGATCCCTGGGCGCCGCTCTACATGTCAGCATACTTAGTACACATTTTTTAGCCTGATGAAAGGTCCTCTTTAAAAACCATCTACTGCCCACATACACCTTTATACAGGCTCAAATATCCAGAATTTGGGAAGCTCCGTCTTAAGTAAAATTGATTTCCAGAAGTCCTTAATTGTAGACCTTTGACCTAAAAGATTAAGAGATTAAATAAAGGTATATAAAAAAAAAAGCATATTTATGCAATAAAGAAAACCCCTTTGCTGCCAGAGACTCTAGTTACATCCAAGTTTATTAATATAATGCGTGTTTGCCAGTTTTTAGCCTAATCAGTTCCAAAGTCAATGGAGAAGCAATACTTCCCCCATTTTTATAGGGCCCCACGGACAACCCATTTATTGAGAGAATGCAGGAAAGTGTTCAAAAAGGAAACTGCTGAGCATTCATAGTTTCAGCAGGCTCCCTGTCCAAGCCACAAAACCTGGATTCGTTTCCAATAACCAGATCTACAGCTCATTTGGACTGCAGTCTGATATGAAAAACAGAAGGTGTCAGACGGAAAACCTGTCCAGTCGAGGAGCAAATAGCAGCTACTGTTATTTTAAGTGTTCTCCAAGTGACCATCCGGTTTGTGAAATATCTTGCCTCCAACTATGTTAGACCAAACAAAGTAGAGACCCCTTTACATGAAAGATTTTCAGCGCTAGTACTAATTTGATGAGTACCCTGCTTCTGATGACATATCAATCTATTATACTACATATAGCATATGTATCATGTACATATCATACTGGTTTTGCTCAACTGGTTTGGTCAGCACTTAAAATTGATCAGGAGAAAGTTAGGAAAAGCCAAATGTGAAAACCATTCCCAATAATCTCTGCTAAGATATAATCACTTGAACGGTGCTGGAATAAGGGGTGAGAATATATATATATTTTTTAATGTTAATACATTGTAGGGGTTATCCGAGATTGTTACTTATCTCGGACAACCGCTTTAACTATCCGGTTTGGGATCGCTTTCAGCAGGATCAGGTAAACTAGCTCTCTTTTCAAAAAAAAAGAAAAAAAGGAAATGAAAACTGTCCCACCAGTTGGAAACTAGTTATCTTATATGTCAACGCTCAACCTTTTAAACAGACCTTGCAACGTAACTTAGGATTAAAGCCAAGCTAGTGCCTCATCTGCAGACAGCTGTTTCGGGGTGATTGCCTCTCATGAGTGCAGAGAAGAGAGCACTGGCTTAACTGGATGAGAGGCCTTTGTCAGGGATCAAAGGGGGTACTATTTCTCCTTGTGGGGAGCACCCAATAGATGTAAAGAGCATCAGGTGCTCATGTACTTGGCCAGCAGCTGCGTTCCTGAATTTTATTGCATGGCTGTCCTCAGGACGGTGATAGAGTTGAGTACTGCAGCAGGGCATGGCAGCTGGTGGCTCCATATCTTACCTAGAGACAACGGGAGGAGGACAGAACCTGCAGCTATTGAGGGCCACCATAGAGGAGAGCTTCTGGGGCAGTATCTAGTGCTGCACTGTGGTATTTATTTCTGCTAGGGTGGTATTTTGTGCTGTACTATGGCATTGTTGACCCTGCCTACTTGAGTTGCACCGCCTTCTATCAATCTGAACCTGCCTACAACATGGAGACCACTTTTCCTTTTTTTCCAATGGCCACTTTAAGTTCCCAGTCCGCCCCTGGTGACACGTGTCAAAAGAACTGTTATTGGTTGAGCTCAAAAAGAGATTTGCCTACGCTATATACATTAATGTCATCTTAACACGTGAGTTAGATGACACTTGAAAAGGGCAAATGGCCTTCTGCCCATTTTACACCTGGTGGCAGAACCTGAATTAACCAATCCAACTAATGTGGATGTCCTTATTTGTTTCTACTGCAGTCTGAATTATTTAACATGAGAACTGTTCATGCTTTATTACACCCGGCACAGCACTATCGCCAATTAAGAGGTCTGAAACTGCCATCATGCTGATCACGTCCCCAGACCCAGTAACGTATAATGTGCTAATACCATTTTTTTATGTGTGATGGCATCAGACTCTTCAGCCATATAAAACTGCAAATACGGGAAAATGACAGTGTATTAAACTGTAGGTGGTAGAAACATTTGCCCAAAAATGCAAGCACTTACTAATCAACTACCTTTCTGTGACCCATAAACAATACAGTACCTTGTAGCACGCTACTATCTTCCCAGGTAAATCCCTTCTTCGTATTATGCTTCCTCCTCCTCTCCAAGGGCAGACTGGGAACTTAAAGTGTCCTTAGGAAAAAAAAACACTAAAAGTGGCCTCGTGTTGTAGGTTAGGCCAAAATGAGAAAAAGCTGGAAAACATATGTCGGCAGGGCCAACACAAGCCATAGGTAGGCAGGGACAACAGAAGTAGGAAGGCCTGAAATACCGTGGTGCAACACAAAATATCGCACCAGCAAAACCAAATACAACAGTCTAGCATAAAATACTGTCCTATCATCAGTTTGAGGACAGCGATACAGTTGAGTTCAGGAGGGCACCTACTGGCCGGGTTCATAAGTACTTGATGCACCTACGTTAATTAAGGTTGAGACCATTAGATTGTTATGTACGCGGCCAGCAGCTGTGTGGAGGGCTTGGGTGGCCCCCTGGGCATCAGCCCACCGGGAAGTTTCCCTGTGAGGTCTATGGCCAGTCCTCTCCTGCTCCTCTCAATGACTTCCTATGCTGTTGACCACACTATGTACGTACATAATAGCTTTGGTCACTGGTAGTTATTCTATGCACAGAGGACCACCAAGAACAGATGATGGGCCAAAGCAAAGTGAGACCTCTACACTGCATACGCAGTGATGATAACTGCAGCGAAAATGGAGAAGGGTCAGGGTAAAAGTAAAGAAATACAATGCAAGTATGTGGCATAAAGTTATGGTGTTCATACTGCTGGCAAAAATGTATTCAATGGTGATTTAATGCTGAACTCCTAATATTTCATTCACTGTTCAAATACCCTATGAGATCACTTAAGAGGAGAAGTACACCGACGAAATATTAATGGTAAACATATCAACAAAAAAAGGCAAGTAAAAAGGTGCGGTGCAGACTGTGTTCTGTGGAGAATCTAGATAGACTGTTCACAGAGCAATAAATACGCCATTTACCGTCTATCAGTTCTGCAGGAGGGAGGTCTGCGTCTTAATACAACACTGTCCTAGTATGACACTTCACGTAGATTCCCAGGGGTGGATTGGCCATAGACCCTACAGGGAAATTTCCCGGTGGGCTAATGTCTCAGGGGGCCACCCAAGCCCCCATCTCTGCCACTGACCAGGTACATAACGAGCTCTCAACAGTAATTAACGCTGTGAGAATGAGGTACCCGGCCAGCTACTGCACATGTCCTCCTGAGTTCAACTGCTTTGGCCTGAACCTCACCTTCTAAGCCCCCTGCTCCATAGACAACTGGAGGACAGAAGATGGTAGCTATTGATGGCCGCCACAGAGGGACAGCTTTTGGGGCAGTATATTGTGCTACACTGTGTTATTTGGTTTTGCGGGGATGGTATTTTGCACTATGGTATTGTAGACCCTGCCTACTTGGGTTGTCCCGCCTTCTGTTAATTTGGACCTGCCTACAAAATGGGACCACTTATTTTATTTTTTTCCAGGGCTACTTGAAGTTCCCAGTCCACCCCTGTAGATCACTGTCAATCATATTTGCTAAAAATTTAAAGGGATACATATTTCTGTAAGACTAGAATATGTTCCCGAAAATTGCTGGTTCATCAGAGGCGGTGAGAGCTGCATTTACATGCTGCATTCACCTCCTCTGTATGGAGATGAATGATCACTGTTGTGATTGTTTGATCCCATAGAGAATCATTGTTCTTAGGCAGCAGATCCCTGTTTAAAGATGGTGTTGGTGCCCACATCAGTGATGCTTTCACCCGAATAATGAGCCGTTGCTCGTTCATTGGGTAATCAGCGGCACCTTCACACAGGGCACTTATCGTAAATCAGTGTTCCTGGGCTTCAGGCTGAGGAGCCACATTACCCCAAGATGTATTTTATAAAGCAAATGCACCAAAAAGAGAGATCCGCTTTGCCAAATTCTCCAAGTGGGCGTGGCTTAGTGGGAAATAGGATGTGGCTTAGTAGAAAGGAGGAATGGCTTAAGATGCACCCAAACTGTGCCAAAATTCTGGGACAAACTTTTGGCTCAAAGTAAGGGCTCTTTCACACTAGCGTTTTTGTTTTCCTGCATAGAGATCCGTCGTCGGGGCTCTATGCCGAAAAAATCCTGATCAGGATTATCCCAATGCATTCTGAATGGAGAGAAATCCGTTCAGGATGCATCAGGATGTCTTCAGTTCAGGACCGGAACGTTGTTTGGCCAGAGAAAATACCGCAGCATGCACCGCTTTTTGCTCCGGCCAAAAATCCTTAGCTTTTTCTCAATGGTTACCATGGCAGCCAGGACGCTAAAGTCCTGGTTGCCATGGTAAAGTGTAGTGGGGATCGGGGGAGCGGTATACTTACCATCCTTGCGGCTCCCGGGCGATCCAGAGTGACGTCAGGGCGCCCTACACGCATGGATCACGTGATCGCATGGATCACGTGATCGCATGGATCACGTGATCCATGCGCATAGGGCGCTCTGACGTCATTCTGGAGCGCCCCGGGAGCTGCACGGATGGTAAGTATACCGCTCCCTCGCTCCCCACTACTACTATGGCAACCAGGACTTTAATAGCGTCCTGGCTGCCATAGTAACCTCAAAGCATTTCGAAGACTGATCAGGATCCTGATCAGTCTTCTAATGCTTTCAGGCGACTTGCGTTCTGACGGATCTGGCGGGACGGAAGTGCCTGCCGGATCCTCAGAACGCAAGTGTCAAAGAGGCCTAAGCCAACAACAAAGTGGTATAATGCAGTGCACCACTATATCATGCAGCATAGGCCACCATGGCAAACTGGGCAACTGTCTAGGGCTCATTTTCCTAGAGCCTCCCAAGACAGGAGCCTAAACAGAAAACCCACCCAGTATTAAACGGGTTGTCCCACAAACAATATCCTACAGTTTTCAAGCCAGCACCTGGATCTTAATACTATTTGTAACTGCAAGTAAATAAAAATGAATTATAGCTACTGAGTTATTGACTGAAATCTATCTATCTGTACAGCGCCACCTGCTCTTTTTCTAATTTCTCTGTCCTGCTCACTGAGATGGAAGCACCTGCTCAGTTCTATGCTTTAACTGCCACCAGCTGCAGCAGAAAGGACACCCCCCCCTAAGATGACAGCTGGAAATAAAACTAGCAGAACAATGGGAGCAGTGAATGAGGAGATCTCTGGATCCATGTGGGGTACAGGGCTGGTTCTAGCTTCATTAGAAGTATGATGTCATGTACTATGTATGATTTTAATTTTTACATTATTCATGGGATAACCCCTTTAAAGGAATAGTTCCCTTTCTGTCAAATGGCATGGCACAGAAAGCTATGATGTTTCCATAAGTCCTGGGTTAAGGAAACAAAACAGCTTGAGACACGCCTCCTGAGCTGTGATAGGTAGAGCTGAGACACGCCTCCTGAGCTGTGATAGGGAGAACATGGACACGCCCCCTGAGCTGTGATAGGGAGAGCTGAGACACGCCTCCTGAGCTGTGATAGGGAGAGCTGAGACACGCCTCCTGAGCTGTGATAGGGAGAGCTGAGACACGCCTCCTGAGCTGTGATAGGGAGAGCTGAGACACGCCTCCTGAGCTGTGATAGGGAGAGCTGAGACACGCCTCCTGAGCTGTGATAGGGAGAACATGGACACGCCCCCTGAGCTGTGATAGGGAGAGCTAAGACATGCCCCCTTAGCTGCAGCAGAAAATACACGCCCCCTGAGCTGTCGGCTTGATATAAATCTAGCAGAGCAATGAATGGGGAGATCTCTGGATCCATGTGAGGTACAGGGCTGGTTCTAGCTTTATTAGAAAGAGGTTGTCCTGTACTGTATGATGTCTGATTTTCATTTTTTACATTAATCATGGATAACTGCTTTAACCTGTTGCCGACCGCCTCACGCAGGATTGCGTCCTGCGGGCAGTCGGTTTATTCCTCCTAGACGCGCGTTTGAGCCCGGTGGAACGCAAATGGAACGCACCGCCGGGCTCAGAAGAAGTGAGTCACCAGCCTGCCAGCCAATGATCAGCGCTGGCAGGCTGGTGATTTTCAAAATCGCCTATGGCAGTGATGGGCAACGTGCGGCTCTCCAGCTGTTGCTAAACTACAACTCCCACCATGCCCTGCAGTAGGCTTATAGCTATAGACAGGCTTTGCATGCTGGGAGTTGTAGTTCTGCAACAGCTGGAGAGCCGCACGTTGCCCATCACTGGCCTATGGAAATAGGCGATATAAGTTATATTTACAAATATATGGGTTTTATAAGGGATCTGTGCCATGTGCTGGGTCCTTTTCATCGGTTGGACCCAGCACAGAGCACAGATCCCAAGTAAGTGCACAAATCACTACATATCAGGCCCTGATCACCCCCCATCACCCTAATTAACCCCTTGATCACCTGTCAATACATAGTGAAAGGGAAAAAAGTGATCAGTGTCACTTTTGTGAACTGTCACTTTTTTTTTTTCACTAGGATTGACTGTTAGGTTTAGCTTAGTTTAGGCCCCTTTGGTAGGTAGTTAGCGTTAGCGCCAAGCCCACCGCACCGCAGTCACTGATTCGCTAGTGATCAGAACTGATCACGGTCAGATATATAATAGTACTAGTGTCACTTTAGTTCGCCCTCCACCCCAAACGCAGTGTTTGCCCGATCAGACCTGATCGGTCGCCCACACCTGCGTTCACCCACGCCCGCCCAGCCGCAGTGACAAAAATTATTATTTTTTTTGTATCACTGCACAATCACTTCACAAGCGCTGCGGCGATAAAAAAATCAGTTTTGATATTTTTTATCAATCGGAGCGGCTTCTGTACTTCGCTACACTCCCATTTGTAAGACAGGCTTGCTTTTTTTCTTGGGTAGTCTCAGGGAATACCCCCTCAATTTAGACGCCCAAATGTCAAACAAGGGGTATTCCTCTGAAGAGGCCTACAGGATTCTGACCCAGTCGGATGAGGAATGGGAACCCTCATCTGACGAATCTAGCGGGTCAGAATACGAACCTGTAGAGAGCAGTGGCAGTCTGACCCAAAGTTCGGACGAGGAGGTTGAGGTCCCTGATACCACCAGGCGTACCCGGCCCCGTGTTGCTAGACCGCAGGTTGCGCAGGATCCACTTCAAGGGCAGCAGAGTGGGGCTGGCGCTGCCGAATTACGTGGTGAGGCATACACCAGCAGCGCAGCCCGTCCTGGACCTAGTACCAGCACTGCCGTACAACATGGTGAAGTGGCGAGCACCAGAAGGGCAGTAGAAGCTGGTACGGTGGCACGTGCAGTAGTTTCCCCGTCGCAGCCACCGCAAAGACAGGCCCGTAGAGCCCCTAGAGTCCCTGAGGTGCTGGCAAATCCTGATTGGCAGCCCCCAACTTCAGCCGCACCAGTAGTTCCCCCTTTCATCGCCCAGTCAGGAGTTCGGGTGGAGACAGCTCTTCACTGCGGAGCTCTATGACCTAGTCGTGGCAGAAACTAACAGATATGCCACTCAATTTATAAGCGCCAACCTGGGAAGCTTCTATGCCCAGCCTTTCCGGTGGAAACCAGTCCAAGTTTCCGAATTTAGAACTTTTCTGGGCCTTCTCCTCAACATGGGCCTAACCAAAAAGCATGAATTGCGGTCATATTGGTCCACGAACCCAATTCATCACATGCCCATGTACTCTGCTGCCATGTCCAGGACACGTTTTGAGACCATCCTGCGTTTCCTGCACTTTAGTGACAACACCACCTCCCGTCCCAGAGGCCACCCAGCTTTTGACCGGCTCCACAAAATTCGGCCCCTCATAGACCATTTCAACCTGAAATTTGCAGATTTGTATACCCCTGCACAAAACATCTGCGTAGACGAGTCCCTAATACATTTTACCGGGCGCCTTGGCTTCAAGCAGTACATCCCAAGCAAGCGCGCCCGGTATGGGTGTAACGGACCGTTACGCACACAACTCCGTTTAGGCGAAATTCCCTTTTCCGGATAGACCAGCAGCTACTGCAATCACCAACTTCCCGAACTGCAAACCACACGAATTCACCAACTTCCGAACAAGAGACACACGAACCCTGGAAGCAGCCGAACAGGAAAAGCAATATGAACAGCTTACACTCCTGGCAATCAGCATACAGTCAGATCCCCCAATAACGAGACGACACTTCGTTTTGAGGGTTAAACAGGAACTCTCTCCTGGGGCATACAGCCTCTTTTATTTACACTCCACAAACATAGTACGGCCCACAGGGGTTTGAAATACAACCAATCAATCCGTACAATAAACACAGACACTCCCACACAAAATACAGCGACCAATCAACATACAGCCAGATATATCACAACCCCACATGGCTGGTCCATTGTGGATGATGATTAGGTCACAGCAATGTCCATTGTGGATGCTGATTGGGTCACAGGCGATGTCCATTGTGCTTGCTGATTAGGTCACAGGTAATGTCCATTGTGACTGTTGATTAGGTCACAGCAATGTCCATTGTGACTGTTGATTAGGTCACAGGCGATGTCCATTGTGAATGTTGATTAGGTCACAGCAATGTCCATTGTGAATGCCAACTGTCATTGGGGCCATAGTCGCAGGGTAAGAGGCTAGCAAGCATGCCTCTCCAATGCCCAGGGATACATGGCAGTTTGTCACATATCTCCCCTTTGGGGGGAAGACTAACCAGGCACCTGACCTCCTGTCGGTCAGTGCCTATGTTAGTCGATCCACCAACCCACAATAGACAAATGCCAGAGTAGCCCACCCACAACAAACAGGTACAAGAGTGACCCACCCACAAGAAGCAGTTACTGCACCCGGATATTCCTCTGGGGTGCTGGGGCAACATGCTGTGGGGACTTGAGGGAGGGCAGAGGCCGACTGCACTCTGCCCAGCTGCCAGCTCTTCTACTGGTATAACCTGCAGGACCTCAGGCTCTGGACAGGGGACAAAGGGAGGGCAGAGGCCGACTGCACTCTGCCCAGCTGCCAGCTCTTCTGCTGGGGGCTGGGAACATAGTCCGGCTTAGTAGCCAGGGGAACATGGGCGCCAGTGGGGGTTAACATCGCCTCTGTTAACCCTGGGGCCAAGTTAGGTGTTAGCTGGGGAGGAGAGTTTGTACTTACCCCTCCTCCTGTTGTCCCGGTGCGGGTAGTTGGGGATCTGGACAGGCTGTCCAGCATCCCTGTAGGTCAGGCACAGAGACCACGGTCCCATCTGCGCCGTCTGGGAGATTGGTGTCTCCCTTGTTAGGGTAGCTGCCGCTGGGGAGAGGGGTGCTGTGTTCCTCTCCCTGAAACACAGGCTGCTGCTGGAGTGGGAGACCGCCTGTCTCCACTCCCGTAACATTGTCCTGCTGCTGGAGAGAGAGACCAACTGTCTCTGCTCCCTGTAGGACACACTGCCGCTGGGGGAAAGGACGACACCTTCGGCCCCCTGGACTTCACACTGCCGCTGGGGGAGGACGACACCTTCGGCCCTCTGTAACTCACACGGCTGCTGGGGAGGAAGGACGACACCTTCGGCCCCTGTAACTCACACGGCCGCTGGGGAGGAAGGACGACACCTTCAGCTCCCTGGGGTACACACTGCCGCTGGGGAGGGCGGACGATACCTTCTGCCATGAACTGCAGGTACTCTGCTGTTATCCTCCTCACGAACTGTACAGATTTCGCCGGGGGGTTGGGTCCGAAGAAAATCAGCCGTGATCTCAGCTCTCTGTCAAATTCCTCCTGCGTGTAGCTGGGTGCCATGCTTGTTCTCCTGAAGTTCTTTCTTTTGTAGATAGGGGTGCTGTACGGGTACTAACGTTGCCCTCACTTTGTAATCCAAGGAATGGTGTTGCCCTGTAGATGTCCTTCTGGGCTGTGGAAATGATCCCGCCGCCTGCCACCAAATGTAACGGATCGCCTGGCACCCCGACTGGGTACCTCCGTTGAAAGATGCTCCTAGCGTTTCCTGAGGACTCCAAGCACTCTAGCAGACACCTCAATCACCGAACCTGAGAAGCATACGAATCCTCTCAAGCCTCTGAATGCTGTAGACAGTTGAATAGGAACCCTACGAATAGGTTTGCACTCCTAGCAGTCAGACTGGAACAGCATGCAATAAATCCTCCCCAATAACGAGACGACACTTCGTTTTGAGGGTCAAGCAGGAGCTCCCTCCTGGGGCATACAGCCTCTTTTATTTACACTCCACAAACATAGTACGGCCCACAGGGGTTTGAAATACAACCAATCAATCCGTACAATAAACACAGACACTCCCACACAAAATACAGCGACCAATCAACATACAGCCAGATATATCACAATCCCACATGGCTGGTCCATTGTGAATGTTGATTAGGTCACAGCAATGTCCATTGTGGATGCTGATTAGGTCACAGGCGATGTCCATTGTGCTTGCTGATTAGGTCACAGGCAATGTCCATTGTGAATGGTGATTAGGTCACAGGCGATGTCCATTGTGAATGGTGATTAGGTCACAGGTAATGTCCATTGTGAATGTTGATTAGGTCACAGCAATGTCCATTGTGAATGCCAACTGTCATTGGGGCCATAGTCGCAGGGTAAGAGGCTAGCAAGCATGCCTCTCCAATGCCCAGGGATACATGGCAGTTTGTCACAATGGGGTCAAATTGTATAAGCTCTGTGAAAGGGCCACAGGCTATACGCACAAATTTCGGATCTATGAGGGAAAAGATCAGACCCTGGAGCCGGTCGGTTGCCCTGACTACCTGGGGGGCAGTGGGAAGATAGTCTGGGACTTGGTGTCACCCTTATTCGGCAAGGGGTACCATCTTTATGTGGACAACTTTTACACAAGTGTGGCCCTCTTCAAGCATTTGTTCCTAGAACAGATTGGCTGCTGTGGCACCGCGCGACCTAGTCGCCGGGGCTTCCCCCAACAGCTCATTACCACCAGACTTGCAAGGGGGCAGAGGGCTGCACTGTGTAACGAAGAACTGCTCGCGGTGAAATGGAGAGACAATCGTGACGTTTACATGCTCTCCTCCATTCACGCAGACACGACAGTCCAAATTGAACGGGCAACCAGTGTCGTTGAAAAGCCCCTCTCAGTCCACGACTATAACCTCCACATGGGAGGGGTGGACTTCAATGACCAGATGTTGGCCCCGTATTTGATTTCCCGACGCACCAGACGCTGGTATAAAAAGGTGTCTGTATATTTATTTCAATTGGCTGCCTATAATAGTTATGTTCTCTACAGTAAGGCTGGGAGAACAGGATCCTTCCTCAAATTTCAGGAAGAGATCATTTCTCCTATATCCAGGAGGTTCCGTGGCCCCATCCACCAGTGTAGTTAGCCGTCTACACGAGCGGCACTTCCCTAGCGTTGTGCCTGGTACCTCAACCCAACCGCCACCCCGAAAAAGATGTCGTGTCTGTAGCAGGAGTGGAATAAGGCGTGACACCCGTTATTTCTGTCCTGACCACCCTGCCCTATGCCTAGGGGAGTGTTTCCGGAAGTACCACACTCAGATACACTTAGGGACCTAGGGATTGCAGGACACAGGTAGTTTTTACAATCAGGCTCAAGGGTCTCTCAGGATACTAGGTTTTGAGAGACTCTAACACATAGGGGACGGTGCTGCTGTGCTACTGCAGAAGTGTGAAACGGTAGAAACCTCTCCTTTCACATGGGATAACGTGTATAGTGTACTTCTCACCATCTCTGTGTGATTTACACTTTACACATTGTCCCATGGGAAAGGAGAGGTTTCTGCTAGGAAAATAAAAAGTGAGATGGTAAAAAAAATAAAAAAAAATAAAACAGGTAGCAAGAAAAGAAAAATCTTGAGTTAGTTCAGGTTTTAAAAGTTCAGTTTTTTTTTCATGTTCAGGTTTTATTCATGTTTTATAAAGTTTGTAACGTTCAAGTTATGTGCCTGCTGCCTGTTTTTTCTTCTTTTTTTTTTCCCCTAACCACCCTTTATTTTCCAGGTAGATCAACGGACCAACCGATGAAAACGCCGCAGCACTGATGTGAATTCTGAGAGAAGCATTGCGCTGCTGTCAGAAGACACGTGAAGTCGGTGTATGCGGCGCTGCAAGACGAGATTTCTCCTCTGCAGGACAGGTACGTTTGCCCAGGCATATGAGCTGAGGAGAGGTGTTGGAGTTCATATGCTTTGGCAAACACTTTGTATCAAAAATCTGGCAAAGATGTCTTCCTCCACACCGATGGATTGATCGATGTGAATGGAGAAATCACGTTTGCCAGGACATAGGAGCTGAAGTGGGTATGGATGTTTGGGCGGAGCCCCTATGTCCTGGCAATCGCCAGGCCCCTCTATTTTTTGCATATTTTTGGCAGAGATTTTTCATCCACATCGATCGATGCGAATGAGGAAATCTGTGCCGTTCATTTTTCTTCCAGCCCAGAAGCTGAACGGAAAAAATCTCATTACCCGTATGCTCAATATAAGGAGAATAGCAGAAACTCCTAATGCTGGCCATACATGTAATGATTGCAGAGACCCTCAAATGCCAGAGCAGTACAAAAACCTCACATGTGACCCCATTTTGGAAGAAGACACCCCAAGGTATTCGCTGAGGGGCATATTGAGTCCATGAAAGATTGAATTTTTGTCACAAGTTAGCGGAAAGGGAGACTTTGTGTGAAAAAACAAAAATCAAATTCCGCTAACTTGTGCCAAAAAAAAATCTTCTATGAACTCGCCATGCCCCTCACAGAATACCTTGGGGTGTCTTCTTTCTAAAATGGGGTCACATTTGGGGTATTTATACTGCCCTGGCATTTTAGGGGCCCTAAAGCGTGAGAAGAAAAATGCTAAAATGCCATCTAAAAGGTACTCATTGAATTGGGGCCCCTTTGTGCATCTTGGCTGCAAAAAAGTGCCACACATGTGGTATCGCCGTACTCAGGAGAAGTAGGGCAATGTGTTTTGGGTGTATTTTACTTATACCCATGCTGGGTGAGAGAAATATCTCTGTAAATTGACAACTTTGTATAAAAAATGGAAAAAGTTGTCATTTACAGAGATATTTTCACACCCAGTATGGGTATATGTAAAATACACCCTAAAACACATTGCCCTACTTCTGCCGAGTACGGCGATACCACATGTGTGGCACTTTTTGCAGCCAAGATGCGCAAGGGCCCTAAATCCAATGAGTACCTTTAGGATTTCACAGGACATTTCTACTCATTTGGATTCCAAACCGCTTCTCACGCTTTAGGGGCCCCTAAAATGCCAGAGCAGTAAAAATACCACACAAGTGACCCCATTTTAGAAAGCAGACACCCCAAGGTGTTCTGTGAGGGGCATAGTGAGTTCATGTAAAATTTTATTTTTTGTCACAAGTTAGTGGAATATGAGACTTTGTAAGAAAAAAAAAAAAAAAAAAAAACATTCCCGCTAACTTGTGACAAAAAATAAAAACTTCCATAAACTCACTATGCCCATCAGCGAATACCTTAGGGTGTCTACTTTCTGGAATGGGGTCACTTGTGGGGTATTTTTACTGTCCCGGCATTTTAGGGGTCCCTAAAGCGTGAGAAGGAGTTTGGAATCCAAATGCGTAAAAATGCCCTGTGAAATCCTAAAGGTACTCATTGGATTTAGGGCCCCTTTGCGCATCTTGGCTGCAAAAAAGTGTCACTCATGTGGTATCGCCGTACTCAGGAGAAGTAGGGCAATGTGTTTTGGGGTGTATTTTTACATATACCCATGCTGGGTGAGAGAAATATCTCTGTAAATTGACAACTTTGTATAAAAAAATGGAAAAAGTTGTCATTTACAGAGATATTTCTCTCACCCAGCATGGGTATATGTAAAAATACACCCCAAAACGAAATGGGGTCATTTATGGGGTGTTTCTACTGTCTGGGCATTGTAGTACGTCAGGAAACAGGACAGGTGCTCAGAAAGTCAAAGTGCGGAAATTCACTTTTTTGCACCATAGTTTGTAAAAGCTATAACTTTTACCCAAACCAATAAATATACACTTATTGCATTTTTTTTTTATCAAAGACATGTAGAACAATAAATTTTGAGAAAAATTTGTAGAGAAATGTAGTTTTATTTGACAAATTTTCAAACAGAAAGTGAAAAATGTCATTTTTTTGCAAAAATTTCGGTAATTTTTGATTAATAGCAAAAAAAGTAAAAATGTCAGCAAGAATGAAATACCACCAAATGAAAGCTCTATTAGTCAGAAGAAAAGGAGGTAAAATTCATTTGGGTGGTAAGTTGTATGGCCGAGCAATAAACGGTGAAAGTAGCGTAGTGCAGAATTGTAAAAAGTGGCCTGGTCATTAAGGGTGTTTAAGCTAGGGGGGCTGAAGCGGTTAAAGTAGGCTATATCTGGCCACAGTACTATTTGGATTCGACATATTACTTGCGCAATATATGGTGGTATTAAGTGGGCTCTATCTGGCTATAGGAAGGTGATATTATCTTGATTATGATTATGGTGAAAAAACTAGCAAGTAGGGGGAACCCACCTTGGTTGTTCCCAGAGCCCCATTTTCTGTAAAACTTGCCTTGTGACTATGGGGACTATAAAATCTTGGTGGGGGTCCTACAGAGGGGCCCCCCACTGATCACAAGAACGGAGGCCCCATACCCCCTGCTGTTCCACTGGAGTGGCCAGTCACATATGTGCACGGTGCTCCATTCATTTCTATGGGAGTTCCAGAGTTCCGTGCACATGTGCAGCACCAGGGGGCCTGATGGGTACAGGGCCCCGTACTCGTGATTGGTGGGGGTCCCAAGGTAGATTTACATGGAGCAACTGTCGGGCTGATTATCATTATTGAGCACAAACGTTCGTTTCCGATAATTGGCCCTTGTAAAGGCACCACAGATCACTAGATAAATGAGCAAAACGCTCGTTCGTCAGGTGAGATCATCATTCATGCAGTTTTCTGAGATTTTGATAAAGATGACCTATCCGCACAATAGGTCATCAGTAGTCAAATCCTGGAAAACCCTTTAAGTTTTTTCTGGGCAGCAGATCGTGCTGTGTAAGGAACATCAGGACGGAACGGTTCCCGCCAAGTTACTGCCCGCTCAGGCGTCGCATGTAAACGCATCACCAGGTACATGATCCAGCTTACTCCTTCCAGCTATTCTACCGCTCAGGCTTTTGTCTGCATTCACACATTAGCCCAGTATCTTGTACTGGGAACCAGGCATTGACTGTGGGAAGGCGCATGAGAGTGCCGATAAGCAGGAGTTTCTAGACAGGCAGCAGCAGGACAGTGCTGGAATACTAATGTCTGGCCTGACAAAACCTAGCCTTTTTTTCCCCTCTAGTAAATATTTTTGTGCGAGCAATTAATGGCACACTAAGCAGTCTCTTTCCCACTAGGGAGACAGCCAATTAATCAAAGCAAAACAGATACAATATTATAATAACCCCGAGACATGAAGAGCAATTACAACTCCTCTCAGCATTTCTAAATAGGCGAAAACAGCTGAATCCTGATGTGGGGAGTACAATGTGCACACAACAGACCGACGAGTATAGTGCCAGAAATAGTGACAACTTTACCCAGGATCAACCCCCATAGGCTGCTACATGGAAAGCTGCAAGGCTTTATGGGAAAAATCTGCTTTCAATGCCCACAAATCTATATCCGTGAAATTTCAGGAACCTAATAGAACTCACTTGGGGCACGTACTAACGCTCTATGCCAGTTTTTTGGAGTGGAAAAGGTCACAAAAGTGGTATTTTGCAAAAAAATAATAATAATATTGACACTAACTTTTTCCAGAACCCTCCCCACTTTTTCAAAAGGTTAGTGCGGTGTGAGCAGGAGGACAACTGGCCTTTATATGTATGGTGCCTTCCCGACCCTCCCCCACATATGATGACAGGGAAAGAAAGATCAGGCATGTTGAATTTCAATGCCGGAGTCTTTTGTTCTGGCATGAGATAAGCCATCACCACAGGAGCTTACAGTATCTCACAAAAGTGAATCCACCCCTCACATTTTTGTAAATATTTTCTTATATCTTTTCATGGGACAACACTGAAGATCTGACACTTTGATACAATGTAGAGTAGTCAGTGTACGGCTTGTATACCAGTGTAAATTTGGTGTGCCCCCAAAATAACTCAACACACAGCCATTATTGTCTAAACCGCTGGCAACAAAAGTAAATACACCCCTAAGTGAAAATGGCCAAATTGTGTCCAAAGTAGAGTTGTTTCGATACCAAAATTTTGATTCGGTATCGATACCATAAAAAAGTATTATGATATTCGATACCACGCGAAAAAAAAAAAACCTCAAAAAAAAAAATTGTGAATTACGCATTTTTTTTTTACTTTTCTGTTACGACATTCACAGCATAGTTTTTTTTTTTTTTTTAACAGTTTGGAGTCGGACTTTAGATATGGCAATATGTTATATGTTTAGCTATATATTTTAGATGTAAAATTGGAAAAGGCGGCAATTTATACTTAATATTTCGGTGTGTGTGTGTTTTTTTTATTTTTATTATTATTACTTTTTAATTATTAATTATTTAATTATTATTTACCATTTCCCCCCACGTAGGGGTAGAACCTGGGATCTTTTCATCCCCTGTCCTATTCACCCTAATGGATCTCTATCAGGGTGAATAGGACTTGACATTTCCCTGCTGCCCTGTGCACACAGCAGCAGGGAGCCCCCATGGCAGCCAGGGCTTCAGTAGCATCTTGGCTGCCATGGTAACCGATCGCAATGTAGGGCTCCGATCGGTTACCATGGCAGCTAGGACGCTACTGAAGCCCTGGCTGCCATAGGGAACTGCCACTGCCACCAATGGAGGGGATCCTGTGGCCACTGCCACCAATGATCTAAATACTTTAATACTGGGAGGGGGGGCGGGATTGAGGGCGCCCTGCCCACTCATTTAGTTTAATACGGGGGGAGGTTCGGGTCGCACTGCCCACACAATAATTAACCTTTAATACAGATACAGAAGGCGGATACCGCCGGCACCCGCCTCCTGTATCTGTATTAAAGGCTAATAATCATTGTGTGGGCAGGACCGGGGGCAGAGCGGCAGGACGTGTACTTGTTGCAGGCGGAGGAGCACACAGGAGGAGGAGGCCGCCTTTCGCCCGGCGCAGCAGTTCTCTCCTCCCATGTCCCTCCTCCCGCACTAATCACCGGCGGCCACGTCATAGGAGTGAGGGATTCCCTACCTCCCTCCTTCTCCACTATGTACGGCCTAAGGGAACTCAGCGTGTGCCGAGCGCTGCACACGCCGTGTCCTCCCATAACAGGAGATACTAGACTGCGCAGTAGCGCGGTCTAGTATCGAAAGAACGAACATCCAGATACCGAATTGATACTGGCATAAAAGTATCGATTGGGTATCGAAAGTTCGATACCCGAAACAACCCTAGTGCAAAGTGTCAATATTTTGTGTGGCCACCATTATTTTCCAGCAATGTCTTAACTCTCTTGGCCATGGAATTTACTAGACCTTCACAGGTTGCCACTGGAATCCTCTTTCACTCCTCCATAATGACATCACGAAGCTGGTGGATGTTAGAGACCTTGCGTTCCTCCACCGTACTTTTGAGGATGCCCCTCAGATGCTCAATAGGGTTTAGGTCTGTAGACATGCTTGGCCAGTCCAGCGCCTTTACCCTCAGTTTCTTTAGCAAGGCAGTGGTTATCTTAGAGGTGTGTTTGGGGTCATTATGTTGGAATACTGCCCTATGGCCCAGATTCCAAAGGTAGGGGATCATGCTCTGCTTCAGTTTGTCACAGTACATGTTGTTATTCATGGTTCCCTCAATGAACTGTAGCTCCCCACAGCTGGTAGCACTTGACACATGACACTCTCACCACCATGCTTGACTTAAGGCAAGACACACTTGTCTTTGTACTCCTCACCTGGTTGATGCCACACATGCTTGACACCATCTCAACCAAATAAGTTTATCTTGGTCTCATCAGACCACAGGAGATGGTTCCAGTGATCCATGTCCTTAGTCTGCTTGTCTTCAGCAAACTGTTTGCAGGCTTTCTTGTGCATCATCTTTAGAAGAGGCTTCCTTCTGAGACGACAGCCATGCAGACCAGTTTGATGCAGTGTGCAGCGTGTGGTCTGAGCACTGATAGGCTGACCCCTCACCCCTTTAACCTCTGCACCAATCTGGCAGCACTCATACGTTTAGTTTGAAAAGACAACCTCTGGATATGACGCTGAGCACGTGCACTCAACTTCTTTGGTTGACCATGGCGAGGCCACTTCTGAGAGGAACCAGTCTAGTTAAACCGCTGTATGGTCTTGGCCACTGTGCTGCAGATCAGTTTCAGGGTGTTGGCAATTTTCTTATAGCCTCAGCCATCTTTATGTAGAGCAACAATTCTTTTTTTCAAATCTTCAGAGAGTTCTTCGCCATGAGGTGCCATGTTGAACTTCCAGTGACCAGTGTGAGAGCGATAACACCAAATTTAACACACCTGAGACCTTGTAACACTAATGAGTCACATGACACCGGGGAGGGAAAATGGCTAATTGGGCACAGTTTGGCCATTTTCACTAACGCTCACATTTCTCACTTTTGTTGCCAGCAGTTTAGACATTAATGGCTTTGTGTTGAGATATTTTGAGGGCACACCCAATTTACACTGTTATACAAGCTGTACACTGACTACTTTACATTGTATCAAAGTGTCATATCTTCAGTGTTGTCACATGAAAAGATATAATAAAATATTTATAGAAATGTGAGGGGTGGATTCACTTTTCTGAGATGCTGTACACACCTCTTCCACAACACATGCAGACTTGGCCAAAGTTAGGACAAATAGTTGTCGGTCGAACAAGCATTTG
Source organism: Bufotes viridis (assembly GCA_033119425.1). Taxonomy (NCBI): domain Eukaryota; kingdom Metazoa; phylum Chordata; class Amphibia; order Anura; family Bufonidae; genus Bufotes; species Bufotes viridis. Next base: position 200,895,285 of record CM065594.1, on the reverse strand, counting down.
GCTGTCAAATTTGAAAGGGTTATGGGTACCTTAAAGGGGATATCTGGAATTTTAATATTGATGACCTATCCTCTGGTGGGGGTGCTGGTTGAAAAAAAGGCCATGCTCCGTGCGAGTGCAGCCTTCCGTTCATTGTTTAACTGCTCGCCGTTGACAGTGCAGCAGTAAGCAGGTGCAACTACAAGCCGGCCTATTTACTTCAATAGGACGGCTCTGTACTATTCAAATGTATACTGCAGAGCATCCCAACATGGAGCGCAGCCTTCTCTTCAACCAGTTGATCGGCGGAGGTGCCGGGTGTCAGTCAGACCCCTGCCGATCTGATACTGATTACCTATCCAAAGGATAGGTCATCAATATTAAACTCCTAGAAAAACCCTTTAAGATCTAGTTTTACATTTCTAGGGAAATACTATATGCATCAGTGATGCAGGTTTCAGAATTTTTTAGTGGGGAGGATATGGGAAAGTTTTTTTTTTCACGATTTTAATATTGATGGCCTAGTGGTTGGTGCTTGTAACTGCAGCGTTCCCCCCATTCACTTTAATGGAAGCAACAATGCAGTAACCAGCTCACAATAGAAGGCTCCAGAGCTCCTTCTAAACAGCTCATCGGCAGACCCCGACCAATTCGATTTTTTAAATCCTGGAGGTAACACTTCTACTCCTTTTGTGATCTACTTTTGGCTTACACATGGCCGTACCCTTAGTGATCAAGAAATCACAGATGTACTGAATGGGGAACGTATGCCTTCCAAAAGTCTTATGCAACAAATGGCTTTTAATGACTGGTATTATTCTAGTTGCAATGCTGTAGTTGAAAAAGTCAAAACAAATCCTCTCAAAGAAGCCAAATTATTTAACGCTGATGATCCTGCTTCCACCCCCCTCCCCCAAAAAAGTAACTCCTTTTGAAACTGAATGATCAGTTTTGCAATCTCCATCTCAAATCATTATCTATACATTTATAGGAACCACCTCTGCACTGCTCGGTACGTCTTCCCTTCATGATGATCTTTTTCTCTTTATGTAGAATTGTTGTATTTTGGAGGCTTTTCCATCACTTTATGGAACACAACATTTCTGCACCTATACCGGTTTGGATAGATGACAAACATACAATTAGGGAATCCAGCTGAATGTTAATTCTGCGGGCACCACATGATGATAAGTGACAGCCCGAGACCCTGTGGTTCATCCATCAATAGCTGGAACCACTGTCACTTTTAGGATTTCTCTCAGTACAAAACGAAACTATAAATAACACAGAAGTTTCGGGGGGGGAAAAACATGTCCCGTCTTGGCATAGTTCCTGTGCAGGTGCCGCAGGCAGATTAGCCCCACTAATCTTTGCCATGACAAACTACAAATCCATGGCTGAAATCCAAGGGTCAGCTTAGATGCTTACTACAGATTTCATAGAAAACACATTTTTCCGACATTCATTTTGCTGTGTGAAATGCTCATGAAAGGTATGGGGATCCCATATATTTAGGGGCTTATAGGCCCCAGCGCAAGAGGTCAGCTTGGACCCTTCTTTCCTTAGTGCTTTGTGGCCAGAGAAGCACATTGCCCTTGTGCTGCCTGAGGAAAAATTGAAACGGCACCCAAATTCTTGAGCTAGCCCCTTCCGTCCAGCCAGAGGTGCATGGCCTGGTGCGTCCTATAGGCTGACTAGGCAGCCGCTTAGAGCGCCCCTTGGGAAGGGGCGCTGCTAGGAGCGCCGGCCCCCTTCATGCTGCAGCCGTCCAAGCGCTCTATATTGAGCCTCTGGCAGCTGCAGCACTGCCCGGGCTGGCGCGTCCATGAGGGCGCACCGCCCGGGCGCAGCAAGAGGAGAGGAGCTGACAGGAGGGAAGCGCTCAGCACTCCCTCCTGTCAGTCCCACATTGTAGCGTGGCCGAGCCCTGTATGGTCCGCGGGTACAGGGAGCATCTGTCTCCTGTACCCGGCCGGACTGACATGAAGTGCGCACACAGTGTGTGCTTCCTGTCAGTCCGCCCGGGTACAGGAAACTAAAGCTCCTATACCCGTGGACCATACAGAGCTCGGCCACCTACACTAGAGGTAGGGGGATTGGGAAGAGAAAGACATTTGGGGTGTGGGGCGGGGGACAGAATGACATGGGAGGGGGGAGCGAATGACAAGAGGGGGGGGGGAGAGAATGACAAGAAAAGGAGAGAGAATGACATGGGGGGGAGGAAGAGAATGACATGGGGGGGAAAAGAATGACATATGGGGGGGAAGAGAATGACATGGGGGGAAAGAGAATGACATGAGGGGGAAAGAAAATTACATGGGGGGGAAAGAGAATGACATGGGGAGAAAGAGAATGACATGGGGGGGGGGAGAAAATGACATGGGGGGAAGAGAATGACATGGGGGGGGGGGGAGAGAGAACTGGCGTTAGTTAAAGGGGTTCTGCAGTTTATTTAAACTGATCGGCGGGGTCCGACACCCGGGACCCTCGCCGATCAGCTGTTTGAGAAGGCAGCGGCGCTGGCAGTAGCGCCTCGGCCTCCTCGCTGTTTACCGCAGACGCAGTGACGTCACGACTAGTATCACTGGCCTTGGCAGGGTTAAGCTCTGTTCACTTGAATGAAGCTTAGCCCCACCCAGGCCAATGATACTAATTGTGACGTCACTGCGAGAAGGCTGAGGCGCTACTGCCAGCGCCGCTGCCTTCTCAAACAGCTAATTGGCGGGTGTTCCAGGTGGCGGACCCCTGCCGATCAGTTTAAATAAACTGCAGAACCCCTTTTATATGGCAGATCGCATGGGTGGGGCATTGTGATGTCACATGGGGGGGGGGCAAACTTTTCTTTTGCCTAGAGAGGCAAAAATCCTTGCACCGGCCCTGCAGAGGTGTAACTTGACCAGCAAGCACTTTCTATAACTTTCTATAACACTGGTGTCTTCTTATGTGGCACAAGGGTCTTTGGGACCCCTCAGGCTCCTGGGCCTGGTAGCGACTGCTACCCCTGCACCCTCCATAGCTACGCCCCTGCATATATTCTCACTGGCATATGCAATAAATGGCACACACCAAACCGTGAATTGGAGGACCATCAGTACTAGAAATCTGTCATGGTAGACACACCCATACAAAAATATTCATTACTCACAAACAGGGTGAAATTTCAGGATGAACCTAAAATGCACTCTAACCTTTACAGGGGAACTTAATGTGACCTTCTCTAAACTGAGACATTGACATTTTTGTGGGGGTATACCCACCAACAGGGGTCGCAGTACGTTTTTTCCAGAAGAGTAAAAATACTCCTTTTGAGGAGTATTTTTACCCGAGGAGGAGTACGAAAGTTATGGTAATTAAAATACATAATACATAGGCCTGCATTCGCTCACATCTGCGTTGGAGGCTGCATTTGGAAGACTAGACAAAAAAGCCTCATATGCAGCACTTTTTTGTCTGGTAAAAAGACAGGATCCCGAAACTGAACGGATCCCATTATAGTTGGCAGAGTCTGTTCAGCTTCCTCCCTGTGGGGTGACAGGAGGAGGGTGAGCAGGGTCACCAGTGGGATGACAGGAGGAGGGGGGAGCAGGGTCAACAGTGGGGTGACAGGAGGAGGGGGCAGGGTCACTAGTGGGGTGACAGGAGAAGGGGGGAGCAGGGTCACTAGTGGGGTGACAGGAGGAGGGGGAGCAGGGTCACTAGTGGAGTGACAGGAGGAGGGGGGAGCAGGGTCACTAGTGGAGTGACAGGAGGAGGGGGGAGCAGGGTCACTATTGGGGTGACAGGAGGAGGGGCGAGCAGGGTCACTAGTGGGGTGAAAGGAGGAGGGGGAGCTGGGTCAGTAGTGGAGAGGAGCAGGGTTACTAGTGAGGTGACAGGAGGAGGGGGAAGCAGGGTCACTAGTGGGGAGGAGCAGGGTCACTAGTGGGGTGACAGGAGGACAGGGAGCAGGTCACTAGTGGGGGGCAGAGTTACTAGTGGGGTGACAGGAGGAGGGGGGTCACTAGTGGGGGGAGAAAGGTTACTAGTGGGGTGACAGGAGGAGGGGGAGCAGGGTCACTATTGTGGTGACAGGAGGAGGGGCGAACAGGGTCACTAGTGGGGTGACAGGAGGAGGGAGAGCTGGGTCAGTAGTGGAGAGGAGCAGGGTTACTAGTGGGGTGACAGAAGGAGGGGGAAGCAGGGTCACTAGTGGGATGACAGGAGGAGAGGGGCAGGGTCACTAGTGGGGTGGCAGGAGGAGGGGGAGCAGAGAACTGGGAGACTGGACAGAACCATGATTGGGGAAGGGGGAAATCACTTACTTGAAGACTGACAGGTCGGACTTTTAACTGCCACAACACGGCCGGGAAGGTATAGATCAACTATAGATCAGCTTCAATGTCACTGTCTGTCGGGGGTCTTTGCGAATTTGGCAAATTCCCAGACAGTGACAGTGCCACTTTAATAGTATAATCCACAAAGTCAGTTTATGTATTGTAGAAACAAGAGCAATGTTGTCAGTACACTATATTTAACCATTTTACATCACTAAGCATGTATAGCCTCTCCCTCATTTCTTCAACCCACGTCTTTGTTTGGCCCCCTCTAGACAATTTCTATGTGCCAGTAATAAGAGCCCCCCACCGTCATGTGCCAGCAGCCGAAGCCTAGTGCTGGCAGCCTATCAGAGGAACAGGGAGGAGACACGCCTCTCCCTCCTCTGCCGCAGCACAGACATCTGTATCGCCGTCCTGAGGACAGCGATACAGATGACTATAGAGATGAGCGCAATGGAAGCGCTCATCTCCTGCTGTGCCCTGCCCCCGACCTCCCCAACTTGTCACCAGGGCCGCAGCAGGCCAGTCTGGCCCTGGTCGCCTGTAGCGTCTGCAAGCTGTGTCGGCCACCGCGCCGGGCGCCCCTATTGCCATGGCGCCCTGTGCGGCTGCACAGCTCGCACACCCCAAAGGCCGGGCCTGGTTTGAGATGAGGAAATCAGCATTGCATGCTCTACTTAAATTCCCTACTTTCATGATATAATATCACTGTAGCGTGAACTTTTTACGTTTTCCATAAATTTCACCAGAAAGCCAAATATCCCTAACTTTTTGTGAGTAGTGTACGTAACACCACATATAAACATTTTCACATCACGCAAGACTTAAATTGTCCAAGCTTGATTTAACTCAGACAATCCCTTTAATGTAAAAGCCAAGACGGATTAATTATACTGCATCTTCTTCCAACCGCCGACAGCCTCTGAAGACCAAAAATGTCGGTGCTTGGACCCAATCTGCAGCAAATACGTCAATGGGAGACACAATCATGCTTTTTAATTCCTTTAGGAAGAAAATATAGTAAGTACATATCTGGAATTTGTATCTAACACTTGCAGATTCTACATTTCTCATATAAATACAGACTACTTCCTATTTCCCTCACATCTTACCTTACTATTTCAAAGCAGCGGACATGCTCACTGCCACCTATATTTACAATGTGCTTCGGTGACCACAATGACGCTTCTTTAGAGACCTTAAAGGCTATGAACACCTTTGGGGCAATGTTTTATGATTGCATTTTAGGCTACTTTCACACCAGTGTTTTTGCTGCATCTGTCATGGATCAGCAAAAACGCTTCCGTTAATGAAATTACAACCGTCTGCATCCGATATGAACGGATCCGGTTGTATTATCTTTAACATAGCAATGACGGATCCGTTTCTAAAACCATTGTAAGTCAATTGGGAAGGATCCGTTTTCTATTGTGTCAGAGAAAACGGATCCGTCACCATTGACTTACATTGTGAGTCATGACGAATCCGTTTTGCTCCGCATCCCAGGACGCACTCGAAAACGCTGCTTGCTGCGCTTTTCTGTGCGGCATTGAAACGCAATGAAACAAAACGGAGGGCATTTGTGTTCCCCGTCTACCCTACCTTAGTTTTACAAATTAAAAGGGTTTTCCGAGATTTTTATAATGACGACCTATCCTCAGGCAATTGCTAAAATAGCCTTTGTTGATATTCCGTGCCGAGGCCCAATTGTTCGGCAAATGTTCTGTGCAGTCCACCCAGAGGTCATGTCCACAAGATGGCTGCTGATGGAGGGTTATGTGACCAGGCAAATCATCTCCATGTGACGTTTCCTGCATTCAAACACACTGCACAGGCACTAAACTCCCAACAGAACAAGTGCAGAAGACAGGTGCAATGTATTTAAATGGTGGAGATATCACGTGGAGGTGATTTGCCTGGTCACATGACCCTCCATCATCAGCCATTTTATGGACAAGATTTCTGTGTGGACAGCACTAAAGACTTCACAAGCAAGGGGAATACATTATAAAATACAGAAAATGGCACTGAATTTCAATAAAGATTATGTTAGTAAATGCCATATAATCATCTTACAAACACATTGGTCAACTGTAACCAAAAAGTGCCCAAACCCTTTAAACGGTTTACAAAGGGTAATGATTGGGATGAGCATTTGAAATGTCAATCGATTGTTCACCAGATCATCTGCTGTGCTAAAGGCCCATAAGAATATGTATACCCAGGTGCCATGGGACCCTCAAGGCCAGTGGGCCCTGGCATTTGCCTTGGTTTGCTAAGCTGTACTGGCACATAGCATTTGCTACAGGGTAAACTCTGTTAGCTTCACAAATAACCTATCAATCCATATTGATGTAATTAATGCCTGTCCATGCAATAAAATCAGCAGAGACTAGAATGAAAAAGGGTGCGCATTCTAAATAGCTCAAGGGTCAGGCCTTAGTTACTTCCTTCGGAAGGCCCAGTACATTCTAGCCCATGAAGTTCCGCTCTTACATACAGCACACTGAAAGACCAGCGCCGGTCTATACCAACCGGCAACTATGAAGATTAACAAAAGTGACCTACTGAGTCCTTACGTCGTTTACAGAGGTAAAATTTGCTCAGCACTAGATGGAAAGGACAAACTGAGACACGTGACTGAAGCTCGTAGCTCTATCCTACAGGGACATACAAGGTTAAAATGCTCCGATTGCAATTAAAAAGATCGCTTCTTTAAACGAGCTCCGAACAATGTTCTAATGACAGTGACATGTTCCATGAGTCAGACATTCATAAGAACACAGCGTTCTAATTGTCACTGTAACAGGAAAACTTTTCATCAAATTTCCAGGCATGGTAGATAATCTGAATCAACGAACACTGGGACAGATCCCTCAATGCAGTTATGACAGTTTTATGGCATCACAGCATTGAAAAATAATGGCGTTCATCCCAAACACCATATTTATTACAGATGACATTTTGCAGGCGTCCAAAAAGCGGAATGACTTACAAGTCATAACCCTGCGCCATTGATTTACACAGGTATTCCCGCATGTCTCTCCTTAGGAACGTGGAGGTGAACAGCTACAACCAAAAAGCAGCTCTGGTGAAACCAGACTACACAAGTCTACAGGAAATGGTGGACTCTTATTTTTTGTTGCAAGCTTCTTATTTATTATGTTATATTGTTGATCCATCCAAATACGGTTATATTTTAGCCACTGGCCAACGTTTCGGTCTACACTAAGACCTTGTTCACGGCCTTAGTCATAGAAGCGGTGTGCTTGTTAGATGGCGTGTTGGATGACACGCCGTCCAACAAGCACACCGCTACTATGACTAAGGCCGTGAACAAGGTCTGAATGTAGACCGAAACGTTGGCCAGTGGCTAAAATATAACCGTATTTGGATGGATCAACAATATAACATAATAAAAAAGAAGCTTGCAATAGAAAATAAGAGTGCCGTGGTCTTTTCCATATTTTATGAGCTTCAAAATTACCACTGAGCACCGCCTTCACTCCAGAGGTGTGCCGTTCAACTTTCTTCTTGAATTTGGTAATGATGGACTGGCCTGAAGCAGATGGAAGGAGGGTCAAGAAAGTGATAACAATCAAGCAGAACCTTCTATCTTTTACAGTAGAACATGATAATAATTTCATAAAAATAAGTACGGTAGATATTTTTATTTTTACTTTTTAGGAGGACAACTTGAGCGTCATCATCAAGCTCTACTCTTTAACAAATGACCTCTTGCACATTACATACAGAACATTCGTTTATATGCATTTTTTAGTTTTCACATTGCATCTCAGCACATGGGAGAGGGGAAACTTCCTGGAACATTTCCATTGGGAATGTTTCTCCTCTACCTTGTGCCGAGATGCAATTCCCAGGGGTGCACTGGCAACCTAAAATGGTCTGGAAAAAGCCTAAAAGTGGCCCAACCAAATTTAAAGAAGGTGGGGCAGCACAAGTAGGCAGGGTCAGACATACCATTTGCAGTGCAGACCACAGGCCTCTCAGTCTGAGAGGCCTACTTCCCTGTGTTGTCTGTATAGGCTTCATGCCTAGTGCCCTGTTTCCTATGAGGGTGAATGATGGGGCAGAAAGCCATGGGCTCCTGTACCCTCCACAGTATTCAACTGTATCACCCTCTTGATAATAGTGATACAGTTGAATTGAGCAGGGCACCTGTCGTACTCGGTTGGGTACACAAGCACCTAATGCTCCCATCAATAATTAATGCTGAGTGTGTCAGATCATTACGTACCTAGTGGCTTCAGGAGGACTCAAGTGGCTTCCTGGGCATTGGCCCACCGGAAAATTTCCTTGTAGGAAGTTGTATGATGTTACCGTATATACAGATGAGTTTCCTTCCATAGCTCACAGATACATTGAGGAATTTCATTCACTTAGCCACTGGGGATCCTTGAAACTACAGAATTACATTTTTGTTTTACCCTTTTAGGGGTATTAACACCAATACTGTACTTTTACTTATGGCCCGGTCAGGATCTCACCAATTAATACCATTCTCCTCTCATAATCTCATAGATACTTGTCAGAACTCTTCTACTAATCTTGCTGAGATGTGATCTTATCATATAGTACTACAAACAGGATGTAGACTTCTGGGAAGACCCATGAATGACATCATAGGGAATGGGGCATGATATCATTAAGCAAAGAGGGTAAACAAGCAGAATCCTTTCTATCATGGCAGACAGATAGGAAAATGCAACAGACAATACCTGGAGCCAGCACGGCAGGACATCAATTATTAAACCAGGCCCATGTAGGCACTTTTACTCCTTATAACAAAGAGAAGTGTATGGTCTAAATATTACTAGCACTACACTGGATTTTAACCCCAACATCTTTTCTGCTGCAGCGCCAAATGTTTAGAGGTGTCCCAGGTAGAGCAGTGACCCCACTCTATTTGTTATGTGCACACACAAGATAACAGAATGACCTGACGTGAATCGTCAAGACAGATAATACCTTTATGAACAAATATCTTGACTCCTCACTGCTGTGGTGCTTCCTTCAAGTAAAGAATTCATAGGCAGATCTGTCGCTACAACATTTTCCAACTGATAATGGATAATTAAATAATTCAGTATCTGCCAATATTAATCTTACTTCACCTGAGCAAAGTCTACTGACTACGATCAAAGCATGTAGATGATTACCTTCTGACAGACACTGAAGGCACATTTTATCATTAAAGGGGATGTGAAATAATTGGGGGGGGGGGGGGGCAAAGATGACTTACCAGCTTCCCTGCTTGTCCTTTAAAGCAAACCTGCCAGCATGAAAATGCAGCAAGTTGTAGAACAGATTGATAGACAGTAGAACCTATAACTTATACTGTACATACGTTTCCCCAGTGGGCAGTCTTATCAGTGACGTCTTCCCTGTAACACTGTGCACACAGAGAAAGCGGTCAATCACTGAATAAGACTGCCCAATGGACTCCTAAAGCTGGCCATACATGATAGATGTATGTTGGAAGAACCTAACAATTTTGGCCAGACCATCTAATGTATATGGGTGACTCCTGCCTATCCCCTGGTGTCAGACGTTGGGGATCTAAGGATTCTGCTTGATCCTTTTGTTCTCGGAAAGATAAGTCACTTCCTACTAAGGGAACATACTTGTTGGGTTGAGGAGGCATGTGTATCTAATGTGTATGGTTGGCTTTAGCCCAGAAAGAGCAGAGCATTTTATTGAAAAAGATTACAAATTAAACTCTCATTTCCCACAAAACTATTTAAAAATCTGCTCAGCTCCTCCCATTCTATAACATGCTGCCTGCAGACGGCAAAGCATTTTCATTGGTGAAAGGTTCCCTTGAAAGTAATGACCATTCTTTACCATCTTGGACCATCTACATATGCAACTACATTTGGTGGACAAAGCTACCTCCAAGAATCTATTTTCAGACTGCCTTTATCATTAGGTTACAAAGAGCGAAGCTCGTCCTAGGCACTAGAATGTCACATCTTCAACCCAAAGCTTTGGGTTTTTAATTAGGGCCACGGGAGTAAGGCCAAAAACAACACGCTGAGCCACGGTTGTGTGAGTCAGTAGTGATGGGAATAAGCTCAGATTGTGTTGGGAAATCGTGATGGGCGCTCACCACTCATCATTATAAACTTAGTTTATCGTTTGGTTAGTATGAAAACAATCGTATTCTAAAAAGTGTCAAAATATCATCAGCATTAATTCCTTATAGACAAAAAGCAAGAAAATCTTTGGTAAATTGTGGGGTTCTTTATGGAAAGAGAGAAGGTGGCTGCTGGAGTCTGGTTATCATTGACCTAAACGTAAAATTCATTTTTCAGAGTAAGGGCTCATGCATATTATCATATAATGGCTATAACCAAGACAGGTAAAGCAAGTCCGCACATATAACAGTCAGAAAGGGATGTTGGAAGCTGGAAATCACTTCCTATGATGAGGACAGGAGCGTCTTCAGGGTCCCTACTGTATAGTACAGTGTACCCGAAAAATAACATAGAGCCGCCACACCTGTGATCCAAAGGAGCAGCTCTCCTGGTACAGACAGTGGGCAGTACAGGACATGTAGTACCGCACTGTATCGTAAAGAGGAACTACTACACAACCCATGTAGGGGTTTTACCTGAGAAATGACCATGCTGACTGGTTGGATCTGAGTCTAGTTTTAACATATAATGGCCTAGGAAAAACCATTGTAGGCTAAAAATATTTTATCCTGAGGCAACTGTATTTTGAAGAACCACGTTAAATTACGGTATATGTTATATACAAGGTTTTTTGTCAGATTCCATACAGCAATAATAAAGGAAAAACATCCGCTTACTTCCATGTTCAATTGGAGGCAAACGGGTGTACAGTATGGGCCCACAGAATTCTATATCATAGACCCAAACCACCTCTGTGTGCATGTGGCCTACAACAGTCGTCTGTGTGTGTGTGGCAGACGGCACAAAATGGGCATTTATTGTTTCTGACCAACCGAAATGATAAGTGATATGTGAGTAAACTGCTTCTGACAGTAGCAAATATGATTGCTTGCATGGTATTTACAGATAAATGCTCATCTAGCCGGGGGAATCCTCATGTCTATGAATAACGTTATGCACAGTGGTCAAAGTACACTGATGACATCATCAGGCTCACCTTGCAACTTTATCTGTTTTGATTAGCAGGATTAGTAGTGTACATTCGGTGTATTTGCTATATAGTTTGGAAATCTTTGAAATAAATACTAAAAGTGGCCACGTTTTGTAGTTGGGTCCAAATTGATGGAAGGCAGGGACAACACAAGTAGGCAGGGCCAGGAATACCATATTGGTATTTGGCTCTGTTGGGGTGGTATAATGTGCCACACGGTTCATCACAAAATACTCCCAGCAGCACAAAACACATCCCCACAAACTTCCACTGGCCGACCGTGAGGAGGACTTAGGTGACCCCCTGGGCATCGGCCCACCGGGAAATTTCCCAGTAAGGTGTATGGCCAATCCGGCTGTGATGACAGGAGCAGGATTGGAATACATAATGCATGTTTAATATAGTTATCATAGACCAGCTTTTTACGCACACCATATCCTTTCAGCATTCTGAGCGCCTAAAGTGAAATCTACGCCAGATCGGAGCTGGAGCAGATTTCAGTCTTCTTTTGGTCCCACCATTTTGGCACACCAGATTGCCAGTCCGGCCCTGAGACCCAGTAATGAATGACAGAAATCCATTACAGCGTGCCGGGCCACCAAAGCTGCCACGGTAGCAGTTCTGCCGCTGATTCCTGTGCTGCTACTCTATTCTAATTCAACGGGAAAAGCAGAGAACGTGCATGACCACTGCTCCATTCAAACTTCCCACCACGATAATGCAGGTAGGGAGGAATGGGAGAATTGTTCTAGAAATCTGTGGGGGTGCCATAAATCGAATATTTGTCACCTGTATGGTATCTACGTATTTATTGCGGGGAAAACAAATCTAGAGAGCCTGCATGTCTTTTTAGGAATACTGCAAAATTTTTGCATTAATTATCAAGGATTTCGGAGTGGGGAATTCATTTTGCTTCCGCTATCTTCCATGGGTTTATTCTTCTAAGCTGCTGCTTTATATTACATCTGTTAGAGGCATTGACCTTCTTCACATAAAAACATAAAGGCTCTTAAGGGGTGGAAGGACCCAGCAAACAAATTTACACAAGTGTTAATTTGGCGACATCACGTCATTAGAATGAGGGAAGGCCAGGCGTGAAATGTAGACTTACATGGAAAATGAATCCAAAGCGTAAAGTAATCTTCTCTGCTAATTACTCCGGGGAAGAGACAATTAGTGCTGCGGAGGGTCAAATCTGACGACAGAACAAAACGTGAGCATGGAAATCAAGTTTGCAGCTAGTTATTAGGGGCGTCCTTTACACCGCATCCTACAGAGGAAAATTATGAGATAAATGCTCTGCAGAGGTGCAGGAACCATTCCTTTATAGAAAGCTCTTCACCACATAATGAAGCTTCTAAGACGATCGTTGATATTCAGATCATCACCATTTTTGTGAACACCGAGTTCATTGCAGTACCTGACAACATGAAATGCTATCTAGGAGCATTCTGTTTGAAGCCAGTAGTCAGGAGCATCTCAGATCAGAGCTACAATACCACTCTTCTTTCTAATGTCATGCAGACTCAATCCATGAAGAATAGCGGGCTCTTTGTGGGGACAAAACCAGGCAACATACAAGTTCAGGTACATGAAAGCCAAGAAAAGGAGCCATGAAAATGAATTGAAGCTTGAACCAAGAACCGCATTTTCTATGGTCTTGCAACACACAGGTTGAAAGCCGCAGGTGACGCCTAAGAAACAATAGACTCGCTGCAGATTGAAAACCCATAGCGCAGTTTACTCCGCAGGATAAGATTTCTGAAATCTCACCCACTTTGCTTGTAAAAGCTGCAGATTTGCACAAATTCACTACTAAAATTCCACTTTGTAGAATCCACAGCATTTATGTTGCTTGTGGCATAACCTACCTGGTACCAGAAAGGATAAGAATCTAGTCAGAGACATGGAAAATCATATTTATTTTTCAGGCACTGGGCAGTTGGACCCAATGATTTTTCAACTTTGCATAAAGGCATCTATGCACAATAGACAGTTGTCAGACAAATGTTCGTTTGCCCAGATATTCCTTATACATTTCTAATGTGTATGGACAGCTTAAAGGGGTTCACCCATGACTAACGTAAAAAATTTAAAACCCTTTGCATCCCTTTCTTCACAGAATTCCAGGGGAGCATGTATGGGCTGTAATTCTCCTGACACAGATTAGACATCATATAGTACATGTCAATCAGAGGTAGAACCAGCCCTGTACCTCACATGGATCCAGAGATCTCCCCATTCATTGCTCTGACAGCTTAAAGGGGTGCATTTCTGCTGCAGCTAAGGGGGCGTGCCCATTCTGCTGGAGCTCTATCCCTAACATAATTCAGGAGGCAATTGAAGGTTGAAACTGAGCATGTGCGGCCTTCTTTGTGTGCAAGACAAAGAAATAAGAAAAAGAACAAACAGCAGGTGGCGCTATACAGATACATTTTATTGAATAACTGGCTATGCTAATGAAATTACAAAAGTATTCAGATCCAGGTGTTAGAACTTTTTAACACCTTTACCCTGGGAACACACCTGAGCGTTTTTCAGCGCGTTCATACGCGCTGAAAAACGCTCAACATGTGAAAAGCCATGCATCCCTATGGGCATGGTTCACATTTGGGCATTTTACAGCGCGTTTGAACGCGCTGTTAAACGCCCAACGCCCAAACAAGTACATGAGCTTCTTTCGGGCGTTTAAACGCGCCTATGGACAATGATGCCATAGGGGAGAATCACTGGATCGCGCGTATGACGTGCGTTTCTTAGTTACAAAAACGCGCATCCAAAAACGCGCGTAAAACGCGCGTCATACGCGCGATTAAGAAACGCCTAGGTGTGTCCCCAGCCTTATAGCTACCTTCACACGGGTGCAGGTCAATATGCAGAGGATCCGCACAGATATCTGTGCATTTCTGAACCGATACTGCACTAAAATCAGCACTTTCTAACAATAGTTTTTGGTGCAGATTTGATGCGGTTTTGCTGCAGTTCTCTCCCTTTATTAGAAAAGGGTGAAAGGGGATTTGGAAATCCACACAGCAGGTCAGTTTCCGGGCAGAAAAATTCCGCAAAGTGTACATGAGGTTTCTGTAATTCCATACACGTTGCTGGTACTGTACTGCGCTGTTTTTTCTGCATGGAAAAACCGCACATATTCTACAACGTTTGCAAGTGGCCTAAAGTGGTTGTTTTGGCAACAATAGGTTGTGTTCATTGATTTTAATCTGTAAAGCTCTTTCTATGTTTCCAATATACTTTAGTTGCTTTTGTGGTCGGTATCTATAGAGTTGAACTCCGGTCACATAACTCGGTCCACAAAACACAGTCCTTGTAACGACATCGCATCCACTGCTTTTCTGGAGTGCCATTGGGGGGGGGGGGTTAAGGATTTCAACACCACCTACTGACCGGCCATGCAAATTAGTAAGGTGGTGATGCGCTCTGAAACTTTCCAGACCAGAGGGCAGAGGTTGAGAGTAGAGATGAGTGATTCGAAGCTGAGGAAGTGGAATTCGATACGAATTTCAGGAATTATTCGATTCGCACCGAATCTGAATTTCCTCACGCTTCGTGGAAACGAATCGCATTTTTTCCTAAAACAGCTGCTGCACATGTTAGGACATGGAGCAAGGAACTCTGGGAATGAGGGATCACCCACAATGCCATGTATGCAGCCAATCAGCAGCCAGCCAGCCCTGTGATGTCACAGCCCTATAAATAGCCCCAGGCATCTTGGATTCAGCCATTTTCCAGTGTACTTAGTGCAGGGAGAGACGTCTGCAGGTGCTAGGGACAGTGCTAGGAAAGACTTGAAAACTTCTATTTTGCTCAATAGAAGTTCGGGGAAAGAGGATCAGAAGTGTAGGGAAAGCATATGGAGGAATCATTCCACGGTATTGAAGCAGAACAGAGTTCAATAGGGGAGTGTACAGCCTGGGTAATAGGAACAATCCTATTACACCTTGCTGCTCTGACTGCGGATCCAAATTGCCATTATACTGCTGCTCATTTCAGGTTTGCAATACCTCTGTAATTCCAGCAAACCATTCTTGTTATTGGGGTGCAGTTATATATATGTTCTAAAGCCTTTTTTTGGCATGTATTAGTGGGGAAAAAGAAAAAGGGCTTATTAGGCCTTGTGTGGTGAAGTGGGAAAATGACATCCCTTTTTGGGGGTGTAATAGTGGCAAGAAAAAAAATTATTTACCGTTCACGACCACAGTTATATGTTCTAAACCCTTTTTTTGGCATGTATTGCTGGAGGAAAAAGAAAGAGCTTATTAGCCGTTGTGTGGTGAAGTGAGAAAATTCAAGCCCTTTTTGGCGTGTATTAGTAGCAAAAAAAAATAATTATTTGCTGTTCAGTGGTGAAGTTCCAATGTACTACAGCCATTTATGGGGTGTATTAGTGGGATAGATACGTACGTCCTATTAGCCATTCTGGGGTGAATTGTGATTGTTATATTTATTTTTGTTGGGGTGTATTAATAGGAAAAAGAATACGTCTTATTAGCCGGCCTGCAGTGAACCGACATTGTTATACAGCCATTGTTGGGGTACATTAATGGGACAAATAAGTATGTGTCATTAGCCGTTCTGCGGGGAATTTACATTGTCATACAGCCATTGTTGGTGTTTATTCATAGGAAAAATAAGTACTTTATATTAGTCGCCGTGAATTTACATGGTCAGTCAGTGGTGAATTTTTTTTGTGAAACAGCCTTTTTGGGAAAATTGATGGTTGATTGTAATCGAGTATCTTCCGTAGGGACTAACAATTAGTCGATTAGCCATTCAGTGGTGAAATTTGTTTGTGATACAGCCTTTTTTGGGAAAATTGGTTGGTGAATGTACACTTTCTTCTTTAGGGACTGAGTAATTGCGTTGATTAGCCATTCAGTGGTGAAATTTGTCTGTGATTCAGACTTTTTTGGGAAAATTGGTCGATAGCTGTAACTACGGTCAAGGATAATATATGTCCTTTACGGGCCACTGGGTAAATGTGGTTCCTGCCCAGCCACCAGCAACTTGACCAGGTGATGCCGCTTCTGCCTCCACGTTCTCATGCCATTGGTCCTGCGACAATGTCCGCTTCTGCCTCCTCATCCTCCACCATGTCCTCAGGTACAATTCACAGTGCTCCTCCAGCATACCACATGTGCAGGGCATTGCAGTGTCACGCTGTTCTACACCTCGTTTGCCTGGGCGAACGGAGTCACACAGGGGAGGAACTGCTCTGTGTCCTTCATCAAGAAATCAAATACTGGCTTTCTCCGCGACAACTCAAAATCTGAACCATGGTGACCAACAACGGGAAGTACATGGTGTCGGCTCTGCGTCAAAATGTGGAGAGACTGACCTTTGTCAAGATGAATCAGGAGAGGATTAGCCAGGATTTCCACCCACCAATGCCTGATGCATCTAAATAGATCATCTATCGTTTCTCACCCAAACCTTGACAAAAGAGACCGGTTTCTTCTGGCTACCTGCCTCAACTAGTATTCTGATGCTGCCATCCGCCTGATGCCACACATCTGATGCCAAGTGTTCCTTCTTACACCCACCATCGTCACCGGGTAACCTCTCCACTCTGTCACTGGGTCACTCTGTGGTCTCCTCATGCTGCTGCCACCTCCACACTATGTCACCTTGCCACTCTGTGACCTCCTCATGCTGCTGCTACCTCAACACTATGTCACTGGGTCACTCTGTGGTCTCCTCATGCTGCTTCCACCTCACCACTATGTCATTGGGCCACTCTGTGGACTTCTCAAGCTGTTCTCCCACTCTCTCCACTCCATGACTGGGCCATTATTTTGCCTTTTTGGCCTGAATGACATCACCTTTGGGGAATTATGGTCCAGAAGTCCTCCCAACTCTTACCGTGTGACCCTCTTTCCACAGGCATCTCAGTGCCCCCCAAACTTCAGGCTTTCACACAGCCTCATGGCCCCTCAGCCCTCCTGGTTGAGACCACACAGAGCCTCTGCAGGCTTCCTTTTCAAAATTCTCTCTCTCTCAGACTCATACACTGAGGGTTGTTTTATCCCTCCTTGATTACAGCATGCCTCACCTGCAAATACCTCAGGTTAAAGGGATTACTTGTGCTGGAAGGGGGGTGGACTAGGGGTGTGGACTAAGAGACTCCCACTACCAACCTGTCTCCCAGTCCAAAGGAATCCAGCCCATACAACTTTAAACAAAATGATCTCCAGCAACCTATGCCTTGCTGAAGAAGCACCATTACTGGATTCCAGTTATCTCACCCAGCTAAGCTGAACAACCAGGTGAGCCTGGAACGCTTGATGCTAATGTCTGTAAAGCGTCGCAGAATATGTCAGTGCTATATAAGTGCATAAAATAAATGAGCCCTACTTATCGTTGCCTGGACACCCCCTTTAAAAGTCTTGAAGGCACTTAGAAAACTGAAGCTCCCTGAGGTCTACAGCGCCAGTAATAAAGTCTGACAGGTGTGAAGCAAAGAATAGGGGACAGGTTAACAAACCGTGATATGAAGTGACCAGACAGGACTGCATACTGGCCAAACCACATCTTTTTGGAAATGACAGCTTGAGGGGAAGTTTAAGAGTCAGAGAGTCACACAAAAGGTGACATTTCCAGGGGAAAGAAATGAATCCAGACACAACTGTACAAAGGGCCAAGCCCATACCAATGAACAGATGGCTATTTTAGTTTCCAGCACTGCATTTTGTTGCCCTGAACCTTTTTTTAGGCAAGCTATAAAAATCCATGTTAACCTTTGTAGAGACTCGGGATCAGTCAACCGGCAAGTGATATTTTTATTTGCCCCATTTGCTGTGTTTGACTAGGAGGACAGTGAAGACAGGATGTTCAGGATACAGCACTTGGCCTTTATTAGAAATTTTACCATTCATGACAACAATAGGAGGTACGTATGACCAAGGACTGACAAAGGACCCATTTTCCTCAGTGAATTGTTGACAATTATAGCTGTGCTGGTCCTGGCTGGTAGCAGAAGCAGAGATTTCTGTCTATTACCGCTTCTGCCCTATAAACAAGTCTGTGCCATCAAACGCTAAAGCTGATGATCAGAAATGATACAGAAAGGCCCAATTTAAGTGGATAAAACTCTGGGGAAAAAGGGGGGCTGAAGGCACTGATGAAAACAAGCTTTTTTTTTATAGAAACTGATTGCTTCTGAACTAAATCCATATTTTGCTAGCTGGGTTTTTATTGCAGGACTAAAATGATTCCCTACATTTTAGTAGAATTAATTCCTTGTGGCTTAAAATATATTAGCAGTGGCGTTATGAAATTAGGCAGGTTATTCTGGCATTGGAACAGCTGTCCAGAGTACACTGTATCTGGCATAGCTGGATAATGCTGGATATAGAGCAGGAGGAGCTGAGCAGATTAATATATATTTCAGTGGGAAAAGATTCAATAAAACCTGTAATTTATACATTTATACCTCTGCTTTTCCACCTCCTGTGAAGAGCTATTGGTACAGGGAGGAGGGGTTACCAGTGACTGACAGCCATCGCTCCATGCACACTGCTATTAATCACTGAAAACACCTCCTCCTCATCAGGATTGTGGGTGTCCGACTCCCAGCACCCGTTTCCCCCTCCTCATCTGCAGTTTGAGGAGGCTGCGGCCTTTTCCTTGGCCAGTGGTATTATGTTCATCGGTCATGTGGCCAAGGTGCAGCTCAGTTCCATTCAAGTGAATGGGCCAAGGCTGCAGTACCAAGCAAACTCAATGTACAGCACTGTGCTTTGTAAGCTGCGCCGGACGACTGCAGCCTCTTCAAACAACTGATCAGCAGGGGTGCCAGGAGTCAGACCTCTGCTGACCACATACTGATGAACTATCCTGAGGATAGGCCATCAGTATCAAAACGCCTTTAATTGCTAATTAAGTGGCAATGAGAAAAATGGACATTATGGAAACCACTTAAACTGCTGACAAATAAAATGCTCTGTGCCGACAAAACAAGCAAAACCACTTAGGGTACTTGCACACTAGTGTTAGAAGAATCCGGGACGGAACGGAAGACATCCTGATGCATACGGAACAGATTCCTTTCCATTCAGAATGCATTAGGACAAACTGATGCGTTTTTTTTCCGGTATTGAGCCCCTATGACGGAACTCAAAACTTTAACGCTAGTGTGAAAGTACCCTTAGACAACATAGGTATAGTAACCTGGGTGACACCATAACCCGCAGAAGAATGAGGGAAGCATCCTGCTGAGGCCTTCTAGCATAACCCTGCTATATTAGATTATATCCATTTACAAGGTTGCTATCAAAGGGATCAGTGTTTCCAGTGCTGGATATGAACAGAGATAAATCATTGGCCAGATGCTGCCAAATGCAACAATGACAACAGTGCCACCAGCAGAATAAGTGTGGAACAACACGTGCTCCAATTAAAGGTCTTGTACAGGATCACAAAGATAATTCTGCTTTCTACCAAAAAATGGTGTCTTATTGCAGCTCAATATCATATACTTTAATCCTATGTTGGGATCCGTCAAACTAGACAGACGGACAGAAAATGGATGCAGAAATGGGTGAAAAATGGCCATGGAAAAGTGACAGTGTGTCCGTTTTTAAAGGACGTGTGCGTGTAGCCTAATAGTAAGGCAATGTGAGCTTAAGGTGGATTTAGGCTAAATGTACACAATCAGGATTGCACGCGGATTTTCCACATTGATTTACATGAAGAAAATCCGCACCGTAGGTCATGTACATTGTGTTGGAAATTCTCATGCACATGATGTAGATTTTTTACGTGCGGCTTTTGACCTGCGGTGCGGATTTTAATATCCGCAGCATGTCATATTATTTTATTTTTCCTGACCGGATTTTCTCCATTCACTTCAATGGGGAGAGTGCAATCCGCATGTGGGAAATCTGCACCAAAGCCGCAGCAAATGATGCGGATTGTCCATACGAATTTCCCCAAGAACACCGGCGGAATTCAGTGCAGATTCGCCGCATATAAATCCGAAAAGTGTGCATTTACCATTAGACGAGCAGATAATCAGGCAGATTATCGGGAACGAACATTCCTGCAAACGCACGTTGCCGACGATCTGGCCCTTTTAACCCTTTCGCTACCAGAGCCGTACATGTACAGCACTGGGTAAACATGGCGTCCGCTCCCGCTTACACCATGAACGATGGGTCTCCGCTGTTTCACGTCTTTAGATGCCATGATAGAGTGTGATCACGGCATTTAAAAGCTAAAAAACCAGGAAGCTCACGCTTCTGGGCTTCTCGCCGGAATCCTCTTCGGCCAATGAGGATGCCGGTAATTGAATTCAATATGCGGGGTATCTTTGAAGAGACCCAGGGTATTGAAGCTGCAATTCTTATTTTGGCCAGCAGGTGGCAGACCAGCATAAGAAATGAGCAATTCTAGTACCATTAGGGATCTATAAGAAACATAATGGTAAGGAATGAAAAAAAAAAAAAAAGAGAGCGTCTAGTAGCCTCAAACATGAGCTACAAAACCATAATAAAGGAAAAAATAAAAGTAAAAAAATATAAAAAATTTAAAAATATAAAAAATTTAAATCACCCCCTCTACGTAGAAAAAAATAAAAAAAAATAAAAAATATAAACATCATGGGCATCACCGCGTGCGAAAACGTCTGTACTATTAAAATATAAAATTATTTTTCCTATTTAGCAAATGGCGCAATGGAAAAAAGGGTTCAAAATGATCCGATTCACCATTTTTTATCGCTTCTCTTACCCAAATTTATTTTATTAAAATGTGAACAAAAAGTCACACACACTCCAAAAATGGTATTAATAAAAACTACAGAAAGTGAGCCCCGACACAGCTTAGTAAATAGAACTACAAAAAAGTTATGGGGGTCAGAATTTTTTCAAAGTTTTAATTTATTTTACACTATTTACACATAAAAAACCTATACATATGTGGTATCGTTGTAATTGAACTGACCCAGAGAATGAAAGGCATGGGTCCGTTTTGCCGCAAAGGGAACGCCGTAGGGACAAAACCCGTAAAACGGTGGAGGAATTGCGTTTTTTTTTTTTCAATTCCACCCCATTTACAATGTTTTCTTGCTTCCCACTACATTTTTTGCCATATTAAATGGTGGCATTGGAAAGTACAACTTTTCCTGCAAAAAATCCCGCTGTTATACGGCAATGTGAACGGAAAAATGTAAAAAATATGGCTCAAAAACGTCAGGTATCGGTCAACCCTATGTCATTTGTGCAGATCATGCTGTCCAGAAACAATGATTCTGTATGAGGATAAGTGATGGCAATAGCCTCAGCTCGTCCTCATACAGTGGAGCTGATCGCTGCATTTAAATGCAGCGCTTAACCACCACTGAATGAGCAGCTGACTGTCAGGAAGGAACACTTCCTTCCCGACAATCTGCTGCTTGTCAGCCCGTCTAAATCCACCAGCTATAGATTTATCAGAGTGGGTGACTTTGGATGATAAATCTGACGCACCTTTAGACTGTTTAGTCTAAATTTATACCACCTATTTGTTGGCTGAGTTTTCCTTACAGGGGTATTCTGGTTTTCCCATACTGATGACCTATCCTAGATGACTCCCGCGAACCCCTGCTGATCAGCTTTTTGAAGAGATGTGGCACTGTTCACTATTTACTGTCCACGTCCTTGACATTGCAGAGGTGTAACTAAAGTGAAAGTGTAACTACAACTGCTCCGCCCCATTCAAGTGAATGGGTTAGTCTTGCATCCAAGCCACACCCTTTTCTATAAAACTACATGCCCTTCCCACTAAGTCACACTCCCTTGTCGGACAAGTCGCAAAAAAAGTAGAAAAGTATCTAAAAGGGTTGATAAATTTGGTGCAAAACATGTACATCAGTTTTTTTTTTTTTTTTGCCACAAACTGTGCCAGAACTTTAGTGCATTTTAAATGGTAAATGCCCCCTACTATTTCGGGAGTAAGGATGATTCTATAGCCAATAAAGCTGGATCACCATTAACTTTTTGTTGATGGATCCTGCAAAGTTAAAATGAGACATGCCAATAATTTGAGTTTTAACGAGGTTGATTCAATAAGAAAACCCCTTATCAAATAGAAGATGGCTCATCAATCAGCTGTGAAGGGAAGACAAGACAAGTGTGGCCAAACATTCTTCCCGCAGCAGCCACTAAAGGGGAAATCTAGAAATATATGGCATAGATTTAGATAAATTGCCATCCATGAAATGCATGCTTGGGTCAAGTCCATCAAAGAGTAATTCACTCTAGGGGTATGTTCACAGATCATGGATTTCAAGAGGATCTGTCATCATAATATAAAATGTGGACAGTTTATATGGGCTAAATAGCGTAGCTTTCCTGAGCAAGATACTGTTTAGTTATTTGCCTTCACCGTGCCCTCCCCTTTCTGTGAGATACAGCCCCCAATATCCAAATCTGAAGTGGTCAGCCACAAAGGCAACCACTTTGCTTCTCTGCAAAGTCCAGCATCAGAGCGGCCTGCTGCAGCATGATATTGTGAGATGTAGCAAATCTTGCAAGATTACAATGTATATTAACATCTGGCTGGGCTTCAGGTTCCTCTGTGTGGCGGTGGCCAAGTCTCACTCTGGTCAGAGTAAGAAGACATCCCTGCTGAAGTTAGTATTCAGTGTTCTCTTGTGAGATTTGCGAGATCATGCTGCGGCAGGCCACTCTAAGGCTGCATTCACACGAGCGTGATTTCCGCGCGGGTGCAATGCGTGATGTGAACGCATTGCACCCGCACTGAATCCTGACCCATTCATTTCTATGGGTCTGTGTACATGAGCGTTTTTTTTCACGCATCACTTGTGCGTTGCGTGAAAATCGCAGCATGTTCTATATTTTGCGTTTTTCACGCATCCCTAGCCCCATAGAAGTGAATGGGGCTGCGTGAAAAACGCATTGCATCCGCAAGCAAGTACGGGTGCGTTGCGTTTTTCACTGATGGTTGCTAGGAGATGTTGTTTGTAAACCTTCAGTTTTTTATCACGCGCGTGAAAAACGCATCAAAACGCATTGCACCCGCGCGGAAAAAACTGAACAACTGAACGCAATCGCAGGCAAAACTGAATGGCTTTGCCTGTGAAATCGCACAGTTTTCACTGAACTCATCCGCAACGCATCCGGACCTAATCCGGACACGCTCGTGTGAAAGGGGCCTAACACTGTCCTGCATGAGTGTCAGAGTGGGGAAGAAACCTCCTCCTGCAGGGAAGCGAAGTGGTTGTCTCCTCCATGACTAACCACTTAAAATCTGTATATCTGGCACCATAAGTTTAGGGAGACATATCTCAAAAAAGGGGTGTAGATAGATAAAATTTCCTCAGGCATGCTAACGGCAGCAGCGCTATTTAGCCCATAAAAATTGTTCGCATCTTTTAATATAGTGATCGGTCCTCTTTAACATAGGCAAATGAAAGACAAATTAACTGGAGGAAATCTGAGACTGACGCAGATGTGCAGCATCATGTGCTGGTGATCCACACAAGGATTAGCCTCATGCACTATTGCTAATCTGCATGGGGTAATCCAGCAGCTTTTCCATGTGGAATCCACAAGAATAAGTAGTATGTTACTAATTTTTGCAAACTGTCTGCATCACGTATAAAAATCTGATAAGATTTTTTTTCCAGTGCACATGAATTGGGTTACAACAATGCATTAACATGCAGACTGCCACTGGACCGGATACAGATTCTGCATTGAAGTCCTGAAAGGGTGAATGGACCCTAACAGAGCACCAAAGCCAGTGCCCATAAATGAGTGTAAGAGAAATTGAAATCTCCCATTTATAATTCTATGTGAACAGTCAGGACATGAAGCCTCTCCTGTTAATCACAAACTCCTCATTAAATGTGGAACAGATGTTCAATGGAATAAGTAAAATGTCTAGTTACACAAAAAAAAGCATTATTTGTTGTCCCGATCAGATGCCAGACACGAACATGTTGTCTGGGCTATGGAACATGTACGCAGTGACAAATAGGCAAGAATCCTTATAAAATCAGTGCTTGTGACTAGGTAATTTGAAATGGCAGCGTGCTGCCTCCCACTGGACAGTGGAGGAAATTGACAAGAGAAATTTTATGTAACAGCTGAAGAGATTCTGTTGAGGACCGGAAGTCTATCCTGATTTATTACTCTTTATGAGAGAACAGAGATAGAAAAATTAAAACTTAAAATGTATCAAAGTCAATGTTTAATCTCATTATGTATATAGTAAAAACTGAATTTAAAGGGGTTTCCAGGATTTTGACATTGATGGCCTATTCTCAGGATAGGTCACCAATATCTAATTAGCGAGGGTCTGACTCCCGGCACCCCCACCAATGGGGGTTGAAGAGTCCGGTGAGCACTGCAGCCTCCTCACCGCTTACCAGGCACATTGGCTTACTGTCCATTCGCTAGGTTCGGTACGACAGCTCAGGCCCATTCACGCCCCACCTGGACCATGTGACCAATGAACGGGACGTCATTGCCCTACGAAGAGGCTGCAGAGCTCACCGAAGCACTGCGGCCTCATCAAACAGCTGATCGCGGGGTGCCAGGAGTTGGACCCATGCCAATCAGATACTGACCTATAGACCGTCAATATCATAACAGTAGACATTTCCTTTAAAGGGCTTATACCATAAACCGAATTTATCACCAACCCACAGGTACAAGGGCAGATTTTCGGGAACGACTGTTTGCAGGAACGGTCATTTGCGATAATCTGGACTATTATAGGCTCGTGTAAATGCTGCCTGAGGAAGGGGTTGCTTTGCTGAAACAAACCCTTTCAAAATCGAATCACTAAAGTAAAGGTTTGTACAAGCTCAGATGAGGTATAGTATATACAAGCCAAAAAGTAAAAACAAATACCACATCAAAAAAGCAAAAATACTTGAAAATAAAATATATTTCAGACATTTAGCACCTCACTAAGTACTATGGAGAGACCTAGCTGACCTGTTCTCTGTGACTGGACACTTTATGGAAGCACAACAGTACCTATGTTGCCCCTTCCACCAGGTCAAATCCAGACAAAATTATACGATATAACCAAAACAGAGAGGGTAATGAATCAGTAAAGGTTCACATTTCATTTTAGGAAATCCAATCATAACCTACAGCTTAAAGGAGTTGTGTGATTTAAAGGGAACCTTTAACTATGTGAAAGCAGTTTATTCTGCCAGCATCAGGTTATAGAACAGGAGGAGCGGAGAAGATTGATATCTAGTTTTGTAGGACAAGACTCAGTAGAACTTGCATTTCATCAATTTAAATTCCTGCTCATTCTGGGCTTTGAAGTCAAGGAGGCGGTCCTATCAGTGATTGACAGGCTTCCCTCTATGACTGTGTATACAGAGATAGCTGTCAATCACTGATAGCTCCGCCTCCATGACTTTAAAGACCAGAATGAGCAAGAATTTAAATGTACAAATTACAAGTTCTACAGAATTCTTTCCCACAAGACTACATATCAATCTGCTCAGCTCCTCCTGCTCTATAATATGCTGCCTGCATCTTCAACATCATGTTCAATTAGGGTGGAGGAAGATGCCATATGCGAGACCTTCCTCTATTAGCTAGAGTAAAGAGTGGTTACAAAGAGTGTCGCTCGGCAGTACCCAGCACATCCATACACTGCTTGAGTTGACAAATGTGCAACACTTCATTTCCTCAGCGGTGGCGCTGCAGGGAAAGTGAACATTTGCTACCTGGTTTCCCCCCGGAGATCATGGCTTTCTGCAGACCTCTAAACTTAAAAAAGGGACAGAAGTGACTACTGTTGAGGTCTTACCACTGGAACGATTTTTCCTGTTGGATTTTCCGCCACTAAGAAGCATCTTCAGACTGTTTCGGAACATGACTGCACTACGAGTCTCACGTCAGGCAGGAATCTAAAAAAACAAGAGACCATTCAAAAGTTTAATATTTGCATAGGATACATGATTATTCTAAATGTATTATTATTTTACTATGTTTTTTAAGCCTTAGGATTTTTAAGAGGCCATCAGATTTGGGTGGGGGGGTCCTGCTGCCTATAAAATGCAGAAGCAACTGTGTAGTGCCTCACAGCTTAGAAAACTTTATAAAGTTATAAAGAATCCAGAAAAAAATAAGGAATTTCCAAACCTAAGATGTCAGCTCCTTGCCTGGTCGTGTGCCTGTAAGGTATAATTACATAGCCAGTGATCTTTGAAAAACAGAACATTAATGGAGGGATCAATTACACAGATATCACTGCCAGTCACACCTCTCGTGTGCCGTAAAAGGGGATTAAGTGAAACCCTTTAGTATCAGGGACTATGTCACTACTGTGCCGCCTCCTTTGGATACAGTTCTTTAGGCTCAATGCCAGGGCTTAAACTGAACACACAGCACGGGCAACAGGATCAGCGCTCAGCCCCCTTAGACAACGTGTAATCCCCTCTGACAGGAGATGACAGCACGCATGGGTCAGTCACTCCTGTCCAAAACTGCTACTTTCCTCAATGGAATCCCTGCCGTCCCAGCCCCAGAAGATGACAAGCTACAAAATCAGAACCCACAAAGCTCGGGCACAGAATGAGGAAATTTATCCAGTGATTTGTGGCACTTCTGCGGTATTACAAAGTCACAAAACATGGCGCACACCATATTTGCGCCATGATTTGTGACTTGCCCTTTGACAAAGTAAAAAATGAAAAAGGGCTCAGTGAGGGTAGAAGGAGTCAACATGTTTCACATGTTGCAATGCTGCAGGGGGGGGGGGGGTTCATGTTTTTGTGGCGCAGTGCCTGTGGGGTGGGCTAGAGCCAAGGGGGTCTAGCCTGGAAGCAGGAGAGCTGTTGGGCTGCCCATTACTTTTGCAGGTGCTGGGCACCAGGCGGTGCTGCCAGGGAGGACTGTAAACTTAAAGAAGCACTGAGAATTTTTTTTTTTAAGCGGCCCCAATGTTGGAGGCAAATCCAAACTGACAGAAGGCAGGGCAACAAAGGTAGGCAGGGACAACAGAAGTAGGCAGGGCCAGCAATATCTTGGCACAAAGCTCAAGCTACTACCAATGCAGAACCAAATACCACAGTGCAGTACAAAATACTGCCACCCTCACCACGGTATAAGGGTCCATTCACACGTCTCTAGAAAGGGTTTGGATCCGTTCTGCAACGTTGCGGGACGGATCCGGACCCATTCATTTTCAATGGGGCCGGAAGAGATGCGGACAGCACACAGTGTGCTGTCCGCATCTGCATTTCCGGTGCGCGGCCCTGATCTTCCGGTCCGCGGCTCCAGAAAAAAATAAAATATGTCCTATTCTTGTCCACAATAGCGGACAAGAATAGGCATTTCTATAGGGGTGCTGGCCGGTTGTATTGTGGATCCGCAATACACTACGGACGTGTGAATGGACCCTTACCTATATCATCCTCTTCAGGACGGCAATACAGTTGAATTCAAGAGGGCACCTGTGTCCGTTGGCCGGGTGCCTACATAGTTGGTGCTCCTAGCGTTACTTAATGCTGAGTGCATCAGATTGTTAAGTACATAGGAGGGCTCAGGCGGCCCCATGGGCATTGGCCCATCAGGAAAATTCCCTCTAGGATCAACCTGCCTGCACCCAATAGCACAAGTAGCCACCTGGCAGGTGGGCTTATAAAGTTTGACCAAAACGGATACTAAGAACCTCAAGCTCCATCTTCTAAAGCAGCAATAGACAATGTATAATGTGTTATTCGGTCCAATTCTTTTTCTGCGCAGAGCTGTGTAGATCCAGCACAACTGCAGTACGGCTCATCGGTGGAGGCATTGTAAGGTGCCTCTTAATAAATGTGGTACCCCGTACTAGAGGGCACCTCTGTGGAATGCCAGTCTCCTCCACTGCCTTCAAAGCGGTTGTGGTATCACATCACCCATACACAGGGAAGAGTAGGAGACTCAAACCATCGTGAATTTCCAGCCATATGATAAAGATCTAAAAAAAGGAACGAATGCCATATTGACTCGATCAGCAGTGAATTTGCTATGCACTTCAGTAATCAGCAGTCTTCATGTTTCCAGCCGCATTTGTATCTTAAAATATAATGCAACAGATGCAGTACGACAATTACTCCAATTTGTGCGCACAGCAGGCAACAGCACAATTTGTTTTTAAGAAAAACCCAGGACCCTGCCGTTAATTGTGCAGCTTGAAGGCCATGGAACAACATCCTGTCAAGAACAAACCAGTAAAATGATAATTTGTATAAAACACTGCAGAGAGCCATCTGACGTGGTGCACCAGCCCCATACCGCTCTCTGCTTATTCACATGCCGAATGTAGGGCCATCACATCATATCACATTAGGCAGCCTGTGGATCCCCAGTATTCGGAGAGACTAGGAGCTCCACAACAGATGCTGCGGACACGTCTTAGCATGATGTAGGGGAAGCAGCAGAATAATCCCGACTTTGTTCTCATAATCAATGAATAGCTACAGGGTCCATTTTGCTTCCTTTACCCTATACTATATTCCTAGTCAGGGAATTAGGTCCACCAGGGACCCCCTTGATCCCTAAATACCTGTTTCACAAGTATTAAGGACACCACAGCAGGTTTTTAAGGGACACCATGTTTGATCTTGGCTTCCCTGTCCCTATAAGTAAGCAGTTCTCAAAAAGGTATTAGTAGAAGAGGAGCACTGTTTTATATAAGGACCCTATTAAACTTCACATGGTTGTGTTGCCAATTTCAGACTGTGCAGGGACACACCCTCAACTGGTAACACCCATCTGGACCTTCACTGCGAATTGCTAGTAATTTATTCAAAACTTCAATTAGGAATAATAAAGGAACGGTACATCTATTCAGAAGAATAGATGCTCCACAATTTTTCATACATGAGGAATACAAAACAGTCAGGTCAGGAGAGGTTATAAGTCCTCTTTAAAGAGGTCCTTTCACTAAGATATAGGTAGTGAAATACTTACACTACCTTCCTGGGCGGCCCCGCTGACGTCCAGGCAACACGGTTCCCGTTAGTTTTTACATGCGGGGACTCCTTGTACTAGGTGGGGACTTGTCTTTTGCCTGGGGAGTGGTTTTCCTCTCCCTGGCTGCGAGCGCAGCCAATCATAGCGCTCGGCTCGCAGCCAGGGAGAGGAAAACCCCTCCCTGCCTCATACAAGAAATCTCAGCGTGTGAAAACTAACGGGGACCGGAGCGCACGGACGGGGGGTTATGTTGCCTGGACGTCAGCGGCGGCCGCCCAGGAAGGTAGTGTAAGTATTTCACAAGAAAACAAAAATCATATAGATTATAGAATAGATACTCACATACTGTATAGAGAAAGTGACTTTTTAAAATTACCTTTAATATACTACAAAAAGGTACCGGTACATATACACCACACATAAAGTGCTAGGAGACATGCAATATTAGTAATCCTTACAGGGGAGTCGAGACCCCCAGGTAGACATCCATAGTGACAGGATAGAGATGAGATTCAAGGGAATATAACATTATGAATAGAGCAAGGGTAGACAAAAACTTACCCTAAAGCATGCCCTACAAACTCCTATGCCCAGGGCGGCCCCCTGATGGTGGAGGTTCCCTGCCCCGAACCTAAAGCCTATCCAGTCCCTGTTGAAACCCTAAAAAAAAGGGGAAAAATGATTAAAAAAAGGGGGTGTCAGTGATCACCCAGATTAGTGGGAACCACTAAAACACCCCAAAAGGAGTCTCTAATCTGGGTGATCACTGACACCCCCACTATGTTTCGACTCCCCTGTAAGGATTACTAATATTGCATGTCTCCTAGCACTTTATGTGTGGTATACATGTACCGGTACCTTTTTGTAGTATATTAAAGGTAATTTTAAAAAGTCACTTAAGTATTTCACTACCTAAATCTTAGTGAAAGGTCCTCTTTAACGTAAAGGGGTTGTCCGACAAAAAATATTATTTAGTTTTCAGACCTGCATCTGGATGTGAATACTTTTGTAATTGCATGTAATAAAAAATTTAGCATAGCCACTGAGTTATTCATTAAAATGTATCTGTATAGCGCCACCTACTTCTTATTTTTGTTTATTTATTTGTCCTGCTCCCTGAGATGGCCGCACATGCTCAGTTTCATCCTTCAACTGCCTCCTGGGCCGTGATAGGGAGAGCATGAGACACGCCTCCTGAGCTGTGATAGGGAGAGCTGAGACACGCCCCCTGAGCTGCAGCAGAAAAGACACTCCCCCTGAGCTGTGATAGGAAGAGCCGAGACACGCCCCCTGAGCTGTGATGGGGAGAGCTGAGACACGCCTCCTGAGCTGCAGCAGAAAAGACACTCCCCCTGAGCTGTGATAGGAAGAGCTGAGACACGCCTCCTGAGCTGTGATAGGGAGAGCTGAGACACGCCCCCTGAGCTGTGATAGGAAAAGCTGAGACACGCCTCCTGAGCTGTGATAGGGAGAGCTAAGACACGCCCCCTGAGATGTGATAGGGAGAGCTGAGACAGGCCCCCTGAGCTGTGATAGGGAGAGCTGAGACACGCCTCCTGAGCTGTGATAGGGAGAGCTGAGACACGCCTCCTGAGCTGTGATAGGGAGAGCTGAGACACGCCTCCTGAGCTGTGATAGGGAGAGCTGAGACACGCCTCCTGAGCTGTGATAGGGAGAGCTGAGACACGCCTCCTGAGCTGTGATAGGGAGAGCTGAGACACGCCTCCTGAGCTGTGATAGGGAGAGCTGAGACACGCCTCCTGAGCTGTGATAGGAAGAGCTGAGACATGCCTCCTGAGCTGTGATAGGGAGAGCTGAGACACGCCTCCTGAGCTGTGATAGGAAGAGCTGAGACACACCTCCTAAGCTGTGATAGGAAGAGCTGAGACACGCCTCCTGAGCTGTGATAGGAAGAGCTGAGACACGCCTCCTAAGCTGTGATAGGGAGAACTGAGACAGGGCCCCTGAGCTGCAGCAGAAAAGAGCAATGAATGGGGAGATCTCTGGACCCATGTGAGGTACAGGGCTGGTTCTAGCTTTGTTAGAAGGAGGTTGTCATGTACGATATCATGTCTGATTTTCATTTTTGACATTAGTCATGGGATAACCCCTTTAACTTACTTCTCATTTTCCCACCGCATCTTCTGGAAGGTTGTTCCAAGCATCTACTTCTCTTCCAGTAAGGTAATATTCCGACACTGCTCCCGATCCCCCAGCTAATTTCAGACTCTGCCCCTTGTTCAGTTTCTTAATAAAATCACCATTTGGTATATGTGGCACGTCATCATGACATGCTTTTTTTCAACCTCATTTGGGCTCATTCATTACACGAAAAGCCTCATAAAAAGGCTGTATGTTTACATTATTATAAAACTAGTAAAGATTACGCTCATCAGAAACAAGACGCAGTGATTTCCAAATTAGACGGGATTCTCCTCTGAGAAATAAACAGGAATGGAAAATTTCAGGGAATCTGGTAAAATAATTATTCAATAAGCAAAAACACAGCTGGCGGAGGCAGAATCACAAGTTCTGTTAAGAAGAAGTTTTCTTCATAAATGGCTTCTAGAAATAAAGACGTGTAATCCGTGATATCCGGCGTTTAAAACAATAGCATACAGAGAGACGGCCATGCCAATGTATGCTTAGAATTCTCTTTAATTGAAAAGGGGCTTACCACAATACCAACCCTTCAAGGAGCTGAAATTGTTCCATTTCTCCTCTTAAAGGGGTTGTGTATGCAGTACATTTTGATGACCTATCCTCAGGATCTGATCATGGGGTCCAACTCCCGACATGCCCGCCGATCAGGTGGCGCTCATACGAGCAATACTTCCTCCTCAAGATTACATTGCGTGTCGTGTTGCTTGCGGCGGCGGCGCAATGTAAATACAAGTACTCACTCGATTCAAGTGACTGGAACAAGCACTGGTCATTACACTGCGCCGCCGAGACTTCCTACACGGCATGCAGTGTAATCTTGAAGAAGTAGCGCTCGCATGAGCGTCACCTCCTCTTCAAACAGCTGATCAGTGGGGGTGCTGGGTGTCTGACCCCCACCAATCAGATGTTGTTGACCTATTCTGAGGATAGGACATCAATATGTACTGGCTGCATAACCCCTTTAAGAAGACGTGTCAGACCCATCTCCTGACGTTCTAGAAAATGCTTGCATACCCCATGGGAAAAAAATCTGGATTACGGTATTCTGTTATTAGTAAAGCATTCATTTATTTAAAATCTAATCATTGATTTCCAGGAGGAATAACAGAGGAATGTATCAAGTACAAGAATTTAATAAAACATGTCAAGAATGTAGACGTGTCCAGGAAGTAAGTACAAGTTGATGCCAAGGTTATGTAAATCACCAACAAACTCTGACAAACAGTGGTTAATAAATCAGTGGGAATGAGATACTGAACATCTGCAATGGGCAAAACTTCGGTTTCAAAGAGCAAGAACAATGGCCCAGATTTACTAACCCTACAGATGGCGTAAGATTAGACCGTCTAAACCTGCACCGGATTTATCACAGCGGCTCAGACACTAGAACAACTATTGGTTGGCTTACTTTGAGACAGACTTTTAGTAAATCCAGGGAAAATATTTTTTGCTCAAAACACCTTGGACTACTCTTAAAGGGGATTTCCAGAAATAATGAGTTGTTTTTTTTAGCAAGCACTTGTAGCCTGTTCCCTGAAGCTGAAGATTCATACTTACCTGCTCCATGCCCTTCCGATCCCTGGACTGTTCTTTTCTGACATAGGCTACTTTCACACTTGTGTTTTGGGCAGATCTGTCATGGATCTGCAAAAATGGATCCGTTACAATCGCATGCATCCGTCATGAACGGATCTGTTTGTATTATCTGTAACATAGCCAAGACGGATCCGTCATGAACTCCATTGAAAGTTAATGGGGAACGGATCCGTTTTCTATTGTGCCAGATTGTGTCAGAGAAAACGGATCCGTCCTGGCACACAATGTAAGTCAATGGGGAACAGATCCGTTTTCTATTGTGCCAGATTGTGTCCGAGAAAACGGATCCGTCCTGCCACACAATGTAAGTCAATGGGGACGGATACGTTTTCTCCGACACAATCTGGCACAATAGAAAATGGATCCGCTTGGCTCAGTTTCATCAAGCAGACAGCAAAACGCTGCAGGTCGCGTTTTGGTGTCCACCTCCAGAGCGGAATGGTGACTGATCGGAGGCAAACTGATGCATTCTGAGCGTATCCTTTTCCATTCAGAATGTATTAGGGCAAAACTGATCCGTTTTGGACCGCTTGTGAGAGCCCTGAACGGATCTCAGAAACGGGAAGCCAAAACGCAAGTGTGAAAGTAGCCATAGAAGAACACTGCACCAGGTGATGGAGTAGATTTCAGTTGAGGGGCACGGGCGGACTGCCAGAAGCTGCACCTAATTTATGATGTGTATGCCGCCAAGTTATGACAAATCTCCCCCATTCTCTTTAAAGGGGTTATCTAGGTAAAGATATTTATGATTTATCCTCAGGCTAGGTCATCAGTATCAGATCTGCAGGGGGTCACGTGGCCTAGTTGCAGCACAGAGCCCCCTTCAAGTCAGTGTGGCTGAGCTGCAATACCAAGCACTGCCACTATACAATGTATGGCGCTGTCCTTGAAAAACTGCTGCATCGTTCACCAGAGCTTTGGCAAGCACAGTGGCGCCCTGAAACAGCTGATCGGCAGGGGTGTCGGGACTTGGACTCCCGCTGATGTGATAATGACTACTTATCCTGAGGATAAGTTATCATTATCTGTTCCAGGATAACCCTTTAAGGCACATTCGCTTCATACTGCTAGGTTTCTCCTATCTGAACACAACCACATTGGGAAATCATCCAGTTGTGTCTGATTGAACCCTAACAAGATGGCGCTGTCAGTGGTGTCTGTGACACACTGTACAAACTGGAAGGAGGAGGGGGTTGTCTACATTTTCAGGGCTTCTCTGTAGGATTTAAACTTTGACCTGAACTTGACTCTCTCGACATAGGAAAAATTATTTCCAGCACAGCAATCTGGCTGGCACCGGCAGCATGTCTAAAGGTTAAAAAGGTCAAGCATGTCAAAATAGGGGCAAAAAAACTCAAGGGAAATTTCCACCCCGGTAGACTTTTTTTGTACTTTCTTTATCAGAAAATACTGCAGAAAATGTAACTGTCCATACTCCTTTAAAAATTGTGTGGAAAATGTGACCACCATATTTGTGTTATGCTTCCCTTGACACAGGCGGCCACAAAAATGTCTCTGCATCAAAGTTGGGAAGGAATTTCTTGTACCATCAAGGGAAAATCCTTTACTAGTCCAATATCTCTATCAAGTTACTCACACCATTCCTGGAAGTACATCGTACTAACAGCAGTCACTACATGCACAGTGGAAACTTTTATCTTCTCCGACGCGTGTTTTAACGCCACCTGAAGTCATTACTGTAGAAAAAAAGCTATCTTCTAATGCTTTAGCTTTCATTTGCTCACGCATTGCTACAAAATCCCATCAGCACAAAAAATAAAAAAAAATACAAAACATAAATGTTCCAGGTTTCAAAAAGAATTCATAGTGTCTCTATTCTCAATGTAATCAAGTGGCAAACAAAGCTACTGCTGTGACAGGCTCCGTGACCAGAATATACACAAAGTAACTCTCTACCATCTCCCTCAGCAGGAAGTCACAGCACAATTTCAAGCTGCATGTACTACAGACAAATTCTTATGACTATCACACTTAAAGGGGTTATCCCATGAATAATGAAAAAAATGAAAATCATACATAATCTAGTACATGACAATCTCTTTGTAACAAAGCTGGAAACATCCCTGTACTTCACATGGATCCAGAGATCTCCCCATTCATTGCTCTGCTAGATTTATATCAAGCTGACAGCTCAAGGGGAGTGTCTTTTCTGCTGCAGCTCAGGAGGCGTGTCTATGCTTTCCCTATCACAGCTCAGGAGGCGTGTCTCAGCTCTCCCTATCACAGCTTAGGAGGCGTGTCTCAGCTCTCCCTATCACAGCTCAAGGGGCGTGTCTCAGCTCTCCCTATCACAGCTCAGGGGGCGTGTCTCAGCTTTACCTATCACAGCTTAGGAGGCGTGTCTCAGCTCTCCCTATCACAGCTCAGGAGGCGTGTCTCAGCTCTCCCTATCACCGCTCAGGGGGCGTATCTCAGCTTTACCTATTACAGCTCAGGGGGCGTGTCTCAGCTCTCCCTATCACAGCTCAGGAGGCAGTTGAAGTATGAAACTAAGCATGTGCAGCCATCTCAGTGAGCAGGTCAAAGAAATGAGAAAAATACCAAACAGCAGGTGGCGCTGTACAGATACGTTTTATTGAAAAACTTAACAGCGTTACAAAATTTTTAAGTATATGCAATTACAAAAGTATTCAGATCCAGGTGTTGGTTTCAGAATATTAGAACATTTTTAGTTGGACAACCCCTTTAATACATTTACTTTGCTAGTCGTCGTCATTCCTTACACCAAGGATGCCCAAATTAGGGGTGATTTAATGGCTGAATACTTCACTAGAAAACAGTGCTAGGCCATAGTAACTTTGGCACAACCATTTACAATTATTTTTACTCATTTCATGCATTTTTTTTTAAATCTGTGACATACTATATGTTATAGAGGAAAATAAAAAATAGCACACCTTACTTCTGCATTTTACCCAAACAACTTAATTTTTCTGTTGCATTACACTTGAAAAGTGAGCGCCAATGAGATTTTTAAATTTTCCATGCTAATATATTTGAATAAAATCCTAAAATCCTACAGTTTTCGTACTCACCACTAAGGCTACTTTTACACTAGCGTTTTCGTTTCCGCTATTGAGATCATAGGATCTCAATAGTGGAAGAAAACGCTTTAGTTTCCTCCCCATTCATCGTCAATGGGGACAACACTGAACTGAAAGAAATGAGGTGCACCAGAATGCATTCTGTTCCTCTTGGTTGCCTCCCCATCACGGACAGGATAACGCTGCAAGCAGCACTTTTCTGTCCGCGATGTGGTGCGGAGCAGGACGGATCCGTCCGGACACACAATGTAAGTTAATGGGTACGGATCCGTTTTCTCTGACACAATGGAAAACGGATCCGTCCCCCATTGACTTTCAATGGTGTTCATGACGGATCCATCTTGACTCTATAAGACCATAATACAACCGGATCCGTTCACGACGGATGCATGCAGTTGTATTATTGTAACGGAAGCGTTTTTGCAGATCCATGACGGATCCGCAAAAAACGATAGTGTGAAAGTAGCCCAAGCCTAATAACAAGTACCACTTCCTGGGCTGTACAGATCACTTTACTGCAGTTATCTGCTTATCATTACACACAGGATTAGAATGACAGATATCACCTATATATAGATATCACAGGAAGTGATATCACAACTTATCTACTCTCCCTGCACAGGTCACAGGGCATGCCTAGAAACTGTTCCACAGAAGTCAAAGAGGTCCCCTCCTGTCTACTGTGTTGATGTGGCTCACGGTGGTTGCTGTAAATCATATCTCAAAATGCTATTAACAACAGCTCAGGATAGCATTAGTATTTTTCTATAGTGAGTATGACACTATTGCACTTACTTTATTTGTGTTTGCAGAGGGCAGTTGTATTGTTTTAGCTTTTGTGCTTTCAGCCATGGTGACGTGCTCCTGCACATTGGGATGTGCTGACTAACCCCCATTTTTTTCTTTGCAGTCTGCATTGGAGGTGTGGCTGTCTCCATTGGTCGTGCACTCCTAACTAACCTGTCTGTTCCACAGGCTGCAAGTAGAAATCTGTAGCCTACTCGCCCTGTACTCATTGGAGGCCATTCTGGCACCAGGACCGGTAAAATACAGAGTGGCACAGCATGCATGTGGAACCTGTATTCCCTGAATTCAATGGAGGCCAGTATGGCACCAACAGAGGAAGCATTTAGTGTAGATTCCTGTCTTAGGCCTCTTTCACACTAGCGTTGTGAGGATCCAGCGTGCACTTCCGTCGCCAGAAATGCCCGCCAGAACCATCACAACGCAAGACAACTGAAAGCATTTAAAGACTGATCAGTCTTCAAAATGCTTTCAGTGTTACTATGGCAGCCAGGACGCTACTAAAGTCCTAGTTGCCATAGTAAGTAGTGGGGAGCGGGGGAGCAGTATACTTACAGTCCATGCGGCTCCCGGGGCGCTCCACAATGACGTCAAGCGCCCCACGCACATGGATCACGTGATCCATGCGATTATGTTATCCATGCTCATGGGGCGCTCTGACATCATTGTGGAGCGCCCCGGGACTCAGGAGCCGCACGGTCGGTAAGTATACTTCTCCCCTGCCTCCCCACTACACTTTACCATGGCAGCCGGGACTTTAGCGTCCTGGCTGCCATGGTAACCATTCACAAAAGCTAAACACCCGACATTTAGCTTAATGCCGGATCCGGATTAATGCACTTCAATGGGCATTAATTCCGGATCTGGCGTTACGGCATGTCTTCCGGATTTTTGGGCGGAGACAAATCCGCAGCATGCTGCGGTTTTGTCAACGTCCAAAAAACATTCACATACTGAACGGAAGACATCCTGATGCATCCTCAACGGATTTCTCTCCATTCAGAATGCATTAGGATAAATCCTGATCAGTATCTTTCCGTCCTAGAGCCCCGAGGACGGAACTCTAGGACGGAAGGAAAAAGCGTAAGTGTGAAAGGGGCCTTAGGCCTCTTGTACACGACCGTATGGATTTTTCAGTGTTTTGCGGGCCGCTTTTATCGTATCCGTTTTTCAGTTTTTTGCTTCCGTTGTGTTTCCGTTTCGGTTCAGTTTTTCCATTCCGTTTTTCCATATGGCATATACAGTATACAGTAATTACATAGAAAAAATTGGTCTGGGCTTAAAATTTTCAATAGATGGTTCCGCAAAAAATGGAACGGATACAGAAGACATATGGATGCATTTCCGTATGCGTTCCGTTTTTTTGCGGACCCATTGACTTGAATGGAGCCACGGATCGTGATTTGCGGGCAGTAATAGGACATGTTCTATCTTTGCACGGAACGGAAAAACGGAAATATGGAAACGGAATGCACATGGAAACACTTCCGTTTTTTTTGCGGACCCATTGAAATTAGTGGTTCCGTATACGGACCGTCTACGGATCACAAAAAAACCTCCCGTACACTCGCAAAAAAAACGTTTGTGTGCAGGAGGCCTTAGAGAAATCATCTTGCCGAGGCAGACAGGCACAAATGCAAATTTTGTACAAAATGTATTTGCCAAGTACCTCACATTTATACAACGATCATAGCATTAGAATTAGTACATTTTCTATAGTGAGCATGGAACTATTGTGTTTACTGTATTTGTGTTTGCAGAGTGCTGT
Organism: Bufotes viridis; assembly: GCA_033119425.1. NCBI lineage: Eukaryota > Metazoa > Chordata > Amphibia > Anura > Bufonidae > Bufotes > Bufotes viridis. Next base: position 200,856,497 of record CM065594.1, on the reverse strand, counting down.
TGCATTGCTTGTTTTTGCTTTAGTGCTTTCATGGCGACGTGCACCTGCGCATTAGGACAACAGCTCAGGCAAGATGGCAGCCTCCATAATCCTATTCAGGAAAAAGAATTAAGACTTTACAGGACAATCAGAAAATAAAAACAGATAAAAACAGACTAGAAAAAATAAATAAAAGTATGTGTTACTGGGAAGTTAAAATGGCCCTGGAAAAGAACCTAAAAGTGGACCCATGTTGTACGCAAGTCCAAATTGACAGAAGGCAGGGCAAGAGTAGACATGGCCAGCAAATCAAACACAACAGGGTAGCATAAAATACTGACGACGGTGATAAAGTTGAGTTGAGGAGGGCACCTCAATACTGACCAGGTGCATAAGCAACTGATGCTTCTAGCAAATATTTATGCTGAGAGCATCGGATTGTTATGTACCTCGCCAGTGGCCCTGAGGAGGGCTTGGGGGGGCCCCTAGACATCGGCCTACCAGGAAATTTCCCTGTAGGGTCTTTGGCCAGTCCTCCCCTGGCTTTTCACTGGCAGAAAAAAATCCACCTGACATATTCCCTTTAACATTTGTCTAGATGACCAATATCGAAACACAAACTTTTTTTTTTTACAGCCGTTACTGGATTAGCGGTTAGAATATAACAGCGTTATTACAGCATCAGAATGATATAAAAGACTGATCCACAGTAATCTATGTTATCGTTTCATCTGCCATATACTTCTATTAGCTGAGGCCAGATGCCACAATTCTTTGATTGAAAACTCAAAAAAGTTGTTTGCAGCTATGTACATCTGTAAAACTGCTTTACATGGTTTCTAAATGGGCTTTCCATTACTTGATCTTTGAAGTGCTGATGGTTACCAAGCATCATAGGAAATGTAATTAAAATGGTCAATTTACAAAAAAATAGCTCACTTGCACATTTATGAAGCCGTTCAAAGAGAAACTTTTTGTTGTCCACAGCAGCCAATTAAAGCACAATAATTGAATTCCGTGCTTTGATTGGTGCTACAGTCGTGGCCAAAAGTTTTGAGAATACTAGTTTTCACAAAGTTTGCTGCTAAACTGCTTTTAGATCTTTGTTTCAGTTGTTTCTGTGATGTAGTGAAATATAACTACACGCACTTCATACGTTTCAAAGGCTTTTATCGACATTTACATCACATTTATGCAAAGAGTCAGTATTTGCAGTGTTGGCCCTTCTTTTTCAGGACCTCTGCAATTCGACTGGGCATGCTCTCAATCAACTTCTGGGCCAATTCCTGACTGATAGCAACCCATTCTTTCATAATCACTTCTTGGAGTTTGTCAGAATTAGTGGGTTTTTGTTTGTCCCAATGGGATTAAGATCTGGGGAGTTTCCAGGCTATGGACCCAAAATGTCAACGTTTTGGTCCCCGAGCCACTGAGTTATCACTTTTGCCTTATGGCACGGTGCTCCATCGTGCTGGAAAATGTATTGTTCTTCACCAAACTGTTGTTGGATTGTTGGAAGAAGTTGCTGTTGGAGGGTGTTTTGGTACCATTCTTTATTCATGGCTGTGTTTTTGAGCAAAATTGTGAGTGAGCCCACTCCCTTGGATGAGAAGCAACACCACACATGAATGGTCTCAGGATGCTTTACAGTTGGCATGACACAGGATTGATGGTAGCGCTCACCCTTTCTTTTCCGGACAATCCTTTTTCCAGATGCCCCAAACAATCGGAAAGAGGCTTCATCGGAGAATATGACTTTGCCCCAGTCCTCAGCAGTCCATTCACCATACTTTCTGCAGAAGATCAATCTGTCTCTGATGTTTTTTTTGAGAGAAGTGGCTTCTTTGCTGCCCTTCTTGACACCAGGCCATCTTCCAAAAGTCTCTCGCCTCACTGTGCGTGCAGATGCGCTCACACCTGCCTGCTGCTATTCCTGAGCAAGCTCTGCACTGGTGGCACTCCGATCCCGCAGCGGAATCCTCTTTGGGAGACGATCCTGGCGCTTGCTGGACTTTCTTTTGACGCCCTGAAGCCTTAACAAGAATTGAACCTCTTTGCTTGAAGTTCTAGATGATCCTATAAATTGTTGATTAAGGTGCAATCTTAGTAGCCACAATATCCTTGCCTGTGAAGCCATTTTTATGCATTGCAATGATGGCTGCACGCATTTCTTTGCAGGTCACCATGGTTAACAATGGGAGAACAATGAATTCAAGCATCACCCTCCTTTTAACATGTCAAGTCTGCCATTTTAACCCAATCAGTCTGACATAATGATCTCCAGCCTTGTGATCGTCAACATTCTCACCTGAGTTAACAAGACGATTACTGAAATGATCTCAGCAGGTCCTTTAATGACAGCAATGAAATGCAGTGGAAAGGTTTTTTTGGGATTAAGTTAATTTTCATGGCAAAGAAGGACTATGCAATTCATCTGATCACTCTTCATAACATTCTGGAGTATATGCAAATTGCTATTATAAAAACTTAAGCAGCAACTTTTCCAAATTCCAATATTTATGTAATTCTCAAAACTTTTGCCCACGACTGTATAGGCATCAAAGACAGTATCTGCCCCACAACGTTTTGGTGCCATTTTTTTACATTTCTCAAAATATGAAAAAAGTGCCAATCTTTGGTTTGGGGGATGTAAGCCCAGCGCTCTGTGCCTGTCCTGCTGGCCCTACAGGCGGGCACAAGCGCTGGGCTTCCTCAATCCCTCCTGCTGCCAGGAGCCGTACTGACGAGTACAGGCAGAAGGTAGCTTGACTGTTGTATCTTTGCTCCTTGCCAGAGCTTACTTTCTGTTCAAGTCCTGTACTGTTTGTTAGGACGTGCACGGGCGTGTCTCTCCTCCCTAGGCGTACACTCCCTCTATCTCCACAGCCTATGACTGGGTTGCAGGAAGGATTTAAAGGGGCTTCCTGCCCCAGGAAGGTGCCTGAGCAATCTTGTCACTAGCTAGTCTAGTTCCTTGAGTAAAGGTGTTTGGAAGTTTCTGCTTTTCTGCGTTCCGGACCCTGCTTCTCAATTTAACGGATTTTGCTTGTTTGCCACCTGCCTCTGACCTTGGACTTCGATTTCGGACTTTCTGACTACATCTTTCCCTTCAGTGCTTTCACCGCTATCTCTGACTCCCTGGCCAGCTGCTACTGACCCGGGGACTGCTCTGGAGTGGTACCTGGTAGCTACCCTAAAGGCCCAAGCCTATCCTCACCATCTGAGGCTCTAGTGAAGACCAGGTAGTTACTTAGCCATGCCCCTCCAGGGTATAGCTGGTCAGTGGCACAGTGGGTCCACACCCGCTTGCATAACATGGGATCAGCATTGTTTTTATAAAAATGCAGCACAGTTTAGGTATAGCGTTTTTCTGCAAGCTGGCCTCTGAGAACAGCACAAGAGAATTGGACAGCGATATCTCATATACCCTGAAAGCTGTTACTGTCGCATAGTCCTATGTCAGAACCACAATAATACACTTTAAATGGCGCTAAGTGGCACTTCATGTCATGGAAAGATTTTCGTTGTTTGATAGATACATTATACTACTTGACCCCAGGATCCACAACACCCCTTTCATGTCAACAAGCCATGCACTTGTAGGCTTACAGGACTGTAATTAGCTCCCCGGGAGAGGCCTTAAAACAGCAGAAACATCTATTTCTAGACAAGGGTATAGCCTGTGGGGTGAGGAGAGTTGGCTGGAGGGGGAGAAGGGGGAGGGGGAGAAGGATAAGAAGATGCTGAGCTGGTCAGTTTGAGAGAGGCTGTAACCTGAAACTGCAATGCTGAAAAAGTCTACCACAAAAATGAAAGGGGAAAGTCAACCACAGGTCAGCTGAAGCTTTCTATTTTGGATGTAAGATTCCCATCTGATCTGTGCTGTCCCATGTCGGTTGAAATACTGAAACGATATTAAATAGGGGTTTCTGAGTTCTTTTCTTATTCGTAGTAAAGTGCCGAGGAGCCTGTTAGAATACAACCCAATCCCAAAAAGTTGGGACACAGTAAAAAGTAAATCAATGTAAAGAAAACAGAACGCAATGATTTGCAAATCTCATAGACCCATATTTTTTTAACAATACATCATAGAACGCATATCAGATGTTGGAAGTAACACAATTTACCATTTCAGTAAAGAAAATTAACTCATTCTGAGCTTGATGGCAGCAACGCATCTCAAAAAAAGTTGGGACATGGCTGCATCTACCATTGTGTGGCATCCCCTCTTCTTTTAACACCAGCCTGTAAATATCTGGAAAGTGAGGAGACCAATTGCTGGAGTTTTGGAAGAGGAATATGTCCATTCTTGTCTTATGTAGAATTGTAGCTGCTCAACAGTCCTGAGTCTTCTTTCATAGATTTTTGTTTCATGATGCGCCAAATGCTTTCTGCTGGTAATCGGTCTGGACTGCAGGCAGGCCAATTCAGTACCCGGACTCTTCTTCTGCAAAGCCATGCTGTTGGTTGTGATGGATGCAGTATGTGGTTTAACATTGTGCTGCAACATGCAAGGCCTTCCTGTACGAGACTTTGTCTGGATGGGAACATATGACTAATGCAACCCCATACTGTCAGAGATATAGGCTTTTGAACTGTGCACAGATAACAAGCTGGATGGTCCCTCTCCTCTTGAGTCCACAGAAACACAACGCCCATGGTCTCCCAAAAAATTTCACATTATGATTCATCTGAGCACAGAACAGTTTTCCATTTTGCCTCAGTCCATTTTAAATGAGCTTTGGCCATGAGAACACAGCGGCATTTCTGGATTGTGCTGACATACGGCTTCTACTTTGCATGATACAGCTTTAACTTGCATTTGCGCATTGCAAGACGAACTATGTTTAAAGACAATGATTTGAAGTGTTCCTGTGCCCATGAAGTGAGTTCCAGTACAAAATCATCCTTTTTTTAAATGTGATACTGAGTGAGGCTCGAGATCACGAACATTCAGGACAAAATAAGAAACATTACCAAACTGAAGTCCTAAACCAGGGGAATCCAACAGTACCAAATCATGAACCAGAGATCAAAACCATACCAAGCCAGAAGCCAGTCCAAAATCAGGAAGTCGCAAAAATAGTACAAGCCGAGGTCCAAAAATCCAAGCAGAGTCAAGCAGGCTATTGTGGCGAAAAGAAAAGCAATCACAGATAACCTGTGATATTTTGTTGCAGATTGCGAACCTCTCCCTATCTTTGCTTCTGAGAGGCTCTGCTTCTCTAATACAGTATGCTCTTTTTATACTTGCGCCAAGCAAATTGCTCCTCTAGTTGTTTCTTTATTAGTAGCACTTACTTTTCCAGCCTTTTGTAGCTCCTGTCCCAACTTTTTTAAAATGCGTTGCTGCCATGTTCTAAATTAGTTAATTTTTTTTTCATGAAATGGTAAAATTTTTAATTTTCAGCATCTGATAGGTGTTCTATAGTCTATTGTGAACAAGATATGTGTCTATGAGATTTTGCATTCTATTTTTCTAAAAAGAAAGAAACTGGGAGAAATTTGCAACTCCTCTTAGTCTAGTTTCACACTAGTGTTAGGCAGGAACAGCCTGCCGGAGATGTCACCGGAGCTCACCGGCCGGCCCCATTCCCTATAATGATTACTGTCCGGAACAGCATGCTGGATCTGCAAAACGCTGATGTGAAATGGGTCTTGGCCACATGCTTTTCTTAGCTCCTTTAAAAACCTGAGCCATGGATAGAATTGCCTTAGAGCACAAATTTGGCACAGGTACTCAGGTACTCAACAATTTTGTGTCACCAATTAGTCATCTGCCAATTACAACCAGATAGCAACACATATCCTTTTACTTATATGTTTTTATTTTCTGATTATAGATTTTTGTATTCTATTTCCTGAGCTGTTCTTAACAGCATTTAGAAAGCATTAAGAATATTGCTTTACGGCAGCCCCATGGGCCTCATTGACTTCTATTAGAGAGTTTTCTAGACATGCTCTGTGACCTGTGCAGAGGACATTGTACAAGGAAGGAATAGATAAGATTTGACAATTACTGCCTGGTAATGGTGGACCGTGTCTTATCTATACACAGAGGTGATATCATTACAGGCAGGATTAGAATGACAGATAAGCAGGTACCTGCAGTAACGTGTTCTGTACAGACCAAGAAGGGGCACCTATTATTAGACCTAGTGGCCAGTGCAAAAACTGCAGGGTTTTATGGACAAAATAGGGCATGCTTCAGTGGTGTCATGGTTCATGAAAAACCCCTAATGTGTGAACACACATATTAAAGGGGTTGTCTTACTTCAGACATTGGGGGCATATGCCCCCAATGTCTGCTAGGTGCGGGACCTACCTCTCTATCTTTAGAATTGAGCCTTCAATGTGAAGCAGAGTGGAAGTGCTGAAAATAGCCGAGCATTTCGGTCAGCCCCAAAGAAGTGAATGGAGCGGTGGCCACGCTGGTGCCTATAACACATTGGGGGCATATGCTAGCAATATGCCCCCTATGTTTGAGGTGAGACAACCCCACTAAAGTCAATGAGTACATTTGACATCTGTGGAGACCACGGACAACACAAATCCGTAATGCATTGACGTGTGAAAGAGGGCAAAGGCAAAATAAAATATGCTCTCATTTATTTCGTCTTCTCCAATTCTTCTCAGTTTTTCATGAAAAAGAAACACATTTTTGGTTCTTACATTTAATGAATGAAACAGCATGGTGGACCTCATTTAATGAAATGTAAAAGAACCTCACAGAGAAAGCAAAGAAGTCCTTTGCGTATGAACATAAAATCAGGAATGTAGTATTTTCATACTCTAGGTCTCAGTCTTTATAGCCGGGAAGAATATGAAGAACAGAACATAATAAGCAGTTTTACTTCATATTTTGGAGTTGAAAGCTTTCAAAATTCTTTTGCGCTCTGCAATTTTATAGAAGCTCTCAGGTTCAGGTCAAGCCTCAAAAAGTGCCACAGCGGCTTCTCAGTCACACCAATCCGTCACCTGCTGCTAGCAAACCACAAGCACAACTATTTAGGGCGGGGGGGACGCATTTCCTAAAACTGCGGCAAAATCGCATGGCCATTAACAAACAGAAACTAGTAAGCAATTCTTCCATCAGTGCAGATCCGGGCAGCAACGTGGCAGCATTTCAGCTGTGGTGCAGAGAGGTCACCACATGTGATGTCTATCACGATCGAAAAAAGTGGGTGCCAAGGAGGAGATTCCTGAAGAAATGTTGATTAATGAGGGTAGATTCAGAAGGTTACCTGCTGCACACAACCAAATCCATTTTGCGGCCCGCAAAATACAGATGCGGTACGTGTGGATCCTGAACTTTTTGCGGGCCCCATTGTAGATGTGCCTATTCTATCACGTGATATCATTTGCGACATGACGGCAAAGATGTGGACAGCACTCAGATGACATCCATGTTCTGCCTGCATGTTTTGAGGTCCCATAGAAATGAATGAGTCCACAGAAGGTAGAGGAGATTTTTTAAAAACTCATTGACTTTTCTACTGTGGGCATTCAGCACGCCATTCCACTGTGGAAAATTGGCACCTTTTCTGCACAGCGTGACCATACTCGTTGGGTGTCTTCACTTCCAATCTGCCAGAAAATACACAGCTGAGGATTTTTACAAAAGGTGAGGATTACACATCAACTTTCTATGCGCAGATTAAGATATACGGCCTACACCGCTGCTTTATGTACAATAATGGCTCGACTACGACATATCACAATCAACTACATTATGTGTCACCCCCAATTCCTCAGATTGTAAGCTCTTGCGAGCAGGGTCCTCACTCTAGTGTTTCAGTTGTATTGTGAGGTCTTTTGTTTTGAACCCTATGAATTGTAAAGCACTGTGGAATATGGTGGCGCTATATAAATATTAATATTATTACATGCGGAATATGGTGGCGCTATATAAATATTAATATTATTACATGCGGAATATGGTGGCGCTATATAAATATTAATATTATTACATGCGGAATATGGTGGCGCTGTATAAATATTAATATTATTACATGCGGAATATGGTGGCGCAGCTGGCGCTATATAAATATTACATGCGGAATATGGTGGCGCTGTATAAATATTAATATTATTACATGCGGAATATGGTGGCGCTATATAAATATTAATATTATTACATGCGGAATATGATGCCGCTGTATAAATATTAATATTATTACATGCGGAATATGGTGGCGCAGCATAAATATTATTACATGCGGATTATGGTGGCGCTGTATAAATATTAATATTATTACATGCAGAATATGGTGGTGCTATAATAATATTAATATTATTACATGCGGAATATGGTGGCGCTATATAAATATTAATATTACATGCGGAATATGGTGGCGCCATATAAATATTAATATTATTACATGCGGAATATGGTGGTGCTATAATAATATTGATATTATTACATGCGGAATATGGTGGCGCTGTATAAATATTAATATTATTACATCGCCCGTTAAAATCATTGTAGACATTCTCCTTTAGAAAACCCTTAACACATCATTATCTACACAGCTGAATGTTATTCCGCAGCCGAACAGCAGGCAGCGATTGACACGTTACAACCCCATATGTAGCTGGGTTTTTCTGCCACGTGTAAAGGTATCCTTTTTGTACAATTCAGATTCAAAAGCAATTGTTGCCATTTCTGTGTGACCAGCTGCTTGTTTCAATGGCTACATCTGCATAGGGTCTATGGGGAATTTATCAACCAGTTCTTTGGCTTTAGAAAGTTGCAAATGTGGTAAAACATCACAATTTGAGCAGAAAACCCCTTTAACTAAAAGTTGCAAAAATTAAGGATAGGGGGAGAGGAATCACATGCTTGCCAACAGTGAAAAAAAGTAGCTGTGGTTAATCCGGAGTGGCATAGCCTAAAACTTTTAAAAGGTGTACCTAAAACTTCAAATATATACAAATACTAATACTGAATAATTGTTGTAATATAATTTTTTATTGATTTTATTGTTTTTCTACTAGATTTTCTAAAATCTGTACACCATAGCCATGTATGCAGTATACGGATTTTGTGTTCATCAAAATATGTTGCAGAGAGCGCTGCCCTCCGCTGAAACATCTGCATAATACATCGGTGCAGGATTTATATGCCAGGCTGTAGCAGAGCGGAGTGAGGACAGCATATTGTGGATTCTGTATGTGCTGCACTGAAAAGCTCTGTAGACAGGCCCGAACTTCGGGGGACTGTTTTGTTACAAAAACTATAAAATCAATGAATAAAACGTATTACAAAAAATATTATATGAGTATTTGTAGCAGGTAAAAAATGTCTTATAGATGAAAGTCCCACCTCTGGGACCTGCTCCAGTACTTTGAACGGAGCCACAAGGTTCCAGAGGGAGCAGCGCGCTCCATTCATTCCTATCGGACATTGGGTGCCTATCCTTGCAATATGCTCCCAATAGCCGAGATGGGAATACCCCTGGTAGCTACCCTAAAGGCCCAAGCCTATCCTCACCATCTGAGGCTCTAGTGAAGACCAGGTAGTTACTTAGCCATGCCCCTCCAGGGTATAGCTGGTTAGTGGCACAGTGGGTCCACACCCGCTTGCATAACATGGGATCAGCATTGTTTTTATAAAAATGCAGCACAGTTTAGGTATAGCGTTTTTCTGCAAGCTGGCCTCTGAGAACAGCACAAGAGAATTGGACAGCGATATCTCATATACCCTGAAAGCTGTTACTGTCGCATAGTCCTATGTCAGAACCACAATAATACACTTTAAATGGCGCTAAGTGGCACTTCATGTCATGGAAAGATTTTCGTTGTTTGATAGATACATTATACTACTTGACCCCAGGATCCACAACACCCCTTTCATGTCAACAAGCCATGCACTTGTAGGCTTACAGGACTGTAATTAGCTCCCCGGGAGAGGCCTTAAAACAGCAGAAACATCTATTTCTAGACAAGGGTATAGCCTGTGGGGTGAGGAGAGTTGGCTGGAGGGGGAGAAGGATAAGAAGATGCTGAGCTGGTCAGTTTGAGAGAGGCTGTAACCTGAAACTGCAATGCTGAAAAAGTCTACCACAAAAATGAAAGGGGAAAGTCAACCACAGGTCAGCTGAAGCTTTCTATTTTGGATGTAAGATTCCCATCTGATCTGTGCTGTCCCATGTCAGTTGAAATACTGAAACGATATTAAATAGGGGTTTCTGAGTTCTTTTCTTATTCGTAGTAAAGTGCCGAGGAGCCTGTTAGAATACAACCCAATCCCAAAAAGTTGGGACACAGTAAAAAGTAAATCAATGTAAAGAAAACAGAACGCAATGATTTGCAAATCTCATAGACCCATATTTTTTTAACAATACATCATAGAACGCATATCAGATGTTGGAAGTAACACAATTTACCATTTCAGTAAAGAAAATTAACTCATTCTGAGCTTGATGGCAGCAACGCATCTCAAAAAAAGTTGGGACATGGCTGCATCTACCATTGTGTGGCATCCCCTCTTCTTTTAACACCAGCCTGTAAATATCTGGAAAGTGAGGAGACCAATTGCTGGAGTTTTGGAAGAGGAATATGTCCATTCTTGTCTTATGTAGAATTGTAGCTGCTCAACAGTCCTGAGTCTTCTTTCATAGATTTTTTGTTTCATGATGCGCCAAATGCTTTCTGCTGGTAATCGGTCTGGACTGCAGGCAGGCCAATTCAGTACCCGGACTCTTCTTCTGCAAAGCCATGCTGTTGGTTGTGATGGATGCAGTATGTGGTTTAACATTGTGCTGCAACATGCAAGGCCTTCCCTGTACGAGACTTTGTCTGGATGGGAACATATGACTAATGCAACCCCATACTGTCAGAGATATAGGCTTTTGAACTGTGCACAGATAACAAGCTGGATGGTCCCTCTCCTCTTGAGTCCACAGAAACACAACGCCCATGGTCTCCCAAAAAAATTTCACATTATGATTCATCTGAGCACAGAACAGTTTTCCATTTTGCCTCAGTCCATTTTAAATGAGCTTTGGCCATGAGAACACAGCGGCATTTCTGGATTGTGCTGACATACGGCTTCTACTTTGCATGATACAGCTTTAACTTGCATTTGCGCATTGCAAGACGAACTATGTTTAAAGACAATGATTTGAAGTGTTCCTGTGCCCATGAAGTGAGTTCCAGTACAAAATCATCCTTTTTTTTTTAGATCACGAGCATTCAGGACAAAATAAGAAACATTACCAAACTGAAGTCCTAAACCAGGGGAATCCAACAGTACCAAATCATGAACCAGAGATCAAAACCATACCAAGCCAGAAGCCAGTCCAAAATCAGGAAGTCGCAAAAAATAGTACAAGCCGAGGTCCAAAAATCCAAGCAGAGTCAAGCAGGCTATTGTGGCGAAAAGAAAAGCAATCACAGATAACCTGTGATATTTTGTTGCAGATTGCGAACCTCTCCCCATCTTTGCTTCTGAGAGGCTCTGCTTCTCTAATACAGTATGCTCTTTTTATACTTGCGCCAAGCAAATTGCTCCTCTAGTTGTTTCTTTATTAGTAGCACTTACTTTTCCAGCCTTTTGTAGCTCCTGTCCCAACTTTTTTAAAATGCGTTGCTGCCATGTTCTAAATTAGTTATTTTTTTTTCATGAAATGGTAAAATTTTTAATTTTCAGCATCTGATAGGTGTTCTATAGTCTTTTGTGAACAAAATATGTGTCTATGAGATTTTGCATTCTATTTTTCTAAAAAGAAAGAAACTGGGAGAAATTTGCAACTCCTCTTAGTCTAGTTTCACACTAGTGTTAGGCAGGAACAGCCTGCCAGAGATGTCACCGGAGCTCACCGGCCGGCCCCATTCCCTATAATGATTACTGTCCGGAACAGCATGCTGGATCTGCAAAACGCTGATGTGAAATGGGTCTTGGCCACATGCTTTTCTTAGCTCCTTTAAAAACCTGAGCCATGGATAGAATTGCCTTAGAGCACAAATTTGGCACAGGTACTCAGGTACTCAACAATTTTAGTGTCACCAATTAGTCATCTGCCAATTACAACCAGATAGCAACACATATCCTTTTACTTATATGTTTTTATTTTCTGATTATAGATTTTTGTATTCTATTTCCTGAGCTGTTCTTAACAGCATTTAGAAAGCATTAAGAATATTGCTTTACGGCAGCCCCATGGGCCTCATTGACTTCTATTAGAGAGTTTTCTAGACATGCTCTGTGACCTGTGCAGAGGACATTGTACAAGGAAGGAATAGATAAGATTTGACAATTACTGCCTGGTAATGGTGGACCATGTCTTATCTATACACAGAGGTGATATCATTACAGGCAGGATTAGAATGACAGATAAGCAGGTACCTGCAGTAACGTGTTCTGTACAGACCAAGAAGGGGCACCTATTATTAGACCTAGTGGCCAGTGCAAAAACTGCAGGGTTTTATGGACAAAATAGGGCATGCTTCAGTGGTGTCATGGTTCATGGAAAACCCCTAATGTGTGAACACACATATTAAAGGGTTGTCTTACTTCAGACATTGGGGGCATATGCCCCCAATGTCTGCTAGGTGCGGGACCTACCTCTCTATCTTTAGAATTGAGCCTTCAATGTGAAGCAGAGTGGAAGTGCTGAAAATAGCCGAGCATTTCGGTCAGCCCCAAAGAAGTGAATGGAACGGTGGCCACGCTGGTGCCTATAACACATTGGGGGCATATGCTAGCAATATGCCCCCTATGTTTGAGGTGAGACAACCCCACTAAAGTCAATGAGTACATTTGACATCTGTGGAGACCACGGACAACACAAATCCGTAATGCATTGACGTGTGAAAGAGGGCAAAGGCAAAATAAAATATGCTCTCATTTATTTCGTCTTCTCCAATTCTTCTCAGTTTTTCATGAAAAAGAAACACATTTTTGGTTCTTACATTTAATGAATGAAACAGCATGGTGGACCTCATTTAATGAAATGTAAAAGAACCTCACAGAGAAAGCAAAGAAGTCCTTTGCGTATGAACATAAAATCAGGAATGTAGTATTTTCATACTCTAGGTCTCAGTCTTTATAGCCGGGAAGAATATGAAGAACAGAACATAATAAGCAGTTTTACTTCATATTTTGGAGTTGAAAGCTTTCAAAATTCTTTTGCGCTCTGCAATTTTATAGAAGCTCTCAGGTTCAGGTCAAGCCTCAAAAAGTGCCACAGCGGCTTCTCAGTCACACCAATCCGTCACCTGCTGCTAGCAAACCACAAGCACAACTATTTAGGGCGGGGGACGCATTTCCTAAAACTGCGGCAAAATCGCATGGCCATTAACAAACAGAAACTAGTAAGCAATTCTTCCATCAGTGCAGATCCGGGCAGCAACGTGGCAGCATTTCAGCTGTGGTGCAGAGAGGTCACCACATGTGATGTCTATCACGATCGAAAAAAGTGGGTGCCAAGGAGGAGATTCCTGAAGAAATGTTGATTAATGAGGGTAGATTCAGAAGGTTACCTGCTGCACACAACCAAATCCATTTTGCGGCCCGCAAAATACAGATGCGGTACGTGTGGATCCTGAACTTTTTGCGGGCCCCATTGTAGATGTGCCTATTCTATCACGTGATATCATTTGCGACATGACGGCAAAGATGTGGACAGCACTCAGATGACATCCATGTTCTGCCTGCATGTTTTGAGGTCCCACAGAAATGAATGAGTCCACAGAAGGTGGAGGAGATTTTTTAAAAACTTTGACTTTTCTACTGTGGGCATTCAGCACGCCATTCCACTGTGGAAAATTGGCACCTTTTCTGCTCAGCGTGACCATACTCGTTGGGTGTCTTCACTTCCAATCTGCCAGAAAATACACAGCTGAGGATTTTTACAAAAGGTGAGGATTACACACCGACTTTCTATGCGCAGATTAAGATATACGGCCTACACCGCTGCTTTATGTACAATAATGGCTCGACTACGACATATCACAATCAACTACATTATGTGTCACCCCCAATTCCTCAGATTGTAAGCTCTTGCGAGCAGGGTCCTCACTCCTAGTGTTTCAGTTGTATTGTGAGGTCTTTTGTTTTGAACCCTATGAATTGTAAAGCACTGTGGAATATGGTGGCGCTATATAAATATTAATATTATTACATGCGGAATATGGTGGCGCTATATAAATATTAATATTATTACATGCGGAATATGGTGGCGCTATATAAATATTAATAATATTACATGCGGAATATGGTGGCGCTGTATAAATATTAATATTATTACATGCGGAATATGGTGGCGCTATATAAATATTAATATTATTACATGCGGAATATGGTGGCGCTATATAAATATTAATATTATTACATGCGGAATATGGTGGCGCTATATAAATATTAATATTATTACATGCGGAATATGATGCCGCTGTATAAATATTAATATTATTACATGCGGAATATGGTGGCGCATGCATATAATATTATTACATGCGGATTATGGTGGCGCTGTATAAATATTAATATTATTACATGCAGAATATGGTGGTGCTATAATAATATTAATATTATTACATGCGGAATATGGTGGCGCTATATAAATATTAATATTACATGCGGAATATGGTGGCGCCATATAAATATTAATATTATTACATGCGGAATATGGTGGTGCTATAATAATATTGATATTATTACATGCGGAATATGGTGGCGCTGTATAAATATTAATATTATTACATCGCCCGTTACAATCATTGTAGACATTCTCCTTTAGAAAATCTTTAACACATCATTATCTACACAGCGGAATGTTATTCCGCAGCCGAACAGCAGGAAGCGATTGACACGTTACAACCCCATATGTAGCTGGGTTTTTCTGCCACGTGTGAAGGTATCCTTTTTGTACAATTCAGATTCAAAAGCAATTGTTGCCATTTCTGTGTGACCAGCTGCTTGTTTCAATGGCTACATCTGCATAGGGTCTATGGGGAATTTATCAACCAGTTCTTTGGCTTTAGAAAGTTGCAAATGTGGTAAAACATCACAATTTGAGCAGAAAACCCCTTTAACTAAAAGTTGCAAAAATTAAGGATAGGGGGAGAGGAATCACATGCTTGCCAACAGTGAAAAAAAGTAGCTGTGGTTAATCCGGAGTGGCATAGCCTAAAACTTTTAAAAGGTGTACCTAAAACTTCAAATATATACAAATACTAATACGAATAATTGTTGTAATATAATTTTTTATTGATTTTATTGTTTTTCTACCAGATTTTCTAAAATCTGTACACCATAGCCATGTATGCAGTATACGGATTTTGTGTTCATCAAAATATGTTGCAGAGAGCGCTGCCCTCCGCTGAAACATCTGCATAATACATCGGTGCAGGATTTATATGCCAGGCTGTAGCAGAGCGGAGTGAGGACAGCATATTGTGGATTCTGTATGTGCTGCACTGAAAAGCTCTGTAGACAGGCCCGAACTTCGGGGGACTGTTTTGTTACAAAAACTATAAAATCAATGAATAAAACGTATTACAAAAAATATTATATGAGTATTTGTAGCAGGTAAAAAATGTCTTATAGATGAAAGTCCCACCTCTGGGACCTGCTCCAGTACTTTGAACGGAGCCACAAGGTTCCAGAGGGAGCAGCGCGCTCCATTCATTCCTATCGGACATTGGGTACCTATCCTTGCAATATGCTCCCAATAGCCGAGATGGGAATACCCCTTTAGGGTGCATTCACACGACCGTATAAATGGATCCGGTACCGATTTCCGGTATTGAGTTCCATCCTAGGGGCTCAATACTGGAAAAAAACGCTTCCGTTTTTGTCCTAATGCCAAAATTCCGGAACACTTGCCGGAATACCGGATCCGGCATTGTTTTCCATTAAAGTGTATTAATGCTGGATCCATCACCAAGTGTTCCAGAAAAACGGACACTGTTTTCTGGTCTGCGCAGGCACAGACCTTTAAAAATGTGAAAAAGATAAATACCGATCCGTTTTTCCAGATGACACCGGAGAGACAGATCCGGTATTTCAATGCATTTGTCAGACGGATCCAAATAGTATCTGTTTGCACACAGATTTCTAGCAACGTATAAATGACATGTTTTGCTGAATCTTTTCCCATAAAACTATATATCAATCTGCTCAGCTTTTCCTGCTCTATAGATTACATTGCATTCTATGGCGGCAGGTCCTTTTTAATGCCTCATTCACACATCAGTGTTTCCCGGACGTGTGCTGTACGTGTTCTTCGCGGACAGCACACGTTCCCATTCATTTGAATGTGTGTATTCACACATCAGTGTTTTAGCACAGTCCGTGGATCCGTGTTCTCAGCACGGATGCATGTCATATCTTGTCCGTGTTCCCGGAACCCTCATGCCCATTATAGTCAACGAGTCCGTGAAAACAACGGGTGAAAAAAGAGATTGTTCGAAAAAAAAATTCCAGCTGCTCAGTGTCAGTGAAAAACGGATGGCACACGGTCAGCAAAAAACAGACCCAACACAGATCTGTCACAGGAGGAAACACGGATTGAACACTGTCCGTGTTAGGGTACTTTCACACTTGCGTTGAAGGATTCCGCCAGGCAGTTCCGTCAACGGAACTGCCCGACGTATCCGTTAAAACGTTTAAAAACGGATTTCATTTGCAAACGGATCCGTTTGACAATTGTATTGAAATAACGGATCCCTTTTTCCATTGTCATCCGTAAAAATTGATCTGTTATTTATTATTTTACCATTTTTAAAAGTCTGCGCATGCGTGGAAGAACGGATCCGTTAATGCGTCAATTTTCAATGTCGGAACCGCCCTTAATACATTTCAATGGAATTTAATGGCGGATCCGTCATTCCGTCAAGTGCTTCCGCATTTTTGGACAGAGATAAAAATACAATATGCTGCGCTTTTATCTTCGTCCAAAAAACATGAAAGGACTGAACTGAAGACAAACTGATGCAAACTGAACGGATGGCTTTCGATTCAGAATGCATTAGGATGAAACTGATCAGTTTTTTTCCGTTATTGAGCCCCGAGGGCGGAACTCAATGACGGAAAACTTTGACGCTAGTGTGAAAGAGGCCTTACCACTGATCCAAAACTGACACGGACGTGTGCATGAGGAATAAGTCTGCTATGGGTCCCCCCCCCCGATTATTGATTTCCCAGTCACAAAGCATATTCTCTTCCTGCTTCTTTAATAAAACCAATGAATAGAAATAACAAAGTATCCGTAATATTAGGACACGTCAGAAACAAAGTAGGCAGCTGGTCATAATTACATTAGCACTTTTAATAATCGCATATAGCACAGAGCGCGCTATAAACAATAATGGCGCTACATTGTGTATATGTAGAAATAAATAACATAATTAAGAGGATTTTAAAAGGACCCAAATTACAAAGAGAAGACATCAAAATCTAATTACTTTTTGCTGGATAATCTGCAGTATTTCCATTGTTCGTACTGAACACACAGTTTAATGAAAGGGGAAGGGGGGGGGGGGGAGAGAAAGACAGATAATAAAATTAATGAGCTCTGCTGCCAAATCCAATTCTGTAGATGTTCCTCCATCCATCACTCTGGAGTGTCTCGAGAGGAAGGGGGATTCTGAGCTGCACCACACCAATGCATTCATTCACATAATACCTCTCCCAATGTTTATTACATTTGTTTCGTCAATTTCATTTCTGCTTCCTAAAACATGGGAGATTGGAACCGCTCTGTCGATGCTGAAACACTTCACACTGACGACGTCTTCACTCTCTGACCAAAAAAAGACTTGAGACATGAAAACATACATATTCGGCTATTCCCGGCCGACCCAAGCGTGTATATACGGTATATGGGGGAGTCTGGAGAGATAGGCATCGACTGAACAAGGTGTAAAGGCAACAACCGGTGTATAAATTTAAAGGGGTTGTGCAATGTCAATATACTGATGACCAATGCTCAGCATAGGTCATCAATATCAGATTGTCAGGGTACGAGTACGATCCTCTGATTGAAGAGGATACAGTGCTCGCGTGAGTGCTGCGCCTTCTTCAGTGTCAAGCTTGTAGTGCAGTGAAATTTCATCATCCTCTCCCATTCAAGTGGATGGGAGAAGAAGCCATACTCCATCTGGACCCCACAACGCGAACGCAGGGTCCTAATGGTAACCATGGCAAAAGAAGGCCTTACACAAGCACTCCTACACCTGCCTCAATGGAAAAATATAAAAGGAGTACAGCGACACACAACATTTTTTTATAATTTTAAAAAAGTGATTAACTACTTCAGAACTGAACTGGTCCTCAAAAATCTATTCTGAAAATTTAAAAATTGCTGCTAAACTGATAGACCTTTTAACATCTCCAAAAGTAAAGTACATTGAAAAATGATGGCACCAAAAACGGTCAATTAACTATTTTAGAGATATGACTGTCTTAAAGGGATTCTCTGGTAATTTGATATTGATGGCCTCAGAGGTCACAATAACACCTGTACAAGCGTCATAGACGCCTGTTCAGGCTGTTTTACTCTCTTAAAAAGTCTATAAGGCGCACCAATATGCCTTAGACTTTTCCCCTACATTCAGAAGCACAGGGAACGGCACAGGCAGCGCACCGATGCTGCCTGTGCCTGAAATAACCAATAGCAAAGCTCCATACATTAAGGAGCTTTGCTATTAGCCAAGTGATAAAGTACAGGGAAGTTCCGCCATATTGGACTGGGCTTTATCACTTCACCATAATTGCTTCATGTTATTTAGACAAGTAATGGTTCCCTGCATACCCACCTCTTAGGCCCCGTTCACACCCCCTCCATTTGTTTCTGTTGTTCTGCTCCGTTAGGTGAGCAGAACAATGAAACTAATGGAAGTGTTGGATTTTTGTCATATGTTTAACGTATGCAAAAAAAACTGTATGTTAATGGGCTCTTTAGACAGATGCCATACTGTGGTATCCATCACCATAGAGTTCCATTGTAAAAATAAATAAATAAACATATATGCTAATGTGTACGTTTTTTGTTTATTCCAGAAAAAAGTCCAGAAAAAAATATATACATTTTTTTGTACAATGGAACTCTATGGTGATAGATGCCACAGTATGGCATCTGTCTAAGGCGTCCATTATAGTATACGTTTTTTTATGTACGTTAAACGTATGACTGAAACATGATGTTAACCCAGCCTGACAGGAACAGAGCTGAACAGACTCCAATGACTATGATGGGATCCGTTCAGTTTCTGTTTGGGATCCACTCTTTTTACCAGACAAAAAAGTCCTGCATGTAAGGATTTTTTTGTCAAGTCTTAAGAAAATCTGTGATGGAGGCTTCAAACGCAGATGTGAACAAGTGCAGGCTATGTATTATGTATTTAAAAATTACTTCAACTTTCGCACTCCTCTTCGGCTAAAAATACTCCTCAAAAAGAGGAGTATTTTTACTCTTCCGGTAAAAATGTAGCGCAACCTCTGGATGGCATTAAAATCAGATCAGCAGGGGTCCGACTCCCCTGACCACCAGTTGTTAGAAGAGGCTGCTGCGCTCCCCATAGCCCTGCTGAGCGCTGTGGCCTCCAAACAGCCTACCAAAAGCAGGGCTGTACATTGTATAGCAACTGTGCTTAGTGCTGAAGTTCAGGCCCATTTACTTGAATGGGTCTGAACAGCGCCTAAGCCACGTGACCGATGCGCGAAGACATCACTGGCCTAGGAAGAGGCCTTAGCACTCATGGAGAAAGCCTTTTCTAACAGCTGATCTGCAGGGGTGCTGCGAGTTGGACCCTCGCTGATCTGATATTAAGGGGCTATCTCAAGCATAGGCCATCAATATCAAATTCCAGGAGAACTGAAATCTCAAATCTGGAAAAACTGTAGTGCACATTTTGCCAAATTTTCATTAACCTGTGTATTTTTTTTTTATAAATAAAAAAAATATATTGTCTAAAATTTACCATAAAGTACAGTGGAGGCCATTTACAAAAGCCCAGCATCTCACATACCAGTCTTAGCAGGAACCCCATGGTCACATCTTCTGCTGTCCATGCCCTAGAACTGGCTCGAGTAGATTTTTGGTGTAATATTGTTAAATGAGTCAGGCTGTAAAGGTCCTTTTTCAAAAAGTGGGGATATCAGAAAAATAGCTCACATTACAAAAAATTTTTTTATTTTTTATACACAGTCCTTATATTTAGAATATAGTCTAAAACAACAGAAAATTAACAGTAATGTGAACTAGCCCCGAGCTTCCAAGCACAGAACTGCAGCATATGTTGTCCCTCATTTCCCATTTAATGCAGGAATAAATAATGAAAAAAACAGTATTAAAAAAAAACCATCTCATGAAGCACCGAGAATCAGCCACAGAAAACTCACTTCTATATTCTTCTCGGCAATTCTTATTCAATATGACAGGCACGGAGCAGATGAACCTCAACACCTTCTCACAATGTGGAGGTAAAGACACATAAGAAGCTCCCTTGCAAATGACACCATTTTAAAAGACCTGAACAGATCTCTCCGGGAGACAATTACACATGTGAATTGTTTTCCTCACCGAGGATTATATCAAATTCAAAACGCGGCCAGCCATCTGCTGTAATTTCTATAGTGAGAAGGCAATAAGGGAGAAAACAATTGTACAGACTGCGCTGCCGTAACCAGAGAATTACACTTCTGGTCCTGGCAGCTCATCTCTCTGAAGGGCACAAACACTGTACCAGTTTACTGGATGGAAAGCATTCAGCAGACATTGCCTATTAGGATCATCTTGCAATTGGTACCTGGGACACAGAAAATAACTACATGACACTTCTATCAAAGGTGTAGACATAAAATACATAATTTACTATGCAACAAGCTAGTTTTTTTACTCAGCTTCTGCTGAATGTGATAGAACGTAGCAAAAAGGAGAGATCATTTACAACTTAGGGTAGGTTCATATAGCGTTTTTAAGAAGAGGTTAGGAGGCACATTTTGAGTCATATTTTTCTGCAGGTTTTTACGCTAAAGACAGTAGTGGATACAGCAGGAAGGAGAGGTATACTGTATTTTTCACCCTATAAGACGCACCTTTTTTCCCCAAACGTGGGAGAAAAATGTCAGTGTGTCTTATGGCGCGAATACTGATGGGAGCTTCCATTATGTACAGTAGGACCGGAGAGCAGTGAATACAGTGCTCCTTGTGCTAGCTCTGTACTCACCGCTTCCTGGTTTTCTCCTGCAGGCGCCGTACACTGTGGTGTGACCTGCGCAGAGTCAGGACATAGGCGCTCTCTGTGACCTCATGCTGTGCAACGTCCGGTCATCGCACAGCACAGTAGAAAGAGCAGGAAGTGTGCTGGATCTCAGGGGCAGCAGCATCCGGAACAGGAGAGGCGAGTTGATATTTTGTCGGATCTGAGGTCGGACTTTCAAACTGCACTAATGATGCAGGGTTCTAATCATTAGTGCAGTTATTGTTCAGGCAGTCTCCTGAAAGACCGACCTACCGGGAAACTGGCCAATATGTCATATTCCTAGTCTGGGCTTGAGTACTGACTTGGCAGTGCCCTGGCAGCCTGAAGCAACTGCCCCCTGTGTCTGTCACTCTATAAAAAAAAAAAAAAAAAAGAATGCAGGGATAGACCAATATTGATTTTTTTTTAGAGCCTATACCGATAAGCTGTGAACTTTCAGGCCGATAATCGATAATTTATACCGATATTCTGTGCACTCATTTTAGAAAAAAAAAAAAATTTCTACACAAATCTGCTGTTAAATGAAGAGATGCCATCATATATATATATTGTTTCACAACTGGGCATGCGCTTGATTCGAATACCTTCTGTTCCCTTAACAAAGATGGCGCTTTGGAATCTTGGAACCTTATTGGCCGGTGCGCATGCGCGGAATGAGTATTCTGAAGCATAGCGCATCTGACCATTGATATGCACCCTTATTGGATTACTCCAGGCAGGCGCAATGAATTCCAAGTAACGCCGATGTTTGTGTAAACACATTGGATTTTAACTGACTAGTATGTCCGCCGATTACCCTTTTGTAACTCCTCCCCCTATTCGTGCAATTTTATTTCACAATAGCGCATAATCCACAGAGGATATTTGGGCATTATTATGTAATTTTTGATTATTATGAAACATATTTATATTAAGAAATCGGAACAGAGGAATCAGATGAGATTATGCGCAGATTTATTATGTTTTTGTATCACTATGTCAATTGTATCACGTATATTATTACATGTGTTTGACTAATTAATAGTCAACACCCACTATTGTGATTGGTCCACATGACCTGTATGTTAATTTGGTTTTCACTATACATACATCACCATTATGTATGTGTTCTTTGCTTGAGAAAGGCTCTATCTGTAGGAGCCGAAACGTAGCACTGTTCAGGTGAATAAAGGAGATCCTTTTTTTCCACTTTTATTGGAGTGCTGTTCGCTTTTTCTACATAATTTTGGGGTAAGAAACCTATACCTTGGAACGTGCACCCAGCATTTTTCCTCCAATTTTTTGACTAGTGCCGTCATTTTTCATATATATATATATATATATATATATATATATATATTATAATGTTAGATCTATAGATTAAATATTATTACTTAATATTTTGGTGGGGTTTTTTTTTTTACTTTTTTTTATTTTTTTTTTAATAACTATTTCCCCCTTAGGGGCTAGAACCTGGGAACTTTTAATCCCTTGTCCTATTCACCCTACTAGAGCTCTATGAGGGTGAATAGGACTTCACACTGTCTCTGCTGCCCTGTGCTTTTTGCACAAAGCAGCAGGGAGCTGACCATGGCAGCCAGGGCTTCAGTGGCGTCCTGGCTGCCATGGTAACCGATCGGAGCCCCAGGATTATACTGCTGGGGCTCCGATCAGAAGCTGCCACTGTACCACCAATGAAGAGGAGGGGAGAGGGAATCCTGTGGCCACTGCAACCAATGATTTTAATACTGAGGGGCGGGGGGGGGGTCATGGGGCGCACTGCGCCACCAATGTTTTTAATACTGGGTAGTGGTGGGGAGGGCGCACTGCGCCACCAATGTTTTGAATACTGGGGGGGTGGTAGGGGCACTGTGCCACCAATGAACTCGCCCACTAATTCAAATACAGCCGCACCCGACCTCTATGAGAGGTAGATGCGATCTACGGCAGTTAACCACTCAGGTGCGGCAGGGATTATGTGCCGCGGATCGCAGCTACCACTCATGGAGGTCGGGTGCGGCTATATAATTCACCTGTCTCCTGTATTTGAATGAATAAGTTAACATCATTAGTGGCGCAGTGGCCCCTCCCCTTCTCCCCTCATTGGTGGCAGCAGCACAGGGGGGAGGGAGACACTGCTTCCTTCTCCCCTATGCTGCTGAGCTCACAGCAGCGCCATCCATGTTCGCGATTCGTTACCGGTATATCGGCAAGGTAGATGCCGATACCGATAACTTTGAAATTCCTGAATATCGGCCGATAATATTGGTAAATCCGATAATCGGTCGATCCCTACTCTCATGGCACTGCTATTGGGAATGCCCTCTTGGCAATGGAAATATTGAATAAGGCGATAATGCTGCAATTACTTTTCTCCACACATAATGGGGCTCAGTATGCGTATGTGACCGTACTAGATAATCTTTTGTCACTGGTGACTTAAGGCCCCCATACACATTAATGAACTGTTGGCCGAACCTGCCGTTCTCAGTGGGTTCGGCCAACAGTGAAGATAAGGGCTCATTCACACAAACGTATGGGTTCCGTTTCCGTATTGCGGATCCACAATAAACGGACACCGTTCCGTGTGCATTCCGCATCGCGGATGCGGACCCATTCACTTTAACGGGTCCGCAAATCAGGAGATGCGGAGCGGTGCGGAACAAAAGACCGGAACAGAACCCTACGGAAGCACTACGGAGTGCTTCTTTGGGGTTCCGTTCCGTACTTCCGTACCACAAAAAGATAGAACATTTCCTATCTTTTTGCAGAATGGAGGGATGCGGACCCATTCAAGATAAATGGGTCTGGATCAGTAGGGAGGCCTCACCAACATTCTCCGTACATTGGGAACCGCAAATTGCGGCCCTAATGCACGGAACGGAACACATACATTCGTGTGAATGAGCCTTGATAGTGACGATAGAGAGTGCATGAGATCTCCTCATCGGAGCATTATACAATATTACCAATTTCCAAAAAGCTGTAGGACTGTTCCCATCGAGTTTACAGAAGTTGGACATGTTGAGGAAACATAGAATCAGAAACCTCACCTCTTCGGAAGTTTCTGGCAGTTTTTTTTTTTTCAGCATTCCCCACACATGATAAAAAACAGGATAGTTATGTTTTTTTTTTAAGAACTCCTTTAGCAGATTTAAACCTGTGGTTGTTTGGTCACTTGTACTATGCACTGTACCTATGCATTACAGTGTTTAGGGATTTTTATAGTGCAATAAAATAGTGATCTGGACTCCATATGTACAGTACCATTCATAAAGTACTGCAGATAACAGTCCAGAATCGTTGTGACAGATTCCCTTTAAACTGTTCATCCCCACTGCAATACCCCCACAGGAGGAATAAAGTAATACATGGTGCCCACTGAAATCATTGGACTGTCTGTGTAATGTACAGATGTGCCGGTCCTCCAAAATGAGAGCCACTTTGGTGGGCCAGTCCAAACCTGGTTACAGACCATTCTCTAGTGGGCACACGTAGATACCAAAATGGGAGCCAAAGATCCTGGAGTAAAAAATCAATTGGAGCTGCCTCTGGAGCCAATCTCTTGCCACTAGGGTCAATTTCTGTGAGTCAAACCCTGCTAAACGTTATTGATAATACAGGGGTTGAGCCTCGAGAATCATTTCCTCTTGGTAGCAGCAGGAACCCTAGTCCGACGCCGTTTGTATCCAATACTACCTAATAGAAGGGGGTCCTAAGTAGAAGGTGCTACCATTGCGTTCCTCAGAAATTTCTAATATGCCATATTATTTTTTTATTTAAACCTTTCAAAAAGAATAACTGAAACAGACAGGTAATTGGATAATTATCACATTCAACAAATTTATGGTTCATTATAAAGTTCCAGATATGAATCTAAATGGTCACTGTACTTTAACACAAATTAGCAAGAATTAAAAGTACAGCCAAATATAAGAAACTTTGCACTATAACTTATCAGAGCAAAATGCTTTGTTCTAGAGTTATCCGCTGTGCCCCCTCTTTTATTAACCAACTTTCTCTCTGAAATTTGTAATTAAATCATCTTTGATACCTAAAGGATCAGATGACATCCCATAGTATTCTCTGGAGAGGGTAGGGGGAGAAGGAGTGGCAGGTAGAGTGAGACCAAGAGAGACAGACATGATTCAGCAGCTAAAGGCTCTTTTTCATGGGACTATTATTGGGCCAATTATTGTAGCCAAACACTTGTTTATGAGAAGTGGCCCATGTAAAGATGCCGCTGTTCAACTGATCAACAAAACACTCGTTCATCAGCTGAATTAGTTTATGCAGCACATTAAATCATCATTTATGGGCAGCAGATCATGCTGTGAAAGAAGCGATCTGCGACCCAGAAACAATAAATTTCTTTAAGGACAGGCGATTGCGGTAGCCAAACATTGGAGGTGATTGCTGCATGTAAAAGCAATTCTTACCTCCACTGATGAGCAGTTAGTCATGAGGAAGGAAGGGTACCTTTCCCATAATGGTTTGATCAGTCGGCGCAAGTAAATGCATCTTTAGAAAGGGTTTTATCTCATTTCAAGTGCTTTATTCACGTCATTACTGCTCAGTTCTTCTCTATAATGTCCTATATGGGACTTTTGAATGAGGGAAATTTGGGGAGTAGAATCCCCCGTTTCTATGTGTACGCTGTGGGGAGAAATGATAAAAGCTACTTTCCATCCTCCAGCTCAGAGATAAAAGAGAATTAGAGATGCAGCATGCAAAGCAAAAAAAATAAAACGGCTAAAAAATGGAAGATACAAATCACATAATGGGCAGATATAGAGCTATCGCTCAAGTGTACACACATTGCACCTTATTCTGAAGATTTAGGTATGCCTTAAAGGGGTATTCCCATCACACATACAATGGGGGCATATCGCTAGGATATGCCCCCATTGTCTGATAGGTAGAGGTGGAACCCGCACCTACAACGAGAACGGAGCGGGAAGAGCTGTGGCTGGAGGACTCCGGATTTCCCAGGGTCCGTCCACCACCAAGCGCTGCTCACCGCTGCTCCCATTAATTTCTATGGGGCAGACAGAATAGCCAAAATAGTCTGTCATGAGGAAGGACTGTACATACTATCTGGTCTGAAACGCGTTGACAATACTGGCATGAATGGTGTCAATATGACTTGGAGTTTTTAATTGCTTAATAAAGAGCAAAATTTAATCCTATCCCATCCACTGCTGGAGCTGGATTTTTTTCTTTTTTATTGTCTGAGATAAAACCCCTTTTAGGCAAAAATGTGTATAGACTTCTGTTTTTTTGGAATATGCTATATATTTTTACTGATGGATAAAAAAGACATATTGCTAAGAAGCAACTGGCTTCTTCCTAATCTATATCCTAAACCCTTTAATATATTACTATGGGTAGGAGGACAGGAATGTTATCTAATTGAGCAAGAGAATTTTGTGGTGAGTTTGTTTAGGCCCTGAAATCATTACTGATCAATTTGGTTGGGTCGTCACATGTTCAATCTGGTGTAATTAACTCCTCTTCAGATAGTGGGTGTATGACTGAATTTCAGAACTCTCACATCCAAATGAGTATTCTTGCACAAGAACTCTGTCATCAGCAACCTCCCTAATCCACTATTTGCATAGACACATACAGTGCATTTGGAAAGTCTTGTTATGTTGCGGACTTGTCCTAATATCTAAAAAATTTAAGTTTCCCCCATCAATCTGCAATCAATACCCCATAATGAGAAAGTGAAAACAGAATTTTAGATTTTTTTGAAAAGAAGGGAAAACGAAAGTTTCTAATGCTACTTTAGTATTCATACCCTTTGTTATGACATTTTAAATCTTGCTCTAGAGGCCTCCCATTTCTCTTCATCATCTTTGAGACATTTCCATACCTTGACTGGAGTTCATCTGTGGTAAATTCAGTTGACTGGACATGATTTGTAAGTCACATCCCTGTCTTTATAGGGTCTCACAGCTGACGATGTGTATCAGAACAAAAACCAAGCCATAAGTTGGACATAACTGCCAGAGATAGGATTGTGTAGAGGCACAGATCTAAAAAGGAGTACACTGCTGCACTGAAAGTTCCCTAAAGGACAGTGGCCTCCATAATTCTTAAATGGAAGAAGTTTGGAACAACCAGGACTCTTCCTAGAGCTGGCTATCCCACCTAAGTAATTGGGGGAGAAGGGCCTTGGTAAAAGAAGTGACCAAAAAACCAATGGTCACTGGCTGAGCTTAAAAGATCCTGTGGGGAGATGGAAGAAACTTCCAGAAGCTTGACTATCATTGCATCACTCCACCAATCTGAACTTTATGGCAGAGTGGACAGAAAGAAGCCTCTTCTCGGTAAAAGACACATGAAAGCCTGCAACAAAATCACCTAAAGGAATCTAAGACTGTGAGAAAGAAGATTCTCTAGACTGATGAAACCAAGACTGAACTTCAGCATCATGCTGTTTTTGTGTTTTTCAGCGACTAGGACTAGGTCAGGGTTCAGGGAAAGCTGAAAATACAAATACATTCTTAATGAAAACCTGATCCAGAGTGCTCTAGACCTCAGACTGAGCCGAGGGCTTATGGTCAACTCTGTGAATGTCCTTGAGTGGCCCGGCTAGAGCTTGAACATCTCCGCAGAGACCTGAAAATGGCTGTCCATTGATGGGCCCCATCCAACCTGACAGAGCCTGAGAAGATCTGCAGAGAAGAATGGCAGAAAATCCCCCAATCCAGGTGTGCAAACATTGCGGCATCCTACCCAAGAGGGCTAGAGGCTGTAATCGCAATGGTGGAGCAACGGTGATGCCCTCATTGCACCAAAGGCCTAATCCACAGATTAAGAAAACATCTCATACCTTGGGAACGGGGACTCAGACCAACAAAAGAAAAACAGTGTTTTAATCAGGTGAACAACAGCCTTATGTCTATGCAAACGGTCGGATAGGGAGGTCGCTGGTGACAGATTCCCTTTGTGGTAAGGTGCAGGGTGCCGTCGTGGATGGCAGGTACGTGTCACCGAGGTTCATAGCCTCGGTGAGGTAAGAGTCATTTTTGTTGATGTCAGCAGCAGGTAGTGCTACTGACATAGTTGCTAAATAGCATGGCTGCAAAGCCGATCCGGGCCGGCTCTTACCGGGAGCAGCTAAAGTGTAGGGTGGGTGGCTGCTCCCCACGATCCAGTCCTGGTTTTGGGCTGGGTTTAAAACACAGCCAGCACCAGCAGCTGAGGATGTGATTGTCCTGGAGCTGCTGTTAGGCTGTGGAGTCATTTGAGTTTGGGAGTTCTGATCCATTCTGTGCTATGTGGAGTTCCCTGGGCTGGAAGCCAGAGCCCAACAAGGAGGAGTGCAGACGGCCTGGAAAACCTGACGTCGACTGTCTTGCGGCTGGACTGACAGCCAGGTGCGAACCTGCACCTAAAACCTCCCAGGTGACTGAAACCTGTACGGGACTGTTTTGTTTTGCCTTAATACTTCTGATGTGTGTGAATTAACACCAAGAGACTGTTTGTCGTTTATTTTTGTGCAAGTGTGAATAAAACACTGTTGATTGCACGTTCTGGACTCCTTGTTTTGCCTCGGTACTGCACCCGCACCGCTATCTACCAGAGCGACTCCCCACATTTGGTGGAGGATGCGGGCATGCGCAGTGAGGCTGGCGTGAGCGCCGAAGTTATTTTTTTTTGCTGTGCACAAGTGCATGGCATATATTAAACCGGCAAGGTTACAAGCAGGAATTCCTGGCAACATGGAGGCGATTGTAAAAGTTCTCATGGAGGCTAACCTGCAGCAGCGGGAGGCTAACAAGCAGCAGCAGGAGACTAATCAGCTGCTTTTACAACACGTGATGGTTTTGCAAACGGCAGGAGCGTCCCAACACGTCCATGATGCCCGGAAAGCGGTCCGTGCGGCGATCCCAAAGATGACCCCCTCAGACGACGTTGAGACATATCTGTCGGTCTTTGAAAAGGTGGCCGTGAGGGAGAAGTTACCCCGTGACCAGTGGGCTGAAGTGGTCGCTCCGTTCCTGGCATCCGGACCCCAGCAGGTTTTCTCTGATTTGGCAGATGACCAGGCTGCTGATTACCCCACGGTGAAGGGGGAGATCCTGGCCAGACTGGGGGTGAACGTGTTAGTCCGGCCTCAGCGGGTCCACCAGTGGGACTTCAAAGCGGCTGAACCCGCCCGGCCGCAGTACTATGAGTTGTTGCACAGGTTGCAAAAATGGCTGCAGCCTGATATTCTAAGTCCGGCTGCTATGCTGGACCGTCTGCTGGCTGACATGTTCTGGAGGGCCTTGCCGTACCCCTTCAGCACTGGATCGGCCAGGTATCACCCACTAATGCCCTGGAAATGGTCGACCTGGTGGAGCGCTATGAGGCCACAAAAAACTTGGAAAGGGGTGTTGTTGGGAGGGGGCCGGTCAAACCCTGGAGGTCTCCCATCCAGTCCCGATGACTGGTACCCGAGACACCTGCTCGGGGTGTACCCCTGCAGACCCGGCCCCGATAGTCTGCTGGCGGTGTCACGAGCCTGGCCACGTAAGGGCCGACTGTCCACAGTGGGGAGAACCCATGGAGACTAATTATGGGTACCGGGCTTCCATGTATGCCCGGAGACTGTGTGCAACCGGCACCCCTGAGACAATGGACAATCGTCACCTGTGCCAGGTGCAAGTGGGTGATAATCTGGCAGTGGCGCTGCTGGACTCAGGGAGCCTAGTAACCCTGGTAAGTGCTGCCCTGGTACAGCCCACCCAGTATACGGGCCGGAAAGTTGGTGTGCATACATGGAGACTTAAAGGACTATCCCACTGCCATAATGTCTCTGTCCACGGTGGCCGGCACATGGACTTGTGAAGTGGCGATCTCCACAAAGCTACCTTATGAACTAATAATTGGGAGAGACTTCCCTGGTTTTCCGTCCCTATGGCCTGAAATGAAAGTGACTAATAGCCATGAGACAGGGGTTACCCAAGCAGAGGGGAGGGGGCCGGTCAAACCCCGGAGGTCTCCCATCCAGTCCCGATGACTGGTACCCGAGACACCTGCTCGGGGTGTACCCCCTGTAGACCCGGCCCCGATAGTCTGCTGGCGGTGTCACGAGCCTGGCCACGTAAGGGCCGACTGTCCACAGTGGCCTGAAATGAAAGTGACTAATAGCCATGAGACAGGGGTTACCCAAGCAGAGTGGCCTGGTTCAAGTGGGAGGCCAGAGCCCTGGGGGCCCGAGTCCGAAGGGCCTGCCGTAGGGGTGACCACCACTTCTGTGATAGAGGGGGAGACACCCCCACTGAGTGTAATGGTGGGAGACATGGAGGACGTGCCACCAGGACCTGAGTTGGCAGACCTCCACGTCTCCGGAGACAATTTTGGGACCGCCCAACACCGGGACCAAACCCTAGCCAGGGCTTCTAGGTGAAAAGGGTCCAGCCGCACAGTTCGAGGCCTGTGAAGCCGTAACCATGGTAAAAATGGCAGACAGCCTGTCTTCCAAACAAGTTCAGGAAGTCAGGGAGTTCATCAGTCGGAACACGGATGTGTTCTCGGACCTCCCTGGCCGCACGTCTCTCATCCAACATGACATCGTCACTGAGCCTCAGGCCAAGATCCGGTTAAAACCATACCGGGTACACTGTTTTTCGTGTGTCCACCCCCTCAGGGTTGAACAAAGGGGGGGGTATGTGGTAAGGTGCAGGGTGCCGTCGTGGATGGCAGGTACGTGTCACCGAGGTTCATAGCCTCGGTGAGGTAAGAGTCATTTTTGTTGATGTCAGCAGCAGGTAGTGCTACTGACATAGTTGCTAAATAGCATGGCTGCAAAGCCGATCCGGGCCGGCTCTTACCGGGAGCAGCTAAAGTGTAGGGTGGGTGGCTGCTCCCCACGATCCAGTCCTGGTTTTGGGCTGGGTTTAAAACACAGCCAGCACCAGCAGCTGAGGATGTGATTGTCCTGGAGCTGCTGTTAGGCTGTGGAGTCATTTGAGTTTGGGAGTTCTGATCCATTCTGTGCTATGTGGAGTTCCCTGGGCTGGAAGCCAGAGCCCAACAAGGAGGAGTGCAGACGGCCTGGAAAACCTGACGTCGACTGTCTTGCGGCTGGACTGACAGCCAGGTGCGAACCTGCACCTAAAACCTCCCAGGTGACTGAAACCTGTACGGGACTGTTTTGTTTTGCCTTAATACTTCTGATGTGTGTGAATTAACACCAAGAGACTGTTTGTCGTTTATTTTTGTGCAAGTGTGAATAAAACACTGTTGATTGCACGTTCTGGACTCCTTGTTCTGCCTCGGTACTGCACCCGCACCGCTATCTACCAGATCGACTCCCCACACCTTTAACACATTGCTAAGCTGCCTTTCTTGTAGACTGCGGAAGAAGTACTTTTTGCAGGATTCCTAGTAACACACAAACAGAACACGGCAGGATGCAAGACACCTTGGACAAATAATGCAACTATCATATTTTGCGAAATGCTTGCACCATTTTTAAAGTTGCTTGGCAATCTGTTTATTAAAAGGGCAGGAAAAGAATTTGCCGGGGTCACAGTTTTTATTGCTACAACATGGTTCATATGGGACAGTCCTAATGTGGCATAAGGAGGAGAAGTGTGTCTATTATGCTGGGAATTACACCTAATGTATTATGTGGAGTGCGCCATCTTGACAAACTTGTTTGATGAACTCTTCCTTTGTAAACTGTCATTTATCTGACAATACTGGTGAATGCACCCAATTGGTGATAACTTTTGTTTCCTGTGTGTTTTTGGTTGGGTGAAAAACATTGCGATGATGGAATATTATGATCATTCTCCATCATCTGGTCAATCCATTCATTAAGTCATCACTGCAAACGACCACTGCAGTAAAAACATAAGGGCTTTCAATACCGAGAACTTGACTTGGCTGCAAAAAGGCTTAATTTGCTAGAGTCAAAAACTCATTTACAGGTTTTAGCCCTAACATTACAGCGTTCGCCCTAGATATACTACATAGGGAGAAACCGAAACCTATTTTTTTGTTCTCGACATGTTTTACAGTGCACATTTTCTGGAATCCAAAGTGGACAACATTAAAGAGACCCTGAATCCGCTCCACGTCCTGTTTAGTGTTAAAAAGCTGGGTGATTTTTTATCTGCAGGCGAGTGACAGGCAGAAGCATTGTACAGGCAGTGAATAGGGGGAGTGTTTGGAAAAAGAGATCTGAGAAAGAACGACATCAAGGCTGAACACTTCCAAAAGGCTTTTTGTGTTAGGTCGCGAATAAAGCCAGATATTCAGCTACTGTCAGAGATGACAGCACCCCAAACTGACAAAGCAGCTGCTGTTTACCAAAAACGGAGGCCGCCCTTCCATTTACACCGGCGCTTCCTTCTCAGTGGGCGACTTGGTCCTGTAGGACAGAGAGTCTTGTCAATACTAGTGGAAACGAGCATGCGACAAAAGCAGATTCAGCCAAATCGTCAACGTAGGGACCACACCATCATATTTAGAAGACAGTGGTGCTCGAGGACCTGAGGAGAATAAGCACTTACTAAAGCTGGATAACCATGTACAATAAGTTGAGAAAACAACAAACTTCAATTCCCTTTAGAAATGTCGCCTGTGACTATGGCTAGATTTTTTTGTTTCCTGTGGTCACAGTGAACCTCTTGCACCCCAGTGCAAAACCTGTAACTATTTCACACCATTCATGGTACTGTGCTGGTCTCCTCCCCTGAGGATGAGGGACCTGTTCGTTTCCATCAAACTCGAGTCCATGTATAAAAAAAATACAGGGAAAATATGGAAATTAAAACCACATTTAAAGGCCAAAAAAAAACTACGCGTTTCAGCTATGGATTTCCGCCCTTCTGAGGTGATTAACAAACTGGCATTTCAGTGCCGGCATTGACACAGACAATTCGGTCTACTCTTACATTAGCGAATCTGGTTACAGGTTCGCTTGCACCTTTTTCCATATGGGGAAATGTTAATGGGCATCTGTCAGATTTGTACCTATGAAACTGGCTGACCTGTTGTAGTACTAGAGAGAGCAGAGCCTCTAGGTGTAATGACAACGCCCCTGTTGCTCCTAGAGGCTCATTTGCATATATTAATACTTCATTTTTCTCAGCAATGTGGGCACAAGTGAACATGGGACCAACACAGATGCCTTCAGCTGCCAAGAGAACAAGTAACAGGTCAGCCAGTTTCATGAGTACAAATCTGCTGACAGATGCCCTTTAAGATCACAGCAGATTGCAATGATACGGTTAAGCCATAGCCTAAAAAAATCCCTTTCAATAAAACAACCTTTTGAAGTTGAAATACCCAACCCAATAGGACAACCACACATTGTGGGTGTGGACGAGGGGAATAACAGAGCGCTTTATGCAATTCTCTGACCATTCTCTTTAGTCACAGATAAAGACGTGATCAGATCTTCTTTGTACTACGCAGCATATTTGTAAGGACACAATTAGGATACATCCACACGTGACTGAAAATACAGCCGAAAAGTATTATGTACGGTTTTTCCCATGGGAATGGCTGTGGATTCCACTCTCTCCGTGGCAAGGGATGAAATCCGTGTGGGAGATCTGCAGCAAAAAACTTTTACGCAGTGTGTGGATGAGATTTCTTAAAATATTATCCACTTTGCTGGTACTGTAAAACTATAGGGATCTTCCGCATGAAAATCCAGAACAGCAATCCATGGCACACCCTCCTTGTGTGAACATACACTTAAAGAACTGCTTACATTTTCCTTAAAATTCATCATAAAGTTGCACGTCCCGGTGGGAGAACAACGATGAACTGGATTGAAAGCAAGAAATGCACAGAGGTGAACCTCTGCATGGACGGATCTCCTGATTAGGGATCATTCACACGACCGTATAAATGGGTCAGCATCCGTTTTGCAATTTTGCGGAACGGGTGCAGATCCAATAATTTCAATGGGGCCGCTGTTCGCATCCATTGTTCCGTTCCACGGACCACAAAAAATATAGAGCATGGCGGACAAGAATAGGCATTTATATAATGGGCCGTCCGTTCCGTTAATTGCGGAACTCACACAGACGGCATCCATGGCACGGTCGTGTGAATGCGCCCTTAGGAGAATGGTGGGTAGTGATCCATCCTGTACTGCAAGTGAAATTGGATGTCACATCTAGGGCAGCAAACAGGGTACTGATGTGCTATGCCAAGACTTAGCCAAGCTGAGAGGGCACAGGCAGAAGCAGCAATGTGTGCTCCTGCCTGTACAGCGTTGGCGCGGCTTCTATTCCACCAGTACAGACATGTCAGCGGTGTACGGATTCCAAAATCCAGGACTTCAGGTGCTTATTTGGTCAGTAAAACAAAATTAATAAGTTATATTACAAAAATTATTTTTAGGTCATTTAGAACATTTAAAAAAAAAAAAGTTTAATAAAAGGTTAGTTACAGATTTTAAGTGGCGCAACACCACAAGTTTATTTCAGGAAAAATGTATCCCAGCTGCCTGTTAAGTGGTCACTTACTATGCCTACCCTTTGTCCCAGCCCTGCAGCCAATCACTATATATAAAATGTGTGCAAAACAACTGGCTGAGAAATTGTGATCTTTCACAGATTGGTTTTCACCATTTTTGGCTAGTTTTGACTACGTGTGTTGGAAGAGGAGGAGCGTACACAAAGGTTGTGGCTTAGTCTTGGACACTCGTCTTGACCACTCCATAGGCCAACAGCCATCGTTCCCAGCTCCTTCATACACAAGCAGCGACTTGTGAACCAAAGGATCAGGCACTTGATTTCAACTCCATGACATCTCCCTTGATATCAGCTGTAGGGAGAGGGTCATGAGGCCCCCATACACATTAGGTGCTCGGGCAGTCCCATTAAAATCACTTGGATCCACCAACATTTGTCTTTTATGTGTGGCCAGCTTTAGAGTCAAGGGAGGAGAAGATGAAAAAAAGACAAGAATTGATGCGTTCAATAGAGATATAATACCGTTTGGATGTATTTGAAGTCTGAAGTTGAATGAGTAGAGATTACCAGTACATATTGAATCTGTGAAGAACATTATCTGCTCGCCCCAAGAAACTCGATGACATAAAACAGTTGAAAACTATTTCCAACTTCTAAAATAAAGGCACTATTTGTCTTGAATGAAAATTTTCTGCGCTCTGACATTTAGATAATTTGAATAAGATTCAGAGCTTTTATTGTTCACTACAGTTCTGCCACTCTGCTTGTAAAATTTGGGTCGATCTGCTAGACAAAGAATCAAAAGCTGACATGTCATCTGCAAAACCGGTGGACAGGAAGCCCCAGGCAAGAGGGGCACTGCTACCTTGTCACAATGGTGTTTCTGTCAGCCAAACAAGTTACATTACAGGTTGGTTTCAGTCAAGTAAACAACTTATGTGACCTCACAAATGTTGAGGGGAGGAACCATGAGATGACATAAAATATCTGTCACTCAAGTAAACTGCTGTCAAATTACAAGGTAAAATGTGATGCCATAGAGAGTTTCAGCCAGGTAAGCTGCTGTGACATCACACAACTCTCAGCCAGGTAAGCTGCTGTGACATCACACAACTCTCAGTCAGGTAAGCTGCTGTGACATCACACAACTCTCAGTCGGCTAAGCTGTTGTGACATCACAAACTCTCAGTCAGGTATACTGCTGTGACATCACACAACTCTCAGTTGGCTAAGCTGCTGTGACATCACACAACTCTCA
The DNA here is from genome assembly GCA_033119425.1 of Bufotes viridis. Classification (NCBI taxonomy): domain Eukaryota; kingdom Metazoa; phylum Chordata; class Amphibia; order Anura; family Bufonidae; genus Bufotes; species Bufotes viridis. The sequence goes on along the minus strand of CM065594.1, from coordinate 200,820,629 downwards.
GTCGGCTAAGCTGTTGTGACATCACAAACTCTCAGCCAGGTAAGCTGCTGTGACATCACACAACTCTCATTCAGGTAAGCTGCTGTGACATCACACAACTCTCAGTCATGTATGCAGCTGTGACATCATACAACTCTCAGTCAGGTAAGCAGCCCTGACATCACACAACTTTCAGTCAGGTAAGCTGCTGTGACATCACACAACTCTCAGTCAGGTATACTGCTGTGACATCATACAACTCTCAGTCAGGTATGCTGCTGTGACATCACAAACTCTCAGCCAGGTAAGCTGCTGTGACATCACACAACTCTCAGTCAGGTAAGCTGCTGTGACATCATACAACTCTCAGTCAGGTATGCTCCTGTGACATCACACAACTCTCAGTCAGGTATGCTCCTGTGACATCACAAACTCTCAGTCAGGTATGCTCCTGTGACATCACACAACTCTCAGTCAGGTATGCAGCTGTGACATCACACAACTCTCAGTCAGTTATACTGCTGTGACATCATACAACTCTCATTCAGGTATGCTGCTGTGACATCACACAACTCTCAGTCAGTAATACTGCTGTGACATCATACAACTCTCAGTCAGGTATGCAGCTGTGACATCACACAACTCTCATTCAGATAAGCTGCTGTGACATCATACAACTCTCAGTCAGGTAAGCTGCTGTGACACCATACAACTCTCAGTCAGGTAAGCTCCTGTGACATCACACAACTCTCAGTCAGGTAAGCTCCTGTGACATCACACAACTCTCAGTCAGGTAAGCTCCTGTGACATCACACAACTCTCAGTCAGGTAAGCTGCTGTAACATCACACAACTCTCAGTCAGGTATGCTGCTGTGACATCACACAACTCTCAGTCAGGTAAGCAGCTGTGACATCATACAACTCTCATTCAGGTAAGCTGCTGTGACATCATACAACTCTCAGTCAGGTAAGCAGCCCTGACATCACACAACTCTCAGTCAGGTAAGCTGCTGTGACATCACACAACTCTCAGTCAGGTATACTGCTGTGACATCACACAACTCTCAGTCAGGTACAGCTAGCTGCTGACATCACAAACTCTCAGTCAGGTAAGCTGCTGTGACATCACAAACTCTCAGTCAGGTATGCTGCTGTGACATCACACAACTCTCAGTCAGGTATACTGCTGTGACATCACACAACTCTCAGTCAGGTAAGCTGCTGTGACATCACACAACTCTCATTCAGGTAAGCTGCTGTGACATCATACAACTCTCAGTCAGGTATGCTGCTGTGACATCACACAACTCTCAGTCAGGTATAGCTGCTGTGACATCATACAACTCTCAGTCAGGTATGCAGCTGTGACATCACACAACTCTCAGTCAGGTAAGCAGCCCTGACATCACACAACTCTCAGTCAGGTAAGCTGCTGTGACATCACATAACTCAGCTCTGCCTCTACTGCGCTTGAGGAGCAGAATTTGGCACTACTCCTGATGATAAAAAAGCTCCACAAAATGTAAGTTTACACTGCTTTCCCCAGCCCTTTCCTGGTGCTGTCAGCAGTTTAGCATGGTCAAAGCTGCTGACATGGTCTCTTTAAAGGGCCACTAACTTCAAAAAAATGTTTTAGTTATGTCATATCAAAAGTTTAGATTGGAAGGGGGTCTGAATGTTAAACCCCCCCCCCCCCGATCCCTAAAACGAGGGAGAGAAGCACACACATCATGCGCCCTCTCCTTGCCGCATGAGATGGGCTCCATAGTACTCAGCAGCGCGGATACGCGCACGCTACTCTTCAGTCGCTCTGTATGACATATCAAAAATTTTACAAAGTTAGTGACCATTTAAAGTATATCTACAACCCAATGTCTGACAATACCCAAAGCCCAACATCTGTGCCAGTATCCAGCTTACAAGTTTCCCAGTCATGTAGAAAAATAAGTTTGAAAATATAGTAAACAAGATATAGAAATCGAAGATATAGAATAAACGATCAAGAAGGCTCACATCACGTGTGATTACCGCCAACCGGGCTGGATATTCTCTTAATGGAAAGACTTCGTTCAAAGCATACACTAGCTAACCCAGAGAGAAACTCTTGTGCAGCCACAATGTCTCTGTTCTACGTTAACCTTTTATTCTGTTTTTTGTTATACCTTTCATGTGAATTGTTACACCTGCTCACATCAAACAGAATCGAGGTCTTCAGGGAGGGGAGAGTTAAATCCAGCATAATTCCTTTTTATAAACCGTAGCTATTATTACTTATGGCCATTATGTTCTGTGGGATAATGATAGCAGAATCGTTGTCTAAAGTAGGGTAAAATAGTCCTCTTAACAAGGGGATCTCGTATTTGTCATTGTTTAGGACACATCAATGAAGAATAACGAAGACATTACATGTAGAAGGTTATAGGACAGGATAATAGCACGACCAGCGTATTGTTCCATCATAAAGAATCCTCTGCCAATCATGTTTTCTTAAGCAGTAGCATGGCTGAAAGACAAGGTTATAAAAATCTATGCAACTATCCGCGCCTGCTATGGGGGGCCATGTTTTATACTTTGGATAACCCCTTTAAAAAGGGATTGGGTCACAGAATTTATTTTTCTGCCAGTTAAAACCAGATACCCTTTTTGTCCTAATCTGTTTTTATTTTCTAACTGCAGATTTTTTTAATACTATTTCCTGAACAGTATTATGGGGGCTGCCATCTTGCCTAAGCTCTTTAGAGATATGTTTTATGGAGGTGACATGGGCCATTGACACAATGGATAGGAAGGAACTCATCGACTTCTGTGGCAGAGTTTTCTAGGCAAGCTCTGTGACCTGTGCAGAGGTCAGAAGGGAGCAGATAAGCTGTGATATCACCTGTTGTGAATGGTGGATCCTGTGTTATCTGTATATGTAGGTGATATCCATCATTGGAAATCTGTCTGTAATGATAAGCAGATAACTGCGGTAAAGTGATCTGTACAGTCCAAGAAGTGGCGCCTGTTATTAGGCTTAGTGGCCAGTGTGAAAACTGGGCAGGATTTTAGGATTTTTGCAAATTAAATATAGATATTGACATGGAAAATTAAAAAAAAACATCGCCCCAAATTTTTTTATAGGTCATTATCTGATAATACATTACCTTTAACCCTTCAATATTTATAAAAAGAAAAGAAGAAAATGTATCCTAATGTTTACTGGAAGCCCTAAGTGAAGACACATATACATACAGACCTAGGACATGTATTAGGTCTCTTGCACACGAACGTTTTTTTTTTTCAGTGTTTTGCGGTCAGTTTTTATCGGATCCGTTTTTCGGTTCCGTTTTGTTTCCGTTTCGGTTCCGTTGTTCCGTTCCGTTTTTCCGTTTGGCATATACAGTATACACTTATAACAGAGAAAAAATTGGGCTGGTCTTAAAATTTTCAATAGATGGTTCCGCAAAAAACAGAACGGATACGGAAGACATACGGATGCACTTCAGTATGCTTTCCGGTTTTTTTGCAGACCCATTGACTTGAATGGAGCCACTGAACGTGATTTGCGGACAAGAATAGGACATGGTCTATATTTAAACGAAACAGAAATAACTGCGATATGCTAACCGGACAGCATATGGAGACACTTCAGTATCCGTTTATGCAGACCATGTCGAAGTGAATGGTTCAGTACACTGTCCGTATACTGAACTGAAAAAACTGCCAGTATACGGTCCGTAAAATACGTTCGTGTGCAAGAGGCCTTAACCTGTTGCCAGAACCTGTTCTTTGATGCAGAGATGATGCTTGGCCTTGACCAGAAATGGGCACAGTTGGAGCCTAGCCCTGGCACTATCATAGGTCTTAGTGTTCTGGTTTTAGAACTACTAGCTTTTCTACCCAACTAGTGCTCAAAGAAATCAGAGAACATAAGTCCAACGTTTATTATGATATAACCCATACAGGTATGCTCAGCAGCCACTCGCTCAGGATCCATGCGCCCAAACAGACCTGTGATCAGTCCAATTGCATACAATTAAAAAATTAGGGTACTTTCACACTAGGGTTATTCTTTTCCGGTATTGAGTTCCTTCATAGAGGCTCAATACCGGGAAAAACGCATCATTTTTGTCCTAATACATTCTGAATGGAAAGCAATCCATTCAGTATGCATCAGGATGTCTTCCATTCCGTCCCTTTTATGGTATTTGGCCAGAGAAAATACCGCAGCATGCAGTGTTTTCTCCGGCCAAAATTCTGGAACACTTGCCGGATTCAGCATTAATTTCCATTGAAATGTATTAATGCCGGATCCAGTACCAAGTGTTCAGGAAATTGCTGCATTGATGGATCCGGTTTTCCGGTCTACGCATGCACAGACCTTTAAAAAATGAAAAAAATAAATACCGGATCAGTTTTTCCAGATGACACAGGAGAGACGGATCCGGTATTTCAATGCATTTGTCAGACGGATACGGATACAGAAACAAATGATATCCGTTTGCATACGGATTTCTGGATCCGGCAGGTAGTTCCGGCAACTAAACTGCCTGCCGGGTCCTCACAATGCTAGTGTGAAAGAACCCTTAGTACAGCCATTGTGTTATTCAATAAAATTTATCTGCATAGTGCATTGTGTTTATTCTTTCCTCATTTCTCTGTCCACCTCGCTGTAGTGGACGAACATGCTCAGTTCCACATCAACTTTCAGCAGCCTCATCTACAATTAGAAGCTGGCACAGTTACAAGGAGAGAGCAGCAGCAGAAAGGACACCCCCCTGAGCTATAATAGGAAGAGAGTTGTACTAGAATATAAACACCCCTAAGCTGTGTGGATGCCGTCTGCGGACGTGAACCCATTCACTTGAATGGGTCTGCAATCCGGGAGATACGGTGCGGAGTTGAGGCACAGATCAGAAGCCCACGGAAGCACTACAGAGCGCTTCCGTGGGCTTTCTGTCTGTGCCTCTGCACTGCAAAAAATTAGTGTATGCACTACCCTTTTGTGGTGGGGACCGCCAGATGCGGATCATTGATCGTGGACCTAATAAGTCAAGTGAATAGGTCTGCGTCTGCAGACAGCAGCCACACGGTCTGTGCCCTTGTATTGCGGGCTGCTGAGGGTCTATCCTGAGGATAGATCATCAGTATCTGATCGGTGGGGGGTTCATCTTCCAGCACCCCTGCCGATCATCTGCTTGAAGAAGCTGCAGCGCTCCAGTGAGCACTACGTCCCCCTCGCAGCTTACCTCAGGCCAGTGACATCACATTCATCAGTCACATGGCCTAGGCACAGCACAGTCCCATTCAAGTAAATGGGGTAAGCTGTGATATAAAGCAGAGCCAATATAATATGTACGTCGCTACGCTTGGTACGCAGCGAGTAGGCCGTAGCCCTCACTGGAGAACCGCTGTCTCCTCAAACAGCTGAGATCCGGGAGTCAGACCCCTGCCAATAAGATAAGTCGGTATAAAACACTTGGAAAACCTCTTTAAACGGGAAAGATTCAACTGAATAAGAGTACATGAAATGCTATTACAATCATGAGTTCTCCATGAGTGAAAAAATGACTTGTAAAGGGGATGGCGGCCATAAGCATGTTTTGGACAGAAAACCCAGTAACTCGGAAATCTAGAGAAAATCGGGTTAAAAGAGGTTGCTTTTCACGCATAGTAACACATATAAAACTATCATCAGTACTGGCATAAATACCTGTAAAAGTCATTCCTAGTCATGGTTTGTCACCAGGCATATGCTAAACCCCTTCTAAGCAGCGACACAGTCATGTGGGATTCTGCACACCATCCATGGTAATCCCGCTGCATAAATCTAAATCGCTTTTTCAAGCAAGTGGCCGATATTCTACAGGCGTGAGCTGATCTCCTTTCACAAATACTCAAGAAGGGCTCAGAAGAGGTTCCAAAGCAGAAGGGAGGCAGTGACAAAGCCCAAAGGATTTAATGTGTTAATGAGCTGTCACTTTGCCACTGACATTGCTTATTCCCCCAGCGAGGCGCTACAGTCCTTGTGGTGTCAGTACAGCAGCAGAAGCTAGAACCACATATACAAGGAGGCCTGTATTCAGATTGCGGTACTTAACGGAGCTATGACAAGAGGACACAACCTGGCGCTGTCCATACAGAAGACGTGCACACTGGGGGAGAGGTATCAAAACTACTGGAGTATTAAACTGGGCCGTTGTAATGGGCCAGAGGTCCGGTTTAACCCTCCGGTAGTTTTGCTATATCTTTGGGGCCGATTTCCTTATTTACACAGCGTAAACCTACACCAGTCAGTCTAAAGAAGCGCCAAATTTATCACAGTAGCTCGGGCTGGATGATAAATACGGTGCATGTCTACACTTCTGTCTAACTTTATGCCAGCCACTAGTTGGTGAAAAGGGGGTTTTTCAGGAAAAAAAATAATGGACATGTCATCGATATCTGATCTGTGGAGTTGCGATGCCACCACCAATCAGGATCTCAAACACAGCGCTGCGCTGTTCCTTGTATGGCAGCTGTGTTTAGTATTGGAGCCCAGGCCCATTTACTTCAATCCAACTGAGCCACGCCGAGGCCGTGTGTCTGATGAACGTAACATCACTGATCTGCGAAGAGGCTGCAGCACTCATCGGAGCTACGCTGGCCTCTTCATACTGCTGAGTGGCAGAGGTGCCAGGAGTCGGACCCCACTGATCAGATATTAATGACCTATTCTGAGGACTGGTCATCAGTATAATACTCCCAGAAAAACCCGTTAAGCCACGTCCCTGTCCAGAGACGCCATCCCGCTTTTCTGCTAAGCCACACCCCATCTGCAAGTAAGGCGCAGTGGATATTTTTTTGCTTACTTGCTTTCTAAATATGTCTAAAATAAGATGCGCCAAATCATGCCAAGTTTTGGTGCAAATGACACTAGAATTCCGGCCCAGACACAATAGTAAATGTGGCCCTGTGTTCATTTCCTCTCTATTTTCAGGATATCTACTTTATGTCATTAAGTGGGAACATTCGTGTTAATATCCCAAGGCTGATACACATACTTTACTTTAGTTTAATACTGTAGGGCAGGGATGGGCAAACTGCGGCCCTCCAGCTGTTGCAAAACTACAACTGCCATCATTCCTGGAATGCCCATGCCTGCTATAGGGTGTCCAATGTTGCTGATGGCACTAGACAGGAGATGCTTGCCCAATTGTGTGTTGGTAAATTGGAGCTTAAAGGGATCTGTCGGCAAATTTGTACCTATGACACTGGCTGACCCGTTTTATGTGCACCTGGCAGCTTAAGGCACGCATGTTTGTCCCATATTCATATATGCCGGCATTGCTGAGAAAATGAAGTTTTAATATATGCAAATGAGACTTTAGAGGCAATGGGGGCGCTACCATTACACCTAGAGACTCAGCTCTCTCTGCAGCTGTTGCACCCTCTGCACTTTGATTGACAGGACCAGGCAGTGAAAATGTCTTCACACCTGACCCTGACTTCTCGTAAAGTCAATCAATGTGCAGAGGGTGCGACAGCTGCAGAGAGAGCAGAGCCTCTAGTTGTAAAGGCAACGCCCCTGTTGCTCCTAGAGGCTCATTTGCATATATTAAAACTTCCTTTTTCTCAGCAATGCAGGCACATATGAACATGGGACCAATACACATGCCTTTACCTGCCAAGTGCACATGTAACTGGTCAGACAGTTTCATAGGTACAAATCTGCTGACAGATGCCCTTTAAAAGGAACCTATCTTTGTATACACAGTCATAAAGGGCAGGCTGTCAATCACTTATAGGACCACCTCCTTGACTTCAAAGCCCAGAAGTAGAGTTGAGTGAACCTCTATTTTTAGTTTGGCGTCCAAAGTTTGGGTTCGGGTTATCGTAGCATCCCGTTATGGATTCCGCTACCTTGGACCATAACGGCATTTGGAATCCATAAGGGGCTGCTTCAATGAATCTGAACCTTGGACAACCCTAAGGACCTGGGGTGACGTCACCGTCATGTGATCAGTGCAGGGGGCGTGGCTCAGTACTGGATCACCTCTTATTCAATCCAGTGCTGAGCCACGCCCCCTGCACTGATCACATGACGGTGACGTCACCCCAGGTCCTTAGGGTTGTCCAAGGTTCAGGTTCATTGAAGCATCCCCTTATGGATTCCAAATGCCGTTATGGTCCAAGGTAGCGGAATCCATAACGGGATGCTACGATAACCCGACCCCGAACTTTGGACGCCGAACTAAAAATAGAAGTTCGCTCAACTCTACACAGAATGTGCATGAAATTTAAATGTATTACAAGTTTTACTAAATCTTTTGCCATAAAACTATGTATCAATCTGCTCAGCTCCTCCTGCTCTTAACATGCTGCCTTAAGCTTAGACACCATGTTCAGGTTCCCTTTAAATAGGATTCTACAGCTATATCGATCATTGGAGATAACTACAGGTGAAAAATCTGAAATCTGCTTCTCTGCTCAGGTCAAACATCTGAAGACCCATTTTCCTGCACTCATGCATTGCATGAAAGGAGCAGAGGCGGATTTTGAGCTATTCATGTTTGTGGCTCTCAGTTCTGCATCCCACAGGTCCAGTAATGACCGGTCATGTGACCGCAGTGGCTTATCGCTGGACGGTGCGATCATTTGATGGATCGCCATGATGGACAGCCTCACATAGAACAGCGGTTTGGGAAAGAGGAGAGCAGTAGTAGTGGACAATTATAAAAGTCGGTGACAGTACTAAGGACTTTTTTTTTACGTTATGGACAAGAAAATATAAAATACTCAAGGTCTTTTATGGATTTTGCCGGAATTTACTATGATGGAGCTGTCATTTGTGATCTTTCCAAGTCACAATACAATAGAGGAGCTGATCTTGAAAAGTGCAGCCATTTTTTTTAAAAAAGAGGCTTAGACAATGTCTGCAGCTCTTTCTTCTCCGGCGACAGAACATCGCTTCCTCTGTCAGTCTGGCTAATCCCATATTAAATGCCATGACATCACTTCTTGGACAGGAGAGGGCAGGCAGGTTTGAGAAGTGGCAGGTGTTGGCACTGGAATCCTGCCAAGAAAAGAGCAGTTTTCCCTTCTCCCCTGAGGCACGGTAATGAGAGGCACAACAAAAGAGGTGATACATAATACTTTGCACTACTAAATTATGAATATATAATTAAAGGTCATCCATTGCCGCTCTGTCCTGTAACAATCCGCCCGAGGAGCGCACTGACGTACTCAAGACAGGAGGACAAATGGCAGCTACTTTGCCGAGCACACGAGTCAAATGCTTTGTATTTTGTAGAAAGCAAGGTAAATGCTACCATGTTATATTAATTTGTAGAGCAGAAAGAGACATCTAGCTGGAGACTGGCCGCACATATCCACGGGTGGAGGGTTTAACACCACAAACGGTGAACCCGAACCTAAGTATGTTATTACACTGTGCGAATTAGGTCAGACGCGTTCGCACAGCGGTGATGCAGCCATCCACACCGCCACAATATAAAACACAGAAACACATGGCATATATAACCAGACATATGGTTCAAAGGGAGGATCTAAAAACGGCGTAATTGTTTTTACGCTAATCTTTGTTTCCTCTTGCGCTGCCGTGCCCCTTGTCATAAATTAGGCTAATATAAGGCAGCCTGCCGGAAAAACTACACCAGCCCCAGGTTTCCATGCTTACATGAAAGAAAATTTTCCAGAGTCGGCCCCTGGCACGCCTCATGACACATCCCCTTTCCACCTCCATCCCGCTCAACTGTTGAAAACTTTTTGACACCAGTTATGCGAGTTTATATTGTCTCACAGTTGGTGAAAAAAGGGCCTTACGACTATTTTTAGGACTAAAGTAGTTGCAAGTCTATTGATAAATGACCCCCAACATCTTTTGACATGCTCTACTAGAAAATATGTCCCCTGTTCGGGACTCTTCTCTATGAGGGTGCTCATACATGGTGCGGTCGGGCCGGGATCCACAGGCGGATTACTGCTAATTCCCAGGCCGCTATTCGTAATAGCGAATATTGTAAAAAAAAAATTTAGCACTAGATAAATCTATAATCTTTTCTTACTTATTGTATGTAGCTTCTCTTTATTCTTATTATCCTATCTATCATCCATACCTTTATTTTCTTTATAGTTATTATTTTACCCATTATTAACAAACTTATTATAAATATTTTCCTTACTATCATTAATAATTTCTTTTTATAGATGCTATATTATTTTATTTTTAAAATAAAGCAGTACCTATAACACACAATAAACAACATAACAGACAATCACACAAAGGCTGTATGCCAAAAGCTGGGTATGTGCAAGCGAACAACCTATCCATGAGACAGGTACAGTCAGCATACCTTACAATGGCTGCCTTGTACACTATGAGACATACAAAACCAGCTCTCTATCCAAAAGGAGAGAGCCAGTGAGCCTCAAAGTTGCTTAATTTGCATTATTGTGACAAAAATTGTAAAAAACTTTTTGGGATGCCAGCTAACTCTTCTCTCACTGCTTAGGAGGGCTGCATAATTTGTTTTTAGCTTTCTCATTGTCCTAACATTATATTCAATAACCTTCCAATACTGTTTTGTCATGTAAACATAAACTTGGGCATATGGCAGATTCTGCTAACTTGCCCATATGCCCAAGTTTATGCAAATGAGTTTACATGACAAAACAGTATAGAAAGGTTATTGAATATAATGTTAGGACAATTAGAAAACTGAATTTTTTTATGCAGCACTCCTAAGCAGTGAGAGAAGAGTTAGCTGTCATCCAAAAAAAAATTACAATTTTTGTCACCTTAATGATAATGATCTAGATGGGTAGGTCCCCCAAGCCATCCAACTCAAATTAAGCAACTTTGAGGCTCACTGGCTCTCTCCTTTTGGATAGATGGTCTTGTATGTCTCATAGTGCACAAGGCTGCCATTGTAAGGTATGCTGACTGCACCTGTCTCATGGATAGGTTGTTGGCTTGCACATACCCGGCTTTTGGCTAACAGCTTTTGTGTGATTGTATGTTATGGAAATGAAATTGCACGCGCAATATGCGCATATTACATTGTCGATTTTAGCAATCACGAATTCTCGAATTTGCGAATTTATGGCGAATATTCAGCTAAAAATTCACGAAATATCGTGAATTCAGATCAACGTGTATGGCCAATCGTAGTCAGAGCAGAGAGCAATTCCTCTGGTGGACTTGGCAAGGTCACCTAGTATGTGGTTGGCACTGTACAGCATTAAAAAATAAAAAAATAAAACTAGACTTCGCCATGCTTGGTATTGCCAGACCTGACAAATCGTCTGTGCGCCAAAAAAAGCAAATCTATGCCTGCTATGAACAAAGCTTTCACGCCATAAATGACGCCAATTTACAACAGAAGATATGGTAAGTATGTTAGTCAATAGCCACACTCGACCTTCTAAACCCCTCCCACATTTGTCATCAGTGACAAGAGTACAGAATGGCAAAAAAAAGTCTCAAAATTGGCACAAAGGTGGCACATGCCAAAATTTGTGAATTTTCTACTCCAGAAAAGTAGCATCAACTCCTTAAGTGGCTGCAACAATATGGGCACTTCAGACAGTCAATTAGCCCATCTGCTGTGAATGTGACTATAATCATTTCAGACTGCAGAGCAACAGATGTCTATGGTAAACGGTGTATAACAGTCCTCCAGCAGCAGTCCACATCTGTGGATAGTTCAAAGCCATCTTTGTTGCATTCAGATTCTGGATGCGCTAGTTAGCCTTCTGTCCTCTGTAGAGAACTCACCCAGACGGAATCCTACTCCGCACTGATGAGGGGCAAACACCCCAAAACAGCTGTCTACGGATGGATATTTAGATGTTCTCTTGTCATGTTACAAGGTTTGTTAAAAAGTTGGACTTTGATGTATAGGGAGCCACTTCCAGAAGGTGGCGCTAGTGAGATGGTTCTCTGTCCCTGGGAGATACATCTTTGCATAGTCCTCTGTAGAGGACAATGGTAAAAATAATGAAGCCTCCATCGCCAGCTTCTGGGATTTTAGCAGAAGAATAGGGCTGTTGACTACAGCAGTGAACGTTGGAAGGAAATTGTATTCTCCAACAATCTCATCGCTGTGCACCTTATCTCTTCAGACAGGTACAGTTAAGCCCTCCCTGGGTACTGCACATGCACACAGAGCTGTTACTGTAACATCTTTATGTGGACACTGTACACAAACACACCCGTATGAGTAACTCCACTGATCCCTTGTTCCCAGCTCTATAGTGATGCTTATACTGCATTTACTGCCAATACAAATACCGGCTCATGGGTAGAATTATAAAGACAACCTCTTTATCCATTCACTAGTCACTTATGTCAGTTACGCGTTCAAAACGGTCCACCTGTATGAACCTGCCGAGCTATGGTCTGCCTACGACCGTGTCTGTACTGCCGCCCGCAAACCACTGACGCCTTCCATGCGCAATCTGCATTTTTATCACTCCCATATGGATAAGGATAGGACATGTTCTATAATTTGTGAAACGAACACACAGATGACATCCAGGTGCTGTCCGTTTTTTTTGTAGACCAATAGAAATAAATGGATCCATGTGCAATCTGCAAAGAAATGTGGATCGGACACGGATGCAAAATACGATCGTGTGCATGAGGCCAATCCTGCAAGAGGTACAGCATGCAGAAAAAGCAAGCAGATTTGCTGAAATCTGCAGGCACAGAAGGAGGAGTTTCTGGAGACAAGTTGGGGCACATTTAATAAGGGATACTTTTAGATGCGTCCCCTTTTCTGTCTCTTCAACAATATTGTGTTGCACAGCTAGTTGGGCGTGATGGGGGTGATGGTGGGTCGGGGGCAGTGTCGGTACTGGGACTCCGGCAAATTTACTTACATTTGCGCCTGCAAACAGCCCCCGGTGCACAAACTGCCAGAGATGCGCCTAATTTATGATGAGACGCACGCCACGCCATAAATTAAACAGATCTTACTGTAGTGCAAAGGGGGAAACCAAGGCCGGTCTTAGTAAATATGTCCCAAATGTAGTCACTGAGATGGAGGTTTGGGGAAAGGGGGTTGACTACAATGGAGTCTGTGAGCAGTACTGTGCTGAAGGAGCTACAGGAGGGGATGTAAACTGCCAAGGAAATGATTAGACCTGGGATAAGTCAGTTTTATATGACTGATGTTTTCATTTACCAGGAGGGTAGTTGTTTTCAGCAGCTCTGGGAAAATTACAAGAAAACATTTTCCGGTCATTTAAAAAAAAAAGCAAATCAGCAAAGAAATCTGGAGCGGAAATACTGACAAACTAATTTGGAAATAAGGAGGATTTTTCATGGCAGATTTAGTACTCTGCAGTCTCTATTACAGCTCAACATGGTAGGTTATCCAGCTTTCTACAAAAAAAAAATTTGCTCCCCCATTGATGTAGTTCAGGATGAAAAGAAAAAGTTAAAATAAATGCAGCAACGTTAGGCCCTCTTCACACTTCAGTGAATTATGGACATGTACCTATTGGGGCACGTTTACTAATGAACTTGCGACACAATTTTGGTGCATGGCCAATTTTGCACTTTGTATGCCAGATGGGCGCGACAAGTGCGGGGACATGTCAGGGGCCGTGCTGGGGCTTTGCCTCAGCAAATTTACATACATTTACACCTGGAAACAGGCGCAAATGTAAGCTAAAAACGTCAGCATAGGGCTGGCGTAGTTTTTACTCCAAGCACGCGGACTGCCACAAATGCGCCTAATTTATGACGAGGCGCACGAATTGTCATAAATTAGACGTATCTAATGTCAGTGCAGAGGGGGAAACTAAGACCGGAGTAAAAAGCCGGTGTTAGAAAATGTGCCCCATTGACATTTAAAATGTGTGTTCACACATCAGTGGTTTTCCACTGACCACTGGTAATATGCACCACTTTGGTCTACGATGTGGTCCAAACATGCTCATTGAGGTCTATGGGTCGTTGAAAAAACACAACACAGATGGCATCCATGTTTTGTCGGTGGTTTTTCACAGACCATTGGTAGGAGATGCTCTAGAACAGGGATGGCCAACCTGCGGCTCTCCAGCTGTTGCAAAACTACAACTCCCAGCATGCCCAGTCTGCCTACAGCTATCAGCCTACAGCAGGGCATGGTGGGAGTTGTAGTTTTGCAACAGCTGGAGAGCCGCAGGTTGGCCAGCCCTGCTCTAGAAATTACTTTCAGAGTAGCATTATCTGTGGAACACGGATCACAGAGGAACAAGACCTAAAAAATAAAGATTAAAAGAATGCAAAACATATTGCCATTTGTTTTTCTTAAAGCAGGGCCAAAAGACCAATGGATGTCTGAGGCACAAAAACGCTAGAAAAGAAGGTAGAAAACGCTTGCGTGCTGCAATTTCAAAAAGAAGCCACTGACCGAAATAAACAGCAAGCAAGTGAAGAAAGAATGGCACAAAAAAAAACAATGCGTGTTTTACTGCGTTTGAAAGTGACATTTTTTGCATAAAAAGTGTAAAAAAAAACAAAAAACACCCAAGAACACAAAAGACCACAAAGACGGGAAAATAGAATAATAATAGCAAAGCTGCCTAATGGCTCGTGCTCATGACTGCTGTCTTGCAGTCAGCAAATTGCGGATCCGCAAAACATGCCTGGCCCTAATAGAACAGTACTATCCTTGTCCGTAATGTGGACAATAATAGGACATGTTTTATTATTTTTACGGAACGGACATATGGACATAACACACACACGGCCGCATTGAAGTTAATGGTTCTGCATCCCATCCCACCGTTGTGAACGAGGCCTTAGGAAGCTTTAATATTCAGCAATCCCCATTATAGTTAAGGCTGGGGCAACGGATCGCTCTTGGCTGCGACATCCTTCACGAGAACGAAGAACGCACTTTCATTAGTCAGATTAGCACAGTGAAAGTGAATGGAGTCGCACCGTGACTTCTGGGTTGCCGCGGCAATACAGACACAAGAAATAAAGAAGGGTTGGATTTCTTTCAGATGTAGTCTCACAGGAACAGGTGAAACTCAACTCCGTTTGCTTTTACTATGTGGCAGCGTGGCATATTGACAATGTGTCGCCCTTAGTCCACTACAGGTCCTTTAAACGTTTTAGATTTCCAAATGAATTAAAGACTCATCCATGACGGCCTGGGCAGCACTGCGACAAATCACATCATGTTACTACTAAAGTCACAAAATCAAGCACTTTTAGGGTTAATGGATCAGGCATGTTAGACTACTTTCACACTAGCGTTTTGGCTTTCCGTCTGTGGGATCCGTTCAGGGATCTCACAAGCGGTCCAAAACGGATCAGTTTTGCCCCAATGCATTCTGAATGGAAAAGGATCCGCTCAGAATGTATCAGTTTGCCTCCGTTCAGTCACCATTCCGCTCTGGAGGCGGACACCAAAACGCTGCCTGTTTTCTCTGACACAATCTGGCATAATAGAAAACGGATCCGTCCCCTATTGACTTTCAATAGTGTTTAAGACGGATCCGTCATGGCTATAGACGACATAATACGACCGGATCCGTTCATGACGGATGCATGCAGTTGTATTATTGTAACTCTCGCAGAGCGCCATCCACCAGTTAATACCCTGCAGACGTGCAGTATATATAAGAACTGATCACGATAAACCTCTGAAGAATCGGGGTCATCTACAATGGGTGCTACGCCAATTTTGGGTGTAAAAACATTGCAAGATCGTGTTTTCCAAGCAGCGAAGTAGTAATGTGGGGTGGCAGGGGCTAAACCAGTGCATCGGGCCTAATACATCCATTATCCTTTACGCCTGGAAACGAGCTTAAAAGCGAACTAGAATAGTTTTTACTCCAGGCACACAGACTGCTAGCGGTAGAGGCCAGAGAACCATCATAAATTAGGCGCTTAGTAAATGATCCCTCATGTGTTTATTCACCTCATCTACATGGGCACACTGGGGGCGATTTATCAAAACTGGTGTGAAGGAAAACTGGCTTAGTTGCCCATAGCAACCAATCAGATTTCACCATTCATTTTTCACAGTTCCTTTGGAAAATGAAATGTTGAATCTGATTGGTTGCTGTGGGCAACTAAGCCAGTTTTCCTTTACACCAGTTTAATAATTCTCCCCCCACTTAATCGAAACAATCAGCGCTCTGCTTACCATAAACCCCAGCGGCACGAGACAATGTCATCAAATGTCATCAATTGGTGGCGGTATCTGAAACGCTTGCGCAGCCAACAGCCATCTCTCTCCGCCCAAACATGAACACCGGGATCGGCAGAGTATGTATGGCTAGTTGAGGAAAGAGGGGATGCAAATCAGCTCAACAAGCTCTACCTCTAATGCCACTGCATGTAAGGCCTCTTGCACAAGACCGTGGTTTGGTTCCGCATCCGAGCCGCATTTTTTGCAACTCAGGAGCGGGCCCATTCCTTTCAATGGGGCCGCAAAAGATGCGAACAGCAGTCCGTATGCTGTCCGCATCCGTTGCTCTGTATTGTGGCCCCGCAAAAATTATAGATCATGTCCTATTCTTGTCTGTTTTGCGGTCAAGAATAGGCATTTCTATAATGGGCCGTCTGTTGCGTTCCGCAAACTGCGGCAGGCACACGGGCGGCATCCGTGTTTTGCGGACCCGCAATTTGCGGACTGCAAAACACGGCACGTTCGTGTGCAATTGGCCTAAGGCAGCTATCTTATAAGTCAATGGGGCACATTTACTAAAGTGTTTGCGCCTGTTTTTAGTCTAAAAAATTGTTAGACTGTCTTAAATTTTTCGTCACATTTATTTCTGAAATTGCGTCCGGAGGCATTTGCTCCTCATCTAAGTATTTGGATTTTTTAGATTATTCAAAAGTATTCCAACTTTTGCAACTATTTTCCGACCTATTTATGTAGGTGCTCCTTTTTTGCACCTGAATTTGTTGCAAAAACAGTTTAATTTGTACTCCACCCCAGGGCCGGTGTACTTTTCTGCGTCTGTTTTCAATGGGGAGTTACAACTGTTTTTGCATTAAAAGTCACACTTTCCGGCAGACGTGATTTTTCTCAGCACAGATGTAACTTTTTTTATGCACAAATAAATAAGACCAGTCTAAGTGACTATGAACCCGTCTAACTGAAAAACAACCACCAGAGGTCAGACTAATAAAAAGAGGCCTAGTCTAATTCATCAACAGCTGTGCCACTTTTAAAGGGGTTGTCTCAACTAGGATCAACATCTGTCTCCTAAACGGAGCCCTAAAATTTGTGGCTGGCACACTTTGCATGCGCAGCTGCCCTCCATTCATGTCTATAGAGCCGCCATAAATAGCCAAGAACTGGCTTGGCTATTTCCGTCAGGCCCATAGAAGTGAATGGGAGCTGTGGCCGGTCATGCGTGGAGCGCTCCCATTCACTTCTATGGAGAGGGCACTCGGTGGTGGCCGGACCGGGGTCCTTCAGCCACTACTCCGTTCTCAATATAGGCGAGGGTCCCAGAGGTGGGACCCGCACCTACCAGACAATGGGGGTATATCCTAGCCTTGAGACATGACTTGGTCTATAAAGACTCCTCACAGCGATTAGGCGTTCTTCATAAGTAGGTATCGTATTCCTAAAATCCTGGCAATGTTACTGAATACAGGGAATAATCTGTTGCCAGACACCTCCTGTTACTAGTTCACCTTACATGAGTTTACGGCGTATTCATAACTCATGTGCGCTGAGCCATGAATTGTGCACGCTCCCTGCATCTACAACCTACAGGCTTTAGTTTATCACAATTGGCAGGGAAGTGTGCATGGAGGCGCTCGTTTCCTTGCTACCCACCGTGCAGACACCGTGTCTAGGGGTAAGGTGTTAGGACCCTTTTAACCTGGCACGGCATTAAGGACGTGTATAGATATATTAGCTAAATCATAAATAATAAGGCCTGTGGCATCATCATGCCTATTGTAAAAACCACCTTCACTACCACAAGCCTGGCACGTAGGTACCTTTGTGATTCATCACGCAATCGTACAGAGTGAAGGAGCACCGGAGGTGGAGGGAGTAGGTAAGGGGTGAGCAGATGGAGCCAGCAGGGACTGCTCATGATGCCTGCTGTGTATAAATAAATCCCCTGTCTCCTAGCGCTATGTCAGGAAAATAGTGCGCAGCAGATAAAGGCAGACAATACTTCCCATTCATTTCCAGATAAAATAAAAAAAATAAAAAAATGTAAACTTGTAAGAAAATGTGCTCTGTTATAAGGCTACATTCACACGAAGGTGAAAAAATAACGTCTGTTAAAAATGGACAGTTTTTCATGGAAATTTTTTTAAACATTTGTACATCCATTTTCTGCCTGTTTTTAATGGCGGTAAAAACAGCCATTAAAAACTGATTTCATTGGCTTTTAAAGTCCACCATAGTGCCCCCTGGACATGAAATGTCTCTTTTAGTGGCCCCAGTAATATAATGCCCCTCTTAATGGTCCCCACTATAGGAAATATGGCCACCAATACAGTTTTTGACGTTCATTAAAATTGTCCGTTAAAAAGAAATACCGTATTTTTTCGGACTATAAGATGCCGGTCCATAACACGGATCTAGGATATAGTGGAGGAAAATTTTTAAAAAGTATATATTTTTGATCAGATCCCCATCAGACCCCCAAGCTTGATCAGACCTCAGATTAGACCCCCAAGCTCCATCAGACCTCAAACCTCCATTCCTCTTCTGACCTCAGATTAGACCCTCCTCATACCTCCATTCCTCCTCATACCTCAGTTCAGACTCCCAAGCTCCATCAGACCTGGGCTCAGACCCCCATTCCTCCTCAAACCTCAGATCAGAGGATAGGCGAGTACAGCCAGTGCAGCACTTTTCTCACTGCTCCCCGCGTCTCCTGCATGCTAATGACCGCTTCCGTAATGGAAGCGGTCATTAACATTCACACTATAAGATGCACTGCCATTTTCCCTCCTTTTTTTGGGGGGGGGGAGTGCATCTTGAAGTCTGAAAAGTATGGTATATTTCACAGTATTTTGTTTATTTATTATAAAACCCAAACCCTGCAGTGCCCTCAATATAGCTGAAGTATCTCATCGTGGTGCCCCATGGACACCCTTTAGTGCGCACCAGGTGTATATATTGCCACTCTTAGCGGCCCCAAGTATAGTTAGTGCTCCTCTTAGTGGCCACCAGTACAGTGGCAACAAAAAACAAAACATCAACCACTTGCACGCTCCAGGAACACTCGCTCCTCACTGGAGGCAGAAGCGTGATAACCTGTGATCCTGTTATTACGCTGGGAGTGCAGTGTTCTGGAACATGCAAATGGACATGTTTTTGTTTTTTCATTTTAACCTCAGAAAGGCCCTTTTTTCACATTGTACACATCTCAACAGCCGTTAGACAGGTGCACTCCTATTTAAACGGCCGTTAAAAACGTGCCCATAGATTTCAATGGGGTTCACCTGGCTGTGAAACAAGTGCCAATGTGGATAGCCCCATAGGCTTTAACTGGTTGTAAAACGTCCATCACTTTGCTGTTTTTCACTGTCATGTGCATGTAGCCTAAGAGAATTTAAACAAAAAAACTGAATAGTGTAGAGCGCTCACCATAAGAGTCACCTCCTATCTGTTGTGTAGTCTGGTCCACATATAACAGCTGATGGTAAGTAGTCAGGCACTGTTCACACAGGCGGCATGGCTTTCTCACAGGAACCACAACATATATGAAAGATCCATGATGATCCACTCCACAGAATCCTAGCAGATTCTGAGTGATCACGCACTTTCTTCAATACTAATAAATATGAGGGTCATTTATCAAACACCAGTTTTTAACCCAATCTTTGATAGCCCCTGTGCTGCCGGAGGCATAGGCCTTGTCCTAAATTAAGCGCACCTTCGGCAGTCCTTGTGACTGGAGTGAGATCTACTCCAGCTCCTGACTAGAGTAATGTTCACTTTATTTTTACGACTTTTCCATGTGTAAATGTTAATAAATTTGCTGGGGCCTATGGCCGAGCCCGACCCCACCATGCTCCCACCACTCCCAAGTGGCGAGGACTGCATAAAGGCAAAATTCTGTTGCTTTGGCATTTAATACATCAAAAAAAGGGGCCTTGCGACTTTCTTTACATCAAAAACTGGTGTAGCGCTGTTAATGACCCCCATTATCTCTAAATCAGTCCTTGATCACTGGAGGTGAAAGTGAGGTGTAGCGGAGGAAGATGGCTGTACAGTCAGATGGACAGGGATTGAGGAACCTAAAGATGGCCATACAAAAATATCATCCAAATTCACCAATTTTGGTGGGACAGCCCCAATATCTAATGTGGTTTCCTGACTATTCCCTGATGGCAGGGGCAAGAAGGGTCTGGCATGATGAATTTTAATAACCCCAACCCTTTGCTCTAAGGGGGAGTAAACCACTCTGCCAAATTTTAAAAGACCATTGCAGTTTTGCCAGAGAGTTAGGAGTGTTGTCAGTTGACCACAGACCCCATGTGTATGGCGCCCATTACACCGCATCCTCACCAGATACCTTCAGAGAGTGATCCCTCCTGGGTGTATTCAGAAGTTGTGTTTGATTCAGAATTTTCTCAAAACTATGTCAAAAACACTGCAATTCTGCAAAATGGCAGCATAACAGCAATAAAATGTGAATAAACCCTTACAATGGACATTAACGATGTACAAAGGAAATACATAGTAAATCAATTTTGTGCAGAAAGCAGAAAAAGATGTCTCATCTCATGCAAGGCCTACCTTGAAGACCGTGATCCAGGTGGTGTCTGTGAGACTCTGAAACTCCCTCCATACACTGCAAAAATCCTAGCAGACATACAAAAAGAAAGAGAGAGAAATTAAATGCTGATTTTTGGCACTTGTCCCCTCCTTCTCTGCTCCCTACACCTGTTTTGAATAATTTCATCAAGAAACAATGGATCTCATTTAATGCAAATTCTCTGCGTGGCGCTGAGTCCATGCATTCCTACAGAGTTTTTCCTTTCCACACCATCTTAAAAAAAAAGGAGTACGACTAAAACTGACAAATACAAACGTCTGCAATGTGCTACAAACCCAGCATGGAACCAGGGGCGGCTGTTCAGTCTGCATATTGGTCTCTTTCTGTTTGAAGGAATAAAGTGAAATCCACCATCATGAATAAACTAGAGCAAAGAAATAAAACTGCAGCAAAACCACAGAACTATCAGCTCTCAACTTAAAACAGCTTCTAAAAAGTCAGCCTGAAGTCCTGAGACCTTCATCAGGAGTCTGTTAGTTATAGGAGCAGAACAATGAAAAGAATGGAGGCTCGATCTGCCACAAATGGGGCCCGGCAGACCCCACTGATTATGGGGTCTATGGGATAATGGGGTCTGCGAGGTTTCCGTCATGTGTCCCGGCATTTTACCAGGCAAAATGGCGCACGGCATGCTGCACTATTTTTCCTGTATTTTTGAGAGAATCTGCCATGGAGGTGCAGTGAGCCCCTGAGAAGCCGATGCAGAGGATGAGAGTGGTAGTGGCCCCGACTAGGTGTTGTGTCATGGTGTACTTCTTCAGGCCACTGCTCCCTTGGGATCGGTCAGTGGAAAAGTGATTTGAAGAATCAGGCCAGAAGTAAAAGTATAAAAGTCTCTCTTAACTTGGTGCAAAAAAAAAAACTTGTGGCGCATCCATCAGTATTTAGTACAGAGTGCCGTTTCTTTCACCAGATGAGGAGGTATGGTGGCTGGTTGTGTGGCAATTTAGGCTACGGCTATAGAGCGACATTTGTTGCCTGACAACCACATTGTGACGTGTCGCACAACATTTATTGTAAAGATAGTCTATGGCAGTGGTGGCTAACCTATGGCACAGGTGCCAGAGGTGGCACTTAGAGCCCTCTCTGTGGGCACCCGCACCCTGGAAAAAGTCTATGGCGTACCAAAATGCCTTAGACTTTGCACTATGAACAGCACAGGCAGAGCATTGAATGTAGGCAGGCTATTATAGCTAAGTGATAGAGTACATGGAACATATACTGTATTGGATTGTAGTATTCAGGATAAATTGCTGTGTTGGCACTTTGCCATAAATAAGCGGGTTTTGGGTTGCAGTTTGGGCACTGGGTCTCTAATATGCTCGCCATCAGTGGTCTATGGTGTCAATCTGTGACATACTGCGATGTGGCAGTCGCACAAAAATCCAACTTGGATGGATTTTTACGACTGCTGTGTCGCAGTATGACACCATAGACTATCAAATGTTGTGCGACACATGTCCCTGTGTAGCCTTAGCCTAAAAGCTTAAGAGTTTTTTTTCAAAAAAAAAAAAAAAAGGTTGCATAATGGCTGTGCTTCTTTGTATAATCAAAACTGTGAACGAACAGGTGTTTTGGGGCTTCCCTAAAGTCTTTTTTTAGCTATATTATTCCCCATTTCAGCTGGGAAGCTAGATGCAATTCACTCAGAAGCAGGGGGTGTCTCCCTTCTGTGCAATCTGCCAGCCCTGTCCTGCTGAGACGTCCTTTCCCTTACTTCCCACTGTGTTTGTTTTCAGCTCCAGAGCTTACAGAACAGATGAGGAGGGGGAGATCACACTAAGCACTAAGGGTGCTTTCACACTTACGTTTTTACTTTCCGGCGTAGAGATCCGTCGTCGGGTCTCTACGCCAGAAAGAAAATGATCAGGATTATAGCCATGCATTCTGAATGGAGAGAAATCTGTTCAGGATGCATCAGGATGTCTTCCGTTCAGTATTGTAACGTTTTTTGGACGTTGCAGATTTGTCTCCGTCCAAAAATCCGGAGGACTTGCCGTAACGTCAGATCCGGAATTAATGCCCATTGAAGTGCATTAATGCGGATCCGGTATTAAACTAAACTTCGTTTTGGTGCATCGCCGGATCGGACGTTTAGCTCTGCGCATGCGCAGCAGCAGTTCCAATCAGGGCCCCAGTGTAAGCTGGGCTCCGATCGGTTACCATAGCAGCCAGGACGCTACCGAAGTCCTGGCTGCCATTGTAAGTACTCCGCAGCAGTGTACTTACCTGCACTGCGGCCCCCGTGCTCTCCTTCATGACGTCACAGGTCCCCGCGGCGCATAGATCAATCCGCTGCAGGGACCTGTGATGTCGTGAAGGAGCGGCCGCAGCGCAGGTAAGTACACTGCTGTGGAGTACCATGGCAGCCAGGACTTCAGTAGCGTCCTGGCTGCCATGGTAACCTGAAAGCATTTCGAAGACTGATCAGGATCCTGATCAGTCTTCAAATGATTTCAGGCAACTTGCGTTCTGACAGATCCGGCGGGCCTGAAGTGTGAAAGCACCCTTATAGAAAGGCAGGAAGTTTCTTGTGAATTCAGAAGCTATGTAGAAGCAGTTCTTTTTATCAGGTTCAGGATCTTGGCTAGCTCTGACACGCCCCCACTTCCTCTCAGCCGTCTTCTGAGTCTCTGTTACCAGACGGATCTTGCCTGACAACAGGCAGTGGACTGCCAATTAGGTGGAAGTGAGACCCCTAGTGGCCATGATTTTCCAGCTCTTTATCAGGTGGATGCAGGCATATTTTTTAAATGAAGTGATTTAGACGTTTGCTTGTTACACTATTCTCTATTAGAATGAGTAATGAAATTGGATGTAAGCATAGTGACTCTAAGTTACTGCAGAGGCCTCTAATATAGCCTGCAACACACATATGTGAAAACATATGGGAGCTGTACAAAAGTAAAAAAGCATCTTGCCCATATTTTCTAATGTGCCTGCACCAGAAATCGGTATAAAAAAAGTGGCGCAAATTGGAGCATCTAGGGTTTCTACACTTTTTTCTGACATGGGGTAGCGCTTATCAGGAAGGGGTGGAGCTTCTCTAGAAAGGATCGGGGCCTAAGATGCACCGTTTTGCAACAAAATTACACCATCATTCTGGCGTAAAAATCTGTCTCAAAGTAAGCAAACCAATAGTATACAGTCAGAGAAACCTGCCTATCTCTGCTCAAGATTTCAAGCCACTGTGATAAATCTGGTGCAGGTCTACACAGCCTGTCTAAGTTTACACCATCTATAGGATTAGTAAATCTGGGCCCTGGTTTCTTCAAACAACAGCATCACTCTTGTACACAGGTTGTGTCCGGTATTGCCTTCGCTTGAATGGGGCTGAGTTGCAATAAAAGACATAACTCATGGAGTGGTGCCACTTTGGGGATGAAGGCCGCCATGTTTTTATAATATCATACATAAGGAAGAGGAGGGTGTCTACTATGCCATGAGGTACACCAGATGTATATGTACAACTTGTGCCATATTAATAGACTCACCATTACAGCTGCCGTTTTGCTGAGGGCCTATCGGTTGTAAGGAAACACTGCAGTTAGGGTATAGTTCACCAATATTTTTCTTTTCAAATTTCATAAATCACAGAGAGAGTTTATTTTACAGGACTGTCATGAGAACACTGAATGTAAGAACTATTCAGAAGAAGCCAGGGTC
Organism: Bufotes viridis; assembly: GCA_033119425.1. Taxonomy (NCBI): domain Eukaryota; kingdom Metazoa; phylum Chordata; class Amphibia; order Anura; family Bufonidae; genus Bufotes; species Bufotes viridis. Next base: position 200,796,229 of record CM065594.1, on the reverse strand, counting down.
TCGCTGAGCTGTGAACTTCCCTGTCATAATCTGGAAGGCAATGAACCACTAAGACTTGTCATGGTCTAGTTCCTTCTTACATTCTTCCCTTACCAGTAATACTTTTATTAGGGTGCTTTCACTTTTTTGCTGGTGTTTTTTTGTATACTTTTTAGTTGTGTTTTTTGTCATAGCCTTTTGTTATGTGTTGTTTTTTTTTTTGCGGTAAAAAAGCCAGCTCCAGATCAGGGAAGTTACTAACATTTGTGCGTCAAAGAGGAGTGAAAACTACTCCCGTCAGGGGCCGGCAAAGTTTTACTCCAGACACATGGACTGCCAGAGGTGAGTCTTCCTCCGGCAGTGCAGGGGCCATCTAAAACTGGAGTAAAAGGCCAATGACTCCCAATGTCTAGACCTGCACCAGATTTATCACATGGGCTCAGGCTGGATGATAACCACACCAGTGAGGCTAACATGCACACCAATTATGGCCGCTTTCACTCCTTCCAATCGCAAGAACGGGGGTCCCGTTCTCCTGTTTTGATGAAGCGGCAGGTCTTGCATGCGCACTACTACTACATTTATTTTCTATGAGAGCTCCAGAAGATGGCCGAGTTCTGTACTGGGCCATCTCCTACGCTCCCATAGAGAATGAAAACACACTAAAATAAATGAGTAGGTGTGCAGTCCGTAGAGAACACGGTAGCACACATCCACGATTCACTGACGTGTGGAAGAGGCCTCGGAAACAGTTCCATTGAGGCGTTATGGACATGAACATATCCAGCTCCATGCAAACTCTGACACCTCTGGAGGCACCTACTACTTCTGTAGGCCTCTAAAACTCCATCAGATGCCAAACTATGGAGCTATCCTCCCTAAGAAACATTGCTTAGCAGAAAAGAATGACTCAAGGAAATATACGTATAGGGGCATTCCCATCTCAGACATTGGGGGCTTATTGATGGGATATGCATAATTATCTGTAGTGCGGATTTTAAATCCACAGCAAGTTAAATTATTTAGCAAATTTCACCCTTTGCAATGTATTGAGTGAAATCCGTGGCAAATCCACAACAAAATCCATTATGTGTAGCCGCACACTAACAGGTAATAACTATTTCCCATAGAGAATAGCCTTTACAACTCCATGCCTTCAACTGGATCTCCTCAATAAGAACCAGTAGCTTGCAGTGTTGCATCATAGTCAATTGGTCTGCATCCGCACACGGCTAGTGCCCGTGCATTGCGAACCCACAGGATCCAGGATATCAGCCAAACCAGACCTGTACAGATCAGGGTAGGCAGGGATTGGGTCATCTATTCTTGGTTGACTAAGGGCTCATCCCCACAAGCATGACAGCTCAGTGCCCGTGCTGCGAACCTCTAATTGCGGTCCACAGCACGGGCACTGAGCAGTCACGCTCGTGGGCATGAGCCCTTGGCCAAGCAAGAATAGATGACCCAATCCGTGCCGACCCTGATCTGTACAGGTCTGGTTTGGATGATATCCAGAGTCCTGTGGGTTGGACATTACCTTCCAGGGAAGCTACCTATAGGTGGCACTAGAGAGACAGTTTCCTTTCTTCTGGAGGAGAGCTAACTTGCCCACTCCAATCAACCACATATTATCTAACAATCAGCAGCTAATGAGGACATATTAGACGATGATGGGATGAGAAGTGTTAAATAATGATGTGGCCCCTGTGTATATGAGTGCTGTGGTCTTGCCTTGGCACACAGAGATGATACTGATGATAAATTTTAGTAGCTACATTTAATTTAAATGCAGTTTAATACAAATAAATCAAACACTTGATTAAACCTTCTGACGTCCCATCCTAATCCCACAGCGAAACATCAAGCCAGCGAGTGCCAGCGTCCCCGTGCTATGCGGTCTTTCCCGTTCTACAATGTGTCACTGAAGGCTTATGTGCCAATACTACAATCATCCGGCCAGTGACACTTGGTTGACAGACGGGATGTGTATCTTGGTCACTAAGAAAATATTGAAATTGTAAAGTTTCAGTATGTGAAATGTAGGGAAATGCAAGGTAAACATGCACGTGGGAAAACGCTGCTGGCGTCACCTTATGCCAAAAAATAATAATCTCAGTTATTTAAAAAAAAAACTACGATTAGCGTATTTTCTAAATTTATTTTTTTATTTTATTTTTCTATTTTTTCAGGCGAGGACTTATTTTTCTGCAGAATTGAAGTTTTAAAGGGAATCTGTCACCAATTTTCTGCTGCCCTAACTTTAAATCCTAAAATCTCCAGCGTATGTCAATGACCAAATGCCCACTTGCCTTTGATTGACAGCTTTTTTTCCCATATGAATCAGCAGCAGGTGAGCAGGGAGAGGCAGGAGCTCATGAATATGGGGATTCATCTGGCACGCTCTGGAGCTATTTAATATAAGATTTTGTCAAAAGAGCTGAAACATTTGAAGAAAGTGACCCAGCATTTTTCTAAGGAGACCTGTCATAAGTTAACCCCTTAAGGACACAGGGTTTTTACATTTTTGAGTTTTCGTTTTGCGCTCTATGCCTTCCAAGAGCCATAACTTTTTTATTTTTCCGTTCACATGGCCATATGAGGGCTTATTTTTTGCAGGACAAGTTGTACTTTCCAACGCCATCATTTAATAATGCATACGGTGTAGTGGGAAGAGGGAAAAAAATTCCAAATGGGGTGAAATTGCAAAAAAAAAGCAATTTCACCACAGTTTTACGGGTTTCTAAATTACGACGTTTGATTTGCGATAAAACTGACCATTTAGTTTTATTCTACAGGTCAGTACGAATCCGGCGATACCCAATATGTATAGCTTTTCTTGCGTTTTGATAGTGAAAAAAAATTCAAAAGTGGGAAATTATTTTTTTATTTTTTTGTCGCCATGTTTTGACCGCTATAACGTATTTGTATATAAGTGTATGGCGTTGTATGAGGGCTTATTTTTTGCGGGGCGATCTTAACTTTTAGTTGATACCATTATGGGGTGTGTAGGACTTTTTGATTGCTTTTTATTTAATTTTTTTGAGGAAATGAAGCGTCCAAAACGGCAAATCGGCCATTTGGGCGCTTTTTCCGTTTTTCTGTTTACCGTATGGGAAATATATTTTTATATTTTTATACTATGGGCGTTTTCACACATTGCGACACCCATGATGTGTATTTTTTATTTTTTTATTATTTTATTTTCATTTTGGGGAAAGGGGGTGATTTAAATTTTTAGTTTTTATTTATTTATTTATTTATTTATTTATTTATTTTTACACTTTTATATAGATCCCATAGGGACCTATATAAATCAGTTACCTGATTGCTTCTATCATAAACTCCAATACACTTGTATTGGAGTTTATGAGCATTTACTACTTTCCTATGAAGCCCTATTGCTAACAAGGGCTCCATAGGAAATAGTAAGTGATAACCTCAAGCTGAATGAAAGGCTTGAGGCTATCCCTTACAGCGCTCCGATTCTCCCGATCACCACTAGGGAGCCGGAGCGCTGCCGAAGTTTTACTTCGGTTTTAGCGCGTGCAGATGCCGTGATCAGGATTGATCACGGCATCTGCGGGGTTAAATGATCGCGGTCGGCAGCGCTGCCGACCGCGATCATCAGCTGCGGGGGTCAGCTACAGGAATCAGCCGGACCCCCGCAGCGATGGTGCCCGCAGCGGCCAGGAGCGGGCGCCATCTTTAGGGACTGGACACATGACGTACCCATACGTCATGTGTCCTTAAGGAGTTAAAGGGAACCTGTCACATTGAATATTGTGTCTGAGCAGCAGGCTGCATGTTATAGAGCAGGAGGAGCTGAGCAGAGTGATATATAGTTTTATGGGAAATTATTCAGTAAAACTTGTATTTCATTCATTTATATCTCTGCTCATTCTGGGCTTTGAAGTCCAGGAGGCGGTCCTATCAGTGATTGACAGCCTCCCCCCTCTGACTGTGTATACAGAGAGAGCTGTCAATCACTGATAGCTCCTCCTCCTTGACTTCAAAGCCCAGAATGAGCAGAGATATAAATTAATGAAATACAAGTTATACTGAATATTTTCCCATAAAACCATATATCAATCTGCTCAGCTCCTCCTGCTCTATAACATGCTGACTGTAGCTCACCTTGCATTTTCATGGTGACATTTTTCACTGATGGTTGCTAAGAGATGTTGTTTGTAAATCCGCTCGTAAATCCGCTCGTAGACACTGGTGACAGATTCCCTTTAAGCAACACCATTTTGATGTACATATAGCATTGAATAAATGTTATTATTTTTTGGCGTGCAGTAATGGAAAAAAAACTTTGCTATTTTACTATTGTTTTCTGCATTTCAAATGTACGATGTTCATGATGTTTTTACTTTTATTGTATGGGTCAGTACAATGATGGCAAAACCAAAAATATATATTGTTTCATGCACAAACAATTGTCTTTTTTATGTCGTCGTATTCCACAGGTCAGAACGGAGACAAGATGTGGTTTCATTGGTACCATTTTGGGGTACATGGGACTTACTGATGAATTTTTTTCTTTTAGGGGAGAATATTGCGTTTGTCTTTTTATGTTGTTTAGGGCTGTAAACACCATGTTACCCATCACATGGGTTGTGGATAGTACTGAGAAGTATCATAGATGTGTGGGGGAGGGGTTACCACTTTTAAGGAATAAATGCTTCTATTTTTGATTATATAAATACAAGTTATTAACCTTTAATTATTTTTTACTCTCACTAACAGACATAGTGGTATACAGTACATGTTATAGTACTGCATTAAATCCTATCACTGCAACAGTGACAGGCAGTCTATTAGGCTGCGTCTGTGATACTGCCTAATACCCATAGAATCAAGGCAGGCCTATTGCCATGGCAACACACTGACACCCCAAAAATGTTTTCGCTGGGGCTGATGCTGATAGGGAGCCTCTTTTTAACTGTCTAGATGCTGTGGTCGCTATTGACCACGGCATCTAGGACGTTAAAGGGGTTGTCTCACTTCAGCAAATGTAATTTATCATGTAGACAATGTTAATATAATACTAATGTATTGTGATTGTCCATATTGCTCCCTTTGCTGGCTTGATTCATTTTTCCATCACATTATACACTGCTCATTTTGATGGTTGCGACCACCCCGCAATCCAGCAGAGGTAGTCATGCTTGCACACTGTAGAAAAAGGCGCCGGCCTCTCTGGTGGCATGGACCGCGGGAGTGTGTATAGTCCAACAAATTTCTATAGTGTGCAAGCACGACCACCGCTGATCGATTGCGGGTGGAGGTAACCGTGGAAACAAGCAATGTGATGGAAAAATTCATCTAGCCAGCAAAGGAAGCAATATGGACAATCACAATACATTAGTAAGTGCCTTGTATTAACTTTCTCTACATGATAAATGCCATTTGCTGAGGTGAGACAACCCCTTTAAGCAGCCAGCATCGAAAACTGCAATTAATCGAACAGCCCTCACTGAGAAAAAAAGGGTCAGGCATGTTGTAATCAAACTGCCCATTCCTTATCTCCCCTCTGCCCATTGAACGAACAGTCCGTTCCGGATAAATGCCTGTGCATTGACAAGCGTAAAGGAAAAGTGCATGTAGTCTTGCTTGGCCTTTATTACTGGAAAATCAAACGAGGTTCCTGTCTCTAATCCAGAGACAACACAGATAAAGGCAGGGTGGATAAAAATCAATGATTTAAAAAAAAAATCAAAAAAATCAGATTTTTTTTATTTAAAATCTGATTTTTTTTTATTTAAATTGGATTTTTTATATAAAATCCTTTTTGAGGAAAATATATTACTATCCAAAGGTTATTCCATCATGAAATAAATTTGTTTTTTTAATTATGTAGAATAAGGCTGTATATGTTTAATTTTTTTTTGTAAATAAATCCCATTATTCCATTCACAATATCCTGCTCTTCCAGAGGTTTTTCTGAGATTATTGGGCAGTTTCTCTGCCTACAAGATATTATCACAGATGCTTGGTTTACTTTTGCAGTTCTCAAAACTGAATTTGACTCAGCAGAGATCATATACCTCTTCTTCACAGCAAATCTTCATCTACTTGCATATTATAAGTTATACCAGCAAGAATTAGTCTTAGGGCTACTTTCACATTTGCGTTCGGTGCGGGTCTGTCTAGTACTTGTACAGACGGATCCGCACTGAAAATACAAACCAATGCATCCGTTCAGAACGGATCGGTTTGTATTATATGTGGAAAAAAATGCTAAGTCCCAAACGGATACGTTCTGACCCCCATTTAAAATCAATGCAAACAGATCCGTCCCCATTGACTTACATCGTAAGTCAGGACGGATCCGTTTGGCTCAGCATCGCTAGGCGGACACCAAAACGTTAAGGAGGCTGTATGGAGCCAAACCAGTGCATTCTGAACGGATCTGCATCCATTCGGAATGCATTTGGGCTGAACGGATCAGTTTGGGGCCTCTTGTGAGACCTTCAAACGGATCTCACAAGCGGATCCCCAAATGTAACTGTGAAAGTAGCTTTGTGTGGAAAACTATGATTTAAATCAAGCCTTACTGACTAGTGATTTAAATCAAATCCACCCTGGATAAAGGTGACCCTACACCTTCAACAGCTGACACCCGTACCCTCGATGGACACAAATACTGCAGTATACATGGGTACTACACACTTTAGATCCAGTTTAGGTATTCTAGAATGTACCAATGTCTATTTTAACACCCGATAACCATGTATACTGTACATCCAGAGTAAAAATAAACTCAGCATAAAAATAAAAACTGCATAATTTTGCTATGGAAAGTTCTGGATAGTTCAGCCACAAAAATGTGTTTGGGAAAAAACAATATTTAAATTACATCAAGAAAAACCCCAAGCCCCAAACAACAGGACTGACATCTGATCCTGATTTATACAATACATAAAAAATGCAGAGAGCATTTTAGGAAAGAGTGCAATTAGACTGCACACACATTAAATCCATTAGGACACTGCACAGAGTGTCAGGACAGGGAGCTTAGTCTGGCAACTGACAAATTACCAGATATACTAAACTTTTCAGGCCTCACAACTCCATTGACATCGACTAAGGCCACTTTTACATCTGCGGCACTGCAACCCGGACACCTGTTCCGGCAGAGAATGCCGGAAATCGGCCGGACACTAACGGTTGGTGTCCGGCCGAATCTCGAAATTTTGGCGAAATGCGTCCGGATCTCTGCCGCACCCCATTATACTTAAAGGGCTTGTCCGGGAATTAAGAAAATGAAAATACTTAAATATTTCATTATTTATAATGGCCCGTTTTGTCTGGGGAGTAATCATCAGGGTAAACAAAATGGCCGCTGTCCCATTGGTTTACACAAAACCTGTCCTGATCACACATGAGGACAAGTTACTTTACAACACTGAGATAAAGAGCTGCCTCATCCTCCTCCTTTCTACTTGTCAAGGATTATGATCCTGAATACAGATGATAAGAACTTTAGCTGAATCTCTGGGGAATTTAGTTCATGAGGAGACTTGAAGTACAGAGAGGACAGACAGAACAGACTGTAGTAATGTAGGGCTGTGGTAATGGAGGCTGCATACAAATGCTGCTACTCATTAGCCACACCTCACCCTCCTCTCATGTCTCCTCATCATCTCCATTCCCACAGAGATTCACCTGTATTCAGGATCATGATTCCTGACAAGCAGAGCAGGGAGGAGGATGAGGCAGCACTATGGCTCATTGTGGTGAAGTAACTTGTCCTCCTGTGTGACTGTGTGATTAGGACAGGTTTTGTGTGTACTGATAGGACAGCGGCCATCTTATTTGATTGGTGCCAGTGTCTAGACAAAACAAGCCATTCTAAGTAAGTATTTTCTTTTTTTTTAATTCCTGGAGAACCCCTTTAATGGAGCTGGCAGGCATTCTGGTCACAACACCCCGCCAGAATACATGCCGCAGAATTAAAAGTAGCCTAAGTCAATCAGCAAAACTCCACACACTAAATAAAAGAAGATACAACTCACTAGATTCCCTCACTAATGAGACTTGCCAAAAACTGCTGAATGGGGTAGACTGGCTAATCATGTTTAAAATGTGAAATTATCAAGTTTGAGTGTATGTAGCCTCGTTCCCAATAATTGCTCGGTGGAAATGTGCGGCTCATTCATCGGGTGATTGCATCTTTTATTTGGCACATAAAATCTTTACTTGCCGATCGCAGATCTTCCTGTGCACACAATGATGTGCAGCTGGCACCCAGTGAATCTGTATGTGACCAAATGAAGGCAGCAGCTCTCACCTCCACTCATCGATCAGGCAATTATTAGGAAGGGTCAGTTTGTTCCCGATAACTGCCTGTAGATGGAGCCATGTAAAGGGAAAAGAGGCAAGCATGCTAAAGAGACATTTTTGTCTTATTTGAACTTACCACCTCTTGATTGGCTTACCTCGTGATAAAATTTTGTGCAAAAACATTTAGCACAAAATGGTGCCTCTTAAGTCACACCTCCTTTTCCTGCTACATCCTTTCCCACAAACCACACCCTCTTGGCAGACAAGGCACAGTGGTTTATTCTTTTTGGCTAAGGGTACTTTCACACTGGCGTTTTGGATTCCGTTTGTGAGATCCGTTTCAGGGCTCTCACAAACGGTCCAAAACCGATCAGTTCAGCCCCAATGCATTCTGAATGGATAAGGATCCGTTCAGAATGCATCAGTTCGGCTCTGTTCCGCCTCTATTCCGTTTTGGAGGCGGACACCAAAACGCAGCTTGTAGCATTTTGGTGTCCGTCTGAAGAGGCGGAGCCTAACGGATCCGTTTTTAATTACAATGTAAGTCAATAGGGACGGATCTGTTTTCAATGACACAATATGGTGCTTTTGAAAACGGATCCGTTCCCCATTGACTTTCAATGTAATTTAAAACGGATCCGTTTTGGACTTTGTCATTTTTCTTTTAACTATTGCAAACGGATCCGTTCTGAACGGATACAAACGTTTGCATTATAGGTGCGGATCCATCTGTGCAAATAAACAGACGGATCCGCACCAACGCAAGTGTGAAAGTACCCTTACATGCTTCATAAATACGTACAAAATGCCCCAAAAATTTGGTACAAATTAAATTACATTCCAGTCACATATAATGAATTGACCTCGGACCTTTCAGGAGGGGGAAACATGGCAATTACTGCCATTAGTTAATTGTCCCCTGAGTGACCCCTGAGCTGGACAGGAGGGTGGCGGGAATTTTTTCCCGCCGTTTTGAGATGTCCGGGAGTGTAGAATGTCACCAAGCTTGGTGACAGGGTTTGGATTGGCTATAAAGAATAGCCTATAATGTCACTGGGGACTTGGCGGCAAGCTGATGTCCCCAGCGACAGTGTTTCTATTGGAGGGAGGGTGCGGCGCTTTGTAAATAAATGTCCAGGCTCCACGCGGCTGGGCTTGTTGGAGCTGGACATTTGAAGAAGATCAGATCAGGTATCGTCCCCGCCCGCCCTCCCTTAATTTTGCTGCTATAGTTATTTATTGGGGGTTAAAGTATTGGTGATAGTCGTCCCGTTATGGGATGGACTCTGCTGTATTTTAAAGGTTATGGGAGCCCGAGCTCTTAGACGGGCTTGTTTGTTAAGTTATTATTACTTTAATAAAGGATTATTACCTCCACTCTCCAGTCCACTGGTCTTTATTTAAGGTTGGTAAGTTATTAATGTTATTGGGTTTTAAAGGTTGAATGCAATATGGCATGTATTGCCATGAATTTGGATAATTAACCAGAATGAACTGAATCTAATTAAGTGAAAACCATACCAAGGTGGAACAATAAATTGGGGTTCACACGATTGAGGCCATATATTTGGGTGTTGGTCCATTATTTTCTCCTGCCCTCAAGGTCTCAGAGAGGCTTGTAAGGATTAGGTCTCCTGTTATTTTCTCCCTTTAATTTTATACCTGTTTTGCTATTTTCGTGTTATTTTAGTTTGTCTCTTTTATATTTTGTAATGTTTAGTTCTCGTATGCTCTAGCAATCCACAGCCTTTCAGAGAGTGTTTGGGCAATGTGTGTCAGTGGGCAGGGGCGTAGCTAACGGCTCATGGGCCCTGGTGCAAGAGTTCAGCTGGGGCCCCCTTCCCTCAGTGCTTTGTGTGTCTTCTTATGCGGCACAAGGGTCTTTGGGCCCCCTCAGGCTCCTGTGCCTGGTAGCGACTGCTACCTCTGCACCTCCTATAGCTACGCCCATGTCAGTGGGTACTCGTGGTGTAAACAGATCAACTTCTCATCAGGCTCCAATGATGGGTGGTGGCAGCGTGTATTTGAGGGGTGGGGGTGGGTGGGCTGTGTCTGGGGTGTGATTTATGTTCAATATGCAGCCTGATTGGAAGCTTAGTGTAATATAAGTGAGTGGAGATGGATCAACCACTTGCATCCGCGACTGGAAGCTTAGTGTAATATAAGTGAGTGGAGATGGATCAACCACTTGCATCCGCAACTGGAAGCTTAGTGTAATATAAGTGAGTGGAGGTGGATCAGCCACTTGCATCCGTGACTGGAAGCTTAGTGTAATATAAGTGAGTGGAGGTGGATCAAACACTTGCATCCGCGACTGGAAGCTTAGTGTAATATAAGTGAGTGGAGGTGGATCAGCCACTTGCATCCGCGACTGGAAGCTTAGTGTAATATAAGTGAGTGGAGGTGGATCAGCCACTTGCATCCGTGACTGGAAGCTTAGTGTAATATAAGTGAGTGGAGGTGGATCAGACACTTGCATCCGCGACTGGAAGCTTAGTGTAATATAAGTGAGTGGAGGTGGATCAGCCACTTGCATCCGCGACTGGAAGCTTAGTGTAATATAAGTGAGTGGAGGTAGATCAGCCACTTGCATCCGCGACTGGAAGCTTAGTGTAATATAAGTGAGTGGAGGTGGATCAACCACTTGTATCCGCGACTGGAAGCTTAGTGTAATATAAGTGAGTGGAGGTGGATCAACCACTTGCATCCGCAACTGGAAGCTTAGTGTAATATAAGTGAGTGGAGGTAGATCAGCCACTTGCATCCGCGACTGGAAGCTTAGTGTAATATAAGTGAGTGGAGGTGGATCAACCACTTGTATCGCGACTGGAAGCTTAGTGTAATATAAGTGAGTGGAGGTGGATCAACCACTTGTATCCGCGACTGGAAGCTTAGTGTAATATAAGTGAGTGGAGGTGGATCAACCACTTGCATCCGCAACTGGAAGCTTAGTGTAATATAAGTGAGTGTGAGTGGAGGTGGATCAGCCACTTGCATCCGTGACTGGAAGCTTAGTGTAATATAAGTGAGTGGAGGTGGATCAGCCACTTGCATCACACCCAGTGCAGTAAAGATATTCTGGATTGTCAGGTCAAAAAGGGTAAAAACATGAGTTAAAGAACTTAATTTAGAAGTTGGAATGAATGAATAAAAGATACCTGGATCGCTACTGAGCATGTCAGTCCACCTCTGAAGGCAGGAGAAGGTGGACTAGAAAGACAAACAACAGGGGGCAATAGTAAAGAGGAGAATGTAATGTACATAAGAAATTAAACAATATTTTTACATTGCACTATTTTGGTGGCTTTATATTGAAGACTTCTGCGTGCTGTGGTCTCTCTCTGAATCATGGAGCGACACCACTTTATTCTGCTGACAATGGAGTGGTAAAGGTGAGCACGCTGCAAGGTCACGCTGCTATGTTCCCTGCTCCACTCACGGAAGGGAGCAGCATTATCTCACGTGGGAGACGAATCAGTCAATCAGGAGATAACCTTTTTGCAGAGTGCTATGGCAGAGCAATCATGAACATCACTTAATCTCTCCTGCGATAAGGTCTTTCTGTTGTGTATTCAGAGATCTAAGTGATAAATTTCCCATAGCAATTAGAGGACCACAGGTAATACAGAGAGACAACCACCACTATTCCAGAAAATGAAGCAAAGCAGCTCTATGCCTTCTTGTTTGAAAGCAAGGATCCTGGTGTTGACAAAGACCGGAGGCAAAAACACTGAAAAGCTAAGGCCTAATTCACACGTCCGTTGTGTTTTGCGGATCCACAACTTTGCGGATCCGCAAAACACCTTGCCACCAGCCCTATAGAGATGCCTATACTTGTCTGCAATTACGGGCAAGAATAGGACATGCTCTACTTTTTTGCGGAGCCGGCGTCCAGAAGATCGGCAGCGCGCTCCGCAAATGGGGATGCGGAGAGCACAGTGTGTGCTCTCCGCATCCATCACGTCCCCCCGTTCCGCAAATTTGCGGAACGGGTGCGAACGAACATTGCGGACGTGTGAATAAGGCCTAAGGCTTGGTAGGTTCAAAGAGAGCGTGTCAATGACCTACTGTTTCAATCAAGGTTTTATGTTTAAAATATTTTGGGAATTGATTTTTTATTTATTTATTTTCCATATAATTATCTTGATTTTTTTTAAAATTTTGAAATCTTGCAGTTTTCACACTGAGCCTGATCATATGCTGACAACTCCTGTTCTGTAGAAATCTCTTTCCTCTCATCACAGACAGAATTACCATGAAAGGTATCACCTATAGATCATACAGAATCCATCAATCACAATAGGGAATGGTCAAAGCTCATCCCCTACCCCTCCCTGCACAATAACCACTGCACAGGTCACCCAGCATGGTGCACATCCCGTGCGTATTTAGTGTATTATTATTTTTTTTGTGTCTTACTCAACAAAAGCGTGTAGATTGGAGGAAAGCATCTGGTGCAAAAAAAGGTGGCATAGAGTCACATAAAATAAAGATGCGCCACATTTGTCAAACAGAAGGAGCATCTGTGAAAAAATTTAGTCTAATCTAAATTTAAGGCAGAATTAAAGGGGTTGTCCGGGATTTTGATACAGATGGTCTATCCTTCGGATTGGTCAGATCAGTGGGGGTCTGACTCCCATCTCTCCCCGTTGATCAGCTGTTTGAAGAGGCTGGAGCCCTCCAGTGAGCGCTGTGGACTCTTCCTAGGCCAGTGATGTCACTTTTATTAGTGTAGCTCAGTCCCATCCAAGTGAATAGGCCTGAGCTGCAATACCAAACACAGCCACTATGCAACGCACGGCACTTTGCTTGCTAAGCTGTGAAGGGGCCACAGCGCTCAATGGAGTGACGTGGCCTCTTCAAACAGTTGAACTGTGGTGGTGTGAGACCCTACTGATCAGATCTCAATGACCTATCCTGAGGATAGGCTATCAATATCAAAATCCCAGACAACTCCATTTCATAAATATGCCCCATTTTGATTCACTGAGAGCAAGCAGAGATCTTAAAAATAAAGGTCTGAAACACTATTTTGTTGTTATACACTTTAGGAATAATAATCTAAAACGTCACATTGTCAAGAAGCAGACGAGTTGTTCAGCTGGTGTCACCACCTTTGGCTTGGACAATTGTTACTCGGTAGCTCTACAGCCCCCGGAGGCGGTGAAAGAAGGCCAACAGCTACTTACACAACATATACACCCGAAATACTTGAAAAGCAGGAATGTGTGCAGAGATTACCTTGCCCCATAAAAGTTTTTTATCTCATCTAACAGCTTGCGGCAAAATCATATTAACTCCAACAAGCCAAGCCATATGGCGATACAGCTATGGAACCAAGGTGACAACAGGAGCGACGACCACACTTCATTTGTCAAGCTTCACCCATTCACTGCGAAAACTAGGGTTTGGAGAAACAATTTGAGGAATGCTTACAGCTTGTTTAAATCGCGGATTCTCGGTGTGTGGCTCCGCCAAAATCTATGCAATCTGCGCCTGCAGATTCCACCTCCCATTGTTTTCAATAGGTACCCACACTGCCCTTTATATGGTCACAGATTCTCCCCCCCAGATTTCCAAACGCGTGAAGAATGGAAACTATATCTGGTCTCGACATGTGGACTAGCACTATTGAATGGAGCCAAATCTGCGGGAGAATCCACAGTATGCAAAATCGCAGGTCGGCAGAAAAATCTGCCATGTGAACATACCCTTAAATGGCAGAATGGGCTGTGGCTGGCACTGCAGTAGTCAAGCGAATGGTGATGAGCTATAATAGCAGCCCATGACCAAGACCTTTTCTTTCTAATACTGGACAATCACTTTAACTCTCAGATCACACTTGCGCGTTTTACAGCGCGTTCGAACGCGCTGTAAAACGCATAACCAATGCAAACCAATGCTTCCCTATGGGACTGGTTCACATTTTCGCGTTTTACAGCGCGTTCGAACGCCCTGAAAAACGCCCGACGCATAAACAAGTACTTGAGCTTTTTTGGGGGCGTTTGTCGAGCGTTTTGGCCGATAGACTTCAATGGGAACGCGCAGCGCTTATATTTTGCGCGTTTTTGACACTGAAAACGCGCGTTCGAACGCGCTTTTATAAATTTGCAACATGCTGGAAAGGCCAAACCACAGGTGCTAGGCACAGTTTGGAGAGAAGCCAACACTGCAGTCAATCACACAAACGCGCGTTTACTATTGCCAAAAACGCGCGCGTAAAACGCGCGGAACACGCGCGTCTCAGAAACGCTCAGGTCTGAACCCAGCGTAAAGGCACACTGATGCGGGACGTGTAGGCTGCTGATTTTCTGATGGAGTATTACAAGTGTAAAATCCGTTGCATTTTACAGTAACGTGGATGAGATTTAAAGAAACCTTACCCACATGCTATGTGGAATACTCACGGAAATGCAGATCTGGATCATATCAATTTATGCTGCAGCAGATATTCATACTTTGCATTGCAGGGGGTAAAACCTGTTTATTCTACACCAAAATCTGCGTCAAAATCCGCATCTAACTAGTGAGAATTTAATTGCGGCTCTGTCGAGGATGTTCTGCAGTGTAATAATCCCTGTGTGAATGTACCAATCAAAAGCCACTCAGATTTTTCTAGAACTAAGGAAGTCAAGTAATTATCTATATAAATTATTATAACACTATGTAATGCGTTAGGTCAAAGCCATAACTTGACAACACTGCACTAGAGTATAAAAAGAGTGCAAAAAATAAAATAAAAAAGCAATTATGATCTAGAACTACCCCTTAGATAATAATTTCTATATCACTGTAGAAACGTATTAGACCAAAGCGATCAGAGGCTATAACATGATAAAAAACAGCAGCAGTCATGTACTAGAACTATATACCCCATTCATAACATCACAGGAAAAGCATTCATTCATCTGATTTCTCAAATTCTCATTTCTATGTCCGTATAGAAGCGCGTGTGCCCAAAAAGAGTGCCACAACTTAACAGTGCATCAAAAAAAGTAGAAAATAAAAAGTCATCAGCTGTTATGATCTAGAACAGTGATGCCCAACCTACGGCCTGCGGGCCAAGCTGTGTCCTGCTGCCCATGCGACTCCCTGGAAAAAGTAAGGCGTACCAATACGCCTTAGGCTTTTCCCCCACATTCATCAGCAGAGTGAGCGCTGTGAACGGCACGGGCAGTGCAGCGATGCTGCCTGTCGCTGAAATGACTAATAGCAAAGCTCCTTACAGCAAGGAGCTTTGTTATTGGTCGGTAGAGGTGCGCGCCAGAGCGATACAGGTCCTGCAGCAGGGGAAGCCGGTGGGAGCTGGAAGGAAGAGGGGCGGCTGCTGGGGAGGGGGGGGGGATATGGTAAGGAGAGTGAGGTGCGCTGCCCGAGGACCTTGGGAAAAATGACAGGGTCGCTGGAGAGGTAAGGAGCCGTGGACTCATGTGACTGGTCCCCAGTGACCCTGCTCCCCCCTCCTCCTATCATCCCACTAGTGATCCTGTCACCTGTATATGAGGGGGAGATGTGACAGGACCCCGTATATGAGGGGGAGATGTGACAGGACCCTGTATATGAGGGGGAGATGTGACAGGACCCCGTATATGAGGGGGAGATGTGACAGGACGTGTATGTGAGGGGGAGATGTGACAGGACGTGTATATGAGGGGGAGATGTGACAGGACGTGTGTATGAGGGGGAGATGTGACTGGACGTGTATATGAGGGGGAGATGTGACTGGACCATGTATATGAGGGGAGATGTGACAGGACCCTGTATATGAGGGGGAGATGTGACAGGACCCTGTATATGAGGGGGAGATGTGACAGGACCCTGTATATGAGGGGGAGATGTGACAGGACCCTGTATATGAGGGGGAGATGTGACAGGACGCTGTATATGAGGGGGAGATGTGACAGGACCTGTATATGAGGGGGAGATGTGACAGGACCATGTATATGAGGGGGAGATGTGACAGGACCATGTATATGAGGGGGAGATGTGACAGGACCATGTATATGAGGGGGAGATGTGACAGGACCCTGTATATGAGGGGGAGATGTGACAGGACCCTGTATATGAGGGGGACATGTGACCCTGTGCCACCTTCCTCCAGTCACCCCACTAGTGACCCTGCTGCCCCCTCCTCCTGTCACCCCACAGCGAAGAAGCTGAACAGACTCCACCGACTATGATGGGATCCGTTCAGTTTCCGTTCAGGATCCTGTCTTTTTACCGGACACAAAAGTGCTGCATACAAGGCTTTTTGTCTGGTCTTTCAACAGAATCTGCAACAGAGGCTCCAAACGCAGCCTCCAACGCAGATTTGAACAAGTGTAGGCCTACGTATTATGTATTTGAGTAATGCTCACACGTGCCCCCTCACAGGGTTTGCATTTTTTTCTGGCAAAGCTACCTGGTTCTGGCCCACGAAATTTATGCCAGTGCGGCTTAGTCTAGTGCGGCCCTTAGACGAAAAATGGTTGGGCACCACTGATCTAGAGAAACACCCCGTATTCTATGTCTGTGTAGAAACGTGTTAGCTCAAAGAGTGCAGAGGCCACAACTTGATAACATTAAGTGCATTATAGTAGAAAAAGTCATGAACTAGAACTACAGTATATCCCCCATTCACGTTATTACATGAAATGCAATAATTGATCTGATCCCTCAGATTCTCATTTCTATGTATGTGTAGAAACGCTTAAGCCCAAAGAGTGTAGGGGCCACAACTTGACAGCAGCACATAAAAAAGTAGAAGATAAAAAATCTCCAGCAATTTTGGACTAGAACTACATCCCCATTCCGGTCCTCACTAGAAATGCATGAATTGATATGATCCCTCAGATGCCAGTATAGAAGCGCATTAGTCCAAAGAAGCCATAATTTGGCAACAGTGCATTATAGTATGAGTGACCTAGAACTACAACATAACTTGATAACCGTGCATTATAGTATAAAAAGGTAAAGAATAAAAAATCATGAGCAATCATGAACTGCAGTATGTCCCCCATTCAGGTCATGATATAAAATACACTAATTGATCTGATCCCTCAGATTCTCATTTCTAGGTCTGTGTACAAACACGTTAGCTTAAAGCACGCAGAGGCCATAACTTGAAAAACGTGCATCACAGTATAAAAAAGTATAAAATAAAAAATCATCAGCAATTATGAACTAGAACTACCCCTCCCCCCATCTATGTTATCACGGGAAATGCATGAGTTGATCTGATCCCTCAGATTCTCATTTCTATGTCCGTGTGGAAGGTCGTTACATTATACACACAGTACACATGCCCAATTACAATGCCTGATGAATGCGCAGAGACCACAGACAAATATAGCACGGGTGGGGACTATTTCTACTGTACCGGATCCGTATACCGCATTATATAGTAATGTAATTATTACCCACCGAATTAGAAAGAAAACCTACATGTAGCAATGCACTTAATAAATTACTCATTTGAGTGCACACAAGAATTCCACCCACGGGGAAGAAAAAAAAATATATAAGTGTCACTGTGACAAACAATAAAACGTCATACACCTATGGTGATCACTGTTAATGGAGTCGTGGGGCACATACAGAAATAACATCAGCCTTCCAGATGAGATGCTATTCCTTTCAAGGAGGGAGGATATTTTAGGGACCAATTTTCGGCTGTTTAAGATTAGAAATACTTACTTTTTTTTGTTGTTGTTGTAAGAAACAGCACCCCCCTAGTCTACAGGTATAGTCTGGTACTGCAGCTCGATCCTGGTTCACTTCCAAGAAGCGAGGATGCAGTACCAAACATATCCATGCACAAGAGTGGCACTGTTTCTGTGAAAAAAAGAAATAAATCTAACGCCCTAACTTTAAGGCTACTTTCACACTCGCGTTTTGGCTTTCCGTTTCTGAGATCCGTCGTGGGCTCTCAAAAGCGGTCCAAAACGGATCAGTTTTGCCCTAATGCATTCTGATGGAAAAGGATCCGCTCAGAATGCATCAGTTTGCCTCCGATCAGTCTCCATTCTGCTCTGGAGACGGACACCAGAACGCGGCCTGCGGCGTCTTTCTGTCCGCGATGTGGTGCGGAGCAAGACGGATCCGTCCTGGCATACAATGTAAGTCAATGGAGACGAATCCATTTTCTCTGACACAATAGAAAACGGATCCCTCCCCCATTGATCCCTCCCCCATCCGTCATGGCTATAGAAGACATAATACAACCGGATCTGTTCATGACGGATGCATGCGGTTGTATTATTGGAACGGAAGCGTTTTTGCAGATCCATGACGAATCTGCCAAAAACGCTAATGTGAAAGTAGCCTAAGGTGCGCTTCCAAAACTGCCCAAGTAATCCCAAATATTACAGCCGTACCCACAGTAGTGTAATCCCCCTGTACTCACTTATGCAGACTGAAGGGCAATAAAGAGAATATTCCAGGGTGAAGCACAGGGCAGAATGCGGCGCTCATACAACTCACAAAAGTAAAAGCAGCGTATGTTCAGCGAAATGTGAGCTGCTACGTTTTTTTTCCTCTCTATGAAAACAATAGTGTTGCTGCTGCTTGGTCAGTCTGGGGAGAAACAAACCAGAGCTGCTGGTTCTGTCATCCCTCCTTAACCATTTCACTGACAGAATCCTCCCCGAGACATTCATCCTGAAGGCAAACATCCAAGACACACATGACTGAAAGACACACAGGGTGAACTTTATCAAAACGCGTGTAAAGTAGCACTGGCTTAGTTGCCAACAACAACCAATCAGATTTTACCTTTCCTTTTCCACAGGAGCTGTGAAAAATGAAAGGTGGAATCCGATTGGTTGCTATGGGCAACTAAGCCAGTTCTACTTTTCACCAGTTTTGATGAATCCACCCCACAGAGCTTATTTTTCTGCCTTCTTCATCCCATGGTAAAAACTAAACACAAAGCCTTATCTGTGTAGACTTTACAGTGGCGGGCATGGCCGCTAGGTGGCGTGATGGCAACTGTAGATATGTACTTGATACAGGGCTAAACTAGTGTTGGTGGAGCCTGCAGGCAAACAGTGCTTGATGTCCTAAGGCTGGTGTCTCACATAGGATTTTGTGGTGTTTTGCAGTTTTTGGTTCATTTTCATTTTTTTGCAGATGCAAAAAAGGAAAAAGAAAAAATGGCAGCCTCAAAAGGTGTCATGGAAGTCCGCTGGAGATATTAAACCAAACAGGAACTTTTTGCAGTGCCGCTTTTTCACACAAGGATTAGTTGTATTTTATTTATTTATTTTCAAATCGCTGCCTGGCTTTTTTCTCCCATAAACATCCACTGTTTTTATTTCCTTTTTGCTGCTCCAAAAAACTCATAATTAGAGATGAGCGAACTTTAAAAAAAAGTTCGGCGTTCGGGTTGTGGTAAGTCGCCGCATCCCGTTATGGATTCCACTATAGCGGCATATGGAATCCATAAGGGGCGGCTTCCACGAACCCGAACTGTTGAACAGCCGAAGGACCTGGGGTGACGTCACCGTCATGTGATCAGTGCAGGGGGCGTGGCTCAGCACATGCACACTGTCGTATTTTCTTTCCGCCTCCGTTTTGTTTTTTGTGCGTCCTGTACGCGGAACCATTCCCTTCAGTGGGGCTGTAGAAAATACAGAAGTTACATTCCATTTCCGTTTGTCGGCATGGCCGTTCCGCAAAAAACGTCCTGTTATTGTCCACAAATCACGGTCCGAGGCCCCATTCAAGTCAATGGGTCCGCAAAAAATACGGAACGCACACGGAACACATCCGTATGTCATCCGTATTTTGCGGATCCATACTATAGAAAAATGCTATGCCCAGCCCATATTGCTCATGTGTTTGGTGATTAATTAGTTACTGTTTCCATTTCCGATCCGCAAAAAACGGATCTAATACGGAAACCATGCGGATATGTTTTGTAGAATAACGGAACGGAAGAGGACTTAAATCAGAGAGAAAAAAAACTCAGATGCGGAACAACAGATCTATGAAAAACGGACGGTCGTGTGCATGAGCCTTTAGTGTATAAGGGATGAATGATCATTAATGTGATCGTTTGCATCTGACAGCAGCACATCCCTGTTTATGTGAGGGGGGGTGATTTTTATGCCTGCATAGATAATGTGATCAGCCGCTATCCAAGTGTTTGCTCCTGTGTCAGGTGATCGCTGGGCATATTTACACGCGGCAATGGTCGGGAGTGAACGTTACTCAAATGATTTGTTTGCCTGATCATTGATACACGTCTTATAAGGGCTGCCTTCCAGCAAAAAGCAGAGCACAAAATACAATGGGGGACATTTACTAACCCATTTACGCCACTTTAGTGGCCTAAATAGGTTGCCAATTTTGTCACTTAAGGGAGCCCGTCACCACTATTTCACATTATAGACCGCTTACATAGCACTGTAGCATAGGTCAAATGGTACCTTTGTTCTTTATTTTTTGATGTTCACCAGAGGCAAAAACGCTGTTTTATTCATATGTAAATGAGGGCTCGCAAGTGCCCAGGGGCGGCGTTCGCGCTTAAAGTGTCCAGGCCGCTCTGCCTTTTTCTCACATAATCCTTCCCCAACCAGTTCCTTGGCCCGCCCCATATGCCCTCTTGCGTCATCCAGTGTACTGGCCGAGATCCTGCGAGCGCATGCGCACTGCATGGGGCGATGCGGCTTTCCACATTGGTCATCACCAATCACGGGATTTCCGCCAGTACACTGGATTAAGGGACTTACAGGGCGGGCCAAGGGCACTATAGGAAAACGAG
Source organism: Bufotes viridis (assembly GCA_033119425.1). NCBI lineage: Eukaryota > Metazoa > Chordata > Amphibia > Anura > Bufonidae > Bufotes > Bufotes viridis. Next base: position 200,775,216 of record CM065594.1, on the reverse strand, counting down.
CCAGCCTCTCTAGTAGCCTAGAGCGTGGGAGTGCATATAGGCTGGTGCTTATTTCTATAGTGTGCAAGCACGACCACCGCTGATGGTCTGTAACCATGGAAACGAGCAGTGTATAATGGTATGGAAAATGAATCCAACCAGCAAAGGAAGCAATATGGATGAAAACAATACATTAGTAAGTGGATTGTATTAACCTTCTGTACATGATAAATGCCACTTGCTGAAGTGAGACAACCCCTTTAGGCGTGTCACAAGGCACAGCCAGAAGATTTATGCACGTCTCTGCATAAATTTGGCCCATCCTCTAGCGGCACAGGGTAATCAAGACTGGCACACAATATACTGGTCTTGATAAATGTCTCTCAATAAATATCTATATTCTGCAACTACTGCTGGGAAAGCTCACCGAAACCAATAAAAGTGGTTCCCCATGCAAAGTGTCATAATCAAAAAGTGGAGACGCTACAGAAATAGGTCACCCTTTTTGCCCAAAGCCAGAAAATGATAACTAAAAAATAAATAAAATAAAAATGTAATCCCCACTGCTTTGCCAATGCTTCCCACCAAGATTTGTTTGTTTGGCTCCAGAGATGACATCTCTGTACATTCCATGAGGCTGCTGCAGCCAATCACTGACCTCGATCTCATGTCCTATACTGCTGAGGCCTGTGATTGGACACAACTGCAGCCAGTTCATGTGGACATGGCATCACTGCCAGCAATACGATGGCTGCAGCGGTGGGAAAGATTGGAGTAGCAGTGCTGTAAGTGGCGGGGGATGAAATGAGTGAGTGCTGGCTTTAGGGGGATTTTTAATAAGTCAGACAACCCTTTTAAGTTCAATGTACTTTAAGTGCAGCATCCAAAGAACTGCTAGGCTCCCTCTAGTGGTGGCTGCAGACAGTGCGAATTTTATAATTTAACTTTCTCTATGCAAGTGAATTGAGAATCAGTTGGGATCGCTGACTACATACTGGGTGGTAGTTCTTGTCCCTGGACATAAAATTGATTTCTGCAATTATTTATATAGGTCATGCCCATACAAGTTGAAGACATACCACCTTTTTTTTATTTTTTATATTGCAACCATTCCATTACAAAACGTCTTACCATCACTCAGCGTTGTGGTTCTGTAGCGTCTTATTCTCCATGGCCCTCATTTCCTATCAATAACAAGTGAACCGCTTTATCTTCAGGTTGAGGAGCATCTGGGAAGAGGTCCCCACGGTTTACACAGCCACACTGGAAAACTGACGAAAGGCCTGTTACTCTCCCTAATTGCTGACATTCGCAGCATCCCTCCAGAACAGCAGGAATTTATCTTTGCAAACCTGCATTTCCCTTTCAGGTTTTTCAGAAGGAATTTGATTCACGCTTTCCCTAACACAGTTCTCCCTGCGGAAGCTCATTTCAAGACATTGCACCAGGGGTATGAGAAGTGTTAAAAGGAAAGTGTAATGCTTTAGCTGCAATTAACATCAGGCCATGCCAGTGGAATAGGCTGGGTAGGTGAACAGTGAAAAAGTCTGCCCATAACGGGAATCTGTCACCACTCACCAGGATCCTGGTATCTACAGTAATGCATGCATAGTACTGCATATAAGGAGTTCAGGTCGCCATTTGTTATTTTCCTACTGCCCCCTGCTGTCAGCACTCAAAGCTGCACTGAAACATAATAGAGAGGGCTCATGTGCGCATGCACAGCAGTCCCAACAATATATTACAGTGCAGCTTTAAACGCTGAACAGGGGCAGTAGTAAAATAATAAATGGAGATCTGGACTCCTTTTGTGCAGTACTACCCATAAAAGTAAATGGGAGCGTACCGCTCATGCACGGCCCTCGCTCCATTCATTTCTGTGGGGCCTACGGAAATAGCCAAGCCATGCGCAGTACGCCCACCTTCACTTGCAGGGCATCATTCTCGATATAGGTGCGAGCCCCCGCACCTATAAGACAATGGGGGCATATCCTAGCGAGATGCCCCCATTGTCCATGATGAGCCAACCCCTTTAATGGAAATAAAGTGTGTCTTGCGAGGCTGCACCTAGGACTTTAGATTAAAAATGCAATGACAACAGCTTCCTCTGATCGAAACACACTGTAATTAGAGGCCCTGCTCAAACATCCATTAATACGTACGTCATTCCATCACACAATGTGGCGGTTATAAAACGTAAAAGAGCTCGATAGCGTAAAGCCAGGAGAATAAAAAAGCAAACAAGATATTGCAGCCGCACACCATAAAGAATTTGTGAAACGCCAAATGCGCATGTGGGCGCTGACAGTTCCCAGCATGCCTCGGATTTCAGGAATGGCTGCTGCTCCCTCTGTATGGTATCCGGACTGGATCCACAGCTCTATGAGTAGGAAAGGAAAAAAGCAGATTGTTGGGCGCTGCCCTTGATTAGTGATTTATTAAGAAAATCAGGATAAAATACAGGAATACTGACGCGTTTCAAAGGGGGTTCTCAGACCTGATCTCTGACCACCCTGTGTTTTATCCCGATTTTGTTAATAAATCACTGATCGAGTGGCAGCGCCCCGCAATCTGGTTATTATCCTCTCCTACACAATGTGGCAGCTATCATGGCAAACCTCTGATGCCATCCCATGCACGTTCTGTAGCATTTCACAGGTTTCGGAATAACCTGCATTCTCAAGAAATGACTCACTTGGGATGTAGACAAGAAAAACACCAATATGCGAGTCAAGGAATTACAGAGCTGAATAGCATGACCTCACCAGAGCGAGCGGTGTAGATTTACGGAACGTGCTTCCAGCCTAGGTGGTCGGGACTGGTGCAGCGCAGGAATTCTAACAATGTTTTCTTACACTATGAGATTTCAGAATTTGCAGTAGTACCGTAAAATGTATTTTTACAGCAGAGTGCTATAAAAATTTGATTATGGCCGAGAGTTGTGTTATGATATAAAAAAATTTATCAAATTATATGTATATATTTAAAAAAAAGTCTCTATTCTAGCAATCGGGAGCTGATAACTGCAGCGCTGCTTGCAAGTGAATTGGGAGCAGCGTTACAGTTACCAGCTCTGTCTACTACATAATGGGGGACATTTATTAAGACTGGCGTTCCTATACGTCACTCTTGATCCCCTGTGTGCTGGAGTAAAATGTGCACACGGATGCAGGTTTACAAACAGAAAATCTGCACATATCTCCATGTGGATTTCAGTATGTTTCTGCACCAAATTTGCTGAAAAACCGCACGTTACTTATGGATTTTGGTGTGGATTGGATGCGGTTTTGCTGCAGATCTCGCCTTTACACTGAAAACGGCGAAATCCACACAAAAGAACTGCGCAAACAATTGACATGCTGCGGATTTCAAAATCCTCACAGCAAGTCAATTTCCACGCGGAAAGAAAAAGCAAAGTGTGAAATGTCATACCATGTGCTGAAACTTTATTACTCTATGGTCTGTCTGCGCCAGAATCCGTGCAAAAAAAAACTATACGTAATTTGCATGGAAGAGTTAAAAAAAATTAGTCACATCTATAGCACTCCATGCACCAGAAACTCAAATCTACTCCCGCTAGCGGCTGGCGTAGACCAGAGAAATCTCATTTACATTGTACATTTCATTTTTATGGACTAGGAATGTCAAAATCGTGGCCCTCCAGCTGTTGCAAAACTACAACTCCAGCATGCCCCGATAGCTGTAGGATGTTCGAGCATGATGGAAGTTGTAGTTTTCCAGCAGCTGACAGGTCACAAGTTTGACATCCCTGCAGTAGACTAAACCAGGCAATCTATTTTGCAGTTGTACTCCCCTTCAGTGGGAATCAAGACTAAACCAGGGCCCCTTTATTTTGCAAGATTACTCCACCCTGGCATATTGAGGTGTACAGCGGTGTTGCCCTAAACCCAAGGGGTACAGAGGTGTTATCCTAAACCATTCTAACAAAAGTAAACATTTCTAGAGAACAAGGGTGGGCTGGGAAATTAAAGTGGCCCTGGAAAAAATCTAAAAGTGGCCCCATGTTGTAGGCGGGTCCAAACTGACAGAAGGCGGGGCAACATAAGTGGGCAGAAGTCAGTAATACCATAATGCAGAACAAAATACTGCCTCTGCAATAGTAAATACTACAGTGCAGCACCAAAATACTGCCTCTGCAATACTAAATACTACAGTGCAGAACAAAATACTGCCTCTGCAATACTAAATACTACAGTGCAGCACCAAAATACTGCCGCCTGCACCACAGTATGAAACTGAAAAGTCCTGATACAGTTGAATTCACGAAGGCACCTGTGGCCATAAGTACCTGATGCTCCTACCAATAATTAATGCTGAGAGCATCAGATCTTTCTTTACCCGGCTGGTGGCCAAGAGCGAGGCTTGGACGGATCTCTGCGCTTCGGCCAACCTGACAATTTCCCTGTAGGGCCTATGGCCAGTCGGCCCATGCTAGAGAAACATCAAGAATTACTAAGAAAGAGGCAGAGAATGTGTGTCCCTGTAAACGTAGTTGCTGGAAATAACGAAGCCGGCTATTCTACCAGCTCCTCGGCAGAACAATAAGCATTTAATCCTTTTCCTTAAGCAGCGAAGGAAACGGTGGCACCGGCTTTGTCAGGCAGAATTATAATCTTACACTTTATATATCAGCACGGATTTACATGCCTGGGACGAGCATTACTCCGTCAGCAAAATACGCTCCTCTTAGAAAATACATACAATGTAGAGTCAGACAATAGAGGGGGGGAATGAAAAGTGTTTATCATCAGGTCTGCAATTATTGAGTCAATGAGGAAGAATACAGGAGGCTTTTAGACCAGCAATGGGCACGGCTTAAAGTGTAGATTCCCTTATAAATGTCACTGTGCAGTTTACATTTAGCTCTATATATATATATATATATATATATATATATACACATACACATACAGTATATATACTGTATATATATAGCCTTTTCAGTAAAAAAAAAAACTCACCTGAAAATATAATTGATCTACAGTTGTCTATTAATATTTAAAGGGGTTGTGTAGGCAGTATATATTGATGACCTATCCTAGGACATACCCGCTATTCAGCTATTTGAAGAGGAGACGGAGCTCCTTGTGAGCACTGCTTTCTTTTCATGACACTGGCCGTCATCTCAGAAGCGAGTGTAATTACAAGTACTCGCTCCATTCACCTGAATGGAGTGAGTACTTTTAATTACACCATGCCACCGCTGCAAGGGAGACAAGGCGTAGTGTAACGAAGAGCAAGCAGTGCTCACATGGAGTGCCACCTCCTCTTCAAACAGCTGATTGGGGAGGGTTCTGGGTGTCTCTGCCGATCAGATATTAATGACATATCCTGAGGATAGGTCATCAATATATACTGCCTCCCACAAACTGTATTACTATGTATCGAATAGGGCATTTCATATGAAGTATTATTACAATACACGTGTAATAAAAATATTGTTCATTTTTTATGCACATTACATTGTCCTCTCTGGTAGCGCTGTTTATCCTGGTCCACCTTACTTTTGTATTCAGAGGTGGACTAATATGTTCAGGAACTTTCCATCCCCTCAGCGCTGGCGCAGTGATCTCATAGAGAAGAAGGTAATGCCGTCCACACACCTTTCATTCAAGTCTACAGCCATCTCTCTAGACAGTGCAGATGGAAATTGTGGGGGCACTACATGCCCTACGTATCTGTGGTGCTATATGTGAGGGACTACTTTCCATGCAGAGGAGGACGAAGTTAACAAGAGCTAATTGTAATGCATCCTGGAAGATGCAGTAGAAAATCCGCCCTGAGTGGAGTGATTATCTGGCGGTGTAAATATACCGCCGATTGCCTGATGAACGAGCAAAGTGTTTGTTCATCGTGTAATAGATCATTTATCCGGTCACATGCGGGGTAAACAGTCAGTATGGGGATGAGCGATGGACTTAGCGATCTCTCCTCGCCATATTCTGGAGGAGATCGCTGTATGTAAATGCAGCAGTCTCCTCCACCAGCGAGCAGCAGATTGTCGGGAAGGAACGCCTCCTTCCCGACAACCAGCTGCTGTATCGTCCCGTGTAGGCGGACCTTAATAATCTAATAAATATTCAGAAAAAAATCTGAATAATGGAACAGATTTCTATCAGACAAAACGGAACCTTTTACTCTCTGGATAATCGTTATTAACGATTCTAATTGTTACATCGAGGCTTCAGAGCTACTTGGCGACATTTGTCCTCACATAAGTCACGGCAGAATTGCTGAATACCATTTCAGACGGTTAGTGACATTTACAAGGTCGCCTGTAACACGGTTTCTTACTTGGAAATGGTGATTACTCTAATCCTGACATTTTATTGTGACCAAATGTTGCTAGGTAGCTCCAGCCTTAAAAGATTTGTCTGAATTCTATTTTTATTGTTGTAAAATGCTGGAAGGCTGTTCAAATAATAGTAACAAATCACTTACCTACCCGCTCTTCCTCTGATACAGTACCGCTGCTTTATGCTTTCCGCCAGGCTGCAGCAGTGACATATTGTTTTGGCTGCAGCAGTGACATCCCGTATATTGCTGAAGCCAAATCACTGGCTTCAGCGGTCTAGTGTCATTCACCAAGGTGAATGGTTATTGCTTGCAGCTAAGATGTTACCCTTGCAGCCAAAGTAATACATCATGGCTGCAGCCTGGTGAAGACAACGGAGCAGCAGAGTTTCATTGGGGGGGCTTCGGAATGTAAGGCATTTTTTATGATTATTTTTATTATTTTAACAGGCTCCCAGCAGTTTACAATAAAGAAAAAACTCAGACAACCCCTTTAGGAAAAATAAAATCCACCTTAACATAACATGTTACCTGTTGTGCCTGCTGGATCCTAGTCAAGAGTATCTATTAAATATCTCAGTGGTCAATCACTCAACACAAGGCAATCCACAGTTAACAGGTGTTCTCCGAGTCAAGAAAGAAAAAACAGGCCTGGGGTCGATAATCTTCCTGTAAGAAAACTGAACTCTTTTCCTTCATAACAGTAAAAAGGAGAATATACATTATTCAATATAATGTATTCAAATAAAAAATGTTTTATAATAAGTGGAAGAATACTGAGAATTATAGTAGTCCTACACATAAGGGGACAAAGTCAGGCGGTGACAAGTCACACATCTCCCGTGGCAGCCAAGGGTCGCATGACCCAAAGGGGAGACAGAATAAAACGTTATAACCACAGATTCCCTCTTTAAATATAGGAGTGTCCAGATAATAACCGTAAGGACTTCAGGAATTTCATACTTGGTTCATATAGTAAGTGAAGCCGCACCTAAACTGGTTGTAGAGTTAAGATTGGTGAGCTTAAAGGGATTATCCAACATCATACAACAGCCCCCCCCCCCCCATGTGCCGGGCACCTCAGGGGGAATATACTTACCCTGCTACCCACGCCGCTCCGGGTCCCCGCACCGCCGCTGCTGCTTCTCCCTGTACACAGATGAAAACATCTGTATCGGGGGGGAGCAGCCAATGGCAGGCGGGGACAGGCACAAGCCTCCCTAGTGTCACCCGCAATGCTAGGGAGGCTCACCCCCCCCCCCCCCTGCCTGCCATTGGCTGCTCCCCCAACACCAGATGTGTGCATCTGTGTACAGGGAGAAGCAGCAGAGGCGGTGCGGGGACCCGGAGCGGCACAGGGAGCGGGAAAAGTATATTTCCTCTGAGGGGCCAGGCACATGGGGGGCTGTTGTATGATGTTGGATAACCCCTTTAAGGAAAAAGCCAATTGGTGGTCATCTCATAAAGACCTACAATTCACACACCAGTATCCACCCTGCTAGAGGAAGATCCGACCAGTTTATTAAGAGGAACACCTCTAAATAAACCTGTCGCATCTTTTGCTGTCCATGCGCCTAAAAGAGTCACTGTACTGTCATACAATTTCACTTAAGAAAAAATGGTATGACTAGAAAATTTCTAAGGCTAGTTTCACACTAGTGCATGCATGCCGCCGGAACTCTGGCCCGCCCCCATTATAGTCCAAGGCAGCACGGATCCAGCAGGCTGTTCCGGTGGGTGAAGGCCGCCACTAGTGTGAAACTAGCCTAAATCACTTCATGTAAAAAAATATGCCTGCATCCACCTGGAAAAAAAAAGCTCAAGTCATGGCCACTAGGGGTCTCACTTCCACCTAATTGGCCGGTAAGATCCGTCACGGGACGGTTCACAGGAAATGGGATCATCAGAGCTAGCTGAGATCATGCACCTGATAAAAGCACTGCCTCTACACTGCTTCAGAGGAGCACAGAGGCTCCTTTGTGTCTGTAAGCCTGATCTCTCTCTCCATAGCAGCTTTCTGAGCTTCCTAGCAGAAAACAAACATAGTGGGAAGTAAGGTCACTGCATACAATACTGCCAGATTCAACAGAAGGGAGACACCCACTGCTTTTGAGTGAAATGCATCTAACTGTGCAGCTGAAACAGGCAATAATATGACTGAAAGAGACATTAGTGATGATTGCTGTGACACTTTGGCCACACATGCTTGTTGCCGGTGGCAATGTGTTGTTGTTGTTGCATGTGGGGGCACTTCCCCTTTAAGGCAGTCTTTCTTCCCATTCTGGTAAGCATGGGGGTTAAGAGGTGAGCTAGGTGAAGTTGGGTGTGGCGTCATGGCACTTATTGTTCTGAAGTAGTGAGCCTGAGGTCAGTTTGTCTTCAGTGTCTTGAGGAGCTGGTGCTATTCCATCTGCCCAGTTCTTGAGTGCCACCTTATGGGACATTAACGTCACCTGATGTCTTTTGATGTCACCCCTTTGTGTCTGTTTTATTTACCCTACTTCACTTGTATGTTTGGTGTGGGTTTATGTTTGCGGTTATGTCTGGTTTGGTGTTTCATGTCTAGCCAGTTTGGTGTTTCAGGTCAGCATGGATGTCAGACATATTCTTTGTATGTCCTATCCTCCGGATGGTGGTCCCTGGAGTTTTTTTTTTTATTTTATTTTAATTTTTTGTTTTATTCCCCCTCTGAGAAATCAGGGACCCCCTCGCGGAAGTTCAGACAAAAAGGGGATGTCTAGCATCCATGCTGGAACCATACACCAAACATACCAGACATGGAACACAACACTAGATCCACAAATCAAACCCACACCAAACATACGGAAAAGTAAGGTAGGGAACAAGGAGGAAACATGAGGGAATAATTGTCGAAGGCCTTGATGTTCCACAAGGAGGCCCTCATGGACAGGTGTCACATTCAGCAAGGAGCAGAGCTCCTACACCAACCAAGGTAAACATACAACTGACCTCTGGCTCAACAACTCCAGCATAAGAAGAGCCAAGAGGCCACACCAAACTCACAACTTAACCCCGGAGGGAAGGAAAAGCCTAAAAGGGAAAGTGCACACACATGCGACATCAACGCGATGCCGCAGGCAACTGCATGTGTGGAAACTGTGTTACAGCACACACTACATAGGCCATGACACTGTCCCAACATGCTACAACTACAATACGTTGCCGCAGGCAGCACGGAGTACTTGGGGTGATTTGTCAAGGCGAGGTGCGATACGGTGTCATCAGACTCCCTTCTGCTAGCTGCCGCAGCTCTGTTGTGACTGCTTAGACGCCCATTTCATCTGGCCCTGGATAATGACACATATTATCCTATTTTAAAAAGTAGGTTCCCAATCTGGAATCCTCCCCAGCTCTGCTAATCTCGCCGGCTTCTCTCACTGTCTGGAGCTAAAGATTTCTTTCAGTCTTCCTCCTCCGTCTGATCTTCTCTGCCACCAGTGTCATCATCGAAGCTTTACCAGTCAAGCCGGGGCATTATACAGGCTGATGGCTCAGGAATGTACATGTCTCCTTCTTACCATTCTACATTAGGTGCTGTGACTAAGTCCACATGTCCCTTATTATCCCAGAGGACATGCTGAGAGGTGTCTGAGCCATAACATAGTGGGTAACGTAACACGCGGCTTCTGGCGGTCATTCAGTCACTATTGCTAGTGATCTTTGAACTGAGGGATGAGGACAAACATTCTTCTTCACAGTTTACTCTCCTGCCCCCTGGGACGAGTGGACGCTGATGACGTCATAAAGTCATCATTGCTTTAATGGAGTGGATAGGGAACTAAAATTTCATCTGACAAGAGAACCAATCATTTCAGCCCCCCCACCACTTTAACGGGATCTGCCTGACACTGTGTATACAATCGATTACAATGGAGGACGAGGACATGAGAAAGCATACGGTGGAGGGGAGCCAGTTAAGGAACGGTTGTCAATTCAATTGATAAATAGATGCCATGAGGCACATTTATCAAATGATGTACGCCTCGATAGCGGTGTACAAGAGTTGTAAATAAGGGGTGGGCAGGGGGCATGAAACTGTTCAAGTTCAAATCTCCTCCAGTTCATAGCTGGTATGGATCTTCATTTCTAGTGCATGGACTACCGGGTATTTAGGATAGGTCATCAATATCTGATCAGTTGGGTATCCCCACCAATCAGCTGTTTGAATAGGCCATGGCAGGGAGCGCTGTGACCTCTTCCTAGGCCATTGACGTCCCGTCCATCAGTCATATGGTCTAAGCGCCGCTCAGTCCCATTCAAGTGAATGAGCTTGAGCTATTATACCAAGCACAGTCGCTATACAATGTATGGTACTGTGCTTGGTATGATGGGAGGAGGCCGCAGCGCTCAACGTAGCACCGTGGCCTCTATAAACAGGTGATCGATGGAAGCTGTCAAACCACCACCGATCAGATATCCTGGAGGACAGGTCATCCATAATATACTCAATAAAAGCCCTTTAATAAAATTTAGTGCATTCTCTGCTGACAGACTTTATGTAACGCTAGCCACCTGATGGAATCAGTTAAAAGGGGTTTTCAAAACTTTATGAGGGTACTTTCACACTTGCGGCAGGACGGCTCCGACAGGCTGTTCATTATAGTCAACGAGGGCAGAGCGGCAGTCTGGTGGCACGGCGAAATAGCGGCAGGACGGATCTGACAGGGTGAACAGCCTGTCGGATCCGTCCTGCCGCAAGTGTGAAAGTACCCTAACTGATGACCTATCCTCAGGATAGAACATGTCTTAGGCTCTTTCACACTAGCGTTTTAGCTTTCCGTCCTAGAGATCCGTCCTCGGGGCTCTAGGACGGAAAGATACTGATCAGGATTATCCTAATGCATTCTGAATGGAGAGAAATCCGTTCAGGATGCATCAGGATGTCTTCCGTTCAGTATGTCAACGTTTTTTGGACGTTGACAAAAGCGTAGCATGCTGCGGATTTGTCTCCGTCCAAAAATCCGGAAGACATGCCGTAACGTCGGATCCGGAATTAATGCCCATTGAAGTGCATTAATCCGGATACGGCCTTAAGCTAAACGTCGTTTCGGCGCATCGCCGGATCCGACGTTTAGCTTTTTGTCAATGGTTACTATGGCAGCCAGGACGCTAAAGTCCTGGTTGCCATAGTAAAGAGTAGGGGGAACGGGGGAGCAACATACTTACATTCCATGCGGCTCCCGGGACGCTCCAGGATGACGTCAGGGCGCCCCAGTGCATATATCACGTGATCGCATGGATCACGTGATCCATGCGCGCGGGGCGCTCTGGCGTCATTCAGAGCGCCCCGGGAGCCGCACGGAATGTAAGTATGCCGCTCCCCCGCTCCCCACTGCTACTATGGCAACCAGGACGCTAGTAGCGTCCTGGCTGCCATAGTAACACTGAAAGCATTTTGAAGACTGATCAGTCTTCAAATGCTTTCAGTTCACTTGCGTTGTGCCGGATCTGGCGTGCATTCCGTATCTTCACAACGCAAGTGTGAAAGAGGCCTTAACTAGGGATGAGCGAATCGACTTCGGCTGAAACATCCAAAGTAGATTTGCATAAAACTTTGATATAATACTGTACTGAGCAGGAGATCCGTACAGTACTAGAATGTATTGGCTCCGAAGAGCCGAAGTACAGAACCTGAGTACAGGAAATGTTTTTTTACAGTACAAATTAATTTCTGAAGTTATTAAAGGAAGTCTCGCGAGACTTTGCAAAGCAGTAACTTCGGCTCATCAGAGCTAATACATTCTAATACTGTACGGAGCTCTTGCTCCGTACAGTATTAGAACGAAGTTTTATGCGAATCGACTTAAGATGTTTCAGCCGAAGTCGATTTGCTCATCCCTAGTCTTAACTATTAAAATATTTTTTTTAAATTCCTGTGCGGTGAACGCTGTAGCGAAAAAAAAAATGAAAACCACACAATTTGCCATTTTTTGTCACCTTTTCGATGGAAAAAAAAAACAAGTGTGAACAAAAAGTCGTATGTACCACAAAAATGGTATAAAAAAAAACTATAGAGCGTTCAGCTAAAAACAAGCCCTCATACAGCTCTGTAGACCAAAAAAAAAAAAAAAAAAGTTATGGCTGTCAGAATATGGCAATGCAAAGAAAATAAGTAGTAAAACAAATAAAAAAGTTTGGTATCGCCGTATTCGTATTGAGCCGCAGAATAAGGACCTCATGTCATTTTTAGCTCACAGTGAGCGCCGTGATGTAAAAACCCCAAAAACCTTGCCAGAACTGTATTGGATATATGAAAGGAAAATTGAAAAAATGATGGCTATTGCAAAAAACGACAATGCAAAACTAAAAATGGGCCCAGTACCTCAAGGGGTTGTCCAGGTATATGCTCCCTTTCACTCCTTTAGGCTACATGCACATGAACGTATTTTGTTTCTGTGTCCGTTCCGGTTTTTTTGCAGGTAGCATGCGGAGCCATTCATTTCAACGGGTCAGCAAAAAATGCTGACAGCACACCGTGTACTATCCACATCCGTATGTCCGTTCCATAGCCCCGCAAAAAAAACTAGAGCCTGGTCTATTCTTGTCCTTTTGCGGACAAGGATAGGCATGATTACAATGGATCTGCAAAAAAAAAAAAAAAACGAATGTCATACGGACGTCATTATTTTTTTTCCGGATCTGTAATTTGCGGACAGCGAAACACATACAGTCGTGTGCATGTAGCCTTACCATGTAGGACATCGCGTAGCGCAAGGTCTGTTTGTTGTGAGACATGGGTCTGCAAGCCGGCCTAGGGGGGAATCGGAGCAAGGAAATGCTCCGATACTCCTATCCTACATGGTGAAGGAGTGAAGGCGAGCTTATATCCGGGTTCAGCCCTGGACAACCCGGGAAAACACCTTAAAGGGGTGACAAGTCTTGAAAAAGCCAATCGTAAAAGTGGTTACAGACAAGATGAAGTATTTATGTTTATAGCAATAAGGGTACTTAAACACTTGCGTTGGTGCGGATCCGTCTGTTTATTTGCACAGACGGATCCGCACCTATAATGCAAACGTTTGTATCCGTTCAGAACGGATCCGTTTGCATTAGTTAAAAGAAAAATGACAAAGTCCAAAACAGATCCGTTTTGAATTACATTGAAAGTCAATGGGGAACGGATCCGTTTTCAAATGCACCATATTGTGTCACTGTAAACAGATCCGTCCCTATTGACTTACATTGTAATTAAAAACGGATCCGTTAGGCTCCGCCTCTTCAGGCGGACACCAAAATGCTGAATGTCCGCCTCTAAAACGAAATAGAGGCGGAACGGGGCCGAACTGATGCATTCTGAACGGCTCCTTATCCATTCAGAATGCATTGGGGCTTAACTGATCCGTTTTGGACCGTTTGTGAGAGCCCTGAAACGGATCCCACAAACGGAGTCCAAAACGCTAGTGTGAATGTACCCTAAAATGACAAAAAAGCAAGTCATTAAAGGGTTACTCTTAATATTAATATTTCCTCTGCAGATAAAGCATAGCCTCATAACGTGGATCAAGGAGGGCTACACGAGCCAATAAAGAGAAGATCCATATACATACTTAGCAGTCTCCAGTTACCTAGCCAGTAAGCCCCAAACCACACAAGATTTTACGGCAGCATCAATATCACACAAGACGTCTCTCAGGAGAACAAGCTGCAGACAGCTAAAAAAAAAACACATTCCTAGCAGAAGACAGGGATCCAACGCAAGATGAACTCACTAGGAAAACATGCAAGATACAAAAGTGAACATAAATGAGCAAGCGGCACTTAAAGGGGTTGTCCCACAAAACTAATTCTAGATCTATCTAACCAGCACCTGGATCTGAATACATTTATAATTGGCATGTAATTAAAAATTTAGGATAGCCGCTGAGTTATTCACTGAAATCTATCTGTATAGCGCCACCTGCTGTTTGCTCTTTCTCTAAATTCTTTGTCCTTCTCACTGAGATGGAAGCACATCCTTCCACTGGCACCAGCTGCAGCAGAAAGGACACATCTCATGATAAAGTGCACGCCCCTAAGCTGCCAGCTTGAAATAAATCTAGGAGAGCAATGAATGGGCGAGTTCTCTGGATGCATGTGAGGTACAGAGCTGGTTCTACGTTTGTTAGAAAGAGACTGACGGTACTATATGATGTCTGATTTTCATTTTTGACATTAATCATGGGATAACCCCTTTAAAGAGGGCCTGTCACCACTCCTGACATGTCTGTTTTAGTAACTACTTGTATTCCACATGAAAGAGCATCTCTTATGACAATGTTGTTCCTTTATTTATTAGGGGTGTGTCCCTGCAACACTGTCCTAAACAGCCCTACCAGGGGCAGACAATGCACAGTCACACCCCCTTTGACAAAGGGAATGGTAATACCCAGTTGATCATTTATAAGTCCGTTTAGAATACACTGCTATTCTGTCCCGTGACTAAGCATTCTTGTGTAGCCCTGCAGCCACTGAACTGAATGGGATGGCAGCACATGCTGACCGACCGTGAACCCGGCGTCCGTCGTAGAAAGACTCAGCAGGAACTTGCGAGTCGCGCTTCAACCCCGTTCAGTTAAATGGCTGCAATGCTACACAACGATGTTTGGTCACACGAAAGCTGTTGCAATCAAGATGGCAGTGTGGCCCCAGCCTTAGGCCTCTTGCACACGACAGTATGGCTTTTTCAGTGTTTTGCGGTCCGTTTTTTTAATCCGTTTTTTGCTTCCGTTGTGTTTCCGTTTCGGTTCCGTTTTTCCGTATGGCATATACAGTATACAGTAATAACAGAAAAAATTGGGCTGGTCTTAAAATTGTCAATAGATGGTTCTGCAAAAAACGGAACGGATACGGAAGACATACGGATGCACTTCCGTATGCTTTACATTTTTTTTGTGGACCCATTGACTTGAATGGAGCCACTGAACGTGATTTGCGGACAAGAATAGGACATGTTCTATATTTAAACGGAACGGAAAAACGGAAACGGAAGGCATACGGAGACACTTCAGTATTTTTTGCGGTCCAATTGAAGTGAATGGTTCAGTATACTGTCAGTATACTGAACTGAAAAAACGGCCAGTATACGGTCCGTGTGTCGTGTGCAAGAGGCCTTATAGTAGGAATTACAGAGGAATAGCACAACACACACGTATAAGGAGATTGTTATTACATGCAGATTTGTCGCTGATTATGGAAGGTTTTCATCCTATGCATTGCAAAGGGTAAAATAAGCAGTGGAAATTCACAGCATAAATTGACACCACGGCTTAATTTATGCTCCAGATTTTTTCTGCAGTGTGAGGAAGACATTTGGTCAGATCTTATCCTCTTTGCTTGTACTGAAATACGATGCAGATTTTCCACCCTCGGTTCCGCAGCAGAAAATGCACGGCGTATCATCACGTGTGAACATCCCCTATGGGTTTTCCCCTTTCCTTGAGGATTTCAGGTATTTCTGACTCCAAGAACAGTGGCACCAGTGTGAATACAGCTTTAGGGCTCATGCACATGACCATATGTATTTTGCGATCTGCCAAAAATATGGATGACGTCTGTGTGCATTCTGCACTTTGCGGAACGGAATAGCTGGCCCCTAATAGAACAGTCCTATCCTTGTCCATAAGGCGGACAATAATAGGACATGTTCTATTTTTTTGCGGAACAGACATACGGAAATAGTAACTTGGAAATGAATGGTTCCGCATACGGTCCACAAAAAAAAAAAAAAACTGAATGGACACAGAAAGAAAATACGTTCATGTGCATGAGCTAACACTACTGCTGCTGTATAAAGTTAATGAGTTTCACGCCAGATTTATCACTGAGACATATTTTTTTTTTAAAGTAGCAAAAAAGTTGCAATCTCACTCCAGGAGGTGGTGGAGTAGGAACACTGGAGGAGCTTTTCTAGACAAAAGTGTTAGGTTTAAAGGGGTTCTTCACTTTGTTACAACTGATGATCTATCCTCAGAATAGATCATCAGCATCTGATCGGCCGGGGTCCGACACCCGGGACCCCCGCCGATCAGCTGTTTGAGAAGGCAGTGGCGCTGATGGAGTGCCGCGACCGTCTCACGGTTTACCTCTGCTGGCACCCTGCCCAGTGATGTCACGACTTGTATCAAGTGGCTTGGGCGGGGCTAAGCTCCATTCAGTGAACAGAGCTTAGCCTCGCCCACGCCACTTGGATACAAGTCGTGACGTCACTGGGCGTGGCGCTAGCAGCAGTAAACAGTGAGAAGGCCGCGGCGCTCCTGCAGCGTCGCTGCCTTTTCAAACAGCTGATCGGCGGGGGTCCCGGGTGTCAGACCCCGGCCGATCAGATACTGATAATCTATCCTGAGGATAGATCATCAGTTGTAACAAATTGAAGAACCCCTTTAAGGATAAGACAAATTTATCAAACAACACAAGACATATGATGAATGTGGCATAAAGTACTCCAACACAGACTCAAGCAAAACTGACTTCAGATTCTCCCCTCATGATACATTTTACTCCATATTTTTTAGAAGATGCCCATGACAAGAAGCTGATCACAAAGGGGGAAATTTATCAAAAAACGTTTTTTTTTTTTTACTCTGGTAACTCTTTGATATCGACTGGACTTCCAGAGGATGCGCCTAGTTTATGATGAGGCGCATCCTGTGAGCTAGACGGAAATCTACAGGAGCCCCAAGCGGTTCTCTGGGACTGAAGGTTTGATGACCTATCCTTAGGACAAGATTCACCCACCACACAGTGGGCAGAGCTGTGTAGTTCCAATGCCCATTGCCAGTGCCACAGGTTAAGCTACTTTTACCCAACGGAACAGCCTGTCGGATCCGTTCTGCCGCTAGTAAACGTGTGTCCCCGGACTTCCGCTCCGGCCCCATTGACTATAATAAGTTCCAGCGGAGGCACGGCGAGAGGCTTCCAGAATAAAACTACGACATGTATTCCGGCAGCCTCTCGCCGTGCGCTGCTGTGCCTCCACTGGTACTCCACCCCGCCCCCATTATAGTCAATGGGAAGGAGCAGTAGTCCGGTGGCACACGTTCACTAGCAGCAGGACGGATCCGACAGGCTGTTCCGTCCTAATCAGCAGGGGTGCCAGGACTCAGATGCCCACCGATCTGATACTGATGACCTATTGTAAGGCTAGGCCATCAAGTTGATAACCATAAGCACAAGAATCGCCTTTAGCACGCACATAAATAGGACAATGTAGGTAAGGCTTCATGCACATGGCCAGGCACGTATTTCGGCCTGCAAACCACATATCAGCAAAGTGCGAATACCTTCTGTGTGCGTTCTGCATTTTTCTCACTCCCATCAACAGAAATGACTATTCTCACCAGCAATATGGACCACAACAGGACATGTTCTACTGTACAATTCACAGAACGACCACGCAGATCCTCAAAAGATATGGATGGGTCCATGGCCCTATAGACGCGAATGGGTCAGTGTGCTAGGCAAAAAAAAAAAAGGGAGAAAGCTCAGTTTTGGTAGTCTT
The DNA here is from genome assembly GCA_033119425.1 of Bufotes viridis. Taxonomy (NCBI): domain Eukaryota; kingdom Metazoa; phylum Chordata; class Amphibia; order Anura; family Bufonidae; genus Bufotes; species Bufotes viridis. Next base: position 200,757,425 of record CM065594.1, on the reverse strand, counting down.
CCTGGGGGGTTACCTGGACTCAGAGACGCTTCTTCTTCCCGTCACTTATCGGCAGCACAGTCAGAGACAATGCTGCACCTGTTCATGTTGTTTCTTGCTATAACCGCTCTCCTATGGCACCATAGCGTCCTCCCATAAGATGGAAGGAGATCAGTGTAGGCGTGCTGGCGTTAACAAGTCGCCAGAAACAGGCAGCAGACGGAAAACGTGACAGACGTTTGTATGAAAGAGACAGGACTGGGAGTGAGGAGCCCTGGGGCTGTAGCTCTTATGAGCAGGTGTTCACCATCTCATCCCCGCTCCTGAGTTTACTATTCACATGATGTTCAGACCGCAGGCACAACACGTATGTCTACAACACGGAATACTCATTATCCTGACACCATGTGATCGTCAGGGCAATTCCTCTTACAAAAGTGTGCAGGTGGGGGGGAGAGGGGCTAGATTTGCAAATCTATGTAAATGGTTTGGGTTTAGCAGTTAAGAGATGTCCCACGAAAAATAATCTGCAGTTTGCAAACCAGCACCTGGATCTGAATACTTTTTGTAATTGCATGTAATTAAAAATTTAGTACAGTCACTGAGTTATTCAATAAAATATATATATCTGTATAACGCCACCATCCAATGGTTTGTAAGTGACGTCATAGCGCATTTTTGGGACTAATAACTGGAACTTAATTTTTACATACAGGGTAAGGGCTTGCTCACAGGACAGTATGGTTTTGCGGTCCGTTTTTAACGGTTCCGTTTTATGTTTCAGTAGTGTTTCCATTTCTGTTCCTGTATGGTTTCAGTTTGTGATCCTTTTTTTGCGGATCGGAAACGGAAACATATAATAATGTTTTAACAGTAAGTACATTGAAAAATTGGGCTGGGCATAACATTTTCAATAGATGCTTCCGCAATAACGGAACGGATACGGAAGACATACGGATGCATTCCGTATGCATTCCATTTTTCTTACAGCCCCATTGACTTGAATGGAGCCACGGAACGTGGTTGGCGTGCAATAGGACTTGACTCAAAATGTAGCGGAACGGAAAAGGAATGCATACGGAGTACATTCCGTTTTTTTTTTTTTGGGCGGACCCATTGAAATCAATGGTTCCGTATACGGACAGCATACTGAAGCAAAAAACGGCCCGTATACGGAACGCAAAAGACATTCGTGTGATCGAGCCCTAACTCCAAAAGGATTATGCAAAAGTAAAGACTTGTTATTGTTAAAAGTAAACCAATTCGGCTCTTGAAAAATGAAAGCTGTGCCGTGATTGGTTGCTGTGGGCAACATACTCCGTTCGTTGAAACCTGTACAAAAAAGGCAGGTTTAAGATCCTGGCAAGGACGTTTTTCTTTAAAAACCTTTTCCCAGAAAAAAAAAATATATATACCCCCTCATGTGGAACATCCTTTAACGGGGTTGGCCCATCTGCACTTTGGTGGCATATCGCTAGGATATGCTACCAATGGCCAAAATGCGCTGGTCCCACCTCTATCTAGAATGGGGACCCAAAGTGAATGAGGGTGCGCCAAGTGTAGCCACCCTCTATTCACTTCTATGGGAGCCCAGAAAAGAGCCGAGCTCCACCTCACCTATTTCCGGAGCTTCCATACAGGTAATTGGAAAGGTGGCCACACTTGTGCAGTGCGCTCTCCATTCACTTCTATAGGAGTACCGGAAATAGCCAAGCGCGTGTGGAAGAAGCCTTAAAGGGGTTTCCAAGACTTTACCATTGGTTAGGTTATTGTGCATGCTGTAGCCCTCTGTCCTGTATGCATTTGTAAGGAGCACTGACTTCTTCTCCAAATACATTTTTGAGGGGCGGCTGCCAATATGCCCCCTCTTTTTCTTATAGGCTGTGGCTTCCTTAGTAACTCCTAATTCCCTAATGAGTCCTGTGACGGTGGACAGAAACGTGTCACTTTGGAATGAGGGGCAGAGTAGCGTTACAGTGGCCATTCTCATTGGTGCCCTGATCCATTCCCGCCCTGATTATTGTAACTCATTACAAATTGGCCTCCTCCTCACCATACTTTCCCCTCTCCAATCTATCCAGGCTCATCTATCTGTCTAACCGCTACTCCGATGCCTCCGCCCTGTGCCAGTTATTGCACTGCTTGCCCATACAGTATAGGATCCAATTTAACTGCTCATTCTCACCCACAAAGCTCTCAGTGCTGCACCCCCTATATCTCCTCCCTCATCTCTGTCTACCATCCTACCCGTGCCCTCCATTCACCCAATGATCTAAGACTAAAATCCTCCGTAATCCAAACCTCTCATCCCCGTCTCAAAGACTTCTCCCAAGCTGCACCAGTTCTCTGGAATGTCCTTCCCCCAAGCAATTAGGTTAATCCATAACATCCATAGTTTTAGACGATCCCTAAAAATACATCTTTTTAGGTTAGCCTATCACATTCCCTGATCTAACCCTTCTCCATTCATTGCACCCCCTCCATAATAATTCCTCTATTCCTGATTTATCAGTATCCACCACGCCCCATGCACTCAGAAGCACTCCAGATATCGGCTGGTGACGGCTCATGCAGCCTCATATCTACTCCCCCATTGTGTCACCCCCATCTCCTCATAGATTGTAAGCTCTTGGAAGAAGGGCCCTCATTCCTCTGGCTTTAAATATTTCCATATTTCAGATCTAAGAGGAATAATCAGAAGAAGCCGTACCTATAGGTAAAAATCCATCCGGTGTACATTTAGAAAAAATGACAGGCAGATTTCACCAGCAAGGTTATGTCTGTCATGGCAAGCACTGAGATCAAGGCATGGCCATATTAACGCAAAAGCAAATACAGCTAATTATTAATCCCATGCTATTATCTGAGTCTGACTTACATCTGTGGTCGTCCATACTAGACATGGGTGCGTATATATACTTACACCGATTCGAAACACGGGCCTCTTTAATGGCAATTCGCCAAGTAGGTGTCCACCAGAACCTACAACCACCAATTAAAAATAACACCCACTGCCATTTATAAAAAAAAATATATATACATTTTATTTAATCCATCACTTTAATATGATACATCTAGCACTGGTAATATTAAACACATAAACCACATAACACAAGGTCATTCACCATGGTATGGTATATTAAAGTCCATAATGTATAAATATATACTGTACATACTAATGTTCCCACCCAAAAATATCTGTATAGCCTAAAGTAAAATCAATACAACAATCCCCTAGGCACAAGTTCATATGAATACCGAGCAGCTGGGTGACAAACAAACGCCCCACACGTGTTTCGCAGTTTCTTCCTGAGGGGCTATCTGCATGTAGGGAGACGCACTCTTTGGAGCCAATCAGCAACTGACACAATATACTGCACGTGTACTAAATGATGAAATCCCATTATAGCCGCTCACATTCCTTGCCCTTAATTAAGTTCGGTGATGGCGCCATAATGCATATCAGTTCCAGAAGATATCCAGAAGGGAGAGCTCCAGTCCATTCACATAACCGTAAACATGGCCGGGTAGCCACGCAGACGCAACAGTAGATGGAAGAAAGGTAGAAAAAACGGTAGCCTAATTTTTAATCGCTAGAAAGTGGAACCAGGCCGACTAGTATGGAACTACAAGTGTCACAAAGCATTATATGGCATGTCTTACAAAAACGTCTGCTTTGTAAGCCATACAGATTACAACTTCTTCAGGAGATGAAACCGGACAACAAACCGTAAAGCTGTGACTTTTGCATTGACTTGCAGGGCAGATTAGAAGAAGAAGACGAATTCCCTAAGCGGCTCATGTTCAGCAATCAGGATAGCTTTCGCCTCAGTGGGAAGGTCAGTCTCCATAACGTTAGAATCTGGGGCTCTTATCAAGCAGATGAGGGACTCACCCAAAGTAAACGTGTTCTGTACAGTGAGCAGGCTCAAAGTCTGTGGTCCCTCTTTTTTGCCGAGGATAGTGTTAAGGAAATGGCTTATACCACAGATAGAGGAAGATCTGCCAAATGTAGTGCATTAGGCCTAATTCACACGTCCACAATCTACGTCCGCACCCGTTCCGCAAATTAGCGGAATGGGTGCGGACCCATTCATTTTGAATGGGGACGTGATGAATGCGGCTCCGCATCCGCATTTGCGAAGCGCGCCGCCGATCTTCTGGACGGCGGCTCCGCAAAAATATAGAGCATGTCCTATTCTTGCCCCCCAGCTATGATCTGAACGACCTGTGCTGTCACCACAGTCAGCCGAGCAGCTTTTACCCTCACCTACTGTGTCCTTCCCCTTTCCCTAACTGGATTAGATAAGAGGTGGTAGCCTAGGATCTCTTATCCAATCCAGTACTGAGCCACGCCCCCTGCACTGATCACATGACGGTGACGTCACCCCAGGTCCTCCGTGTTGTCCAAGGTTCGGGTTCATTGAAGAATCCACTTATGGATTCCAAATGCCGTTATGGTCCGTGGTAGCGGAATCCATAACGGGATGCTTCGATAACCCGAACCCGAACTTTGGAAGCCAAACTTAAAACAGAAGTTCGCTCAACTCTAGGAATGAACTACGCATGCGCAAGCTCGCGCATCGCGAGATTTCGGCGCTCCAGCATTGTGACGTCGGCCAGCAAGGAGGAGATTCGGAGGACACGGGGCAGTGCTGCCTCAGAAAATATGACTCCTCCCCGGACACAGGAGTCATATCAGGTTAATTTGCATATCGCTAAAATCCTTTTTTTAACGCAATAAAAGCACAAAGAGCTATGGGGACTGGGTATTGTGGATGTGCTAGCAGCCTTCTAGCAGCCCATGTCCTCAGCTCTGTGCACAAAATCCTGGTGACAGGTTCCCTTTAACTATTTTTTAACATTGTCAAAACTGATCCGTTTTGAACTCCATTGAAAGTCAATGGAGGACAGATCCGTTTTCTATTGTGGCAGATTGTGCTAGAGAAAACGGATCTGTCCCCATTTATTTACATTGGGGGTCATGACGTATCCCAGGACAGAAAGAATACCGCAGCATGCCGCGGTATTTTCTACGTCCACAAAACGTTCACATACTGAACTGAAGACATCCTGATGCATCCTGAACGGATTTCTCTCCATTCAGAATGCATGGGGATAATCCTGATCATTTTTCTTCCGGCATAGAGCTCCGACGACGGAACTCTATGCCGGAAAAGAAAAACGCCAGTGTGAAGGTACCCTTAGGCTACTTTCACACTGGCGTTTGGGGATCCGCTTGTGAGATCCGTTTCAAGGCTCTCACAAGCGGCCCCAAACGGATCAGTTCTGCCCCAATGCATTCTGAATGGATAAGGATCCGTTCAGAATGCATCAGTTTGGCCCCGTTCCGCCTCCATTCCGCTCTGGAGGTGGACACCAAAACGCTGCTTGCAGCGTTTTGGTGTCCGTCTGACGAAACTGAGCCAAACGGATCCGTCCTGACTTACAATGTAAGTCAATGGGGACGGATCCGTTTTGAATGACACAATATGGTGCATTTGAAAACGGATCCGTTCCCCATTGACTTTCAATGGCGTTCAAGACGGATCCGTTTTAGACTTTGTCATTTTTCTTTTAAGTAATGCAAACGGATCCGTTCTGAACGGATACAAACGTTTGCATTATAGGTGCGGATCCGTCTGTGCAAATACCAGACGGATCCGCACCAAACGCCAGTGTGAAGGTACCCTTAGATGTACAGTGCCATTTAATTAATGGAGCTTTTAAATAAATAATAATAATATTAAGGACGCATCAATGAGGAGAGTCCATATGCGAGGGTATGCTGGCACATGTCTGGACAGAACTGCATTGCCGCCTAGACATCTGCCGTGTCACCAATGGAGCTCACATTGAACGTTTGTAGTGTACAGATAAAACTTGGATAAACAGTGTCTTTTAATGTTAAAGGGCTTGAGCAGGCAGTATGTATTGATAATCTATCCTAAGGATAGATCATCCATATCTGATTGGCGGGGGTCCGACACCTGGCATAACCGTCAATCAGCTGTTTGAAGAGGGGGTGGTGCTCCATGCAAGCGTTGCTTCCTCTTTGTTACACTACGCGTCATTTCCCTTCCAGTGGCAGCGTACTTGTACAGTAATTACACTACGCCACCGAGACAACAAGCAGTGTAATGAAGAGGAAGTTGCGCTCACATGGAGCGCCACCTCCTCTTCTTGTATATTCACCCTGTATATGCACACAGCAGTTTGGTTTATGCAGATTTTCTGCATGGATTTTGTGGTTTTCACTATATGTCTGCAATATATCCACCCCAAAATGTGTATGTGTTACTTGCAGATGTTGACGCAGAGTTGTCTTAGAACTCACACTCACAAAAAGGTGAAATCTGCACCGAAAATCCGCACAAACAATTGACATGCTGCGGATTTCAGAAAATGCACCACAGGAAATTTTTTTTTTTTTTTTTTTAATCTCCGCACTGTGAACGTGAGATTTTAAAAAAATCTCATCTGCTTAGCTGGTACTCTATTACTCTGTGGATGTTCAAAACTGTGCCAGGAGCGATTACCTCTACATTGCCTAACCCTGTCAAAGTGGTGGGAGCGTGGCCAGCAGAGAAAAGGAGCAGAGCTTCTGGGTGCAACAGCAACACCCTTGTTGCACCCAGGTGCTTATTAACATCCTTTCTCTGAATAAGGGCCACAAATTAAAGGGGTATTCCGGTTACCATAAATATAACTTATGCTTTAGACTAATTCAATTATTACCTAATATAATGTAAATTTCACACATTTAACGTTCGGTTATAAAAGTCGTTTTCTTTCTCTGCTACCCACTTTGTTTCCTCATAAATTACCATGGCATCGACCTGTAGTTCTGAGCCTTTGTTAGGTCGAGCATGCTCAGTGTGTTGCTATCAGTACTCTAGCTAAATGTCTTGTGAAACAAAGGGCGTGTTAGTGTGCTGCTGATTACTGAGTAGAGGGGGTGTGACGGGACTGTACATCAGGCAGCCAATCAGTAAATATCAATACTCCCAGCAGGAAAGCTAGGGATTGTAGATTTGTAATGAAAGATCAGGCGCCATCAGCATCAGACAGGCCTGTCTAGGGCCCACCAGTAAAATTTGTTTTGTGGACCATCAAACAGCAGCAGCGAGACGCTACAAGATGGTTGATTATGGGGGTCTCTGCAGCAAGTTTGAGAAGGCAGGTCCCTGGGAAAGGAGGACACTGGCTGTCCTGCCTCTGTACCTAGAAGTCATCTCAGCCACATGAATGTGTCTATAATTGTAAACTGGGGAGTTTCTTAAGTATTCTTCCCAGTTTTTTATATGAACTTAAACTGGTTGAGGTGCTGTACACTGCCTGTCTATAGGTAGTACAGTAAGTGTACTGTGTTGTATGCAATTTGTGCAGGGGGTGGAAGAAAAGAGGCCCACCTTGCTCAGGCGCCCACCGGGGGATTCACCTGTACCCCTATGGGCCAGTCCGAGCCTGGGCACCTTGATACTTTCAGTGTGTTCCAGGCTCACACAGGAGCTTTAAGATGGCACAACGTGTACTGGAATAAGCCGAGTAACGCACAAGTAGACAAGAAGAAGGGTTTATTTGGAAGGTATGTGGTGACAGATTCCCTTTCAGTGAAGTCAAAGAAAGTGTTAGGATCCCCAAAAAATGTACACCCTTAGGGTCCATTCACACGTCCGTGTGTGTTTTGCGGATCCGCAAAACACGGACATCGGCGATGTGCGTTCCGCAATTTGCGGACCGCACATCGCCGGCACTGAAAAGAAAATGCCTTTTTTTGTCCGTAATTGCGGACAAGAATATGACATGTTCTATTTTTTTCGGGAATGTGACCCGGCCGGGACATCGTCTGTCCCCATTGAAATTAATGGGTCCGCAATTCCGTTCTGTATAAATGCGGAACAGAATTGCGGACATGTGAATGGACCCTTAAATGATCGTTCTTTGCCATTCTTTATTTTTCATGTTCTTTTCTCTTCCAAATTTCTCAACACGGTCTCATGCTCACTAGCACCTTCTCTCTGGAAGAGCATAAATCTCTCTTGAAGGGGAAAAATAAGTTTCCGTTCCGGTGTGCGACTGTATAACCAGTAATTTCAGCCATATGTTGGTCTAATAAAGGGCTATCAGACAAAGTATTCCATCTATCTACAGTACTTTCATTCCGCTTCAAAGAAGGAGAGGCCACTGCAGTCGTACACCCTCTAAAATGTTCCCCGTGTTTGATGAGGAGGCTGAGAATTGAGTCCAATTATTACATTTCCATATTTCAGATCTAAGAGGAATAATCAGAAGAAGCCGTACCTATAGTTAAAAATCCATCCGGTACATTTAGAAAAAATGACAGGCAGATTTCACCAGCAAGGTTATGTCTGTCATGGCAAGCACTGAGATCAAGGCATGGCCATATTAACGCAAAAGAAAATACAGCAAATTATTAATCCCATGCTATTATCTAAGCAGAGTCTCATTAAAGCTAATATTTCACCCAAACTGAGACTTTAGACACCTTATTGGTCCAGTAAAGGAACAATTTCCATTAATGCACGGAAATGAATGAACCAACCATATAGACACAATGAACGCATACAGAAAGTTCTTCTACTGAGAGGTGAACTTCATACTAGAAACCAGGGAACGACAAAGCTCTATTAAAGGGAATCGGTCACCTAAGTTTGCTATATTTAACCCATAGCAATGAAATGTATGGCTGCCTGACATAATTAGAACCATACCTTTGTTAGCATTATCCTTATTTCTGAACTCCAGAAAATGGACTTTAAATAAGTATGCTGATGAGGCCTAAAGTGCCCAACAGAGCGCCAACAACTGTGCATCAAGACCGTCTCCTTGAAAAGCCCAAGATCGCCTCTTTAGTTCTTCCCTGTACCTCCCCTTTGCTCCTTCCAGACCAACCCTTTTGCGCGATGTCACTATTTTCATTCAATTCTGCCCACAATGCATGCGCTCCACTTACTGTGAGCTTCAGCATCTAATTGAAATTTTGCGCAGGCACAGACCACAAATCTGCCTGCTCTTGCGCAATGCAGTGAGTTTCGGACTGCAGTGGGCTTCGGTAGAGCGCATGCGTCGTGGGCAGAAATGAATTGGAGGAGGCGGTCTTGGGCTCTTGGAGGAGGTGGTCTTGGGCTCTGAACAGTTGTTGACGCCCTGTTGGGCATTTCAGGCCTCATTAGCATACAAATCAAAGTTCATTTTCTGAGGTTCAGAAATAAGGATAATGCTAAGAAAGGTATGGTTTTACTTATGTCAGGCAGCACTAGATTGCATTGCCATGGGTTAAAGGGGTATTCCAGTCTCAGACAATGGGGGCATATCGCTAGGATATGCCCCCATTGTCTGATAGCTACGGGTCCCACTGCTGGGAACCGCACCTATATCGAGAACGGATCGGGGAACGCTGTGGCTGGAGGACCCCAGATTTCCCGGGGTCCGTCCACCACCAAGTGCTGCTCCCCGCCTCTCCCATAGAAGTGAATAGGAGCGCACGGCCCATGCTCCCGTTCATTTCTATGGGGCCGATGGAAATAGCCGAGCCAGTGCTCTGCTATATTCGTCGGCCCCATAGAAAATGAATGTAGGGTAGCTGCACACTTCACTTTTAGGGCTCCGTTCTCGATATAGGTGCGGGTGGGACCCACACCTATCAGACAATGGGGGCCTATCCTAGCGATATGCACCCATTGTCTGAGATGGGACAACCCCTAATATAGTAAAATTAGGTGACAAATTCCCTATAAATTCTCAAATTAAGGGGGGGGGTTTACCATCTCAACATTTATGGCATATTACTAGCATATACCACCCTCCAGTCACTGCTATGGGAGTTCTGAAATTAGCCTGACTGGTGTTTTTGCTGCAGTCCTGTAGCGATGAATGGAGAGGTGGCTGCAGTAGCATTCACTGCTATGGAAAAATAGAGTGCACTCAATTAGCTCTTTTCAGTGCAATAGCAGTGAATGGAGAGAACTCTGCGCATATGTGGTGTGCTCTCCTCAACTTCGGGGGCCCCGTTCTGGAAATAGGAGCAGGCCCCAGAGGTGTGACCCACACCTATCTGACATTTGTGGCATATCCTAACAATATGCCATAAGTGTTTCCCTTTTAACCGTGCCATACACATAGGAAATATATTGGCCAAACGTGCCTCCAGACTGGCAGGGTCCGACCGCTGGGACCCCTGCAGATCACTAGAATGGGGGCCCATGTTAATTTGTTTGAATAAAGGAGCAGTTTGATGCCTCATTCAATGGGACTGCTGGAGATAGCCGAGTGTTTGTACACAGCAATCTCTGGCAGGCTCATGATCAGTCTAGTGATGGGCGTAGGGTCCCAGTGGTCGGACCCCCATCGATCACATACGTACCCCATATCTTGTGGATATGGGATCAGTTGTTGTAATGAGACAACCCCTTTAAGGACTTAGATGAAGCCTCAAAGCGAGAACAACTCCGATTCACTGCTACTTAGCAGCTGACGAAGGTGATAAAAATGGTGCTAATGTCAGCATTTCTTTCACCACACAAAGAAACTGTCATTATCTGTAAGCTTCCAGACAGAAAAGGTCTTCAATGTGATCCAAAAAAATGCGTAAAATCAGCACTAAGAAAGAAAATTCTCTGTTCTTCTATTATGAAACGCTTCTGCAAGAATATCTTTGTCCCTCAAAAATAAACTCCATGATGCATGCCAAGATAGTGACAAAAGTGGGACAAACTAAAGCTACCAGATATACCCCATTAAAGAGAGATGATGTTAAAAAATCAAGTCAGGGTTAAAGGAATATTTTAGGATTAAATAGGTAACTATTGTAACAAATCAGAAAAGACTATAGAAACAAGAGGTTGGCGTCTCATCAAGGAACTGCCCAATATGGGGGGGAAAGGGATCCATCATAACTGAAATGCCTACATTAAACAGGTATTAAAACGACAGTATATTAAAGGCCTGTATACGGGTCCATTCACACGTCCGCAATTGCGGACCCGTTTGTTTCAATGGGGACAGACGATGTTCCGGCCGGGTCCGCAATTGTGGATCCGCACTTCCGGGTCCGCAATCGCGTTCCCGAAAAAAATAGAACATGTCCTATTCTTGTCTGCAATTGCGGACAAGAAAAGGCATTTTCTATGAGAGTGCCGGCGATGTGCGGTCCGCAAAATGCGGAACGCACATTGCCGGTTTCCGTGTTTTGCGGATCCGTGGATCCTCAAAACACACACGGACGTGTAAATGAACCCTTAAAGGGTATTTTTCACCATAGACATTTACAGCATATCCGCAACTTGTGAATACGTAACCTATTCATTGTATGTTTATAGTGAAAAACCACAGATTATCTGCACTTGAATCTATTGCATCTTACTGGCTATAGATTGGGGCAATTATCAAAAAGAAGCATTCCTAGGAATGCTCGCTCCCGATAATTGCCCTCTGTAAAGGTGTTGCTGATCACCCGATCAACCGGCAAACAGCAGGTGAAAGCATTAGGCCTAATTCACATGTCCGCAATCTACGTCTGCACCCGTGCCGCAAATTTGTGGAACAGGTGCGGACCCATTCATTTTGAATGGGGACGTGATAGATGCGGAGAGCACACACTGTGCTCTCCGCATCCGCATTTGCGGAGTGCGCCGCTGATTTTCTGGACGGCGGCTCCGCAAAAATATAGAGCATGTCCTATTCTTGCCCGCAATTGCAGACAAGTATAGGCATCTCTATAGGGCTTGTGGCAAGGTGTTTTGCAGATCCGCAAAACACTACGGACGTGTGAATAAGGCCTTACTCCTCTTATCACCAAAATTATCATTTCTGGGCAGCAGATCGTGCTGTCTTAACCGCTATCTGCTGCTCACAAACACTGATTCTCTATGCGGACGAGTGATTGCAGCAACAATCCTTGATTCCCATACAGCGGAGGCGACTGCTACATGTAAATGCAGATCTCACCTACTCTGATGAGCAGGCAGCTATAATGGGAACTAATGGATCATTCCCGGTTACCGCCTGTTGTGTAAAGAGGCCTTAAAGGGGTTTTCCTGTTTCAGCTCTGAACCCTTCTTCACCCCTCCAGCCCCTCTGAGTTGCTCATCGGATCATTTCATGCTCCGCTGCTCTCCCTTGCCGTGCGCTGTATAGCGCAGGGTAGGGGCTGTTTGTTTTCATATTTACACTGCTAAGCGGAGTCCTCTGCCTAATAGTGTTCCCGGTGACGTCACCGGCACTAATGGGCGGGCTTTTACAGGAAGCGGCAAGATGGGACAACCCCTTTAAGACATTCAAAGGATAGGGTAGGGTCCACAATTATCGGAGGATATGCTACAGATTTTTCGACAACACAAAATCTCCACGCTGCGGCAAAAGAAACAGCACAGAAATTGTCATGAGGTGTAGATTTTGAATTTTTAATCCACAGCATAACAAATATTTCTGCAGACCACATACTTCACCCATTTCAGTGAAATCTGTGATGAATCTGCAGCAAAAGGCGCATGTCATACACTCCGATTATGCTGCGGGTTTGTGAAATCTGCAGTGGATAAATTATAAAGAGTATGTTCACACATAGCAGTTGAGGCGTGGTTAAAATCATATCAGAAAAACAGGTATGCTGTTTTGATGCAGTTTTTAACACAGTTGCAGCTTACGGCCAATTTCACACGGGAAAGGGAAACGCACTCCATGTGATGGCTGCATTTCCTGGAAAGAACACTGCTCCTCTGACATGAGCTCACAGTATCATAAGGAATTAGGATGCTGTGCATTCCTGCCTGACCGCAAGTCTACTGACCGGTACTCACATAATGCCGTGACTACAGTTCTGCGGACCCGCAGTCAGATGGAAACACGCAGCATCAAAAATAGTTACGATAACGTGAGTTCATGTCAATGGAACAGTGTTGGGTCCGGGAAATAAAATCATCACACAGAGTGTGTCTCCCAAACTGAATAAACTAGTGAGAAACTAGCCTTTAGAGGAGAAAACTGAAAGTCGGAGTGAATGGGTCCACATCAAAAATGCGTATTGGATGCGGACCGAAACCACGGTCGCGTGCACGAGCTCTAACACTGCAACCACACTGAAAATCGTGTCAAAACCACGTTTTTTGTAAGTAGTTTAGATGCAGTTTTAACCACATCTCAACTGCTACGTATGAACACACTCTTAGTAGCCCTGTGCAACAGGAGCAAAATGCAAAACCAAACTGGTGCTAAACCGGCAGCAACTTGTACATATATGGTAGATGTCCTTAGATATTAGCAAGGTATCTGCCCTACTACTCTCATTTTGGCCAGCATTGTACACAGGAGTACTTTTGCTTGTATTACTCTACTGTCTTTCTCGGTACGAGGTCATAGCTTTCTACCGGTGAGGTCTGAACTGCTTCATTACATCTAAGCTAAACTTCCCAATCAGTTACGAACACAACCACTGCACATGGTAGCAATTTGATAGATATGTCTCATTACTCTCCAATTCCAACTGCATAAGGTAAAAAAAAGGCAACACTGCTCCACGGGACGCCGTCTGGATTGTGACAGCTGGTTCCTGATACACTGGCAATGTCACCCTGCCTTCTGCATATATTAAGAGATAACCAGAGATGAAAAACAGTCATGAGTTACATCAAAGGAAGAGGAACACAAATATTCCAGCGCACACAAGATCCTGTTATCTTTGCCATTTTAATTCTCTTTCCATCCGGCAAAACAAGCATTCCTGGCTGTCAAAGAGCTGAACTGCGCAGGAAGGTTCTGTGCTGAATTATCTATGAAGGCAATCTAGAAGCAGAATAACAGCGGTGCTGCACATCGGTGTGAACATGATAAGTGGTAGATAAAATTCACAAAAAGAACCAATCATGCCCTGCACATGAACAGTGAGAACTGTACCCAACCACACAAGGGTCTCCCATATGTACTGTCCAGAAAGGCGGTAGAGGTGCAAACATTCATTTGGGGCTCCACCCCTGTCCAGCCCTCTGAAGGTATGGCCATACGGACAGGGTTCCTGGTGCTGTTATGGAAGTCGAAACCAGGAGTGAATTCAAAAAAGAGTTTGTTGTATCAATCAGCAGGTTTGTACATATGAAACTGGCTGACCTGTTACATGTGCGCTTGGCAGCTGAAGGCATCTGTGTTGGTCCCACCCGAGAAAAATGATGTTTTAATACATGCAAATGAGCCTCTAGGAGCAACGGGGGCGTTGCCTTTACACCTAGAGGCTCTGCTAAGGCCCCTTGCACACGACAGTATTTTGCGGACCGTATACTGGCCGTTTTTTCAGTTCAGTATACGGACAGTATACTGAACCATTCACTTCAATGGGTCTGCAAAATATACTGAAGTGTCTCCAGATGCCTTCCGTTTCCGTTTTTTCTGTTCCGTTTAAATATAGACCATGTCCTATTCTTGTCCGCAAATCACGTTCAGTGGCTCCATTCAAGTCAACGGGTCCGCAAAAAAAACGGAAAGCATACGGAAGTGCATCCGTATGTCTTCCGTATCCGTTCCGTTTTTTGCAGAACCATCTATTGAAAATTTTAAGACCAGCCCAATTTTTTCTATGTTATTACTGTATACTGTATATGCCATACCGAAAAACGGAATGGAACAACGGAATCGAAACGGAAACAAAACGGAAGCAAAAAACTGATCCGTTATAAACGGACAGCAAAACACTGAAAAAAAAATACGTTCGTGTGCAAGAGGCCTAAGCAACACCCTAAAGTTATTGACCTTGACACGTCCACTTCTAAAAAAAAACACCAGTAAATCACATGTCCTTCAAAACGGACCTAGAAAATATTTTTCCTAATTTTCTGTTGTCTAAACCTGGGTTGCGTCTTATAGTCTGGTGCGTCTTATAAAGCGAAAAATATCGGTATATGCAACAATCACCTCCGCTGCTTGGGGACAAGCAATCGATGCAGCCATTGTTTGCTCCCAGCAGATCACTGTACAGACAGTATGACCAATTTTGGTGCCAGCAGAAGGCACGATCACCCGATGAACATTCCGTTGGGTGATCGCTGGCACCTTTGACACAGGCCAATTATTGGGAACAAGTGTTTATAAAAACGCTCATCCCGATAATCTGACAGATCATTGGTCCGTGTAAAAGGACTTTAATTTGAACCTCATAGAACACTAAATGCACACTAATGAAACATACCCAAGAAAATATATAATAAGCCTGCACAGATTGTAAACCGAATGTGTCATCAGAAAATTACCTATTGTTTATATCTACTTTTTATCTTTAACATTTTTGTTTTCTTTAGAATTTTTGGTCATTTTTTTTCCTGTCAATGTATTAAAAAAAAAAAAAAAAAAAATCATGCAGTGGCACTTGCCACTAGGCTTAAAATAGGTCAAGACTTCTTGCTTTTGCTCTTTTCTTTATCCTGGAAAAGATAATGATGTCAGATCTTCAGGATAGGTCATCATTATCACTTCAGCGGGGATCCAAGTCCCGGCACCCCCGTCCATCAGCTGTTTCAGGGAGCCTAAAGCTATGGTGAGCGATACAAACTCCTGGCAGCTTTCCTAGGACAGCGCCATACATCGTATTGTGGCAGTGTTTGGTATTGCAGCTCAGCCCCATTGACTTGAATGGTGCTGAGCTGCAAGGCCATGTGACTGATGTAAAGTAAAGTCACTAGGTGTGCTCTGTGACCTGAGCAGAGGTCAGGAGGGAGTAGATAAGCTTCAATATCACCTATTGTGAATCATAGACATTGTGTTATCTATACAGAGATAATACCTGTCATTGTAATTCTGCCTGTGATGATAATGACATGGCTACTGAAAGGTTACCTGTACAGGCCAGGAAGTCTTGATACATTTTAGGCCTAGTGGTCAGTGCCATAACTGCATGATTTCAGGATTTTTTTTTTAAAATACAGCGACATGGAAAAGTTTTGAAAAAAATATGAAAAATATGTTTAACATAAAAATGTGTTTTAAACAATGTCATTTTCTTATGACACATTCTTTCCTAAGGAAGTAATGAAGAAATATACTGTCTGAAACCAGTATGTGAAATAAGTTCAGATTTTTGCAGAGTAGGCAGAACGTAAGAAAAGCTCATTTATGTGTGTTTGAAGTAATTTGCACAGCAAAGTTTTCTCAGTTTGGATAAATAGCAGAGGCATTTCTTATAATCCCTGCATTTAACTGCGGTGTCGTTTTCAGTTCCACACTTACAAACACACGGTCGTAAATCTCGAGTAATCAATTTCTGAGCAGTTAAAGTGTACCTTCAATGAAAAACATGATCTCAACGTATAAACTCAAGGTTCTAATCTAGAATTACCAAACATAGTGGCCGTGACCGGACTGCAGCTCCACGGTATCTGTACATGGGAGATAATGAGAACTTCCCATTAGTACATTTGAAGAAAATAGATGCGTTTGGCAGAGACTGCTGAGCTTTGAAGGGAAAGGCTTCACAAAAATACTGCACATAAACATATATTTAAAATGGTGAAGTTTTTATCTTTTGACTGGAAGTAGGAATTAACCCCTTGGGGATGCGGTTCTATTGGGCCTTAAGGACACCAATTTTTTTTCCTGTTTTTATCATTGCCTCATTTTAAAATCTATAACATTTTTTTTTTTTTATATCCGTCAGTGTAGAAATCATATTAGGGCCATTTCTTGGCCAGATAAGGGCCCTTTCACACTAGCGTTTTTGTTTTCCGGCATAGAGTTCCGTCGCCGGGTCTCTATGCCGGAAAACTACTGATCAGGATTATCCTAATGCATTCTTAATGGAGAGAAATCCGTTCAGGATGCATCAGGATGTCATCCGTTCAGTAACCAAACGTTTTTTGGCCGGAGAAAAATCTGCAGCATGCGCATCGCCGGATCCGATGTTTAGCTCTGCGCATGCGCAGCAGCAGTTCCGATCGGGTTACCATGGCAGCTAGGACGCTACTGAAGTCCTGGCTGCCATGGTAAGTACTCCGCAGCAGTGTACTTACCTGCGCTGCGGCCCACGGGGCGCTCCTTCATGACGTCACAGATCTGGGCGGCGCATTGATCTATGCACCGCGGGGACCTGTGACGTCATGAAGGAGCGCCTGGTGGTCGCAGCGCACGTAAGTACACTGCTGCGGAGTACGATGGCAGCCAGGACTTCAGTTGCGTCCTGGCTGCCATGGTAACCTGAAAGCATTTAGAAGACTGAGCAGGATCCTGATTAGTCTTCAAATGCTTTTAGGCGACTTGCGTTTTGACGGATCCGACAGGCCTGAAGTGCCTGCCGAATACTCAGAACGCAAGTGTGAAAGCACCCTAAGCTGTAATTTTCAATGCAATAAGTTAGGGTGCATATAACTTATTCATTGATTTTAATTAAAGTGTTATCCTACTGTTTTAAAAATTATCAACAAAGCAGGCAGACTCCTAAAAGAAAGAGAAAAGCTTGATTTATCTGCTTTATCCAGTTTTGCGAGTCTGGTCTTCGATTGATGAGATCACATCCATCGTTTACATGACGATTCAGCCAATCTCTAACTGTTTCTGATGGGAAGGGGGTTGCGGTTGGAGAAAGAACAGCAACTCAATCAATGTTTTTTTTCTATGTTTTAGACCTCATGCACACAGCCGTTGCCAGGCCGTATTGTGGCCCGCAAACAGCGGGCCCCGCAATACACGGGCACTGGCCGTGTGTGCCCCGCATCACGGATACAGACCCATTCACTTGAATGCACTACTTTTCTGCAGTGCGGACTGTTGAATGCGGATTGCGGACCCCATTTAAGTAAATGGGTCTGCATCCGTATGCAGCCCTACGGTCGGTGCCCTGTATTGTGGATTGCAATTTGCGGTCCACAGCACAGGCTGGGCCGGCAGACGTTCATGTGCATGAGGCCTTACATACTGCGCCACTCATCGTGTGGCATAAATTACATGTTATTTTTTTTCTGTGTGTCAGTAGGATTACAGCGATGCCAAATTACTATTTTTGCATCTCCCTAATCTGAGATGTTTTTTCTGTGGACAGAGCTGTGTGAGGGCTTGCTGTTTGCAGGCCAAGCTGTACCAGTTATCCATACCATTCTGGGGTACATCTCTTTGTTTTTGCACTTTTTATTTTTCTTATAGGCCCAAAAAAGCAATTTTCATCGACTGTAAATAACGTAATAATTTTATTTTATATTTTTTGGGGGAACTTTTTAATGATTTTTTTTTTTTTTACTTTTCAGTTTAGTCCCATTTGGGGATGAACGTCTATGAGTCTGATCACACAAATAACACATTGCAAAACTTATGTACGGAAATGTACTATACCTCTCAGCATAACTTTGACAGGCACCCTATTAGGCCCTGCCAAATAGGTTGTCATTGAGCGGAAAGGAGTTAAGAAACATACAACCTTTCATGTTATCCATTCATTTCAAAAAGACCTTTCACCACTCCTGACATGCCTGTTTTAATAGCTTCATGCATTCCCCATGTAATAACAATTCTGAAGCAATTATTCTTATGGCTCTATGTTGTGCCATCGCTTTATTATTCCTACTAGAAGCTATGAATGAACTGCTAGCAGCCTGCAGTAAGGGTACAGAGGGGAGGTAACTAGTTGGGTGTGTGTAACTGCACAGTCTGAAAATAGCAGCACTGATTGGATAGAGTGAGTCTGTGCAGTTACACCCCCTCAACTGGTTACCACCCCTCTGTACCCTTACTGCAGACTGCTAGCAACTCATTCATAACTTCTAGTAGGAATAATAAAGGAATGGCACAACATAGAGCCATAAGAATAATTGCTCCAGAATTGTTATTACATGGGGAATGCATGTAGCTATTAAATCAGGCATGTCAGGAATGGTGAAAGGTCCTCTTATAGTTTGGGAGACGCTGACTGTAGCTTCCGTTAATGGGAACTGTTAAAACAAAAATGCTGTTCCAACCACTTATGTTTAAAAGAGCGGCAATACACCTTATATAAATGTCAGCTGAATGCCCATTCATCTAACAACCTTTCTTCCAAATATCCACATTTTAAAAATACAATTATCAGATTTAACCTCAATGCACTTTACTCGGAACATGTGATCATGTGTCTCTGCAAGAATAAAATCCTAAACCACCTGATTTATTCCACTGTCACAAAGCCACATTAATTGGAAAGGAAGAATATTAACAACAGAAAGGAGTCCATTATAAATTCCCTATCGTATAATGATAAGCGTCATTTCTATCCTCGGAGTGTTTCATTTCCATGGCCCATTAAGCTGAAATTCAGCATTTGTCCTCCAGCCAAAGAATATTAAACTTTTAAACCAAAATACTGCCTGTCAGGGACAAGAACAACACTCGGCATATGATTGATGGAGCAAGCTCATAATATTTCATCTAGGAGAAAAAGGCCTACTACTGGTAGAAAAGAATGTTCTCTGCCGATCACTGGTCTATGTAATAGGCCTGCCGACAAACGAGATGATCCGATCAGCAGAAAAATGATCTCCGGTCGGCAGCACATCTTCAGGTGTAAAGGAGGGATCTGCTGCCGACGTTAAAGTAAAGTAGCCAGAACCAACTGAACTATGTAAAGTTGCAGGCAAAAACCCCTAACACATAAGACCCAATAACAACAGGGGCGTAGCTATAGGGGGTGCAGAGGTAGCAGTCGCTACCAGGCCCAGGAGCCTGAAGGGGTCCAAAGACACTTGTGCCGTAGAACACACACAAAGCACTGAGGGAAGGGGGCCCAAGCTCAACTCTTGCACGAGGGCCCATGAGCCTTTAGCTACGCCCCTGAATAACAGAGAGGGGTGAAACATCAAAACAAAACTTTTAATGACATTACTTAAAATATTAGGGGGTAAGCATTTAAAAAAATCTAAGAACGCCACAGGTGTGTACAACTACACGGATATTGACATGCAATATGGCAGAAAAATCGTAACAAAACAGCATCCAACCAGGGTTGGTCTTATCTGCTGAGCTTGTTAAGCAGGCCAAAACCAATGGACACCAGTTTCAATTGGATGCCACTTGCTGACGTGGTTGGATGGATGTCACAAATGCAGATGTCCAGTTGCTTGGATGTTACATGTGGACAAGTTGCCTGGACTTGGGTCGCAAAATGAGCGGCGGTGCCATTACTGTCAGGGGCGGATGGGGAACTTAAAGTGGCCCTGAAACAAAAATCGTAGAGGTGGCCCTATGTTGTTGGCGAAGCCAAAAGTAGCAGACGGTGTGGCCAAGCCAAGTAGACAGGATTTTGCAGGGCAATCTCTAGTTTTTATTAATACCATTTTGGAATATAACTTCTAGATCATTTTTTCATCCGCAGTTTTTCTTTATTCCCATTATGGAGTTCAACGTATGGAATAAATAAATATATATTTATAGTACGGGCATTTTGTGCGCAACAATGACAATGATCTTAATTTGTATTGTTTAGTTTTGTTAATGATATAGGAAAAGGGGCTTGTTTGAATTTTTATAAATTTGTTATAGTTTTAAAAACTTTTTTTCATTTTTTTCCCACTTATTTTACGTCACCCTAGGGGACTGTAAGATCATTTGATCGCTGCTCTCATAGACTGTAAATGTATGGCGGAGATCAGGAGGGGGTTAAAATTGAAGTCATTCCCCCATATAGCTAGGACCTTGATCATTATAATAGTGATTGAGAACACCCCTATGTATTTAAAAACTTGTATTCCTCTTTTAATTCATGTGGAACACCTAAAGGGTTAGCAAAAAATAAATAAATTTTGAATAATTTGAGGGGTGTAGTTTCTAAAATGGGGTATTTATTAGTGGTTCCTATTATGTAAGCCTCTGAAACCCTCTTCAGAACTGAACTGGTCCTTAAAAAAAAAAAATCAGTTTTGGAAATTTTCTTCTAAAATTCTAAGCCTTCTAACATCCTAAAACAAGAACATATTTCCAAAATGATGTCAACATAAAGTAGAAATATGGTGAATGTTAATTAATAACTATCTTATAAGGCATCAATATCTGTCTTAAAGGAAATCTCTCACTTTTGCTTAACATGCACCTGAAAATATTCAAACTAATAAAAGTACTTATCTTCTGCAGAGGGAACACTGTAATAGAAAAAATCTAAAATGGCCAAATTAACATTTTTTGATTAGCTCTACCCCTAAAATAATTGAATGAAAAGTGATCAAAAAGTCATATGTACCTGTACCCCAAAATGGTACCAATAAATCTACCGCTCACCCTGCAAAAAAAAAGCTCTCACACAGCTCTATATACAGAAATATAAAAAATCATAGGTGTCAGAACATGGCAAAACAAACTAAAAATTTGTTAAACAACTAAAGCATAAAAAAATCTGTAAAAATGTGGCATCGCTATAAATCGAACTGACCCACAGAATAAGATTGTCATAACATAAAAACAAAACCCCAAAAAGCATTGGCCTAATTGCATTTCATTTTTCCATTTTACCCCATAAAGATTTTTTCACGTTCTAAGGCCTCATGCACACGACCGTATGTGTTTTGCGGTCCGCAAACTGCGGATCCGCAAAACACGGAAGCTGCTCCGCGTTCCGTTCCGCAATTTGGAACAGAATGCGGCCCATTATAAAATGCCTATTCTTGTCCGCAAAACGGACAAGAATAGGACATGCTCTATTTTTTTTGCGGGGCAACGGAATAAAGCAACGGAGTGCTGTCTGTATCTTTTGCGGCCCCATTAAAGTGAATAGGTTTGCACCCGAGCCATAAAATAGGCGGCTCAGACGTGGACCAAAACAACGGTCGTGTGCATGAGGCCTTAAATACCAGATATGGTAAATTAAAAGGCGCCATTTAAAACACAACCTAGAATACCACCTAGAATGAGACCTCATATGGCTATGTGAATGGAAAAACGTTAGAATTTTGGAAAACAGGGTGAAAAAAAAAATATGAAAATGTTTATTATGCCGGGAAGGAACGCTAGAAATTTTAATGTTTTGAGTGAGTTTCAGGTAACAGTTTCTGAGCTCACCCTGTTTATAAAGGGGATGTCCCCACACCCCTGCTGATCAGTTGTTCTGTAGTAGCCCCAGCACCAAAACCGCATAGCTCCGCCCACTGTGTAGTGGGCGGGGCTGGTTATTGCAGTGCTGCTCCCATTCACTTCAATAGGAGCAGCACTGTAGTAACCGGCTCTGTCCATTACACAGGAAGAGAGCGATGTAGTCGGCGCCAGAGCTATGGATTACCAGGGGTGTTAGACCATCACTATCTGATTGTCAGGGGTCCATCTTGAGGATAGGTCACCAATAGTAAAATCCTGGAAACCCCTTTAAGGCAGCTAATTGTTCGGAGAACAGTAGTTATATTAATGAAATATTGTGATTAGGGATGAGCGAATCGACTTTGGATGAAACATTTGAAGTCGATTCGCATAAAACTTCATTTCAATACTGTACAGAGTGAGCGCTCTCTACAGTATTAGAATGTATTGGCTCCGATGAGCCGAAGTTATTACTTCGCAAAGTTTCGCAAGACTTTGCATAATAACTTCAGAAATTGATTTATACTGTAAAAAATCGGGTTCGGTTCTAAGTGGTACCCAAGTGATTATGTGAAGTAAGTAGGCTTCCGGTAAGGCTAGTTTAAGACGCGTGTGTTCACTCTAAGAAACACACTCCGTGTGTGAGCATTATTTCCCATCCTGAACGCTGCTCGTGACTCGGACTCATGGCATTATAATGATTTATAATGCTGTGTGTTCCTGCCTGACCTCGGCTGTAATTAACTGTACTGACAGTACGTCCGTACAGTTCATTACAGCGGAGGTCGGGCAGGAAAGATTAAATCAGATTAAATCAAATTTCCCTCTGCACCAGTTTTAACACATCCTTTCCAGTATGCTTAGAAATTTGCTAAGGTTGACCGTTTACTGCATTCCCTGTACTACCTTCAGCAGGAATAAACAGCAGAAGAGATGGCGGCCCCCCTTTAAATAAATGCATACTATATCAGGGAACCTGAATGAGGTGGAAATGAAAACTGCATCTGGTTTCTCAATTTTCTACTACATCCAGGCCCTAGGAAAATCAATTTGAATGGAGAAGGCTCCTATGGCGGTTTATAAACGCATTTTCACTTGTGGTTACTGCAAAGTAATCCTTCCTTTTCTCTGGTCCCAAATGAGTTTTTCGTGGCTCGGTGCAAGGTGATAGGAGCCAGATGATTACAGGAACAGGTGGAATAAATAGCAGGAGAATTTGCAGAAAATGAAATGATTTTTTTTTTTTTTGTTTATGAAAAGTGCATATGCCAAGAGAGGCTGGAGACACTCGGCGACACACGCTTGTACGCAGGAAGTCAGTTATAGGCATGGAAATCAAAAGGACGACTCCAGAGAAACATATTTCACAAAGAAAACAACCTTGTTCAAAAGCTGTCAGACTTGGCAAATGGATAGGAAGAAGTACTGCTGCAGAATCCACTCTGGAGCCACACAATTACTATTACATCGCGGTTTCAGAAACCCTGGTAACCAACTTAAATGATCACAGGAGGGTTTGACTGTGTAAAATATTAGGCCTAGAACACCTTACATTACCACCTATTACATTACCTGTCTGGAGATAGAACGCAGTAAATGATACCATGAGAATGGCAAGACCGAAGATGTGCACATTACATTTCACCTCCCTAATATTATGGTCACGAGATTTGTTCTAGGTTTTTTCCTTGTTTATTTGCTGCAAAAACCACACTATGAGCGCAACACATCAATACGCACTAAAGGATTATTTTTTCATCAGTATTCCATCTGTTTTTTTCCTGTCCATCAGGCCTCATGCACAGGACCGCATGTGGGATCACGTGTGATTCATTTCTATGGGGTCTGAAAAAAAAACAAAAAAAAAACACAAACAGCACAAGGATGTCATCTACGTGCCGTCTGCATCTGTGTGGCCATTCCACAAGTTATAGAACATGTCCTATTCTTCTCTGTTTTACAGTCAAGAATAGACATCATTTCCACACGGAGGGTATCCATATTTTGCGTATCCGTAGTTTGGGGACCACAATATGGATACGGTTGTGTGCATGAAGCCTCATACAGAGCTAATATTAATCTATGAGTCAACTCACATAGGCACGTAAAAGGAAGGAGCTGAGAAGATGGTTCAGTTTAACTTGTAATTCATTGATCTAAATCCCTGCTGACTCTTGGCTTAGGAGTCCGGTGGGTGGTCCAAATCACTGATTTACACCCTTACGGATGTACAGTAGCAGAGTTAACAGTCACACTTGGCGAGTTATCACATCTAGCTGAAGGGGGATTCCGGTAGGTAAAAGTTATCAAAGTAGAGTTGTCGGCTATCCCCGATACTCCCATAGAAATGACGGCGGGCGGGCGCGCATGTGCGACTGGCTGCTCCGGTCCTTTCAGGGGAGCAGCAGGCAGCCTTCATGGGGTATGGGGCCCCTGTTCTCGAGATCAGTGGGGATCCCAGCAGTAGGACCCACACCAATCTGATAGTTATCCCCTATTATGTGGATATTCCCTGTGGGGTCTATAGTCATTCTGCCCCTCCATAAGGCCTTTTACACATGACACATTAAACTAATCAACGTAATGCTCTTCTCTGGGCATCTGTATCTAGGCCTATCAAGAGAACAATAGAGCCATTATGCTGTTATCCCAATTCTACATCTAATATTAGCATGAGGATTATCTTGAAGATAACGGCTTCCCCTTGCAGCAGCAGTAAATTGACAATAGATTACCTATCTATGTAGGAGGTTTTATCATTTGTGTTGATGTACAGAAGGACAAGATTTGGTTTTTCAACTTAAATGACATAGTAGTACTGAAATGAAAAAGGAAAAAATTCTAAAAAAATAAATAAAATAAAATGCCCCTTTCTGATGGAAGTGTCCCGTTAAGTAAGAAATAATTTTAACTGTCATGATCATTTAAAAGAAGGCTAGAAAATAGGCATAATTCTGCACTATGAAAATAGCCACAGGATAATAATGTAAGGCCCTATAATACCTACATTCTAGCCCAGAGGCGCTTTACATTAGTAGCTAAAAACCTTTTCACACAAACAGAATGTTCTACCAACCTATCCTTCACCGCTAATGCACTGGTACATAAAGGTGAACGCAGAAGAAGACTACCGAACACAGTTCTCCGCTGTATTCAGGTTTTATATTTAGATTAGAAAAGAAGCAGAAGTTTAGCTCAAGTAGTTACGTCACTTCCATTACATATTCTTGTTTTGTAGCTACTTACCGTATATAAAGAAGCTGTTCCAAGGGTGATCTTTTAGTTTAAGAGACTCATGACTCAAAATGAAAAAAACATATGATTCCCTCATAATGAACAGCTACACGTTGCTAAAGGAGCATGCTGAAGTCTGCATTCTGTAACGGTAAGCCGGCAACGTGCTTCCTCTTTGCAGCGCCGTCAACATCCCGCCTGCGTGCAGGAGCGAGGACGCAGCTGCCACCCTCGTCTCCATGGGGACCAAGGGGTGGGGAGAACCCGCCACGGACGCCTCCTCAGCGTGGCCGCCGTTGCCCTAGACAACAGCTAGCAGGGGAACTTAGCGGCGATAATGATGAATTAGTGCTCGGCTATGTTGGGCTGTGTAATGTGACGCCGGTCACGTATGGGACTCACCGCTCAGGGCTATTTAAAACAGGCAGGCTGCTGGCCACAGGTTGCCTGTGATTAGTCTTTTGTTACCCTCACCAGCGTTCTCTTGGATTTTGTATCTCGTGTGTGCTTTGACCTTGGCTCTGTTTGTGATCTCAACCTTGCTACCTCCTTTTGTACTTGACGTAATTGTTTGGCTTCTGACCTCGGCTTTGTTTGTGACCTCGACCTTGCTAGCTCCTTTTGTTATTTACCGGTACGCGTCCTCCTGGCTTGACCCTTGCTTTGTCTATGGCAGGCATGCTCAACCTGCGGCCCTCCAGCTGTTGTAAAACTACAACTCCCATTTCAATGGGTCCGCAAAAAAAACTTAAGGTACTCTGTGTGCATTCCGTTTCCGTATGTCCGTTTTTCTGTTCCGCAAAAAAAATAGAGCATGTCTTATTTTTTTTCTAGTTTGCAGACAAGGATAGGTATTATTACAATGGATCTGCAAAAATAACAGATCCGCAAAAAAAAAACAGATGCCATATGAAACGTCATCCTTTTTTTGCAGGACAATTTGCGGACCGCAAAACACATACGGTCGTGTGCATGAGGCCTAAAAGGGGGGTGGGAGTTAGGCAAGGTCTCTGAGGAGCCAAAAAACGTCATCAAAACAAAGATACGCCATAAAATGTCTGATAACGGTTCACCATAGGGTGAACACACTTAGGGCTCTTTCACACGAGCAGAGGCTCGGAGCATTATCAATCATGTTAATGCTCCGTGTCTCTACTGTCCAGAGCGTGGCTTGGCACTCTTTCACGCCGTAGATTACCCGCACGGCATCCGCTCATGTGAAAGAGCCCTAAGTGTGTTCACCCTATGGTGAACCGTTATCAGACATTTTATGGCGTATCTTTGTTTTGTTTACGTTTTTTGGCTCCTCAGAGACCTTCCCTACTGAATACAGTATCATATTTGGATGTTTATGTACCAATAGACTACATATTAAATGTAAAATCTTTTATAGAAAGTCTGAACCATATTATTGGTCTTCAGAAAGAGAATATGTACGGTACATTTAAAAAGTAAAATAATTTTCAGGTGAAATCAGGGAGTAAATGGCATTGCCCCATATATGGTATATCTGGCCTTCTTTCTCCACAGGGTGTCAACATTAAAAGGGTTGCCCCCCATGGGCAGAGTTAAGCTACTTTCACACTTGCGGCAGCAAGATCCGGCAGGCTGTTCTGGCAAGGAAACAACCTGCCGGATCCGTGCTAACGCTAGCCCATGGTGCTGCCGGAAGTCTGGCCGCAGCACGGCAAACAAGCAGAGAGGCGGCCGGACCAAAACTGCAACGCCGGCACAAGTGACGGACCCTGCTGCCACAAGTGTTAAAGTAGCCTTAGAGAAACGACCAAGCAGCCTTTTTGGCCATTACTGTAACTCCAGGCACCCTTACTGTAGGTTATTCCTAGCTCAGCCATGAAGGCTCCAGATGTGATGACCACTATAATCTTTTCAGGGTTAACACATATTGAAAGACTTTAGAATATTTAATCAGCCTTTGCACACCATATGTTGCCCAGAAGATCTCTTATATTCAAAACCTTGCTGAAAAGTGGGAAGTTTGGAGCTGAAGGCCAAAAACTTTTTCAAACCAATTTCCAAATACGGTAAATTCACTGAAATATAGTTTTCTTAACCATTCTATCTTTCTGGACACCCTAAGTCAGACTACAACCACAGACACAACCTAAGGACAAGTATGACAGTTTTTAGCACAAAGCAGCCACATTTGCCTTATCCTGGACAACCCCTTTAAAAAGTTAATGGGCATAGCCAACTATATGTAGATATGCACTCAACAGCTGAAATTTAAAGGGTTTTCCAGGACCATTTATACTAGGGTTGGGGGGGGGGGCAGTTTGCTGCAGGGCATGAGAGCTTCAGGCTCCCGTCCCTGCCATTTAGCCCCATAGGCCTTAGGCCGCTAGGCCTGTAGACTATGTGGTAGCAGAACGTCGCAGGTGGTCGCAGTGACATCATCGTGACCTCCTGCACCAGGTCACGGGCTGCACGATGACATGTTCACATGCCTACGTCATCGCACCACCCGTAATCCGGTGCAAGAGGTTGTGGTGATGTCATCGTGACCGCCTGCACCGGAAAGAGACAACTGTGGCCTGAAGAAAGAAGAATCCTGTGGCCTGCATCGCAGATGGACACAGGTGAGTATAATGTTTTTTTTTTTATATATATCCACTGTACTACTTGGGGAAATACTGGGGGAGAGCAATACATATGGCTATATTATAAATTTTATATGGGGCCATTACTCTGCAGTAGTTTTTTTATATATGGGGAATTATATGTTGGGGTCATTATTCTGCGGGGGGGGGGGGGATTGAGCATTGTATGTGGGGCCATTATTCTGCGGGGATGGGAAGGAATATTATATGTGGGGCCATTATTCTGCAAGGGGAGAGAATTATAAGTGGGGGGCATTATTCTGCAAGGGGAGAGCATTATATGTGGGGCCATTATTCTGCGAGGGGAGAGCATTATATGTGGGGGACATTATTCTGTAAAGGGAGAGCATTATATTTTTAATATTGTGGGTACTGTGGGGCCATTATTATTGGGCACAGTATGGAGGGCATTACAATTATTGGTGGTACTGTAGGGGGCACTAACTATTAAAAGCAGTCTGAGCTATTGGTGGGGAGGGGGGGGGGGGCATCTGTGTGGCACTATTATCTTTACTCTATAGAGGGTAGCAGCAACAAGACTGTGCTGCCGAGGTACACCACTGATGGCCTACAGATTACATATGAATACTGGTGTGTGCGAGCCCGTTGCAGTCACTGTACTCTATTACACCGGTCTCGCACACACCAGTATTCATATGTAAACTGTAGGCAATCCATATGAAAAACTGCAAGGTAGCGCAATCCACATAGCACTAACTATAAAATGTCCGTACTAGCAGGCAGGCTGGCCGGTCACTCACTTCCTTGCGCGCCTGCTCCGCCTGCTTCATTCATAAAGTGGTAGAGCATGCGTGTGAGAAAGTAAATGACTGGCCAGCCTGCCTGCTAGTACGGGCATTTCATAGTGAGTGCTTGTGGATTGCGCTACCTTTCAGTTTATATATGGAATGTCTACAGTTTACATATCGATTGCCTACAGTTTACATATGAATACTGGTGGGTGCGGGGCCCGGTGTATTAGAGTACAGTGAGTGCACCAGGCCCCGCCGCGATATCAACACCAGTTGCCGGCCCCACCCCCTGTATTGGGGTCACTATTTACCATACACAGGGACACTGTTATGGGGGGAATCTGTGGATGACACATATATAGCATAAGATGCTATATACGGTATGTGTCATCCACAGGTTCCCCCCATAACAGTGTCATCCACAGATCCCCCATAACAGTGCCATCCACAGATCCCCCATAACAGTGCCATCAACAGATCCCCCCCATAACAGTGCCATCCACAGACCACTATTAGTTCAAAACCCACCAAAAGCACACCTTTTGGTTAAAAATATTTTTTTTCTTATTTTGCTTCTCAAAAACCTAGGTGCGTCTTTTGGGCAGGTAAGTAGACTCAGTGTGGGGGGGGCCCGGGCATATGGGGGACATTTTTTAGTCTCGGATAACCCCTTTAGGACTGAGCACCTGCTATTAACAGTAAGCCGCTGACTTCTATTTGTTTTAGTCTCAGAGAGCCCCTTTAAGGGCTCATGCACACGACCATTGTTGGCTGGTGCCCGTATTGCGGCCTTCACTTGAATGGGTCCATAATGCAGAACTTTGCAGTGCAGATAGATCACGGACCCATTCAAGTTAAATGGGTCTGCATCCACCAGCACAGGCTACACGGACAGTGCCCGTGCATTGAGACCGCAATTTGAAGTCCCCAATGCACAGAATGGGCAGCGTGAGCTCCAACAATGAAGTGGAATCAACAGCACCAATGAAACAATTACCTAAAGACAGGCGTCCTACACACAATCATAACGTAAAAGAATGACCCAGACACTGTACCCGAGATGCTTCTGCATGTAATAAAGTATGGGCGGAGTTCACCCATAAATTGGCCTGTGCTGTATCGGCAGATACAAGGTTAAGGAAGAATTATGGAAGGCTCGTGTTTAATAAATGTGACATTTATTTCCACCGTGCCTGGCAGTCTACACTCCTTTGTACTATCAATGCCTTCACCCACTGCGCAGTTTTCACTTCACGGACAGTGGTCTGTCTAAAGGTTACCACCCGTCGAGCAAATTAATTAAACTTAGTGTCTTTATCTGATGCAAGCGAGGGGGAATGAAGCAGACATTTCCAGGACCAGGACATGACACAAACCAGAGGTTATCTGTAGCAATGACAAGTAGGGAAAGCGTAATGCATGCTAATATCGTCTGTGTGCACACAGGCGTGGTCATAGAAGAATACCACACGGCACAAACCAGAACCAAACCTCCACAGTGTGGGCCTTCAGATCAATCCAGATGGTTAGCAACGAACCCTAGGGTCCACTGACACGGACCAAACCTCCAAGAATTATAAGACGTCCCATATTTGGTCCATGTTGGCAGAGGGACGGGGGGGATTGCGGAGGCGGCGCTGAAGACAGGGAAGGCTGGGCACCGGAGAGCAAGGGGTGCGGCCGGGCACCCTGTATTAACGGACCTCCCCTTGGGCACCTTAAGTAAGTGATTGACAGGTTATAAAAAGCTGATTTTTGTGCAAATCGAGTCACAGTAAGGTATAATAAGGCCATCTTAGGATTCTACTTATTAGTCTGGACTAGGGGTCGACCGATTATCGGTTTGGCCGATATTATCGGCCGATATTCATGATTTGCACAGTTATCGGTATCGGCCCCTAACCAGGCCGATATACCGATAACTGTGCTATCACAGAACATTGCCGCGCTGCTCTCAGCGTGGCCATGTTCCCTCAGCAGCACAGGGGAGAAGGAGGCAGTCCCTCCCTCCCCCTGTGCTGCGCTGCCCTGCCAATGGAGAGAAGAGGAGGAGGGGCTGAGGGCGCACTGGCCACCAATGAGAGCAGAGGAGGCGGGGCTGAGGGCGCACTGGCCACCAATGATAATAAGGTTTAAGATATTACAAGCACATTGCCCAGACCCTGCCTCTGATGAGAGCTGCGATCCGCGGCAATTAACCCCTCAGGTGCCGCACCTGAGGGGTTAGTGCCGCGGATCGCAGCTACTATCAGAGGCAGGGTCTGGGCAATGTGCTTGTAATATCTTAAACCTATTATCATTGGTGGCCAGTGCGTCCTCCTGATACCCTCCTCCCCCCATCCCTTCAGTATTGATATCATTGGTGGCAGTGGCCACAGGGTCCCCCACCTCCTCTCTTCTGATCGGAGCCCCAGCAGTGTAATGCTGGGGCTCCGATCGATTACCATGGCAGCCAGGACGCTCCTGAAGCCCTGGCTGCCATGGTTCCTGCTGCTGTGTGCCCATAGCACAGGGCAGCAGGGACAGTGTCAGGTCCTATTCACCCTGATAGATCTCTATTAGGGTGAATAGGACAAGGGATGTAAAGAGCCCAGGTTCTACCCCTAGGGAAATAGTAATAAAATAAAAAGTAAAAAAATTTAAAATAGTAAAAAAACACCAAAATATTAAGTATAAATTAACCCTTTTCCAATTTTACATATAAAATATATAAACAATAAATAAAAAAACATATCGCCGTGACCAAAAAGTCCAAACTATTAAAATATTTTTTTTTTTAAAAGCGTCGGACGCCGTAACAGAAAAAAAAAATCCAAAAATTAAAATGCGCAAAATATCGGTATAAAATATCGGCTATCGGCCTGAAAGTTCACAGAATATCGGTATCGGTATCGGCTCTAAAAAATCAATATCGGTCGACCCCTAGTCTGGACATGAACATATGTTTAGGTTATAGGGGTAAAATCTGCTGACAGAATCCCTTTTAAGGGCTCTTTCACACGAGCAGATGCGTGCGGGTAATCCGCTGGGTGAAAGAGTGCCAAGCCCCGCTCTGGACAGCAGAGAGACGGAGCAGTAACATGATTGATAATGCTCTTTGCCTCTCTGTGATCTTTTTACTACAAAATCACAGTGAGATAAAAGTTGTCACCGTGATTTTGTAGTAAAAAGATCACAGAGGCACCGAGCATTATCAGTCATGTTAATGCTCCGTGTCTCTGCTGTCCAGAACGGAGCTTGGCACTTTTCAGTGGGATCTTGGCCGGACTGCAGGTTGAAACAACCAAATAGGAGGGCGGGTATAAGCACAGGCTGGGCGGGAAAACGTTCAAAAAAAAAAGGCAGCACAACGGTGGCTCCCATACAGAAGCGCCGCCCCTGGGCACCTTCAAGAGCTCATTTGCAGGAGTTTTTACACCTACTTCAAGTATGAAGAAAAAGATAAAGGTACCCTTACATTCTTCTTACAATCTGTGCTATTGGCCATATGGGGGCGAAAGACTCCCTTTAAATGGCGAGCGACCAGCAGCTGCATAGAGAGCTGAGCCTCTAAGAGTAATGGGAACGCCCCCGTTACATCTAGAGGCTCATTTGCATATATTTAAACATTGTTTGAACACGGGACCAACATTGATGCCTTCAGCTGCCAATTGCAAATGCAACAGGTCAGCCAGTGTCATAGGTACAACGCTGCTGACAGATGCCATTTAAACGTGCCACCGTTATAGGTACTCACCACTCCAATCTCCACTGAGCCTGCAGAGATCCAGTGCTGTTCATAGCTCAGGTGACTGCTGCAGCCAATCACTGGCCTCAGCAGTCATGCACCATTCGTGCACATGTGAAGATCATCTATGTTCAGTCTCTTTGAACATTTGCCATCTAAAAAATTCTATACTGTTCCCACCCAGGAAAATTTTTCATACTTGTGTAAGCCACTAAATAACTAGTACCTCTCCGGCCAACATGGGAACAAAAAAAATGACGTTGTATGCAAATACTGCCAGAAGCCAAAGTACATCAGTTTTGCTCAGGCATATCTAACATATAGATTTACGGTTCCCCCACATTCCAATTATTTTTAGACATATATACAGACATCTTGAGAAAGAAAAAGTGTAAAGGCAATGACAGATATCAAGTCTGAAGCAGGAAGGACAAGACAGTTCCCTATGTCCCCGAGCCTCAGGCACTGAAATTAATTTACAAACTCATCTCAGGAGGGAGTAGCTGCCTAGAAGACATAGTTCATTGTTATAAAGAAAATGAAATATGCTTATGAAAAAAAGAGCTTAAACAGGCAACGTCTGGAGATGGACAGTTGAGACGCCAGGAGGTTGGGTAAGTACCAAAAACAGACAGTGATTTACAATGGAGTGTACAAGGGACAAACTGGTGGAGAGAGTCTGGTTCACTTGATCGGAAAATTCTCCATTTACGAGCAAGGCGTCCATTTCTGAGAAGTCGGTGGAAGGGATTTGACAGATTAATACCGATGGTTCTCAGCACTTAATCACCGTTTATATTTGTACCTCAAACATGATTCAGCAAACTGCCCATCTGTCACCCCATAATCCGCACATCAAACAGAAGCCGCTGGGCAGATGACTGAATTAGGAGTGACACACACAAGATCTCGGTCTTGTTTTCATTTTGTGTGATAATGAAGTCTTCAGCAACAAGACAGGACAGCAGGCCGCAAAAACGTGAGGCCATCCAAATGGTTAATGCGCTCTAGATCACGACGGCTAAATATTCTTCACATGGTTTTCCAGGCTTGGATGAAAAGACAGACGTTTCCAGCTTCCAGGTGAACGGGATGCAAAGAAGAAATATATGTATATAAACTAGAAGATCTGGAGGATGAAATGGAGGAAGGACTGACCGAGAAATGAGATGGGATGACCCTACAAAAACACACAGTTCAAGTCTACAAGTTAACACCAAACTACGGTATTGTGCTTGCTTAGCTGTTGGAAGTCCACAACGCTCAGGCGGCTTCCTGATTGGCGAGGGTGACGGGACTCAGACCCCGCAGATGTGTTAAGGATAGGTTATCATTATCATTTCCTGAATAACCCCTTTAACGTATCTGACATAGCTGGATACCACCGGACCCCCTTTTACAATAACGGGACCCATCCGGTTTCCTCCATAAATGCCATCTTTTGAAAGGACAAAATGTCCTGTATGCAGGACTTTTTGTCCATCCAAAAGCCAACATTTATGCTGAAAAGTGTCCTGATCCCGTTATAGTCAACGAAGATCCAGAGGTGTGCGGCAGCATCAGGCTATGCTGGGTATGTTAAACTCCAGTGGTCTGTTCTCTGCCCGAACAGACTACCAGGGTTTGTAAATGGATATGTGAACCATGGGTGCACCACCAATGAGGCCAGGTGAGGCGATCGACTCAGGCAGCACCAGGTAGGGGCAAGAGGCAGCGGAAGGGCCATGAGCAATGAGCGCTTCCATTGTGGCAAAGGGGTTAGCTTAAGAAATTGGAATTGGTGGGGGCGCCATTTCAGTTTTTACCTCAGGCAGCAGAAAGGCTAGGTGCAACCCTAATGTGAACATAACCCAAGGTAATAAAGTCATATTGATAGTATAGTTTTACTTTAGTTTCCCATTACGAGATGATCGAAAGTTCAGCACTTTACTTTTACAGATCACTTTAAAGTCAACATTTTCTTGAGGAAGAAAGTGGAACACTAGAAGAGTGTAGCTCTCCTGGCTCCAATTCATCTTGTATCCTGACAAACATCTGCAAGTAGGAATGTCAGTAATTGCAGACTTCAAAAATGTTTTGCAAAGGATTCATGTCAAGCCGCAAACTCCCATCTAAAGGCTGCACAAGGACATGCGCTGGTTCATAGTCAGAGTCATGGAATTTTATGACTGAAAAACTAAAAACTTCAACTGAACAACCAGGAACCTTTGAAACATGGGGGTAATTTACTAATCCTGTCTATTTGATCATAGTGACTGATGCTGGATGGTAACCCTGGGGCATCCTTAGGCTGGTCTAGTTTAGACCACTTATTTGTTGGCTTAGTTTATGTCCGCTTATTGCGCCAAACTTCTGCCCACCAAAAGCTTCAGGCCCACTCTAAATTGATCTAATATAGGCCACTTTTATGCGCCAGAATTGAGGAAATGTATCTAGACAAAAGCTGGTCGGTGTCCACACTCAAATTCTAGTTTAAAACCAGGAAATGTCAAGGATGCGGGAAATGTCATTTATTTTGGCGCATCCATATGTCTACTTCATGTATCGATCATTTTGGGAATGCCATTTTATTTTTTGGGGACGTTACAAGGCTTAGAAGTTTAGAAGCAAATCTTGAAATTTTTCAGAAATTTTCAAAAACCCACTTTTTAGGGACCAGTTCAGGTCTGAAGTCACTTTGTGAGGCTTACATAATAGAAACCATCCAAAAATGACCCCATTCTAGAAACTACACCCCTCAAGGTATTCAAAACTGATTTTACAAACGTCATTAACCCTTTAGGTTTTCCACAAGAGTTAATGGCAAATGGAGATAAAATTTCAGAATTTAGATTTTTTGGAAAATTTTCCGTTTTAATCCATTTTTTCCAGTAGCAAAGCAAGGGTTAACAGCCAAACAAAACTCAATTTTTATTGCCCCGATTCTGTAGTTTTCAGAAACACCCCATATGTGGTCGTAAACTGCTGTATGGCCAAACGGCAGGGCACAGAAGTAAGGGAACGCCATATGGTTTTTGGAAGGCGGATTTTGCTGGACTGGATTTTTGACACCATGTCCCATTTGAAGCCCCCAGATGCACCCCTAGAGTAGAATCTCCAAAAAAGTGACTCCAACTAAGAAAGTACACCCCTCAAGGTATTCAAAACCAGTTTTACAAACTTTGTTAACCCTTTAGGTATTCCACAGGAGTTATTGGAAAATGGAGATGAAATTTCGGAATTTCTATTTTCTGTTACCTTGCCTCAAAAAAAGTGTAATATAGAGCAACCAAAAATCATATTTACCCTAAAATAATACAAACAAAACTGCCAACTTATCCCGTACTTTCCAAAATGGGGTCCCTTTTTTGGAGTTTCTACTGTAGGGGTGCATCAGGGGGGCTTCAAATGGGACATGGTGTCAAATAACCAGTCCAGCAAAATCTGCCTTCCAAAAACCATATGGCGTTCCCTTCCTTCTACGCCCTGCCGTTTGGCCATACAGCAGTTTACGACCACATATGGGGTGTTTCTGCAAACTAGAGAATCGGGGCAATATATATTGAGTTTTGTTTGGCTGTTAACCCTTGCTTTTTTTATTGGAAAAATTGATTAAAATTGAAAATTTGCAAAAAAATAGCTATTTTCGGACCGTTTTTATTTTTTGTTATTTACATCGTTGAACTGACAGGTTAGATTGTGTGCTATTTCTATAGAGCAGGTTGCTACGGACGCGGCAATACCAAATATGGCTACTTTTTGGGGGTTTTGTTTCAGTTTTACATAATAAAGCATTTTTGAAAAAATGATTTTTAGTGTCTTCACATTCTGAAAGCCATATATTTTTTATTTTTGGGCGACTGTCTTATGTAGGGGCTCATTTTTTGCGGGATGAGATGGCGGTTTGATTGGAACTATCTTGGGGTGCATATGACATTTTGGTCGTCTGCTATTACACTTTTGTGATGTAAGGTGACAAAAATGGCTCTTGACACCGTATTTTTATTTATTTTTTTTGTGTTCACCTGAGGGGTTCGGTGATGTGTTATTTTTATAGAGCAGGTTGCGACGGACGGGCCGATACCAAATATGTATACTTTTTATTTATTTATTTAAGTTTTACACAATATTATCATTTTTTAAAACAAAACAAATC
The DNA here is from genome assembly GCA_033119425.1 of Bufotes viridis. Classification (NCBI taxonomy): domain Eukaryota; kingdom Metazoa; phylum Chordata; class Amphibia; order Anura; family Bufonidae; genus Bufotes; species Bufotes viridis. Next base: position 200,720,960 of record CM065594.1, on the reverse strand, counting down.
ATGTTTTAGTGTCTCCATAGTCTGAGAGCCCTATTTTTTTTTTTTTGGGGGGTGATTGTCCTATGTGGGGTATCATTTTTTGCGGGATGAGATGACGGTTTGATTGGCACTATTTTTGGGTGCATATAACTTTTTGATCGCTTGCTATTACAGTTTTTGAGATGTGAGGTAACAAATATTTTTTTTTTACATTGTTTTTATTTTATTTTTTTAACAATATTTACCTGAGGGGTTAGATAATGTGATATTTTTATAGAGCAGGTTTTTACGGACGCGGCGATACATAATATGTATACTTTTTATTTATTTATTTTACTTTAACACAATAATAGCATTTTAGAAAAAAAAAATTATGTTTTAGTGTCTCCATAGTCTGAGAGCCATATTTTTTTATTTTTTTGGGCGATTGTCCTATATAAGGACTCATTTTTTGCGGGATGAGATGGCGGTTTTATTGGTACTATTTTGGGAGGCATACGCCTTTTGATCACTTGGTATTACACTTTTTGTGATGCAAGGTGACAAAAAATGGCTTTTTTACACCATTTTTTTGTGATTTTTTTTACGGTATTTGTGTGAGGGGTTAGGTCACATGATATTTTTATAGAGGGGATTTTTACGGACGCGGCAATACCTCATATGTGTAGTTTATTTTTATTTATTTTTATTTTTATTCAGTGATATGTATTTTTCTGATTTTTACTTTTTTTTTCACTTTTTTGACATTTTTTTGACCCAGACCCACTTGGTTCTTGTAGATCCAGTGGATCTGGTGTCTATATAATAAAGAACAGTACACTATATAGTGTACTGCACTGTATTTTTTACTTTTCACAGTCTGGTCAGACTTCTGCCTTTAGCAGAAGTCTGACCAGAGTTACTATACCATGGCAAGCAGGACGCTTCTGAAGCGTCCTGCTGCCATAGTGGCCATCACCCGCTGCCATTACAGAGCAGCGGGTGATGGAGAGAAGGTGAGCTCCCTCCTCTACCATCCTATCCCATCGGGGGCTGCAAAGGTACGGCAGCCCCCGATGGGAGAGGGAGGGAGCTCCCTCCATGTTAACACCTTCATACCGCGGTCCTTACGGACCACGGTATAGAAGGGGTTAAACTGCTGACATCTGCAGCACAGATGTCAGCAGTTTATAGCAGGGGGTCAGCAATGTGCTGACCCCTGCTATACCCACTAGACACCAGGGAAATGCATTGAAAGGAGGCGGGCGCAGCACCGCCGCAAATCCCCGCACCGCCCGGGGGACACTAAGATGGCGGGGTGTAGGGGGGTTAAAATTTACAATAAGGGGCAGATTTTAGTCTCTGATCTCGCGGTCACAGACCGCGGGGATCAGAGACTACACATAGCGCAACAAACCGCAGGTCTGAATTGACCTGCGGTTTGTTGCGATCGCCGACACGGGGGTCACAGGACCCCTCGGCATAATCACAGGATGCCTGCTGAATGATTTCAGCAGGCATCCTGTCCGATCACCGCCACGTGCGCAGCGGTGATCGGATCTTCTCAGGGCGTACATGTACGCCCTGAGTCCTAATACCAGGACGCTAGGGCGTACATGTACGCCATGCGTCCTAAGAGGTTAGGGGTTAAAAATAAAAAAAATAAACTCACCTATCCACTTGATCGCACAGTTGCGATCTCTTCTCTCTTCTTCAAGCATTAGCTGCCGGCTAAAGGACCTGTGATGACGTCACTGCGCTCATCACATGGTCCAATCACATGGTCCATCAGCATGGTGATGGACCATGTGATTGGACCATGTGATGTGACGTCACCACCGGTCCTTTAGCTGGCAGCTAATGCTTGGAGAAGAGAGAAGAGATCGGCACCTATGCGATCAAGTGGATAAGGTGAGTTTATTTTTTTATTTTTAACCACTTAATCTATATTTTGCGTTGCGTGAAAAACGTAGAATATAGAACATGCTGCGATTTTCACGCAACGCAGAAGTGATGCGTGAAAATCACCGCTCATGTCCATAGCCCCATAGAAATGAATGGGTCCGGATTCAGTGAGGGTGCAATGCGTTCACGTCATGCATTGCACCCGCGCGGAAAACTTGCCCGTGTGAAAGGGGCCAAAGGTGCGGATTATGGGGCAGGTTTTTCTGCGCACAATAGGCCGCAGATTTCTATGTGAATTATGACGCGGATTACAGCTCCCTTTGAAATGAATGGAGACATTCAGCTTCAGAAAACTGCAACAAATCATTATTTACGCTGTGAAATGTAAATTCCATGGCAGAACACAGCGCAGAGATTGTAACTTTTCAGCCCCATAGGATAACATGGGGGCTGGCCTTTTTTGGCGACATTTGAAGGCACCCTAAGGCTCACTTCACATATATCAGTGGTGTCTGGCCACCTATTTTAGGCTGGGAGCAAAATACAACTGATATACGTGTGCTGCACTTCAGTGCGCAGATCTGGTGCCAGTACACTGAAGGCGCCGGACAAAAAAACTGAGCATGCAGCGTCACAACGGATGCCTCTAATGTATTTGTACAATACCATAGAGACCTATTGGATCAGTTCACCTCCAGCGTTTTCCGCTTTATGACGGAGGGAGTTTAACAGGATGGTCCTAACTTCCCATTAGTGACTAGGCATAGTTCTTGTTTACCTACAAAGAGTAGTACCAGACCGCATAGGTATAAAATCTACTTTATTGATGTATATAAAGTATAAAAACATGCAAACAATACATATGTGCACATAAGACATACAGGAGGGGTGCAATGACGAAGGCTTTGTTTGCATGTTTTTATACTTTATATACATCAATAAAGTAGATTTTATACCTATGCGGTCTGATACTACTCTTTGTAGGTGATGTTATTTTGATTGCATCATAGGCATAGTTTATTATGTGGTAGATGCTGGCGTGGGCATGGACCTGTGGCCCCGCAGCGGCTATATTTTTGGTTGTTTATATAGTTCTTGTTTAGTACGGAAGGTTTTAAAATCTGTAAAAGTTTTTTAGATTCAGTCATTTAAATCATTTTTGCATTCTTTCGTCATACATGGTGCTTTATTTTTAAACTTGGCCCTGTTTTTCCATATTTTCTCACTTTTTTCATAGAACTAAATACATATTTAAAACATATGGAAGCTTGTCCTTCATCTCTGCCTTTCCTATGTAGTGTCATATTACAATGAAAACTGAGAAATATAGAAAGCAATCTTCTTTGTGTCCCAGGAGGTGATCCATGTCTCCCTTCCTCCAGTTCTGTGTAAGCGCCCCTACACACATGAATTTGCTCTGGTGTTTTGTTGCCTGCGTTCTTTTCCACACTACATGTAGTTTTTAGTGGCTTAATGGATGGAATGTATTGTTCATGGTTTTTTTGCCATCTATAAAGAGGATGAAAAAACCCTTTAAGGCCTCTTTCACACTGGCGTTGTGAGGATCCAGCGTGCAATTCCATCGCCGGAAATGCCCGCCGGATCCGTCACAACGCCACACACCTGAAAGCATTTAAAGACTGATCAGTCTTCAAAATGCTTTCAGTGTTACCATGGCAGCCCGGACGCTACTAAAGTCCTGGCTGCCATGGAAAAGTAGTGGGGAGCAGTGGAGAAGCTACTTACTGTCCGTGCGGCGCCCAGGGGCGCTCCACAATGTCATCACAGCGCCCCTACGTCGCATGGATCACATGATCCATGCGACGTAGGGGCGCTGTGACGTCATTGTGGAGCGCCCCGGGAGCCGCACGGACGGCAAGTAGCTTCTCCCCTGGATCCCCACTACTTGTCCATGGCAGCCGGGACTTTAGTAGCGTCCTGGCTGCCATCGTTACCATTCAGAAAGCTAAACATCGGATTAATGCTTTTCAATGGGCATTAATTCATGCTGGATTTTTCAACTGCAAAAAACGTTTGAATGCTGACTGAAGACATCCTGATGCATTCTGAACGGATTTCTCTCCTTTCAGAATGCATGGGGATAATCCTGATCAGTATCTTTCCGTCTTAGAGCCCCAAAGATGGAACTCTAGGACGGAAAGAAATAACGCAAGTGTCAAAGAGGTCTAAAAAGGACAAGAGCTTCAACACGCTGCATTTAAAAAAAAAAAAAAAAAAAAAAAACAGCAACACAAAAATGCCACCAACTGGGAAAAAAACTTCCACTATGCAAAAAAAAAAAAAATGCTTGTCTGCCCTGCATTTCAAATTTCTCATAGATGGTAATAAACAGTATCTGCATCCTCCGCCACCGCCAGCATTCCAGCTGTTGTGAAACTACAACTCCTATCATGCACACTTGTTCTTCTGCCCTTGGTACTCCCACAAAAATGAATGGGGCGTGCTGGGAGTTGCAAATTCAGCTGGAGTGCCAGAGCTTGCAGATTCCTGCTGTATGCAGTGATAAAACTAGAGTCCTGTGAGCCCCATAACAAGCTCTGGACAAGCTCCGCTCCAGCGGCACATATATGCATCACACTTACAATATGTTATTAGTGACACCGACCTGGGTACGAATTTTAGATTGGTTAAGGGGAGACATTTAATATACCAAATTTACTAATGTCTAGTGTAAACGCCACCGCCAGTCAGTACACAGTCGAGTGTAAACATTGCAGTTGGTCAGTCCATAGTGTAGTGTAAATTTCACCGCCAGTCTGTCCGCAGTCTAATGTAAATGTCACCACCAGTCAGTCCATAGTCTAATGTAAATGTCACCGCCAGTCAGTCCATAGTGTAGTGTAAATACCACCGCCAGTCTGTCCACAGTCTAATGTAAATGTCACCGCCAGTCAGTCCATAGTGTAGTGTAAATACCACCGCCAGTCTGTCCACAGTCTAATGTAAATGTCACCGCCAGTCAGTCCATAGTGTAGTGTAAATACCACCGCCAGTCAGTCCCTAGTGTAGTGTAAATACCACCGCCAGTCTGTCCACAGTCTAATGTTAACGGCACCACCAGTCAGTCCACAGTCTAGTGTAAATGCCAACGCAGGTCAGTCCACAGTCTAGTGTAAACGCCACCGCAGGTCAGTCCACAGTCTAGTGTAAACGCCACCGCAGGTCAGTCCACAGTCTAGTGTAAACGCCACCGCAGGTCAGTCCACAGTCTAGTGTAAACGCCACCGCAGGTCAGTCCACAGTCTAGGGTAATCACTTTCACAGGTCAGACCATAGTCCAGTGTAAATGCCACCGCAGGTCAGTCCACAGTCTAGGGTAATCACCTCCATAGGTCAGTCCATAGTCTAGTGAAGTGATCAGCAACCTCCTGCACTCCAGGTGTTGTGAAACTACATCTCCCATCATGCACACTTGATTGGCTGTTGTCTGAACTCCCACAGAATTGAAAGGAGCATGCTAGGAGATGTAGTTTCACAACAGCTGGAGTGCCGAAGGTTGCTGATCCCTGGTCTAGTGTAAATGCCACCATAGGTCAGTCCACAGTCTAGTGTAAGTGCCATCGCAGATCAGTGCACAATCAAGAGTAAAAGTCACCATGTCAGTTTACAATGTAGTGTAAATGCCACCAGTCAATCTACAGTCTATTTTATACACCACCGCCATTCAGTCCACAGTCTATTGTAAACAGTCTCAGTACTGATCCAGACTACAATCTCTCTTTCAGTGCCTGCCATGTATCCCCATGCATTCTGAATGGAGGGAAATCCGTTCAGGATGCATCAGGATGTCTTCAATTCAGGACCGGAAGGTTGTTTGGCCGGAGAAAATACCGCAGCATGCTGCGCTTTTTGCTCCGGCTAAAAATCCTAAACACTTGCCGCAAGGCCGGATCCGGAATTAATGCCCATTGAAAGGCATTAATCCGGATCCGGCCTTAAGCTAAACGTCGCTTTGGCGCATCGCCGGATCCGATGTTTAGCCTTTTCTGAATGGTTACCATGGCAGTCAGGACGCTAAAGTCCCGGTTGCCATGATAAAGTGTAGTGGGGAGCGAGGGAGCAGTATACTTACCGCCCGTGCGGCTCCCGGGACGCTCCAGAGTGATGTCAAGCTGCCCCACGCGCATGGATCACGTGATCGCATGGATCACGTGATCGATGCGCATGGGGCGCTCTGACGTCATTCTGGAGCGCCCCGGGAGCCGCACGCACTGTAAGTATACCGCTCCCCCGCTCCCCACTACTACTATGGCAACCAGGACTTTAAAGGGAGTCTTTCACACCCAAACCCCAATTTTCACTACTTACATCATTCTTTGGTAAACAGTCCCCCCATTATATAGCCACTTACCCCATAATTTTTAAACTTACGGATGTTGAGAAAACGACGTTTATAAGACCTGTCAATCAATAGTGAAGGAGCCCAGGGGCGGCGTCATACCGGCCGGAGCCCAGGCCGCGCGCTCATCATACTTTTCTACCACGCCCCCTTTCACCCAGGCGGCCCGCCCATTGTGATGCGCTCGGCCTCCTCCAGAACTGGCCAAATCCCGCGCCTGCGCCGTGGATCGGGCAGTCCGCGCCTGCGCACTGGATTCCCGATTACTGGCGCAAGCATCGGGCTACCCTGTGCGCAGGCGCGGGGCCCGTACTGCGATAGTGTACCAGCGCAGGATCGGAGCTTCAGGAAGAGACGTGCGGCGCTGGAGCTGGCTGTCACCCTGCCTGCCTCCCTCCCTAAGGAATTTCACCAAATACATTTTCGGGAAGCAGGCGCGGATTGCCCGATCCACGGCGCAGGCGCGGGATTTGGCCAGTTCTGGAGGAGGCCGAGCGCATCACAATGAGCGGGCCGCCTGGGTGAAAGGGGGCGTGGTAGAAAAGTATGATGAGCGCGCGGCCTGGGCTCCGGCCGGTATGATGCCGCCCCTGGGCTCCTTCACTATTGATTGACAGGTCTTATAAACGTCGTTTTCTCAACATCTGTAAGTTTAAATATTATGGGGTAAGTGGCTATATAATGGGGGGACTGTTTACCAAAGAATGATGTAAGTAGTGAAAATTGGGGTTTGGGGGTGAAAGACTCCCTTTAATAGCGTCCTGGCTGCCATGGTAACCCGAAAGCATTTCGAAGACTGATCAGGATCCTGATCAGTCTTCTAATGCTTTCAGGCGACTTGCGTTCTGACGGATCCCGCGGGACGGAAGTGCCCGCCGGATCCTCAGAACGCAAGTGTGAAAGAGGCCTAAGAAATATCTCTGCAGAGTTATATGCAGACCAGTTCAACGTAGTGGCTAAACAATCATAATTAATACACTATAGTTAAAAGACAACACTTAAGGTAGACAGAAGTTGGTTGATGGTTGGCAGTTGAACAAACATCTGGCGAACGTTCTTCCGAAGACACGGCCATACACGTCTTGGTCCATATTGGCCATTACAGCTCTTCACTTTGGCCATAAACGTTCTATGAAATCAGAGCGATGAATAAAAGAACTTTCTGGGTATGTTCTTTCCAAGAAAATTGTTCTTTTGCTAAACGGAAATATTTCAGACGAAAATATTAAACGCAGCTTCTTTTCTGATGAGAATGCTCTGTCATCAGTCGGCTAAAACGATCGCTCATTGTTAAATATAAAGCAGCAGAAAACATTCATTTAGGTGGAAGCGACCCCTAGATAAGGATCACAGATAGGGTGGCACTGCTAGTTTTCCCCAATGTTCCATGTATATATGAAACCCGGGTCTTATTTCATTCACTAGAGTGGTGCTCAAGCCTTTTCAATAGACTTCGAATATCGGTGCAAAACAAGAGAACGCGAGGCGGCACTCACCAAAGGCAGATAAATGCTTACATCAAGCAGGGACGGACAAGCGTACTCAGCATATATGTGCCTTGAATAATACAAGAATTGACAACTTTGGTGAGTGCCGCCTCGTGTTCTCTTGTTTTGCACCGATATTCATTTAGGTGGAAATTGTCTGTTTTGATCAACTTTAGACTAATGTGTATGGCCACCTTTAGGTTTCATGGCCTCCTACCGCATCATAAATCCTCACTACTAATAAAGTGTATCTTTTAATGGCGTAACAGAAGGCGGCAGCACTCTTTATGTGTTGGTTAAGAGGATTTTTTTAATTATTATTATTATTATTATTTGGTCCATTGCTGTATTTTGAGGACTGGAACCGATTATGGAGAGGGCAAAAGGGGCAACTGTCAACGCTACTCCACCACCAGTTTCCTCCAGTCCTTCCCAGGCACACCCAGCAGTAAGACTTATGTGCTTGCTGATTAGTCGGCTAATCAATGGGGTTTTTAGATGGGCCGATCAGGAGCAATCACTCATTTGGCAGTTTATAGGTCAATGTAAAGGACCCTATGGGTATAGGTAGAGGCAAGATATTTCTGGCCTCTTATCTCCTGGTTGTGCAACGGATCAGACAAGTTTAAGTGGTATTCTAGTATATGATGGATTATTGTTAAAGGTGGATTTTGATGGGCCGACGGAGCGTTCCTTCCCGACAGTCTGCTGCTCGTTCAGTGAAGGAGACCGTGCATACCTTTACCGTATGAGGATGGGGGAATCACTATAGCGATCCCTTGTCCTCATACAGAAGCCATAATTGGTGGTGCCTTCATGAACGACAGGATCACCGATGAACGAGCGTTTCTCTCGTTCATCGGGTGATTGGCGGCACATTTAGATGGTCAGATGATCGGGAAAGACCCTTCGCAGGAACCGATAATCTGGATGATTATTGGTGCATCTAAAGGATAGGCCATCAATGTATGATTATAATGATTGGGTATAATATTCTCAGGACTGCTGTGGATCTTTTTCTGTCTGATGCCATAGCGAGGGGGCTGAGGCTCTACGAAAAAAAACACCTTGCCCTTATTCCCCCTAACAGTGGGACTGTTCTCATACACATTAAACGGACATCATATCCTGATCTGATTAATTCACAATCAAAGGGCTCTCAAATCTTATTTCTAGGGGGTGCAGAACCCTTATCAGCCATGTTTACAGCGGCTGAGGTGATGCATTTCCCCATTGACTTCAACTGTGAAACGACAGTTTTTCTTTTTTTTTTTTTAAAGAATAGTCCTTTCATATACTGATGTGATGGAGAGGATATGTCTTCACTGACAAATGTTAAACTGGTATACAGTTAAATACAGTTATTCTCCGCGATGAACCATTATCATTAAATGAGAAACACAGAATACACCAATCAGGCATAAACCCATAATGCGGGATAATTAACAAAAAGAGCATCCTGATTGCCGCACGGAGGCCGTCTCTAGCAGCACCTTGTCTGATTTCATAGAAATACATATGCAGCAGACTGCTGAATAACCGGGTGATGTAATGCGAGCACTGAGCACAGGAGGGAGAAGGGTGAGCAACACCGAGCACTGTCTAGCATTAATCACTGCGGCAGGTCGCACTCTGTAGATCTGAGAACAAAGTAACAGATGGGCCTGCAACAGACTGGTAGGCGACTGCAAATCCTTGGGTGGTCTCTTCCCCCTCCCTGCCTTATGTAAATTCAGCAGGGTGAATTTCAGGTGAGCACAGAGGCAATATCATACAGTTTATGAGAAAAACATGCAAGCCACCAGAGCTCCTACATTAGACACGCTGATCTTTCTAGATTTACGTTGCAGAAGATGGAAAAGCGGATCAGAATCGAGCGATACACCCCTGGATACAACTAGCATTCTCCATTGGTTTGAAGCAGGTCTCAGGTTTAGGCCCCATTCAGGCGACCGTATTTTTCAATCATTTATTTCAATGTGTCTGCATCCGTATCTCTGTTCTGTAGCCCCGTAAAAAGGAAGAACGTCTTATTCTTGTCCGTTTTGAGGACATTGTTACAATGGATCCGCAAAATGTACGAATGCAACACGGGCGTCATCCGTATTTTTTTCGGATCCGTGTTTTGCGGACCACAAAATACATATGAGAATTGCACATCTTCTACATTTGCAGTAAAATGAGATCATCTCGCCATAGGTTTGGCCACACTGGAGGCATATTTTAACCTCTCAACCCTTTGCTGCCTACGGTGGTGAAGTGGAGAAATACATTATACCCTACAGAGCTGCCGATTGACTTTCTGACAGTTGGCAAAGCAATTTTGGTTTGGGCTGATCTTGCGACCAGAAAGTCACCTGTAAGTGGTCAATGAGTGGCTGCTCGAGACATGCATGGTGGTGCGTAAGTAAATGGCACTACAGCTGGTATTATTGGGCACTGTGGTTTCAGGCATGATTGTTGACATAAGGGTACTGGTGTTACAGCTGTGTGCCTTATGGCTTCCATTTTAAGCACATTATGGCTATTTTTAGGTCTTCTATATAGATTTACAATGGCTGATATTTTAAGGAACTAATCATGTTATCATATATCCAGGTAGGATATCTTTTGGCGCCGTCTTCATCCAGACATCCCTCTGGGCTTCCTACTCTAGGTACAGAAAAGCACTGAAGTGGGAGGACATTCTCAGCCCTTTCATTCGGAAGTTTCCAGCCCCTACGAGTGGATTCTCTTTCTCTGTGGTGCTCTTGTGGGTGACGGGAAAAGTACTGTGGATGTGCCCTACTGATTCAGGGATGTACAGCCGTGGCCAAAAGTTTTGAGAATGACACAAATATTAGTTTTCACTAAGTTTGCTGCTAAACTGCTTTTAGATCTTTGTTTCAGTTGTTTCTGTGATGTAGTGAAATATAATTACACGCACTTCATACGTTTCAAAGGCTTTTATCGACAATTACATGACATTTATGCAAAGAGTCAGTATTTGCAGTGTTTGGCCCTTCTTTTTCATGACCTTTGCAATTCGACTGGGCATGCTCTCAATCAACTTCTGGGCCAATTCCTGACTGATAGCAACCCATTTTTTCATAATCACTTCTTGGAGTTTGTCAGAATTAGTGGGTTTTTGTTTGTCCACCTGCCTCTTGAGGATTGAGCACAAATTCTCAATGGGATTAGGATCTGGGGAGTTTCCAGGCCATGGACCCAAAATGTCAACATTTTGGTCCCGAGCCACTGAGTTATCACTTTTGCCTTATGGCACGGTGCTCCATCGTGCTGGAAAATGCATTGTTCTTCACCAAACTGCTGTTGGATTGTTGGAAGAAGTTGCTGTTGGAGGGTGTTTTGGTACCATTCTTTATTCACGGCTGTGTTTTTGGGCAAAATTGTGAGTGAGCCCACTCCCTTGGATGAGAAGCAACCCCACACATGAATGGTCTCAGGATGCTTTACTGTTGGCATGACACAGGACTGATGGTAGCGCTCACCTTTTCTTCTCCAGACAAGCCTTTGTCCCAAACAATCGGAAAGAGGCTTCATCGGAGAATATGACTTTGCCCCAGTCCTCAGCAGTCCATTCACCATACTTTCTGCAGAAGATCAATCTGTCCCTGATGTTTTTTTTTGAGAAAAGTGGTTTCTTTTCTGCCCTTCTTGACACCAGGCCATCTTCCAAAAGTCTTCGCCTCACTGTGCGTGCAGATGTGCTCACACCTGCCTGCTGCCATTCCTGAGCAAGCTCTGCACTGGTGGCACTCCAATCCCGCAGCGGAATCCTCTTTAGGGGACAATCCTGGCGCTTGCTGGACTTTCTTGGACGCCCTGAAGCCTTCTTAACAAGAATTGAACCTCTTTCTTTGAAGTTCTTGATGATCCTATAAATTGTTGATTGAGGTGCAATCTTAGTAGCCACAATATCCTTGCCTGTGAAGCCATTTTTATGCAACGCAATGATGGCTGCACGCGTTTATTTGCAGGTCACCATGGTTAACAATGGAAGAACAATGATTTCAAGCATCACCTTTCTTTTAACATGTCAAGTCTGCCATTTTAACCCAATCAGCCTGACATAATGATCTCCAGCCTTGTGCTCGTCAACATTCTCATCTGAGTTAACAAGATGATTACTGAAATGATCTCAGCAGGTCCTTTAATGACCGCAATGAAATGCAGTGGATTAAGTTAATTTTCATGGCAAAAAAGGACTATGCAATTCATCTGATCACTCTTCATAACATTCTGGAGTATATGCAAATTGCTATTATAAAAACTTAAGCAGCAACTTTTCCAATTTCCAATATTTACTGTATGTAATTCTCAAAAACTTTGCCCACGACTGTAGCTATAGCAAGTGAGTAAAATGTGCCGCACTATGAAAGATGCACCATTTATTTTTAGCCCTCCTTGAATTCATTTACTGGATTTGTCCAGAACGTTACTTATTTCTGGTCCAGGTTCCCATCTTGTTTTTATGCCAAAATTTGATTTCTGTAAAGAGGAGATTGGAAACCTCTTTGGGACCAAATTATGTAAAATCTAATGTATTTTAATCTAAATGTGTGCCCAGCCTAAGGCTGAATGCACACTGCGTCAGACTTCTACTTTTAGTGTATATGCCTGGGAAAAGCTGACATACATGTTAAAGGGGTTATCCAATCCTATAAAATGTCCCCCCATATGCCCAGCCCCCCACCCTGCATATACTTACCTGGGTCCCCGTATATAACGTGTATATTTAAATTGGAATCAATATATGCCACTGAAAGTGGAATACGTCAGAAAAACTTCCCAACATATACTGCCAATGAAACGCTGCCATTATCCAAATGTATAAATCATATACTTTTTTACATAGACAGTACCTCAAGGGGAAAAAAATTGCTTGTTAATATTCCTTTAAATGTGAAACCAAGATAATAACTATTAATCAAAACACTAATTTAGCTCAAGAACAAATGCAGTAACAAATCCTTACTAGGAAAGATTTCAATCACTTAAGAAGCTTCCAAAGCAACACCCAGCCACTCCTTCATTTTTACATCTTAATGAAATCTATTCATTAATGATTTGTTCTGCACACGGAGAAGTCATAAAGAGGTTATTCCGTTCTGCCAGCAATTAAACATAAGGTGCGGTGGAAAATGTAAGCACACAAAAGATTCAGAAAAAGGGGGTATGCAGCAACCCTGGACTCGCCCAAACTCCCAATAAAAAAAAAAAAGGACAATGACAATGTACAAAAGGGCACAAAGGTAAACACAGGCACACCGCGCTAGTGCAGCGACACCAATATTTAACAGCAATGGATGCCAATACTACCTTATATACCAATGTACCAATAAAATACAGCCGAAATAACAAATAGCAGCTCCCTTTGATTTTCCTGTTGCGGCATTCAAACATGTATTATACATAAATATGAAATGGATTCATTGTTTTAATAACAATTCTACTCTAAGGGATTTAAAGAGGTTGTGTCACTTCAGAAAGTAGGATTTATCATGTAGAGAAAGTTAATATAAGCCACTTACTAATGTATTGTGATTGTCCGTATTGCCTAACTTGCTGGCTGGATTCATTTTTCCATCACATTATACACTGCTTGTTTCCATAGTTACGACCACCCTGTAGTCCGACAGCGATGACCGTGATTGCACGTAGGATAAAGTGCCAGCCTCTCTGGTGGCCGGGACCGTGTGCAAGCATGACCACCACTGATGGATTGCAGGGTGGTCCTAACCATGGAAACGAGCAGTGTATAATGTTATGGAAAAATGAATCCAGCCAGCAAAGGAGGCAATATGGATAATCACAATACATTAGTAAGTGGCTTACATTAACTTCCTCTACATAATAAATGCCACTTGCTGAAGAGACACAACCCCTTTAAGGCTACATGCACACGACCGTTGCCTGCCTCCGCGTCCGCTCCTCCTGCACGACCGTTTTTTTTGACGGATCCGATTTTTATGGCAGATCCATTGTAAAAATGCCTATCCTTGTCAGCAAACGTGAAAAAAATAGGACATGCACTATTTTTTTGACGGAATGAAAACACGGATCACGGATGCGGAACAAAAACGGTTGACCATCCGCATTTTTTGACGGACCCATTGAAATGAATGGGGAAGCATCCTATCTGTGGAAAAAAACGGAACGGACACGGAAACAAACAACGGTCGTGTGCATGGGGCCTAAGGAGTTCAGGTTGCAATTATACCCATTGAAGAGATCCAGGGGGTGTATGGAGCCTTACTTAATGGGAAAAAGCATGCAAGTTAGGCCTTATGCACACGACCGTTTTTTTATGCTGTCCGCAAAAAGGGGTTCCGTTGTTCAGTGATCCGTGTCCGTTTTTGCCTTCCGTTGTGTTTCCGTGTGTCTTCCGTTTTTTTAGCGGACATGACCCAAAATATTTTACCAAAAGACAGGCTGACAATTTTTCCTAAGTGCCTGGCAAGGGATCCGCAAAAAAAACGCACACGGAACGCAGATGACACACGGATGGCCCTCCGCATTTTTTCACGGACCCATTGACTTTAATGGTTACATGAACCGTTTTTCACGGACAAGAATAGGACAGGTTATATTTTTTTGACGGACTGGAATCACGGACCACGGACGCGGAGGACAAACAGTGCATTTGCCGAGGTTTCCACGGACCTATTGAAAACCAATGGGTCCACAGAAAATCACGAAAAACAGCACAACGGACACGGAATCAAACAACGGTCGTGTGCATGAGGCCTTAAGGGCAGATTCAAAAGATCGTATTCAGTCAGGAAAAAACAATCCGTGTGTTGGTTGCACCTCCTGGACCTAAAATGACGGCATCATAGTGCTTTTTGATGCAGTCAGTTGCTATCTGATTATGGCTCTATTGAACTGTACTCACATGATGATGTGAGTACAGTACAATAGACCAGTCATACGATGGGAACTGACTGCATCATAAAGCACTATGATGCAGTCATTTCGGGGCAGGGGGGCCGCGTTTAGTCTCGGAGACGCTGCTGACACATGGACCGTGTTTCCTCATTCCAGCCTAACCAGTCACTTGATTAGTTTGGGTGATATGACATAGTTTTCTTCCTTCTGGAGGAGATCTATAGTCATTAGCGTATATTTTAAAAGTGACAAGGGTGTCTGAAATTGTTAAAAAGTCACAAATGTTGGTGCAATATGGGCTTATGCCAAAATTTAAAGCTTTTGTACACCAGTTGCCTCGCAACAATATTCCATTCTCCGCAGTATGCGTCCTGCCTACCTTGCTTGTAAAGCACTGGAACATGTTGGCAGTAATACCTTTTCCCTTAAAGGGGCTGTCCAAGTTATGAACTTGGGCAGGACCGAGAATGGTCTAAAATAACAAAAAGATTTGACACCTCCCCCCCCCCTCTTTTCGCCAATGCTTCTTCGAGCGCTCCAGTCCTCCTCGCTGCTGTTTGTTTTACTTCCTGCAGCGATGACGTCCAGTGCGCTGCTGAATCCAGCGATTGGCTGCACGGTGACCTGTGTGCAGGGAAAATTACCAACGCAGCCAGGAAGATGGGGTCGGTGGCAGGGAGGAGCGAAGTGATGAAAGAAGCAGGGGACAAGAGGGGTAAATTTTCCTATTTTAGACCATTTACAGTGGCTGCCAGAGTTTTAATTTAACTGGCGTATATCTCATAGTAAATGACCCCCTTACTCTTTTAGAATAAAGTTTTTTCTTGTGGTGACCACCAAGTTTACATAGGTAGCCTAATAAAAAAAAATCAGACACTGACTCAAAGGAAGTGAATTCCCACCACCACCAACATTAGTTTAAAAAAAAAAAAATTCCCCTTTAGATATGTTTGCTCAATGGATCAGTAGTTTTTGTCAGTGTTACTATATTGTAGTGTAGAGAGGCAGCAAGAAAAGTTTTTTAGGAGGCAAATTGTGATATGGCACTATAGGTCCTGTTACACGGTCCGATGCAAGGCCAATAACAAGTGCCGATGGACAATATACAGGTTGATCTGCGTTTGCTTGAAGAGTTTTCCCTGAGATTGAAATACTGATGACCTATCCTCTCGATAGGTCATTAGTATCTGATCAGTGGCGGTCCGACACCCGGGACCCCCGGCGATCTGCTGTTTGAGAAGGCTCCAGTGCTCAAAGTAGTGCTGTGGCCTTCTCCCTGCTCACGAAGCACGGCGCCATACATTGTATAGTGGCTGTGCTTGGTATTGCAGCTCAGCCCATTTCACCTGAATGAGGGCGAGCTGCTCCTAGGCAATGTGAACAATGAACGTGTTGTCACTCGGCTTAAGAAAAGCAGTATTAAATCGGCTGTGCTACTGCGAACGCTGCTGCCTTCTCGGACAGCTGATCGCTAGGAGTCCCGGGTGTCGGATGCCCACTGATCAGATACTGAGTATTTAAGTCTAGGAAAACCCCTTTAAGGCTTTTTCACAGCCCAATGCAAAGTGAATGGTGGCCGAGGGATAGTTATCACAACTGTTTGTCTATAGTTTGCTTATTGTCAGCAGGAAATTTTCACAGGGCAATTATCAGTAATGAGCCTTTGTATGAGCGTTTGTTCCCAATAACTGGCCCGATCCTCGTCCCATGGAAAAGGGCCATATGATAGCTGTAACCAATGTGAAATGGAGGACAAGGCCTACATAGCTGAAGCATTGAGGAGTTAAGTGGTTGGGTGGACATCAGCTGTTTTCAAGGGACACTTGATGTGATTCTGTACTCTGCTTTATAGAAGGAGATCCCAAGGGGGCCTCTACTGCCTTTTAGATCATCAAGACCTAATAGGGCAGAAGAAAAAAAAAGGAAAATATTTATCTACAGCAGCCAACCAGTGAAAATCAGTTTGAATCCATGTGCTTGTCACCAAAAGAACCCCATTCAGATTATTGGAAATTATTTCTGAATTTCTGTAACAATATCCTCCTTGTGTGAAGGCTCTCTAAAGCCAAGACTAATTGGGATTGAGTGCAAGCATACCGGGCAAAAGTGCATTTCTCTGCATGTTCTCCTTTAAATAAATAAAAAATACACTGTATGATAAGAGTGCAGATATAGGGCAAATGCAGTGGAAATTTGAGCCATCTAAGGCCTTATTCACACATCCGTAGTGTTTTGCGGATCCGCAACACACCTTGCCACCAGCCCTATAGAGATGCCTATACTTGTCCGCAATTGCGGGCAAGAATAGGACATGCTCTATATTTTTGCGGAGCCGCCGTCCGGAAGATCGGCGGCGCACTCAACAAATGCGGACGCGGAGAGCACAGTGTGTGCTCTCCGCATCCATCACGTCCCCATTCCGCAAATTTGCGGAACGGGTGCGGAAGAAGATTGCGGACGTGTGAATTAGGCCTAATTCTATGAGCAAAATAAAAACTGCAAATCAGTTTCTGCTGCCAAAATGCTTGCCGCTGCGTATCCTATATATTCATAGACCTCAATGTTATTTGATATTCTGCCCTAGAATCTGTAACACAAATCTGCAACAGATATCACAAAAACCAAGAACTGCTATAAAAACGACGGACTAAAAGTACTGCAGGTCCGACTTTTTAGTCCGGCGACCACTGCCGTGCTGCGCTGTAGCTCTGCCCCCCGCCCCCATTATAGTCACAGAACAGCCTGCCGGATAGCTATGCTAGTGTGAAAGTACCCTAAGGCTATGTCCACACGTGACTGATCATCAGCGAGTGTGCTGTCACAGACTTGTGCGGCAAATCCGCAGCGTTGTACAGTACCAGTCAAAGTGGATGTGATTTTAAGAAATCTCATCCACAAAGTGGGTACAAAAACCGTGGCGTAACTGAACCAGCAGGGCGGATTTCAAATCTCCATCATGGCAATATATGCCACAGATCTTCTCCGTGGATTTCACCTTTCTCAATGGAGACTTCCGCAGCAAACACCACGTGTAATACACGTGGCATTTGCCATGAAACCGCAGCAAAAACTGCAGCGGACTTTTCCACAGATATTTCAGGCATGTGTGAATGTAACCTAAAGGTGGTGCCACATGTTCAGTTTTTTAATGCCATTTTTGAAGCCAAAGTCAGGAGTGGATCATAAAAGGAGAGAAAGTATAAAGCCTCATGCACACAACCATATCCGTTTTGCAGTCCACAAATTGAGGAGCCACAAAATATGGATGCAGTCCATGTTTTCAATTGGTCCCTGCTCCACATTTATTAAGACCGGAGTTTTAGATGCCGATCTTAACCACTTCCAGACCAGGCCATTTACCCCCTTCCTGACCAGGCCTAATTTTGAAAATCTGAATTGTGTCACTTTATGTGGTAATAACTTATCCAAGCCATTCGGGGATAGTTTTCTCGTGACACATTGTACTTCATATTAATAGTAAATTTGATTCAATATGTTTTACCTTTATTTAAAAAAAAAAATCCAAAAGTTAACGGAAATGTGAAAAAATTAACAGTTTTTTCTAAATTTGAATCTCTCTGCTTTTAAGACAGATAGTGATGACTCATAAAATATCTATTAATTAACATTCCCCATATGTCTACTTTATGTTGGCATCATTTTAGTAAGTAATTTTATTTTTTTAGGACGCTAGAAGGTTTAGAACATTAAGAAACAATTTTTGAAATTTTTAAGAAAATTTCCAAAGTCAACTTTTTTAAGGACCAGTTCAGGTCTGAAGTCACTTTGTAGGGCTTACATAATAGAAACAACCCATAAATGACCCCATTTTAGAAATGACACCCCTCAAACTATTCAAAACTGGTTTTAGAAATGTTGTTAACCCTTTAGGTATTCCATGATTGTAAGTTATAGTTCCCTACGGGAACTATATAAAAGTGTAAAAAAAAAAAAATGAAAAAAATTGAAAAAAATAAATAAAAATAAAAAACATAAAAGTTCAAATCACCCCAATTTTGCTAAAATAAAAATTAAAAAACTGGGTGTCACAAAACGTAAAAAAGCGTTCATTTTCCACAAAAAATTACATAAAAGGTGATCAAAAAGTCATACACATCCCAAAATGGCATCAATAAAAAGATAAGATTATGACGCATAAAATGAGCCCCCATACAAGTAAAGCTCCGGTCCTTAAAGGGTTAAGGGGTGTAGTGAGCACTTCACTCAACAGCTGTTTCACAGAATTTTAAATACTTGGGTGTGAAAAAAAAAACAAGTTATTGTTCTTAAAAACCATGACAGAAAACTCCATGTTAGAAAATCCAGATGCCGCTCCTTCCCTTCTGAGCCCTGGCGTATACCCAAATAACCATTTACAACCACAATTGGGGTGTTACTGTATTCAGGAGAAAGTGGGTAGCCAATTGGGGGGCGGGGGGTAAAAAAAAAAAAGTTTGGGCCTAAAGCACCATTTTCTTGTACAGTAATTTTTCATTTTTGTTCAATGAGCTGCATGATGGCCTATTTTGTGCAAGACAAGCTGTGGTTTTTATTGGCACCATTTTGGGGTAGATTTGGCTTTCTGGCTGCTTTTTATCTCATTTTTGGGAGGTGACAAAAAAAAGCTGTTTAGTGTAATTTTTCAAATTTATTTTTTCTACACCATTCACGTGATGGGATAGATCATGTGATATTTTTATAGATCCGGTCATTACAGACGCAACGATACCAAATATGTCTAGTTTTTTGTTTTTACGTTTTACACAATAAAAACATTTTTAGAAAAAAAAATTATGTTTTTGTGTTGCCATTTTCTTAGAGCCATATTATTATTATTTTTTTTGCTATAGTCTTGTGTGAGGGTTTGTTTTTTGCAAGATGAGGTAACGTTTTTTTTGCTACCATTTTGTGGTACATACAACTTTTTGATTGATTGACATTATGTTTTTGGGAAGGTGAGCTCACAAAAAAAATCTGTTTTGGTGCAATGTTTAATTTTTTATTTTTTTAACGGTGTTCATCTGGGGTAGATCATATGATATTATTATAGAGCCGGTCGTTGCGGACACGGTGATACCAAACATGTCTATTTTTTTTACATTTTTTAAATAACGGATTTGGGGGGGAAATTTTTTTTTTTTTTTATGTAAAACTTTTTTATATTTTTTTTTCAAAACACGTTCTTTTTTTTATTTTTTATTTTACACCTTGTGTCCCCCATAAGGTCATACAAGACTTCTGGGGGACATTTAACAAAACAATTTTTTTAGACCTAGAGCGAGCGGGGAAAAGGATCTTTGCACCGCAATCTGTGCTAAAAATACGACACAGTTTACTTTCGCACTTGCGTTTTGGCTTTCCGTTTGTGAGATCCATTCAGGGCTCTCACAAGCGGTCCAAAACGGATCAGTTTGCATTCTAATACATTCTGAATGGAAAAGGATCCGCTCAGAATGCATCAGTTTGCAGTTCAGTCTCCATTCCGCTTTGGAGACGCACACCAAAACGCTGAAAACGTCTGAAACTGAGCCAAACGGATCCATCCTGGCACACAATGTAAGTCAATTGGGACGGATCGGTTTTCACTGACACAATCTGGCACAATAGAAAACTCATCCGTCCTCCCCTGACTTTCAGTGGTGTTCAAGACGGATCCGTCTTGGCTATGTTAAAGATAATACAAACGGATCTGTTCTGAACGGATGCAGATGGTTGTATTATCTGAAAGGATCCGTCCATGACAGATCCGCACACAACGCGAGTGTGAAAGTAGCCTAATATAGGCGTATTTCTATTTAATGAATGACCCTCATGATCTATCTTTTTGCGGAACAGACACACAGATGATCCATTTGCTTTCAGCATCCAAAGATAGAACATCTCCTATACCTGACCACAAAATGCAGACTTCGTACGCACTGAAGTTAATGGGTTCGGCAAAAATGCGGATGCAACACGGGCCATGTCTGTATTTTGCGGATCCGAAATTTGCAGACTGCAAAACAGATATGGCCGTGTGCAGGGGCCTAAAGGACTTTTTTTTTTAAATTCACTCCTGGTTTTGGCTTTAAAAACTGCATTAAAAAAAAAAAAAAAAAAAAGATTGTGTAGCAGCATCCTAACCACTGACCAATAATCTCTTAGGAAATTCCTCCTCTTTGTCGTCTTTCTGATTCATGGTTTTTTTAATGTCTCTTTCATCCATTGTGCATATTTATTTCAGTCTGGTGTATTTAATGGACTATTCGGCACAAATTCCAGATCATCACTAATTCCTTATTATAAGGGCCGGACTGAAACTGAAATCCTGCGCTCTTGTCTGGAGAAATAATCCATAAAATCAATGGGGACGGGCATATCTTGCGGCATAATATACACACACTACAGGCAATCAGACTTACTTGTCAGCGATACCTTAAAATTAGAGGCGATATCCTCAGTGCAGCATTAAGACAAACCCTAGGGTACAAGCAGCTTAACGTTCATTCACACGCAGCGGCAGAAGAAGCTTTGACGTTCCTGCCAAAGGTTAAAGGAGCTGAAAATATATGGGTAGACATTAAGCACCAGGTCCACCCACTTTTACACCTTCTGGAAAACCTCGGATGGTGGATCATGAGCTTTCTTCCACAATCACCAATTATAACACAGACAGAGCTGGCATCGACGTCTGATTATGAAAAGTATGATGGATGCTGATGACGGAAAGAAGTAAAAAGTACCAATAATGCACAGCATAGACCATGCCTTTACCTTTTCTTAGCGGATCAAACCATTACAATCCGGTGCGTTGGAAAAGCGAGGCTAAAAAAAACTGCTAGTACCATGTCTTATTCCACTAGATGGTATGGCACACGTCTACTTGGTATGGCACACGTCTACTAGATGGTATGGCACACGTCTACTTTAAGGGGCTCATTTCTCAAACTGGTGTACAGTAGAACTGGCTTAGTTGCCCATAGCAACCAACCAGATTCCACCTTTCATTTTGGACAGCTTCTTTGGAAAATGAAATGATAAGTATTTCACATCAAAATAATCTAACACCACCAATGAAAGTTTCTCTGGAAGCACATGGAGGTCCACACTTCACAGCAAGAAAAGGTTCAGGTGTGCCCATATGGTTCCTCTGTATGGTGCAGGAAATAATATTTTAGAGATACAATTAGGCCTGAACGAATCGACCTTCGAATCATAGATCCGAAGTCGACTTGTTCAGATACTTAAGATTTTAATGCTTTTTTCGGTACAGCATTAAAAAGTATTGGCTCCTTGTCGCCCAAATTCGAGCGAATTTTTGGTGAATTACTACTGTATTCATATCTGTATATTTAACCCCTTGAGGACCTCCTCTGTACATGTACAACGGAAATCCGGTCTTTAAACATGGCGCCTGCTAGTACGTGCAGCGGGCGCCATAGCTGCTGGGTCTCTGCTATTTTACATAGCAGAGACCCGCGGCACATGTATGCGATCAGCCATAAGGCTGATCGCATACAATTTCCCCTTCAGATGCGGTGGTCATTAGTGACCACGGCATTTGAGCAGTCCGGAAGCGGAAGTCGCTCCACTTCCGCTCTGGTAACAGCGTTCCCCGGCTGAGATCGGGGAATCTGTTACATTGCTGAAATAGCCCAAAGCCTCAAGCAGGCTTCGGAGTCTATTTCAGGAATATGTCAATACAGGCTAGGTGGCAGCATTGTATTGTTATATTGCAAATGAAGTGTTCAATAATTGCTATATAGCCATCAATGAACACAATGGGCAATCTAATGATTGCCAGTTATTGTCACCCAAGGTGACTTAAAAAAAGTAAAAGAATAAATAAAAAAAAATAAAAGTTCAAAGTACCCCCCTTTACTTAAAAAAAAAAATACTTAACCAATAAAACAAATAAACATCATGGGCATCGCCGTGTGCGAAAATGCCCATACAATAAAAATATAACAATATTAATGGCATACGGCAAATGGTGTAACAGGAAAAAAAATAAAAACAGCCAATTCACCATTTTTTGTCACTTCAACTACAATGGCGAAGAATCAGTCAGATAATCGCTAATGAGCGGTGTAAAGGTACCACCACCAATTACCCAATGAACATGCGAATACTATCGTCTGTGTGGTCACTAAAATTATTGTTTGCCAGCGTGCCATCTAGACATGTTTTGCTGCCAGGAAATAATGTTTCTGTATGGGGACGAGCGATGGCATTAGCAATCGCTCCTCCACATACTGTGGAGGAGATCGCTGCATGTAAGCAGGCCGGATCGAGCAGGCGATTGTCAGAAAAGAACACTTCCTTTCCGACAATCAGCTGATAAATCTACCAGTGTAAAGGGACCTTTAGGCAAGCTTGAAAGTAAGGGTGTACGCAGAGTTCCCCCTTACAATCATATACAAGGTCAAGGGTGCAGTGAATGCCAAAGTGCCCCTCGTGTCCTGCCTTGTTGTGTGTGTGTACGTGCGATTGTGACAACATGGGAGGTCAGTTATGGCCGTTTTACACGCATGAGGCCAACCACAAGACTTGAGAGTGTGAAAACTGTCCAGTCAGTCTCCTTTCTCTGCCAATAAGGGCTCATGCACACGACTGAATTTTCTTTCTGTGGCCGTTCCTTTTTTTTTGCGGACCATATGCAGAACCATTTCAATGGGTCCACAAAAAAAATTGAAGGTACTCCATGTGCATTTCGTTTCCGTTTGTCCGTTCCGCAAAAAAACATAACATGTCCTATTATTGTCCGCAGTACGGACAAGGATAGGACTGTTCTATTAGGGGCCAGCTGCTCCGTTCCACAAAATACAGAATGCACACGAACGTCATCCGTATTTTTTGCAGATCTGTGTTTTGCGGACTGCAAAATACCTACGGTCATGTGCACGAGCCCTTAGACTGTTTTTAAATGCAGATGGTAAGGTCAGTTTCACTGTGGAGTGAATTTTGGCAGAGAATAGCTTGTCGTAATTCTCCGGATCAGGCACTGCCGGATACAAATGGAATTCCTTCCGACCCCATTAAGCATAGTGGGATCCGTCAGAGATCTGGCCACGTTCTGGCAAAAATGTAGAACATGGGCCAGACACAAACTACTGCACGCTGCGATTTGTGTCCGGCCGAATTCCAGGATTGTCTGCCGGATTAGGCCTCATTCACACGTCAGTGTTCCACGAACGTGTGCTGTACGTGTTCTCCGCGGACAGCACACGTCCCCATTCATTTTAACGTGTGTATTTACACATCAGTGTGTTAGCAAGGTCCGTGGGTCCGTGTTTTTAACATGGATGCATGCTCTATTCTGTCCGTGTTCACGGATCCATCACGCCCATTATAGTCTATGGGTCCGTGAAAACCACGGAAGCAACACGGTTGCCATCCATGTTGCATCTGTGTTTCACGGATCATTAAGAAGAGATGCTTTGAAAATTATTTTTCAGCTGTTCAGTGTCAGTGAAACACGGATGCAACACGGACAGCAAAAAACGGATACACGGATCCTTCACGGACTGCTGCACGGATGGCATCACTGACCACCAGCTCACGGATTTGAGCACGGACGTGTGAATGAGGCGGCCAGATCTACATCCTGCAGGTGTGAAACTAGCCTATCACTAGCCAAATAAACCATGAAAATCCTGAGGCAAGTCTACAGAATGAAATGAAGTGAAGGAGTAAGGTGCGCGCTGCGCCTCTCTTCTTAGGTTTGTACATGCTAATTATGCCAGCAGTTGTTTTGACTGATAAGAGATTGGAGGCCGCCTCTCACTGTAGAGTAGTAGTAAAAATAGACAAGATAATGTGCTTTGTGATTAGTAACCCAAGGCACAAAAACATCAGAAAAACAGACAGGACCAATGATTTATATGGTCATAAATCCTGACAAGCCGGCTGGTTTTCGCACCACTTACCACAGCACGGGTGACTGTGAAGAAAACAGATTTTGTTTTAATACCGAATATGTGTTTACCCATTGGATAAGGCCTCACGCACACAAATGTATTTTGGGTCCTTATCAAATTCGCTTTTTTTTTTTTTTGTGTGGCCATTCTGCAAATTATAGAACAGGGCTTGACAAATTTCCTTGGAATCTAGGAGCCAGCTAAAAAAGTTAGGAGCCAGGCGGAGCCGCGTCATAAAGCTCCCAATAGATGCCCCCATAGTGCTGCTCCCCCCCCCCCCACTTCTCTATAGAGCCCCCCAATAATGCAAGCCAGTACATAGGGCCCCCAGTAGATGCCCCCATAGTGTTCCTACCCCTGTTTTCCATAGTGCCCCCCATAATGTGCGAGTATATAGGGCCCCCCATAATGCTTCCCCTTTTCAATAGGTTATATGACACGTCAGATGCTGCCAGCGTCCAAGTGATCGCCACTTGCATCCGCCATGACATGTGGAAACCCTTACAAGGATTACAGGGTCCGGAGGGAGGGCAGAGGGGTCCGGAGGGCAGGGCAGAGGGGTCCGGAGGGAGGGCAGAGGGGTCCGGAGGGCAGGGCAGAGGGGTCCGGAGGGAGGGCAGAGGGGTCCGGAGGGCAGGGCAGAGGGGTCCGGAGGGCAGGGCAGAGGGGTCCGGAGGGCAGGGCAGAGGGGTCCGGAGGGCAGGGCAGAGGGGTCCGGAGGGCAGGGCAGAGGGGTCCGGAGGAGAGGGCAGAGGGTCCGGAGGAGAGGGCAGAGGGGTCCGTCTTGTCAATCTCTTTCCCCTTGTCATTCACTTTCTCTCACCCCCCTTGTCATTCACTTTCTCCCCCCTTGTCATTCACTCCTCCTTGTCATTCACTCTCCCCGTCATTCACTTTCTCCCCCTTGTCATTCACTTTCTCCCCCTTGTCATCCACTTTCTCCCCCCTTGTCATTCACTTTCTCCCCCCTTGTCATTCACTTTCTCCCCCTTGTCATTCACTTTCTCCCCCCTTGTCATTCACTTTCTCCCCCTTGTCATTCACTTTCTCCCCCTTGTCATTCACTTTCTCCCCCTTGTCATTCACTTTCCTCCCCCCTTGTCATTCACTTTCTCCCCCCTTGTCATTCACTTTCTCCCCCCCTTGTCATTCACTTTCTCCCTCCCCCTTGTCATTCACTTTCTCCCCCCTTGTCATTCACTTTCTCCCCCCTTGTCATTCACTTTCTCCCCCTTGTCATTCACTTTCTCCCCCTTGTCATTCACTTTCTCCCCCTTGTCATTCACTTTCTCCCCCCTTGTCATTCACTTTCTCCCCCCTTGTCATTCACTTTCTCCCCCCTTGTCATTCACTTTCTCCCCCCTTGTCATTCACTTTCTCCCCCTTGTCATTCACTTTCTCCCCCCTTGTCATTCACTTTCTCCCCCCTTGTCATTCACTTTCTCCCCCTTGTCATTCACTTTCTCCCCCTTGTCATTCACTTTCTCCCCCCTTGTCATTCACTTTCTCCCCTTGTCATTCACTCTCCCCTTGTCATTCACTTCTCCCTTGTCATTCACTTTCTCCCCCTTGTCATTCACTTTCTCTCCCCCTTGTCATTCACTTTCTCCCCCTTGTCATTCACTTTCTCCCCCCCTTGTCATTCACTTTCACCCCCACCCTTGTCATTCACTTTCTCCCCCCTTGTCATTCACTTTCCCCCCCCACCCCTTGTCATTCACTTTCTCCCTCTTCCTCCCCTGCCTCTAGTGTAGCGTGGCCGAGCTTGTATAGTCCCATGGGTACAGGAGCTTTAGTTTCCTGTACTCGGGCGGACTGACAGGAAGTGCACACTGTGTGCGCACTTCATGTCAGTCCGGCCGGGTACAGGAGACAGATGCTCCTGTACCGCGGACCACGGTAGGCTCGGCCACGCTATAGTGAGGAACTGACAGGAGGGAGCGCTAAGCGCTTCCCTCCTGTCAGTCCTCTCTTCATGCTGTGCCCGGGCGGTGCGCCCTCATGGACGCGCCAGCCCGGGCAGTGCTGCAGCCGCCTGAGGCTCTATACAGAGCGCTCGGACGGCTGCAGCATGAAGGGGGCCGGCGCTCCTAGTCCGCGCCGGACCCTGCGCCCGGGCACCTGACAGAACGGGCTGACAACTACCCAGGCGCCAGGACCAAATTCCTGGTCGCCATGGCGACCTGGCGCCTGGGATTTGTCGAGCCCTGTTATAGAACATGTCCTATTCTTGTCCATTTTGTGGAAAAATTGGCATTTCTATAAGGAAATTGCAGCATACGGTATTCGCATTTAGCGCATCCATGGTTTGCGGACAGCAAAACCGATACAGACGTGTGCATGAGGCCTAAAGCAGACTCTGTGTGCTGTATACGCGATCCAGTCTCCACTGACAAACTAGAGATTGTGATGGGAGCATGTGATTGGACCATGTGACCCAGTGACGTCACGGAAGGTCCTTTAGCCCCCCAGCTGAAGACAGAACAGGAGACCGGCAGCTACGCTCTCAATTGGAGGAGGTGAGTTACTTAATTTTTTATTTTTAACCCTCAATCACCCATTTTACTTTGCATTCTGTAGTGAGAATGCTATTATTTTCCTTTATAACTGGGTACCAAACATGCTGATTTTTCACACGCGCGTGCAAAACGCATTACAACAGCTTGCACACGCGCGGAAAAATCGCGCATTTCCCCGCAACGCACCCGCCTCTTATCCGGGCGTCAAACATGACGCCCGTCTGAAAGAGGCCTGAGTGAGACTTCAGGAGCATAATCTGCAGCCTCTATGTATAGTCGATGGGCAGACATCATCGTGACTAGCCTCCACCCATCAGCTGAAGCACAACTGAAAGTCAGAAGATAGAGCATGAAGAGGGAAAACTGCTCCAAAATGCCACATACCAGTCATATAATATATATATATATAGTGTGATCACTCATGTACACACACACAATAGCTTATTCTGAAGTCACCTGAAACGACAGGTATGTTTTAAGGAAAGCTTTCCTCTTGCAAACTTTACTCATGTTAATATTTTGCCCACGGCAAGTCAATGAAGGAATAGTAAGTATGTTCTATGAGCTGACAATCATATCCATGTCATTAGAAAGCACGCAATTAAAGGCGTATTCCGGTTACAGAAAGTGATCCACAGAATAGATAATAACTATCAGATTGGTGGGCTACTGCTGGGTTCGGCTATCTCTGGCGCCCCCTTAAAAATGAATGGAGCGGAGACATGCTTTTCCGACTATACACAATCTAAGGTTACATGCACACGGCCATTTTTAGAACCTATTAAAAGTCTATAGGCCTATTCACATGGTCATTTTTTAACGGCCAGTAAATAGCCGCTTAGACAGGGCCATTAAAAACAGGTACACTAGTTTAATATAAATTACCGTACTCACCTCATCCACTTGCAGGCGCAGAGGCAGTCGCTCCTCTCTTGATTGTGAAGGACCTGCCACGATAATTCTGGCAGTGCACGGTGACATCATCAGACTTAGCACAGGTCCTTTGGCAGTTCCTTTACAATCAAGAGAAGAGTGACTGCCTCTGTGCGTGCAAGTGGATAAGGGGAGTGTTTAGTTTTTTTTCTGGTAAAAAATAAATAAAAAATACCAACAACCTACTATGGGGGACATTAGGGGCCACTATGAGGGACATAATTGCAGTGGTCGCAATGGTAGGACCACCACCGATCTAATAGTTATCCCCTAACTTGAGGATAGAGGGGTATCATAAGCAGAATACCTTTTAACTATGACAACCCTTTTAAAGTCATGGAGAACCCATTTGAACGGGCTGTTCCCATAAAAAGCCTTACTGGTATACTGATGATTACAGGTGTGGTCTGATTAGACACTGGGTCTTGCCACGAGAGGGCATATAAGTGCCCCCTGGCCCATAAAAAGGCTTTCAGAGGCTACTTTTGGGTAGTGTACCTCTTGGAGACAGCTCAATGACTACTAAACATGCCTAAACAATGCACTAAAAGACATCTTGCCCAGTTGACAAATGGGACACATCATTGGGCTGAAAGAAGCAGGGTGGCAGTTTTGCCAAATCGCCTTCTATTCTGTTAGGAGGTGTTGGGTGCAGTGGTTACATGAGGGCATGCACACGGCCAACAAGTCCTGCACGGCCCAGACAGACCACCAGTAGACAGGATGGTTTACCGGTAATCCGCCACCAAGCTACAGCAGCTTCCCCAGTTTCATTATCCACCATCCAGACACGGGCGGCCCTTCATTACACACCCCTGTCCCTGCCCAGACCATTTTCAGGCGCTTAGCAGAAGGAAATTTGGTGTCGTGGTGCACATCACGTGTCCTGCCATTGACAGGCAGCTGCCGTCACCTTCGTGGTGTTGTGAACAACAAACTTGGACTACAGACTGGAACTGTATTGTCTTTAACCCCTTAAAGATCGGGCCCATTTAAAAAAAATTTACTTTTCCTCCCCACATTCCAATAACCATAACTTTTTTATTTTTCCATTCACATGGCCGTACGAGGGCTTATTTTTGGGGGGACAAGATGCGGAACAAGATTTTTTAATGGCACCATTTATTTTACCATGTCTTGTCTTTTGGAAAATTCTTTGTGGGGTAAAATTAAAAATTCCTCCAAGGTTTTTGGGGTTTTGACACCACAGCATTCACTGTGCACTACAAATGACAAGACATCCTTATTCTGCAGCTCAATACGATTACAGCGATACCATATTTTATTTTGTTTTAATAATAAAAAAGAATTTAAAAAAAATGGAAAAAAAAAATGTAAATTTATATATTTTTATAATGTAAGATTGGGAAAGGGGGATGATTTTAACTTTTAATATTTTGGTGTTTTTTTCTTTTGAAACCTTTTTTCACTTTTCATTTAATAACTATTAGCCCCCTTAGGAGGCTTGAACCTGGGATCTTTTGATCCCGTGTCCTTTTCACCCTAATAGAGATTCTATTAGTGTGAATCGGATTTCACTGTGGGGGCTCCGATCGGAAGGCAGAGGGAGCCGCATCGCTCTGCCTTACCTCACAGCGATCGCAGCATCAGACGGGGTTTGGAGCGATCGCGGTTCCCCATGATTGAGGCCCGGGTGCATGCTATACTATACAGGCTTCACCCCCTGTGTATGGAGTGGGCCCACCGCAGCAGTCCGCTCCGTACTTTTGCATGTGGATAAGCCCACACATGTATGGCATCGTGCGTTAAGGGGGTTAACAATGAATCCAGGTTCTGTTTGAGATCTGTAATGTTTGCGTTTGAGTATGGAGGCCTCGTGGTGAGCTCTTCAATCCTGCCTTTACTGTAGAGTGACACACTGCCCCAATAGTTGGTATGATGATGTGGGAAGCCATTGTATAGGACAATCGGTCACCCCTAGTACTGATACGAGGGACACTAACAGCTCAGTGATAAGTGTAGGACATCCTGCAACCACGTGTTTCCTCTAATGACAGGGCTTCCATGATAATGCTCTCTTACACACAGCAAGGGTTTCCCAGGAACGTCTCCACCAGATTACAACCCTTCCTTGACCTGCCCGGTTGCCAGATTTATTACCGATCAAGCATTTATGGGACCTGCTGGGACACCAGCTTCAGCAACCTACGAGCGTGCAGGATCTACAGGCCCAACTGTAACATCTATGGACAAATGTTCCCCAGGATACCATAAGGAACCTGTATGCCTCCATGCCCAACCATATCTCATCCTGTATGCAGGCTAGAGACGGCCTCACAGAGAACTACAGACGCCTTTTAATTGTACAGTTCCCCCAATAAACGTATCCTTTTGCTCTAATATTGTAATCACATATATCATCATTACATGCACAGATAGAAAGTTTCATTCATTACAACTCCATCTTGGTTCATTATTTTTTGTCAATGAGTGTACCATCAAAGTCTGACTGGTGGGGGTCCTGGCCCAGCACGGTGAGAGGCATCTCCTCAGTCAATGCAAGGGGACACAATACAACGTGTGAAGAGACATCATAGATTTCCTCTGGTTGCTACATCATAAAAGACTGCAGTGCCAAAGAGAAGACGACAAAGGAATAAAAGAACAGCACACGGCACGTAAGCAGCCTCAATGGCCACATGTGCCGCGTATCATCCGGCATGTGAATGGCCTCTGCGGCCTGAAGAACCTGCTCCCAGTGGTGGCAGAAGCCTGGGGTCACACAGAGTGTTATAGACACTGACACATGTTCCTTGTCACACCGTCCCCAGATCCTCCTCTTTATAAACAGCTCGCAGTCTATTACAAGCCATGGTACATTGTCTCATGCAGACCTACCCCATCGTCCTAGACGTTCCTCCTCCTCCTGACATACCGTACATAAGACAGAAGTGCTGACTACTGTACAAGGAGATCACACAGATGCCTGTGTGTTACCTGTATACTGCAGAGCCCTGTATACAGCGTGCCTGTATACTGCAGAGCCCTGTATATAGTGTGCCTGTATACTGCAGAGCCCTGTATATAGCGTGCCTGTATACTGCAGAGCCCTGTATATAGAGTGCCTGTAAACTGCAAATCCCTGTATATAGCGTGCCTGTATACTGCAGAGCCCTGTATATATCATGTCTGTATACTGCAGGAGCCCTGTATACAGCGTGCCTGCATACTGCAGAGCCCTGTATACAGCGTGCCTGTATACTGCAGAGCCCTGTATATAGAGTGCCTGTATACTGCAGAGCCCTGTATATAGCGTGTCTGTATACTGCAGAGCCCTGTATATAGCGTGCCTGTATACTGCAGAGCCCTGTATATAGCGTGCCTGTATACTGCAGAGCCCTGTATATAGCGTGCCTGTATACTGCAGAGCCCTGTATATAGCGTGCCTGTATACTGCAGAGCCCTGTATATAGCGTGCCTGTATACTGCAGAGCCCTGTATATAGCGTGCCTGTATACTGCAGAGCCCTGTACATAGCATGCCTGTATACTGCAGAGCCCTGTACATAGCGTGCCTGTATACTGCAGAGCCCTGTACATAGCATGCCTGTATACTGCAGAGCCCTGTATATAGCGTGCCTGTATACTGCAGAGCCCTGTATATAGCGTGCCTGTATACTGCAGAGCCCTGTATATATCATGTCTGTATACTGCAGAGCCCTGTATATATCATGTCTGTATACTGCAGAGCCCTGTATATAGCGTGCCTGTATACTGCAAAGCTCTGTATATAGCATGCCTGTATACTGCAGAGCCCTGTATATAGAGTGCCTGTATACTGCAGAGCCCTGTATACTGCAGAGCCCTGTATATAGCGTGCCTGTATACTGCAGAGCCCTGTATATATCATGTCTGTATACTGCAGAGCCCTGTATATATCATGTCTGTATACTGCAGAGCCCTGTATACAGCGTGCCTGTATACTGCAGAGCCCTGTATTTAGCGTGCCTGTATACTGCAGAGCCCTGTACATAGCGTGCCTGTATACTGCAGAGCCCTGTACATAGCATGCCTGTATACTGCAGAGCCCTGTACATAGCATGCCTGTATACTGCAGAGCCCTGTACATAGCGTGCCTGTATACTGCAGAGCCCTGTATATAGCGTGCCTGTATACTGCAGAGCCCTGTATATAGCGTGCCTGTATACTGCAGAGCCCTGTATATAGCGTGCCTGCATACTGCAGAGCCCTGTATATAGCGTGCCTGTATACTGCAGAGCCCTGTATATAGCGTGCCTGTATACTGCAGAGCCCTGTATATAACGTGCCTGTATACTGCAGAGCCCTGTATATATCATGTCTGTATACTGCAGAGCCCTGTATATATCATGTCTGTATACTGCAAAGCCCTGTATATAGCGTGCCTGTATACTGCAGAGCTCTGTATATAGCATGCCTGTATACTGCAGAGCCCTGTATATAGAGTGCTTGTATACTGCAGAGCCCTGTAAAGTGCAGAGCCCTGTATATAGCGTGCCTGTATACTGCAGAGCCCTGTATATAGAGTGCTTGCATACTGCAGAGCCCTGTAAAGTGCAGAGCTCTGTATATAGCGTGCCTGTATACTGCAGAGCCCTGTATATAGCGTGACTGTATACTGCAGAGCCCTGTATATAGCGTGCCTGTATACTGCAGAGCCCTGTATATAGCGTGCCTGTATACTGCAGAGCCCTGTATATAGCGTGCCTGTATACTGCAGAGCCCTGTATATAGCGTGCCTGTATACTGCAGAGCCCTGTATTTAGCTTGCCTGTATACTGCAGAGCCCTGTATTTAGCGTGCCTGTATACTGCAGAGCCAGTATATAGCGTGCCTGTATATTGCAGAGCCCTGTATATAGCGTGCCTGTATACTGCAGAGCCCTGTATATAGAGTGCCTGTATACTGCAGAGCCCTGTATATAGAGTGCCTGTATACTACAGAGCCCTGTATATAGAGTGCCTGTATACTGCAGAGCCCTGTATATAGCGTGCCTGTATACTGCAGAGCCCTGTATACAGCATGCCTGTATACTGCAGAGCCCTGTATACAGCGTGGCTGTATACTGCAGAGCCCTGTATATAGCGTGCCTGTATACTGCAGAGCCCTGTATATAGCGTGCCTGTATACTGCAGAGCCCTGTATATAGCGTGCCTGTATACTGCAGAGCCCTGTATATAGCGTGCCTGTATACTGCAGAGCCCTGTATATAGCGTGCCTGTATACTGCAGAGCCCTGTATATAGCGTGCCTGTATACTGCAGAGCCCTGTATACTGCAGAGCCCTGTATATAGCGTGACTGTATACTGCAGAGCCCTGTATATAGCATGCCTGTATACTGCAGAGCCCTGTATATAGCGTGCCTGTATACTGCAGAGCCCTGTATATAGCATGCCTGTATACTGCAGAGCCCTGAATATATCATGACTGTATACTGCAGAGCCCTGTATATAGCGTGCCTGTATACAGCAGAGCCTGTATATAGCATGCCTGTATACTGCAGAGCCTGTAAACTGCAAAGCCCTGGATATAGAGTGCCTGTATACTGCAGAGCCCTGTATTACTGCATGAGGCCCTGTATATAGCGTGCCTGTATACTGCAGAGCCCTGTATATAGCGTGCCTGTATACTGCAGAGCCCTGTATATAGCGTGCCTGTATACTGCAGAGCCCTGTATATAGAGTGCCTGTATACTGCAGAGCCCTGTATATAGCGTGCCTGTATACTGCAGAGCCCTGTATATAGAGTGCCTGTATACTGCAGAGCCCTGTATATAGCGTGCCTGTATACTGCAGAGCCCTGTATACAGCGTGCCTGTATACTGCAGAGCCCTGTATACAGTGTGCCTGTATACTGCAGAGCCCTGTATATATCATGTCTGTATACTGCAGAGCCCTATATATAGCTACTGTATAGTACAGAGCCCTGTATATATCATGTCTGTATACTGCAGAGCCCTGTATATAGAGTGCCTGTATACTGCAGAGCCCTGTATATAGCGACTGTATACTGCAGAGCCCTGTATATAGAGTGCCTGTATACTGCAGAGCCCTGTATATAGCGTGCCTGTATACTGCAGAGCCCTGTATACAGCGTGCCTGTATACTGCAGAGCCCTGTATACAGCGTGCCTGTATACTGCAGAGCCCTGTATTTAGCGTGCCTGTATACTGCAGAGCCCTGTATTTAGCGTGCCTGTATACTGCAGAGCCCTGTATTTAGCGTGCCTGTATACTGCAGAGCTCTGTATTTAGCGTGCCTGTATACTGCAGAGCCCTGTATACTGCAGAGCACTGTATATAGCGTGACTGTATACTGCAGAGCCCTGTATATAGCGACTGTATACTGCAGAGCCCTCTATATAGCGTGCCTGTATACTGCAGAGCCCTGTATATATCATGTCTGTATACTGCAGAGCCTACCGACCAGGAAGAAGCTCCGCCGCCATACAATTAGAATGCAGTCTAAGGCTACTTTCACACTAGGACGGAACTCAATACCGGAAATAAACTGATTAGTTTTATCCCCATGCATTCTGAATGGAGAGAAATCCGTTCAGGATGCATCAGGATGTCTCCAGTTCAGTCACTGTACGGTATTTGGCCGGAGAAAATGCCTCAGCATGCTGCAGTATTTTCTCTGGCCAAAATTCCGGAACACTTGACGGAATGCGGGTCTGGCATTATTTTCCATTGAAATATATTATTGCCGGATCCGGCACCAAGTGTTCCGGAAAAACGGATCCCGAAGACACTGGAGAGATGGATCCGGTATTTAAATGCATTTGTCAAACGGATCCGCATCGGGATACAAATGGTACACGGATTTCCGGATCCGACAGGCAGTTCCTCTAACGCTAGTGTGAAAGTACCCTAATCCTAAAGCCCGAGTCATTAGAAGCCACATACGTGAAAGTCAATGCTGAGCCATGCAGACCACCCACATTGCCCTGTGCCACGGGCCTGTCCCAGTACTCTAGTCAATGTCTGACATTGGCACGGCCTGGCAGACAAGCGTCAGAAATGTACTATGCCATCCACAAGTTGCAGATTGCGCCTGTTTTCTGCGTGGATGTTCGTACAGAAAAGCCGCAGCGTAATACGGTACCAGCAAAGTGTGCGAGATTAGACAAATCTCATGCACGCTTATGTTTTTCTTTCCGGAATCTGCTGCTGTCCAGATTCAGAAATTAGCGGCATAATGTTTGTGCAAATTTGCAAAGGGTGGGATCGGGGCAAAACCGCCTCAAAATCTGCAAGTAACACACGCAGATTTTGGTGCAAAACGCTGAGAAATCCACACTGAAAATCTGTTTGTAAAGTGGTGCCTGCGCGTCGGAGACCACCACACCGAAATCCCGCTGGCCGGCGTGTCCTTTCTGCTTCCCATTCATTTCAATGGGAGGCAAACTGAGGATCGCGAGCAGTGGCTTTTTTAAAGTCACGGCTGCACCAAGGACGGTCACGTCCCTTCTCGTCCCCCATTGAAATGAAATAAACCATGTGGCCGCCAGTGAAATTTTAGCTCAGGTGTCTGCGCCAAAGTTCCACGGCCTAAGTCTCCGTGTGAACATACGCCAAGGACATAAAATCTGCAGCGTAATACGGTAGCAACAAAGTTAACCAGATTTTCCAAATCTCCCGTACACGATGCATAAATCCTCAGCGTACGTCAAGAATTTTTAGTGCAAAGGGTGAGATCGGGGAAAATCCACCTCAAAATCTGCAAGTGACACATGATTTTGATTTGGTGCAGAAATGCAGCGAAATCCGCACAAAAATCCGCAGAAGCCGCTCGGCCGAGTGCAGGTGTGCTGTCACGCAAATAGGTCACATGGCTGAGATATACTAAGGCAATGGCCATCAACAAAGGGTTAATGCTCCTGAGTGCCATCACTGGAAGTTGCCTCCTGTGACAATCCTCTTACTACACCTCCTGTCAGAGGAGCCCCAGAACACGCACCCCCACATGAAGGTTATGCAGGCTGCACATGGCTTCTGGTGTATTCAGGGCGCAGGGCTGATGACACATGCAGATTTCCAGGTGACAGCAGGCTCTTGTAGGGATGACATAATGGTGGCACTGGGCGGTATGCAGGGCTCTGCAGTGTGTGTGCCCGGAGCGGCTCAGCACCGCCTCGTCCCCGGCTCTGTCTCACCTGCAGCTGCCGCCTCCTCCACGTCCCTCCTGGCAGTCTCCTCAGCCGCTTCCCCAGGCCGGCTCCCTCTGCAGTACCGGGAACCGGCCGTGGCGATGTGACAGCCCGCCCCGGGGCCTCCCTACGTCCGAGGCTGCTGTCACTTGTGGCCAGCACCGAGCCTCTTATCGGTGATACCTCCTCCAGATACTCCCGAACCGACAGCCCGCACCGAACCGCAGACAGCCAGGACCTCGGTGGCCACGCCCACAGCCACATTACATATTCACGAGCTGTGACACGTGGACACGCCCCTTTCCTTATTATCTAGTAATACGATCTGCAATTAGGTCACAACCTGTAGCTCCTGGGCTGTGTACACGTGTATGTAAGAGATGTGTATGCAGGATATACACACCACACATGTACTATATACAGTATATACACACCACACATGTACTATATAAGGACCTATCTACACATATGTACTATATACAGTATGTACACACCACACATGTACTATATACAGTATATACACACCACACATGTACTATATATGGACCTATCTACACATATGTACTATATACAGTATGTACACACCACACATGTACTATATACAGTATATACACACCACACATGTACTATATATGGACCTATCTACACACATGTACTATATACAGCATGTACACACCACACATGTACTATATACAGTATGTACACACCACACATGTACTATATATGGACCTATCTACACACATGTACTATATACAGCATGTACACACCACACATGTACTATATACAGTATGTACACACCACACATGTACTATATATGGACCTATCTACACACATGTACTATATACAGTATGTACACACCACACATGTACTATATATGGACCTATCTACACACATGTACTATATACAGTATGTACACACCACACATGTACTATATACAGTATGTACACACCACACATGTACTATATATATGGACCTATCCACACACCACACACGTGTACTATATACAGTATGTACACACCACACATGTACAATATATGGACCTATCTACACACATGTACTATATACAGTATATACACACCACACATGTACTATATATGGACCTATCTACACACATGTACTATATACAGTATGTACACACCACACATGTACTATATACAGTATGTACACACCACACATGTACTATATATGGACCTATCCACACACATGTACTATATACAGTATGTACACACCACACATGTACTATATATGGACCTATCCACACACGTGTATTATATACAGTATGTACACACCACACATGTACTATATACAGTATGTACACACCACACATGTACTATATACAGTATGTACACACCACACATGTACAATATATGGACCTATCCACACACATGTACTATATACAGTATGTACACACCACACATGTACTATATATGGACCTATCCACACACGTGTATTATATACAGTATGTACACACCACACATGTACTATATACAGTATGTACACACCACACATGTACTATATATGGACCTATCCACACACATGTACTATATACAGTATGTACACACAACACGTATGTATTATATATGGACCTAGCCACACATGTGTATTATATACAGTATGTACACACCACACACATGTATTATATACAGTATGTACACACCACACATGTACTATATATGGACCTATCCACACACATGTACTATATACAGTATGTACACACCACACATGTACTATGTACAGTATGTACACACCCCACTTACTATATATGGACCTATCCACACACATACTATATACAGTATGTACACACCACACATGTACTATCTATGGATCTATCCACACGTTTATTATACATGTATACACGTAACATGTACTATATACAGTATGTACACACCACACATGTACTATCTATGGATCTATCCACACGTTTATTATACATGTATACACGTAACATGTACTATATACAGTATGTATACACTAGTGTTGAGCGAACTTGTGGTTTCAAGTTCGGCATACAAGGGTCAGGTTCGGGTTCTCTAAGAATTCCTTTTATGGACTCCTCTACCACAGACTATAAGTTATGGTCTGTGGTAGCGGAATCCATGACGGAATTCTTAGATAACCCGAAACTGGACCTTGTATGCCGAACTTGAAACCACAAGTTCGCTCAACACTAGTATACACCACACATTTATTATATGTACTATATACAGTATGTATACATTCCACATGTATAATATATATGTATACACCAAACATGAGCTATATACAGTATATACACACCACATGTATAATATATATGTATACGCCAATCATGTATATACAGTATATATACACATGTATAATATATATGTATACACCAACCATGTACTATATACAGTATATAAACACCACGCGT
The DNA here is from genome assembly GCA_033119425.1 of Bufotes viridis. NCBI lineage: Eukaryota > Metazoa > Chordata > Amphibia > Anura > Bufonidae > Bufotes > Bufotes viridis. Next base: position 200,682,466 of record CM065594.1, on the reverse strand, counting down.
ATAATATATATTTATACACCACACATTTACTATATATAGTATATATACACCACATGTGTATTATATATGCATACACTACACATGAACTATATACAGTATATTTACACCACACATGTATTATATATGTATCCATCACACATGTACTATATACAGTATGTGTACAGAACACATGTATTATATGTATACGTCACACATTATATACAGTATGTATATACCACACATGTATTATATACAGTATCTATCCACACATGTGTATTACATACAGTATGTATCCTCCACACATGTATTACATACAGTATGTATCCACCACACATGTATTATATACGTTATCTATCCACACATGTGTATTATATACAGTATGTATTCACCACACATGTATTATGTACAGTATGTATACACCACACATGTATTATATACAGTATGTATCCACCACACATGTATTATATACAGTATCTATCCACACATGTATTATGTACAGTATGTATTCACCACACATGTATTATATACAGTATGTATTCACCACACATGTATTATATACAGTATGTATACACTACACATGTATTATATGTATACATCACACATTATATACAGTATGTATCAACCACACATGTATTATATACAGTATCTAGCCACACATGTATTATGTACAGTATGTATCCACCACACATGTATTATATACAGTATGTATCCACCACACATGTATTATATACAGTATCTATCCACACATGTATTATGTACCGTATGTATTTACCACACATGTATTATATACAGTATGTATCCACCACACATGTATTATATACAGTATCTATCCACACATGTATTATGTACAGTATGTATACACCACACATGTATTATATACAGTATGTATCCACCACACATGTATTATATACAGTATCTATCCACACATGTATTATGTACCGTATGTATTCACCATACATGTATTATATACAGTATGTATACACCACACATGTAATATATACAGTATGTATCCACCACACATGTATTATATACAGTATCTATCCACACATGTATTATATACAGTATGTATCCACCACACATGTATTATATACAGTATCTATCCACACATGTATTATATACAGTATGTATCCACCACACATGTATTTATCTACAGTATGTATACACTACACATGTATTATATGTATACATCACACATTATATACAGTATGTATCCACCACACATGTATTATATACAGTATCTATCCACACATGTATTATGTACAGTATGTATTCACCACACATGTATTATATACAGTATGTATCCACCACACATGTATTATATACAATATCTATCCACACATGTATTATGTACCGTATGTATTCACCACACATGTATTATATACAGTATGTATTCACCACACATGTATTATATACAGTATGTATACACCACACATGTATTATATACAGTATGTATACACCACACATGTATTATATACAGTATGTATACACCACACATGTATTATATACAGTATGTATACACCACACGTGTACAGTGCAGTTTTGTGTCCAGTCATAAAAACAGATCCGACACTGGAAATGATGTATGTCAATGGTGACGGATCTGTTTTTTTTAAGAGCCCAAAAAACAGATCCGTCACCCACTGACTTTCAATGTATTTAGTGGCGGATCCGTTTTTTCCGTTTTGATTTAACACAACTGCATCCTAACAGAACGAATGCATCCTGATGTGCAGAATCAAAATGGATCCGTTTAATTCTGCTGTTGAGATCCTCTGCCGGATATCAGTACCGGAATTAACAACACAAGTATGAAAGTAGCCTAAGCAAGCACAGTGCCGTGCTAGCACTTTAATAGGACTGGGCTGCGTTTAGGCCACGTGACCGATGAACGTAACGTCACAGGAGTGCCAGTGCCTACTCAAACAGCTGATTGTTGGAGGTCTCAGGTGTCAGACCCCACAAATCAGATACTAATGACCTATCATTATACAAAAAGTTTGAAACCCCCTTTAAAAAGGTGAGTGCAGAGCATACGCTGATCAACATTCAGAACTGGAGATTGAGAAGGACATTCTGGCGGCACTTGAGGTGGAGAGCAGCTCTCCTCTAATCAGTGGTGGATCTCAGATCACAACAGAACCTATGAGATCTAAGTTCAGTTTAGCAGAACTGCAGCTGCTGTGACTGGAGAGGTGGCGCAGAAGAGTGTCAAAGCTTTTCATGCTCCCTTTTCATGCTTTTCTTGAGATCCAGCGATGTACCGGGCTTTCTATGGGTAAGCTAGACGGAGGCTTTCGCCTAGCAGTGAGCCTGGTGACGTCACCGGCACTAATGGTGGTCTTTAGGCTAGGGCAATTCTAAAGACCGCCCATTAGAAATGGTGACGTCACCGGGATCACTGCTAGGCAGAAGCCTCCACCTAGCAGTGTCCAAATGTAAACAAACAGCCCTTGCCCCGCACAATTCATCGCAGTGCAAGGGGGAGCATCGGATCATAAAAAGATCCGATGCTCCACTCATTCATGGTGAATAAGTGTAGATTGGGTTGTATCCAGGTTCAGCTTTGAACCCGGACAACCCCTTTGAAGGCAACTGTCGAGTAAGCTATCATAGAGGTGATTGGAGAGAGCCTCTCTTGGGCAGCCACCTCCCCAGTCATGGCAGCCGTAAGGCAGGGTCCCCTTCCCGAGATAGATGTACAGTACTGTGCAAAAGTTTTAAGCAGGTGTGGGAAAAAATGCTGCAAAGTAAGAATGCTTTCCATATAGAAGTGTTAATGGTTTATTTTTATCAATTAACAAAATGCAAAGTAAATGAACAAAAAGAAATCTAAATCAACTCAATATTTTGTGTGACCGCCCTTTGCCTGCAGAATAGCATCAGTTCTTCCAGGTAGACTTGCATACAGTTTTTGAAGGAACTCTGCAGGGAGGTTGTTCCAAACATCTTGGAGAACCAACCACAGATCTTTTGCGGATGTTGGCTTGCTCATATCTCTTCATGTAATCCTAGATAGACAGACTTGATGATGTTGAGTAGTGTTGAGCAGGAGGTGCCATATTCGATTTCGCGAATATTCGGGAGAATATTCGTCGAAATCAAATATACGTCATTATTGTATTTATCACAATTAATATGCGATTTAATCATTCGCATATTGCGATTTTTAAGCTTAGTATTAGAAGTTATAAATTATAACTTCTAATTGCCTTAAAACTTAATAATAAGGCAACTTTCCTATTCTTTTCTTTATTCTTGGAGATCTAGATTGAACACGAATATAGCGCTATATTCTATGTCTTTGTTGATAAAAGAATCAAGATAGCGAAGTATTCTTTATTCTACATCAACGAAGATAGCGAAGTATTCTACATAAACGAAGATAGCGAAGTATTCTACATCATTGAAGACAGCGAAGTATTCTACATCAACGAAGATAGCGAAGTATTCTACATCATTGAAGATAGCGAAGTATTCTACATCAACGAAGATAGCAAGTATTCTACATCATTGAAGATAGCAAGTATTCTACATCATTAAAGATAGCGAAGTATTCTACATCAAAGAAGATAGCGAAGTATTCTACATCAACGAAGATAGCGAAGTATTCTACATCAACGAAGATAGCGAAGTATTCTACATCCACGAAGATAGCGATGTATTCTACATCAACGAAGATAGCAAAGTATTCTACATCAACGAAGATAGCGAAGTATTCTACATCAACGAAGATAGCGAAGTATTCTGCATCATTGAAGATAGCGAAGTATTCTACATAAAAGAAGATAGCGAAGTATTCTACATCATTGAAGATAGCGAAGTATTCTACATCAACGAAAATAGCGAAGTATTCTACATCAACGACGATAGCGAAGTATTCTACATCAACGAAGATAGCGAAGTATTCTACATCAACGACGATAGCGAAGTATTCTACATCAACGAAGATAGCGAAGTATTCTACATCAACGAAGATAGCAAGTATTCTACATCATTGAAGATAGCAAAGTATTCTACATCATTGAAGATAGCGAAGTATTCTATATCAACGAAGATAGCGAAGTATTCTATATCAACGAAGATAGCGAAGTATTCTACATCAACGAAGATAGCGAAGTATTCTACATCATTCAAAATAGCGAAGTATTCTACATCAATGAAGATAGCGATGTATTCTACATCAACGAAGATAGCAAGTATTCTACATCATTGAAGATAGCGAAGTATTCTACATCAACGAAGATAGCGAAGTATTCTACATCAACGAAGATAGCGAAGTATTCTACATCAACGAAGATAGCGATGTATTCTACATCATTCAAGATTGCGAAGTATTCTACATCAATGAAGATAGCAATGTATTCTACATCTTCCTCAATTTCAGTTATAATCGCATTACGCGATAATGACAACTACGTAATTATCGAGCGATTTCAACTTAGACCTGGTTTACTAAATTATTTTAAATTAGCAAGGATGACGAATATATTTATTAGTCAAACCGAAATATTCACCATCTTCGCTAATTCAAGAAAGCCAACCTTTGTAAACCAGGTACAAGTTAAAATCGTTATGCGATTTATTCAAGTTATATTATTTGCATTGTGATTGCAACTTGATCCTCACATCCGACAGTACATTCTAGCATGGAGGCGTTCCCATGGTGATGGGGACGCTCCATGCGCACGGGAAGTAGATAGAGGCGGCAACGGGCACTGACTTGAGCGGGCAGGGAGCAAGAAATCCTCTTTTAAAAGTAAAGCTTTTGGAAAAGCTAGGGTAACAATAAAATAAAAACGAATATTCGAAATAACGAATATATAGCACTATATTCAAAATATTCGTGAATTAGCGAAGTGCCGATATTCGCTTAAAAATTTCACTAGTCGAATATTCGCGCTCAACACTAATGTTGAGATGAGGTGATGTAGGAGCCATATTATCACTTCCAAGACTGCATGTTCTTCTTTATGTTGAAGATACTGTAGTTCTTAATGCTATTGGCTGTATGTTTGGGGCCGTTGTTCTGTTGCAGAATAAATTTGGAGCCAATTAGACACCTCCCTGATGGTATTTCATGATGCAGGGGCGTAGCTAACAGCTCATGGGCCCTGGTGCAAGAGTTCAGCTTGGGCCCCCCTTCCCTCATTGCTTTGTGTGTCTTCCTATACGGCAAAAGGGTCTTTGGGCCACCTTAGGCTCCTGGGCCCGGTAGCGACTGCTACCTCTGCACTGCCTATAGCTACGCCCATGTCATGATGGATAATTATCTGCTTGTATTTCTCAGCATTGAGGACATCATTTATCCTGACCTAATCCTAATTCCATTTGCTGAAAAGTTAATGCAGAAGATCAAAGACACATCATGCTTACTTCCCTTTGTCCAGTAGAGCTATCAGCTCAGAACTGGCAGAAACCAGTATACTATCTACAATTCAGAGAAGTCTGACCAGAAGTGGCCTTCATGGAAGCCATACCATCAATGGGGAAACAAAGCAAAGCAACTCAGCTATGCACAAAAACATGGGACCTGGGTGCAGAAAACTGGCAGCAGGTTCTCTGGACTGATGACTCAATATTTAAAGAAAATCTGTAACCAGGATAATTGCTTTTAAAGTAAAGCCATAGCCTAATAGCACTTAGTACCTTATTTCCAGGTGTGCCTTTTTTTTAGCAATAGATGTTTTCTATCTTCTGAAAATCCCATTAATTTGGTATGAATATGAGCTAAGTTGCCCGGAGGGGCATCACTCTTGCAGGAAGGAGCCCAGGCACACCTCCTGCTAGTGCCCAAGCCTGCCCTCATGCTGGGAGCAGGGTAAAGGGGGGCAGAGTTATGGCTTGAATGTGATGTAGGAGGGGTGGATGGACACATTGTGGCAGGAGTAGGGTAGCCAGACGTCCGGTTTTCTGGCTCCCTGTCCTCTGTCCGGTGCAGGGCCTGGACGGACACAGGGATGTCCACCCTTGCAGTAGCTCACGCTCAGACAGCAGCACTGCGCTTACTGAGCGTGAGCTGCAGTAACTGACTGAGGCTTCTCTCACCCCCAGCCAGTCACTAGAGCCGCAGACATGGCTCCCTGTGGCTGACTGAGGGTGAGATAAGCACCCAGGCTGCCCCCAGCTCACCTTCCATTCAAAAACTTTTTCCATCTCCTCCCCCCTGTTTTTTTTTGCCGGCCGCCAAAGGTTGGGGGGAGGCTCTTCATAGAGGGGGTGTGGTTATCGGTTTGGGGCATGGTCGTGAGGTCCGGCTTTCTGAGGTGAAGCCAGTGACTACCCCACTAGCAGGAGGCGTGCCTGGGCTCCTTCCTGCAAATAAACTGGATTTTCAGGCGATAAAAAACATCTATTGCTGGGACAAAGGCATATCTGGAGGTAAGGTACTAAGTGCTGATGTCAGAGTTGCTTTTCTCGTTCATGACTTCGCTGTATCCTGGGAAGCCCACCCCGGTACACGGCTTACAATACAGCCATTAACAGGGTTTATTACAAGGAAATATTTCTATATCCTATTTGCCCTTGTGGGGTGCAGTTATATGTTCTAAAGCCCTTTTTGACGTGTATTAATGGCAAAAAAACTACATATTTGCCGTTCAGCGGTGCAGTTATATGTTCTAAAGTGTTCTAAAGCCCTTTTTGACGTGTATTAGTGGCAAAAATATATATATTTGCCGTTCAGTGATGCAGTTATATGTTCTAAAGCCCTTTTTGGCGTGTATTAGTGGCAAAAAATATATATATTTGCCGTTCAGTGATGCAGTTATATGTTCTAAAGCCTTTTGTGGCGTGTATAAGTGAAAAAAAAATAAGGGCCTATTTGCCGTTCAGTGGTGCAGTTATATGTTCTAAAGCTTTTTGTGGCGTGTATAAGTGAAAAATAAATAAGGGCCTTTTTGCCGTTCAGCGGTGCAGTTATATGTTCAAAAGCCCTTTTTGGTGTGTATTAGTGGAAAAAAAGGGCTTATTAGCCGTTGTCTGGTGAATGTGAGAAAATTACAGACTTTTTTGGGGTGTTTTAATTTTCTTTTTATTTATTTATTTGATCTAATAGTATGTCAGGCAGAGAAGTGCAAGGCCCTGCACAGGGGAGTGGCAGAGGCCTAAATGTTTCTGGCGCAGGCACAGGTCACAGCAGAGTAAGGGGGCGTGGCAGCAGGAGTCGCAGCGAGAGGCCTGAGCTCCCAGTGTCATCTAGCGGTCGTGTCTTGACCAGCAACCCAGCGGTTCTTGAATGGTTGACACAGTCATCCACTTCGTCCCAAGTGACATTAGACATCCCCAGCCAAGAGTTGGTGGGTTCGTCAGACACAACCCTTAGTTGGCATGGCCCCAGCAGGCCCTGTGCCCTCACCAGTCCTCAACCTGCCTGTGTCCTTTTCTGTTCCCTCCATGTCAACTCTGCTAGACATGGAGGCCATAGCTTGGAGCCTCTGACGCCAGGAAGAAAGTTTTCTCTGGACAAAGCTAGAGACAGACCAGATTTCAAAGTGAAGTATAGCCTTCTTTGCTAAAAAGGCAGTACTAGCCCTGCACATGTATGTAGAACAGAAGGTGGGCCAGAGTCCTTGAGCCTGTCGGTGTCTGCCAAAGTGCAAGGCAGCGCAGACGTGTGGAGTTTTAACTACGGTCAGGGACAATACATGTCCTTTAGGGCCCACTGGATGAATGGCAGTAACAGGAAATGAGGAGCAGGAGCAGCCAGAGGAACTACAGGGCGATGAGGAAGGCGAGGTAGAGGATCCAGACACATCGTGGCAGTATGCAGTGGAGCAGCAGCAGCTAGACCTAGAGCAGGACCTTAACCAGCAGATGGTGGCATACTTGGACAGCACCCTGCCACCCCACATTGAAGATTCACAGGACTACTGGGCAGCTAAACTGGATTTGTGGGAGCAACTGGTAGAGTTTGCCCTGGAGATGCTGTCCTGCCCAACCACTCCAGTAGTATGGCATCAGAGCGAGTGTTTAGTGCAGCGGGGGCCATAGTTACCCCAAGAAGAACTCGCCTGTCCACCCAAAATGGGGAGATACTGAACTTTGTCAAGATGAATCAGGTGTGGATCAGCCAGGATTTCCACCCACCAATGCCTGACGCATCAGACTAGATCATCCATGGTGCCACACCAAAACTTTGACAAAAGAGACCGGTTTCTTCTGGCTACCTGGCTCAGCTACTATTCTGATGCTGCCACGCGACTGATGCCAAGTGCTCCTTCTTTCACCCACCATCTTCAGCTGGTACTGAAATTTCCACCCACCCCCCCCCACTCTGTCACCGGGTCACTCTGTGGTCTCCTGATGCTGCTGCCACCTCCACACTATGTCACCTTGCCACTCTGTGGTCTCTCGATGCTGCTGCCACCTCCATACTAAGTCACCTTGCCACTTTGTGGTCTCCTGATGCTGCTGCTGCCACTTCCACACTGTCATTGTGCCACCCTGTGGCCTCCTCCTGATGCTGCTGATATCTCAACACTATGTCACCTTGCCACTCTGTGGCCTCCTGATGATGATGCTGCCACCTCCACACTCTCTCATTGTGCCACCCTGTGGCCTCCTCCTGATGCCGCTGCCATCTCCACACTCTGTCATTGTGCCACCCTGTGGCCTCCTCCTGATGCCGCTGCCATCTCCACACTCTGTCATTGTGCCACCCTGTGGCCTCCTCCTGATGCTGCTGTCGCCACCTCTACACTCTGTCATTGTGCCACTGTCATGCCCTGCTCTGGTTATGTGCGGAGGTCTGTCAGGTTGGCAGCACGTGTATAGTTTTTTTGTTTGTTTTGAACTTTCCCCCTTTTCCACTATCTCAGGGACTTTAGGGAATCTTCAGTCTTAGGCACGGGGGCACGTTGATTCCCACATTTAGGGTCTGAAAGTGGGCACAGTAGTCTAGGGGGAGTTGGTAGGATATTGTTAGGAGGTGACCTTTATCCCAAGCTTCTGGCCTAGATGTTTGTTTTGAGGTTTTCTGTGTGTTTATTGTATCTGGTATCCTTCCCGCCGTGACAGCCACTCTGTGGCCTCCTGATGCTGCCATCACCTCCACACTGTCATTGTGCCACCCTGTGGCCTCCTCCTGATACTGCTGCTGCCAACACCTCCACACTCTGTCATTGTGCCACTCTGTGGCCTCATGATGTTGCTGCCACCTCCACACTGTCATTGGGCCACTCTTTGGTCTCCTCATGCTGCTTCCACCTCACCACTATGTCATAGGGCCACTCTGTGGACTTCTCATGCTTTTTCCACCCTCCCCACTTCATATCTGGGCCACTATTTTGCCTTTTGGCTTGGCTGACATCATCATTTATTTGACCCTTCTTCTGATCTGTTAGAAGGAAGGAAAAATGAGACACACAACGGATCCTGTCTACGTAACAGCTGTAAGGCCTGCATGAGATGCTTCCTATTTTACATCAGAATTGGCTTATGATTTGGTAGCCAAAAGCAGGAATGAGTACAAAACACAGAAGATATGCAAGTATTCCATTCACGTGTCATCTCTGTTTTGGATCCACTCCTGTTTTTTTGGCTTTAGCAATACTGATGGATTACTGACCAAATGCTGACTGAGTGAAGGCAGATGCTTCACAGACAGGATCTGTTTTTGGGGGGTTATTGGATCAGAGGAAGGACAAAAATAATCAATGACGTCAACACAAACTTACTGATGACACCCTCTACACTCTGTCCGAGGGGCTCTACCTGTATAAGCGCTTCTTCTTGACGCTAACATTGTCCTGTAAGGCTGAGTTCACACTTGAGTTATTTGGTCAGTTTTTCCCGTAACTGCCCAACTAAGTGAAGTGTGCAGTTATTCTAAGAGCGACGCCTGTCATCTGCATGTAATACTGACTCACAGTATTGTTTAGCTACCACAGCAGACTCCCTATGTGCGTTACTGCAAGGCACAGTGTTCTAGACCACTAAAAGGCTATTTGCAGTCAGGAAATTGTCATTTTTTAGCGCGAATAAACCGGCCGAATCGAATTCTTGAGAAATACGCTCATCTCTACTGGTGGCAGTTGAATGATGGAACTGAGTATGTGCGACCACCTCAGGATTGTTACAAAGTGGACAGGGAAATAAGGAAAATAACAAACAGCAAGTGGTACTAGATGCGTTTAATTGAATAATTCAGTGGCTATACTAAATGCTTAATTACATGCAATTACAAAAGTATTCAGATCCAGGTGCCTGTTTGTAGAATATTTTTCATGGGACAACCCCTTTAAAGGGGTTCTCCCGCTTTTAATATTGATGACTTACTCTCATTCTGCGCACTACTGTGCCTTCGCTGCGCGCTTTCCCTTCATATAGCTGATCATACACCTGATATTGATGACCTTGAGAATAAGTCATCAATATTAAAAGCCCAGAGAACCCCTTTAAGGTTTTCCCTTTTAAGGAAACTACAACCAGCACAATTTACAATCAGAGAGTTAGATTAGAGGATAAGGAGAAGTTTAAATTGAATCCTGAACTGTATGGGCAACCAGTGCAATGACTGCCACAGAGTGGAGACATTGGAGTAGCGGTTAGTGCTCATTCTCCCAACCGTGTGTGCCACGTACCTGTGCTATGGGCCACAAATTGTGGTCCGCAGGCATCGGCCTTGTGAATTCCATATTGCAGCACAGACCTATTGACTTAAATGGGTCTGCGATCCACATTGCATGGCGAAAGATTGGACATGTCCTATCTTTTGAGGTGCAGAGACATGGACCCAAAGGCCCATGGAAGCGCTTTGTAGCGCTTCCGTGGGCTTCTGATTCATGGCTCCATTCTGCACAGCGCCATATCTTGCGGATTGTGGACCCATTCAAGTGAATGGGTCAGCATTCGTTATACTGGATTCACACAGCCGTTTGCCCGTATATTGCAGACTTATTGTTTGCAGTCCACAATACGGATGGCCTACAGTCATGTGAATGAGCCCTTAGACAGACAGATGAGTCTGGCTGCTGCATTCAGGATAGATTAAAGAGGGGAGAGTCTGGTGAGGGGGAGACTGATCAGTAATAAAGGGGGGGGGAGGAGATTTTAGAAATGTGTTTGAGATGTAAAGGGCATGAGTGATTGAATATAAGGGGTGAAGGAAAGATCAGTATCAAACATAACACCGAGACAGGTGTGCTTCCTAGACATTATGACAGGGCCATAGACTAAGAGGGAAATATTGGGTTTAGATAGGTTAGTTAATGGTGAAACCACAAGAGGACATGATGTTAGAGACAGCAGTCAGTCACTAGCGGTCTGTAGTACAGCAGGGATGATGTCACGGTATGAAGCGTATAGCTGGGTGTTATCGGCATAGAGATGGTACTGAAAAACAGATCTACTGATCAAATAGTGATGTGTAGAGTAAAAAGAGGAGAGGACCTAAGACTGAACCCTGAGGAACCTCAACAGCAAGAGGAAGTGGAGAAGAAGTAGAGCCAGCAAATGATACGCTGAATGGGCAGCCAGAGAGATAGGAAGTAAACAAAGAGAAAGCAGTGTCTTAACGTCAATGGATAGGAACATGGTGAGGAGGAGATGGTGGTGTACAGTGCCAAATACTGCAGAGAGATCCAGAAGAATGAGTAGAGAGTAGTCACCACTGCATTTAGCTGTCAGGAGTCATTTGTCACTTTGGTAACAGACATTCTATAGAGTGTGGAAACTAGATTGTAAGGGGTTAGGCCTGTTTCACACTTGCGTTGTTAATTTCGGTATTGAGATCCGGCAGAGGATCTCAATACTGGAATTAAACTGATCAATTTTAATTTTGCAGGATGCATCTATTCCGATAGGAATCACCAAAGGTTATAGCCAATACTGGGTCACCATGAGCCCAAGTACCACAACTGTATAACAAAACGCCTGTGGTATATAAATCAACACAACCTAAATAGAAAATACCAGACCGCGTATCATTGCAAAAACATCTTTATTACCATATTAAAAAGGTGCATATAGCACATACAATTAAAATACATAAGGGGGGTGCATGGATGGGCGGCATCCAAGAGGAGAGACAGAGGGGAGGAGGTTTGGTAAACAAGTCGGTTGAACAAAGTGCAAGTGCATACAATCAAAAGAATAATAACATACCCATACTGTGTCTCTCCTCCGGGATGGCGCCAACCCCGACGCGCGTTTCGGCAGAAGCCTTCGTCTGGGAGTGGTTATGTTGAAAAAAAAAAACGTTAAAAAAAAGGGATCCGTCACTAAATACATTGAAAGTCAATAGGCTCCTAAAAAAACTGATCCGTCACCATTGACTTACATTATTTTTAGTGACTGATCTGTTTTTTTTCGTTTTTATGACTGGACACAAAACCACAGCTTGCAGCGGTTTTGTGGCCAGTCACAGAATGGGATGCTGATGTAACGGAAGATAACCTGATGCATCCTGAATGGATTTCTTTCCATTCAGAATGCATGAGGACTAAACGGAAATGTTTTTTCCAGTATTGAGATCCTCTGCTGGATCTCAATATAGCAAAACAACAACGCAAGTGTGAAACAGGCCTTAAGGAGTTAACAGAGAGATAATGGATGAAGCTAGAGTAGACCACGCATTCCAGAAGTTAAGAGATGAAGAGGAGATTAGAGACAGGTCTGTAGTTAGTTTTTCAGGACTGGTCAAAAGATGTTTTTTTCTGTAATGGGGTTATGACAGAATGTTTGAAAGAGGAGGGGAAGATACCAAAAGAGAGAGACAGAGATTGAAATATTATGAATATATGAATTACTATGGTCAATGTGAAACCAGCCTAAGGGCTTGTTCACACAAACGTAAGGGCTCCGTGCCTTGCGATTCGCAATGCACAGGCACCGACTGCAGGGTCCGTGATCCGTCCGTTCCTCAAAAAGATAGAGCAAGTTCTATCTTTTTGCGGTGCGGAGGCATGGACGGGAACCCCAGGAAGCACTTTGTAGTGCTTCCGTGGGGTTCTGTCCCGTTCCGCACCACATCTCCGGATTTGCGGACCCATTCAAGTGAATGGGTCCACATCTGTGATGCGGTATGCGCACGGCCGGTGCCCCGTGCATTACGGACCCGCCGTATACGGGCCGCAATACGGCAACGGAGGGGCAACGACCGTGTGAATGAGCCCTAATGCAGCTTTTACAAAGTCAGTGTTTATTCGGTGATTCCCATCAGTGGTTGTGAGCCAGAAGCAGAACCTATACAGAGATAAGGTCTAATAGAAAGATCAGCTCCTGTTCTGTGTTTTTCACCCACAGCTAGTCTTCGCTCACAATCTCGGCATGGAAATCACTGATCAAACACTGACTGTGAAAGGCTGGATTCAAGCACAGCATTTTACAGTTTTTTTTTAATGTTTTCATGTTTTTAATAACTTTTGGGGTCAAAAAATCAACAGTTCTGTTACTTTATAGACAATAACTGCAAAGTTTCAATTCACATTTTTTTCTTTGTCGCATTTTGCTGGCATTTTGGTGGTTTATGGGATTTTTTAAACGTATCATGCCCTAAATATGGCGTTTTTTTCTGGTGTTTTCCCCTATGAGCTTTTCTATGGAACTTAAAAATTGCCAGAAAAAACGTAGGTTTACAAACACTTGTAAAAAACAATTAAACATTGATTTTTTTTTACAAGCAGTGTAAATACCTGCGGATTTTCTGGTGGAATTATTCGCCACGTGTGAGGACACCCTACCCTTTCACATGAGGGGGTGCAATGCGTGACATGAACGCATGGCACCCACACAGAATCCTGACCCATTCATTTCAATGGGCCTTCAGTTTTTTATCGCAGGCGTGAAAAACGCATCAAAACTAATTGCACTCGCGCGGAAAAAACTGAACAACTGAATGCAATCGCAGGCAAAACTGAATAGCTTTGCCTGCGAAATTGCACAATTTTCACTGAACGCATCCGCAACGCATCCGGACCTAATCCGGACACGCTCGTGTGAAAGAGGCCTAATATATAGAATATAGAACATGCTGCGATTTTCATGCAACGCAAAGGTAATGCGGGAAAATCACCGCTCATGTACATAGCCCCATTGAAATGAATGGGTCCGGATTCAGTGTGGGTGCAATGAGTTCACCTCACGCATTGCACCCGTGCGGAAATCACACCTGTGTGAAAGAGGCCTAGGGTGCCTTCACACGCCACAGATTTTGTGTCAGAAAATTCAGTGACTGAAAATCAGTTCTATTCATTTAAATGGGGCAGCACACACATAGATTTCTGCAAGCCCCATTAAGGTAAATGGAACAGATTTTCAGTCACAGAATTCTCTGCCACAAAATTTTCCGCGTGTGAAGGTAACCTTATACATGGTCATTAGTTGTTATCCCGTAATTAGTGTAAAAAAATAAAATCATATTATGTATCATATATGTATTACATAAAAATTTCTTTCTAACAAAGCTAGAACCAGCTCCAGCTAGATCCAGAGAGCTTCCCATTCATTGCTCCAATTGCTCTGCTATATTTATATCAAGCTGGCAGCTCAATGGAAGTGTCCTTTCTCCTGCTGCTCCGGGTGTGTGTCCTTTCTGCCGGAGCTCTCTTCCTATCACAGCTCAGGAGGCAGTCAAAGGATGGAACTGAGCATGTGCGGTCATCTCACTGAGTCAAAGAAGAAGAAAGAACAAACAGCAGGTGGCGCTATACCGATTCATTTTATTGAATAATACCAAATTTTCAATTATATGCAATTACAAAAGTATTCAGATCCAGGTGCTGGTTTGAAAACTGTAGAATATTTTTCATGAGACAACCCCTTTAATTTTCAGAGACAGTCTCAACAAATTTGGGGTGTCCCTAGCAGAAAATGAGCAGCTCTTCTATTGGCCAGGAAAAGAGTCTCCTCAAGAAGGTTAGTACATGGGTCGAGGCGTGTCATCCTCCACTATACCCAAAAGACAAACCTTAGGGCATGTGGTGAGTGTCCCCGTAACTAGAGTGGACAATATATCAATCACAGATACCCAGAATGGTTTTACATAGCTATAATCCCAGATGAGATGCCAAAAATCCACGTATTGATGTGAACATCTATGACAACTGGTGTGTGGCAATCTTCCCATCTTAAACAGTCGGGACGGTGTGAGGTAGCACCTGTGTATAATAAATAGCTGAATCAATCTATTAGTAAGAGATGGAGACACCAGCGAGGGAGCTAGCAATGCTTCTTTCCAGTCATCTGCTGACAAATCAGGTATGTTCCCTCTCCATTTGCTTTCAGAACCCAGGGGGAGTCTCGACATGCCCAGGTGTAACATATGAGTGTATAGGGCAGAAATTAGCCCCCTCGGCCCCTGTGTTCTGAAAATGCCAATGAGTGGATGCGTGGAGACAGCACGTTAAGTTCCCTGAGTTGGGTCTGGATAGCATGACGTAGCTGCAGATACCTGAAGAAGTGTGGAGCGTGACTACTCCCACCTTAGTCTGTAGTTGGGAGAAGGAGAACAGAATACCACCCTCATATAGATCCTTCAAACAATTTATCCCATAACTCTTCCACACAACCTCCCCTTCACAGTGCAACAAGTGGGGAACATCGGATTGCCCCACAGCGGCACGACGCCTGGCAAGTCAGTATACTGTTTCATCTTCGCAGCCCTCCATACTCTGATGTGCCAACCTGTGTATCTGTAGGAGATCGCCTGACACTGAGGGAGTTCCTTCCAGTACTGGCCATAGGCTGAGGAGTTGAAGATGTGTCAGCAGATAATACTCTGAATTAGGAAGAGGATTCTGAGTTACCCACGGTACCAAATAGCGCAACTGACCGGCACAAAGTACAAGAACAGGTCTGGGAGAGCCTCCCCGTCCCAACTTCTCTGTAAAGATTGTAGGGCCACTTTTCGCTCATTCCTTCCCCAATAAAGGCTGCCATGGCAGAGTGTAGTCTGTCAAAAATGCCCTGGGGATGGGGGTACAGGCATGTTCTAGTAAATAGAGCGCCTTGGGCTGGAGAATCATTTTAATGAGATTCAGTCTCCCCATAACAGAGAGAGGCAGGGTACTCCAGGATTTGAACTTATCCGCAAAATAGCTCTCTAAGGGGACCGTATTTAACTTATGGGACATGGCTGGGTCTCTAGTGACAAAGACTCCCAAGTATTTAAATCTGAGCAGCTCTTCTTTAAGCCTGGGTGGTCCTGTGTGGGTGTGGTCAGCGCTTACATTCCCTGAATTTACCAACTAAAATGTAGGTAACTATGGATCTGTAGGTTTTCAACAGACCTTCCATCATGGTTATTGGTGTCCATTCACCTGTCTTTGATAATGGTCCATAACAATCCCCTTCTTTTAACAGGATAAATGGAGACTGTGCCACTTTTCTGTCCTGTTACACAACAGGAACCTGACCGATCAACTGATCAGTATCTGTGCAATGCAGGTCTATGGCAATAGGATGCTATATCCTGTGTTCATATTTTTTGACATGATAAAAAAGGGCATTTTATCAGTATGCTAACAAATGTGAACCTAGCGTTACTGTTGCATGCTATTCTTGGATGCTATGTTGAGACTGACAGACTCTCATTGAATGACACAGACCATCTGTTTGAATGGCCTTGGTTATTAACAATTGGTCAATATGTTCCAATTCTTAATTAGACAGTGTAAAGTCTGTGATCTCTCTAGCCACCAGAACATATTCATTTCATATACTAGTAATCATTTCAAAGACAATTTTAAATGGTCATAATGTTTGGCCTACTTTCGAATCTCTCTATACACATACATCAAAAGGAGGTCTCTGCCTGCTCCCCCACGTGCTCTACAGTACAGGACCCCTGCCATTCAATTCAGCAAATATCTAGGGCACTGAATTCTTACGGAAAAAAAAAAAAAAATAAAGAATTTGAAAAGCTTTTGATCACATGTATGTGAGTGACTGATACTACCGTCTCATTAGATATGACCGAGGAAAAATGGATGATACGTCTTACACAAGGCAATAATCACCCAAACGATGATACTGGTTCTGGATTCCTCCAGATAATTGGCTACTATAAACATGTCGATGAATGGTAAGTTATTCAGTTATCATTGATCGCATCTTTTATGAAGACATAGAAATGATCGTTTGTCAGTAGCCCATTCTCTCGTGTAAACAGATATGCTGTCGCATGTGTGCGGTACCATAGATCTGGGGGTATCTTCAAATTGTTTTATTGTTATGTATTTCATTTTTGGCCGTAAGTACCAGCCAAAAGAGGTATGGATGGAAAAAGGTGGCAGAAATTGATGTGAGAGGTGAACGTCGACTACAGAGGTGCACAAGAGCACGCCAAAACACGACAGTGGAGCAGCTCATCACCAAAATGAACCGGGGGCTATCAAACGTGTGTCGAAAATAACAGTTCAGCTAACCATCTGAGCTCCGAAGCAGACAGATGGTCACCGCACCTCTGCTAATAAAGTTGCATCGGTAGGAAAGGCTTTAACTTTTGTTGCAGTATGGAACTTGGACCTCAACTCATTGGCAAAGGGTTGCCTTCTCTGATCAGTCACATTTTCTGCTCCATTGAGCGCCTAGACGTTGGTGTGTCAGGAGAGAGACATCATAGAACAAAAACCCAGCAACCAAAGCTGAAAGAACACAAGCTGGTGGTGGCACTGTTATGGTCTGGGGACCACTCATTGAGGTGGAACGCGTCCGACATTGGTTGGAAAAGCATGAGCAAGACTTCCAAGCAGTGTCGGACTGGGGTACCTAGAGCCCACCAGTAAAATTTATTTTGGGGGCCCACCGTACAGATACATTCAAATATAATGAATAACCTAACGAGTTTTTTTATATGAACATAGGCTGGTTGAGGTGCTGTACACTGAATATATTTATGTAGTGCAGTAAGTCTACTGTGTTATGTGCCAGGGGGTGGAAGACTAGGGGCCCACCTTGCTCAGGGGCCCACCGGGGGATTCCCCTGTACCCCTGTGGGCCAGTCCGAGCCTGCTTCCAAGTATTACCCTGGCACCTTAATTCCCCAGACTGGAACCCATTTGATCATCTGTGGGACGACTTTGATTGTCATGTTCCCTCTATAGATCCTCCCTCCACACACCCTCCAGCAGCTGTGGGATGCTCTGCAGTCAGCATGGCTCCAGATACCTGTGACAACCTACCGGAAGCTTATTGAGTCACTGCCAGCCTGTCTAGCTGCTGTCAGTGCTACACACGGCGGTAACTTTGGATATTATAATAATGTGACTCAACCGTGTGTATATATATAAAACACCTTTTTATAACCTCAGACATAACCTCTTTAAGAAGATTAAAATACACCTTCAATACAAAGAAAATATGAGTAAAGGTTGGCAATTGTATTGTTTTTTTTGCTACTAAAACTAAAAAGTTTGCATGTTGTAACGGTAGCATACACAAAGATCTTTTTGTAGCTTTGTACGTGGAATAATGTGGGTTTAGAACAACATGTCATATTTCGTCTTCTCAGTCTGTGCCACTTACACATCATCCCACAGGGTGTGTGATAAGTGAGCTGCTTCACAGTAGAGATGGCAGGGGCAGGCGTCACCACCACTGATTAATGGCCTTGAATAAACCACAAGACCAAATCAATTGTTCCGGCCAGTAGGGAAAAAGTACAATAGTTTAGACGCCACACAACGGCACAGACCAATTGCCCCTGTCATTGCCTGTCTTCTTCATTTTATTTAGTGCCCGTGACAGCTTATTGTGGTGTTTCTATCCTTTGCTGCCCAGTTTCACATCTCAGTCTCTGAAGCTTGTTCCCTCAGAGCCTAAACTTCCGTATTCTAAAAAGGAAAAAACACAAAGTTCCATAGTCTAACCTCTGTATACATAATTCATCATAGACCACAAGCAGGACCCAGTGCACACAGCTTCCTAAAATACGACAGACATATGTGAGAGTCAGCTGAATTATAGACCAGGAAGTCAGTCTGTAACATATTGTAATAAACAGATGAAAGAAATGCTAGGATGACAATAAAACATTAGATCTTTTTAATGAGTTTTACTATTGGGTGTGCATGCGCCTGATGCCTATGTCCTCCTTACACGCAAGACATTTTATTGTATCTTCAATAGTAAAAAAAAAAAAAAATGCAATTAATTTCTAACAGTAAGATAAGTCTTCCCTTGGCAGACTACCTTATATTACATCGACTCCTATTTAAAAGGGGACAATGATAGCTTAAAGAGATTGTCCCATAAAAATATACTATATTTTTCAAACCTGATCTGAATACTTTTGTAATTGCATGTAATAAAAAATGTTGTATAGTCACTAAGGCCTCTTTCACACTGGCGTTTTATCTTTCCGTCCTAGAGTTTCGTCCTCGGGGCTCTAGGACAGAAAGATACTGATCAGGATTATCCTAATGCATCCTGAATAGAAAGAAATCCATTCAGGATGCATCAGGATGTCTTCAGTTCAGTACTGAGACGTTTTTTGGCCGTAGAAAAATCTGCAGCATGCTGCGGATTTTGCTCCAGCCAAAAATCCGGAAGACATGCCGGAAGGACGGATCCGGAATTAATGCTCATTGAAAAGCATTAATCCGGATCCGGCTTTAAGCTAAACGTCATTTCGGCGCACGCCGGATCCGACGTTTAGCTTTTGTGAATGGTTACCATGGCAGCCAGGACGCTAAAGTCCCGGCTGCCATGGTAAAGTGTAGTGGGGAGGCAGGGGAGAAGTATACTTACCGTCCGTGCGGCTCCCGAGTCCCGGGGCGCTCCACAATGACGTCAGAGCGCCCCATGAGCATGGATCACATGATCGCATGGATCACGTGATCCATGTGCATGGGGCGCTCTGACCCAGGGGCGGACTGGGCCGGGGGGCAGGGGGGCAATTGCCCCCCGGGCCTCTCTGTTGCCTCACTGTCACGGCCGGCTGGCCGGCCGGAATGATGTCAGTCTTACTCAGTCTCATACACTTTCTGCTGCCTCCGCCGCCGCTCTTACTAATCCAGCCTGCGGACTGCGGAGGGAGACAGGGAGGCGTGCTGCCGGCAGCCTATCAGTGAGGCCGCCGGACCGGCGCAGGCGGCGCGATGACGCCAACGCGCGCCTGACTGAGCCGCCCGCTGCAGTAAAGAAATCAGCAGCGCTGGAAGCGGACAGCAGTGAAGGCGCCGATTCGCCCAGGACAGGTCCTGCTCCAGGAGGTAAGTATAAGTGTTCTTCACATTTTCTGCTCCATTGAGCGCCTGGACGTTGGTGTGTCAGGAGAGAGACATCATAGAACAAAAACCCAGCAACCAAAGCTCAAAGAACACAAGCTGGTGGTGGCACTGTTATGGTCTGGGGACCACTCATTGAGGTGGAACGCGTCCGACATTGGTTGGAAAAGCATGAGCAAGACTTCCAAGCAGTGTCGGACTGGGGTACCTAGTGCCCACCAGTAAAATTTATTTTGGGGGCCCACCGTACAGATACATTCAAATATAATAAATAACCTAACAAGTTTTTTTATATGAACATAGACTAGCTGAGGTGCTGTACACTGAATATATTTAGGTAGTGCAGTAAATCTACTGTGTTATGTGCCAGGGGGTGGGAGACTAGGGGCCCACCGGGGGATTCCCCTGTACCCCTGTGGGCCAGTCCGAGCCTGCTTCCAAGTATTACCCTGGCACCTTAATTCCCCAGACTGGAACCCATTTGATCATCTGTGGGACGACTTTGATTGTTGTGTTCCCTCTATAGATCCTTCCTCCACACACCCTTCAGCAGCTGTGGGATGCTCTGCAGTCAGCATGGCTCCAGATACCTGTGACAACCTACCGGAAGCTTATTGAGTCACTGCCAGCCTGTCTAGCTGCTGTCAGTGCTACACACGGCGGTAACTTTGGATATTATAATAATGTGACTCAACCGTGTGTATATATATAAAACACCTTTTTATAACCTCAGACATAACCTCTTTAAGAAGATTAAAATACACCTTCAATACAAAGAAAATATGAGTAAAGGTTGGCAATTGTATTGTTTTTTTTGCTACTAAAACTAAAAAGTTTGCATGTTGTAACGGTAGCATACACAAAGATCTTTTTGTAGCTTTGTACGTGGAATAATGTGGGTTTAGAACAACATGTCATATTTCGTCTTCTCAGTCTGTGCCACTTACACATCATCCCACAGGGTGTGTGATAAGTGAGCTGCTTCACAGTAGAGATGGCAGGGCAGGCGTCACCACCACTGATTAATGGCCTTGAATAAACCACAAGACCAAATCAATTGTTCCGGCCAGTAGGGAAAAAGTACAATAGTTTAGACGCCACACAACGGCACAGACCAATTGCCCCTGTCATTGCCTGTCTTCTTCATTTTATTTAGTGCCCGTGACAGCTTATTGTGGTGTTTCTATCCTTTGCTGCCCAGTTTCACATCTCAGTCTCTGTAGCTTGTTCCCTCAGAGCCTAAACTTCCGTATTCTAAAAAGGAAAAAACACAAAGTTCCATAGTCTAACCTCTGTATACATAATTCATCATAGACCACAAGCAGGACCCAGTGCACACAGCTTCCTAAAATACGACAGACATATGTGAGAATTATAGACCAGGAAGTCAGTCTGTAACATATTGTAATAAACAGATGAAAGAAATGCTAGGATGACAATAAAACATTAGATCTTTTTAATGAGTTTTACTATTGGGTGTGCATGCGCCTGATGCCTATGTCCTCCTTACACGCAAGACATTTTATTGTATCTTCAATAGTAAAAAAATAAAAATGCAATTAATTTCTAACAGTAAGATAAGTCTTCCCTTGGCAGACTACCTTATATTACATCGACTCCTATTTAAAAGGGGACAATGATAGCTTAAAGAGATTGTCCCATAAAAATATACTATATTTTTCAAACCTGATCTGAATACTTTTGTAATTGCATGTAATAAAAAATGTTGTATAGTCACTAAGGCCTCTTTCACACTGGCGTTTTATCTTTCCGTCCTAGAGTTCCGTCCTCGGGGCTCTAGGACGGAAAGATACTGATCAGGATTATCCCAATGCATCCTGAATGGAGAGAAATCCGTTCAGGATGCATCAGGATGTCTTCAGTTTAGTACTGAGACGTTTTTTGGCCGTAGCAAAATCCGGAAGACATGCCGGAAGGATGGATCCAGAATTAATGCCCATTGAAAAGCATTAATCCGGATCCGGTTTTAAGCTAAACGTCGTTTCAGCGCATCCGACGTTTAGCTTTTGTGAATGGTTACCATGGCAGCCAGGACGCTAAAGTCCCGGCTGCCATGGTAAAGTGTAGTGGGGAGGCAGGGGAGAAGTATACTTACCATCAATGCGGCTCCGAGTCCCTGGGCGCTCCACAATGACGTCAAAGCGCCCCATGAGCATGGGATCACATGATCGCATGGATCACATGATCCATGTGCGTGGGGCGCTCTGACGTCATTGTGGAGCGCCCCGGGAGCCGCACGGACTGTAAGTATCTGCTCCGCTGGCTCCCCACTACTTACTATGGCAACCAGGACTTCAGTAGCGTCCTGGCTGCCATGGTAACCTGAAAGCATTTTGAAGACTGATCAGGATCCTGATCAGTCTTCAAATGGTTCTTGTCTGCTTAGATCTGATCCGCGGCATTCGAGACGGAGTCACGCCGGATCCTCACAACGCAAGTGTGAAAGAGGCCTTAGATATTCAATAAAATCTGTACAGCGCCATCTGCTGTTGGTTCTTTTTCTTATTTTTCTGTCCTGTTTAGTAACTTCGCTCAGATGGTCACACATTCTCCGTTTCTTCTCAGCTGTATCTTCTGTTAGAAGATGTGACAGTTACAGGAAGAGAGCTCCTGCAGAAAGAAAACACCCCCTGAGCTGTGATAGGTAGAGAGCTGAAGCAGATAGGACATGCCTCCTGAACTGTGATAGGGAGATGGCTGCAGTAGATAGAATATGCCCCCAGAGTTGTCAGCTTGAAATAAGTGTAGCAAAACAATTAGAGTAATTAATGTGTGGATCAATATGAGATACAGAACTGTTTCTAGATTTGTTGAAAAGAGATTGTCATGTACTATATGATCAGACCTCCCAAGTGTCCCTCTTTTGGAGGGACAGTCCCTATTTTGGAACCAAGTCCCTCTGTCCCTCCTTTACAACGTAGGGTCAAATATAAAGGTAGGGTCAAATATAAAGAAAGGAACCAGACAAACACTTTCTTGATCAATATGCAATGTAAATCTATACCTCAGCTCAAAAAGAGGGACATTTAAGAAGATAAGAGGGACTTAGGTCAAAAATATGGACTCTCCCTCCAAAAGAGGGATATTTGGGAGGTCTGCGTTGAACAGAACCTTGATATGGCAGCCATAGCAATATATCGGCCCATATTGTTCCTTTGTACATCTCCAACTTTATATAGAGGAATCCAACAGACGAAAAATGTTATCAAATATTAACAGATGCCAGATTTCTTCTAGGGGAGGATCTCCATAATACAATCTTGAGGCACCATACTGCAGCCACTAAATCCCAGCAGCTCTGTACTGTACTATGGTAATAGTTAAACAAGGGTTGTCATCTCTGCTGAGCTACGACTTTGCCATTGTCCAACATGTATCATTTAAGTAATCAGACTACTTAGATGGAACTTAAACCTCATTTATTGAAATACAATTTCTGAAATTCCTGAAATTTTCTAAATATCTGTAAGTAACTATACAATACACTATGGGCCAGATTTATCATTACATTTCCATCTTACTCCAATTTCACATAAGTCCAAAGTCACTTTTGGCTCAGTCAGATTTATTAATGGACCTTTAATACTGTGATAAATGTGGTTTGATGGCAGCAGTTCATCCTTCAGTAAAGGCTTTACAAAAGTCGCACATATTTACAAAGAAGTCGCATGTTCTATTAAAAGGTCGCATAAGATAAGTATGGTCCTCACTGGAGTGAAATTGGGACTTTTTTGCGACTTTTTTAAAAAGTCCCAATGATAAATCTGGAGTGAAACTCATTAACATGGCTAACCACGCCCATTTTTACAAAACTGGAGTGAGTGGTGTACACATGTAAAAAAGTCGCAAAATTATGCGCAAGTGAGTGTGAAAAGTCGCAAATGCCCTATTTTGGGACTTTTTGATGCCAGAATTCTGGAGTGAAGGTAGGATAAATCATGGCCTATGCATTTAATAACTGGAAATCACTGTTATTCACTTAATAATTGTAAGGCTACTTTCACATTACATATAGTCAATGGGGCTGGAGCGGTAGTCCGGGGGCACACGTTCACTAGCGGCAGGACGGATCCGACAGGCTCTTCACCAGATGGAACAGCCTCCCAGAGGTCCATGCCGCTAGTGAAAAAGTAGCCTAAGAAATCTATGAATTTGTCCTGAGAAAATGTTTGAAAAACTATATATGTACGTCCTGGAAATGCAAAGAATCATGTGCTCATCTAATAATATAATTCTGTGCTGCCATAAAAGGGTTGTCTGGGTATAAGTAACTTTTCAGAGGCTACGCAGCCTGCCTTTGCTATAAAAATATTCATACTTGCTATGTGCAGCTCCGGTCTTGTGTACTAGCGATCCTGTGTCTGTCTTCCAGTCCTGCGCACTGGCTCCCATGTGTCCATATTCCGGTCTGTGGCTTGTTTACCTCCTCTCTGGCATGGGCAGGATCATCTGCCCCGCTGCAGCCAATGACTGGATGCAGCGATGACGTGTTATTGGCTGCAGCAGAGGAGATGATCATGCCTGTGCCAGGTACATGTTAAACAAGACGTGGACAGGAAGATGGACACACAGGAGCCGACGCACAGGACCAAAGTGGCAGGGAATAGGAAAGTATGATTCTTGACATATCAAAGGCAGGCTGCAGGCTCCTGAGAAAAGTAACTAATTCCAGGACAACCCGTTTAATGCCCAGTAGTGAACTTCCTCCTCTGATCTTAAGAGGAGGAGCTTACTACTGAGGATGTGCAGCACAGTTTCCCACAGAAGAAGTGAGAACAAATTTTCTATCACGAACTTATTATAGTATGAGGACAGGGGGAACACAGGAGAGGTGAGAACTGATTATCTATCACCACTAGAACACCCTGCTTATCACTGATTATAGTATAAGGGAAGGGGAGAACACAGGAGAGGTGAGAACTGATTATCTATCACCACTAGAACACCCTGTGTATCACTGTGTATAGTATAAGGACAGGGGAGAACACAGGAGAGGTGAGAACTGATTATCTATTACCACTAGAACACCCTGTGTATCACTGTGTATAGTATAAGGACAGGGGAGAACACAGGAGAGGTGAGAACTGATTATCTATCACCACTAGAACACCCTGCTTATCACTGATTATAGTATAAGGACAGGAGAGAACACAAGAGAGGTGAGAACTAATTTTCTATCACCACTAGAACACCCTGCTTATCACTGATTATAGTATAAGGGAAGGGGAGAACACAGAAGAGGTGAGAACTGATTCTCTATCACCACTAGAACACCCTGCTTATCACTGATCATAGTATAAGGACAGCAGAGAGCACAGGAGAGGTGAGAACTGATTTTCTATCACCACTATAACAACCCGCTTATCACTGATTATAGTATAACGACAGGGGGGTCACAGAAGAGGTGAGAACTGAGATTTCTATCACCACTAGAACACCCTGCTTATCACTGATTATAGTATAAGGGAAGGGGAGAACACAGGAGAGGTGAGAACCTATTTTCTATCACCACTAGAACACCCTACTTATTATTTATAGTATAAGGACAGGGGGATCACAGAAGAGGTGAGAACTGATTTTCTATCACCACTAGAACACCCCACTTATCAATTATTATAGTTTGAGGACAGGGGGAACACAGGAGAGGTGAGAACTGATTATCTATCACCACTAGAACACCCTGCTTATTACTGATTATATTATAAGGACAGGAGAGAACACAGGAGAAGTGAGAACTGATTTTCTATCACCACTAGAACAGCCTGCTTATCACTGATTATAGTATAACGACAGGGGGATCACAGAAGAGGTGAGAATTGAGATTTCTATCACCACTAGAACACCCTGCTTATCACTGATTATAGTATAAGGGAAGGGGAGAACACAGGAGAGGCAAGAACCGATTTTCTATCACCACTAAGGTGAATTAAGTGATGTCATAGCCAGACCTTTATTTCTGATATTTACGGAATCTATACTGACAGGGAATGTTCCACAGGATTGGCGCATAGCAAATGTGGTGCCAATAGTCCAAAAGGGTCCAAAAACAGAGCCTGGAAATTATAGGCCGGTAAGTTTAACATCTATTGTTGGTAAACTGTTTGAAGGGTTTCTAAGAGATGCTATTTTGGAGTATCTCAATGAAAATAAGCAAATAACGCCATATCAGCATGGCTTCATGAGGGATCGGTCATGCCAAACGAATTTAATCAGCTTCTATGAGGAGGTCAGTTCTAGACTTGACAGCGGCGAATCAATGGATGTCATATATCTGGACTTCTCCAAAGCATTTGACACTGTACCTCATAAAAGGTTAGTATATAAAATGAGGATGCTCGGACTGGGAGAAAATGTCTGTATGTGGGTAAGTAACTGGCTAAGTGACAGAGGGTGGTTATTAACGGTAGATACTCAGATTGGGTCACTGTAACTAGTGGGGTACCTCAGGGGTCAGTATTGGGCCCTCTTCTCTTCAATATATTTATTAATGATCTTGTAGAAGGCTTGCACAGTAAAATATCTATTTTTGCAGATGACACTAAATTATGTAAAGTAATTAACACTGAAGAGGACAGTTTTCTGCTACAGAGGGATCTAGATAGTGTAAGAGGGCGCAAGGTGTCGTCATGGACGGACGATACGTGTCACCGAGGTTCCTGGCCTCGGTGAGGTGAGAGCCGGGTTTTTTATGTGTCAGCAGCAGCTAGTGCTGTTTGACATTGTCAGTTAGTTTGGCTGCAAAGCCAATCCGGGCTGGCTCTTACTGGGAGTAGGCAAAGAGTTGGGTGGGTGCCTACTCCCCACAGTCCAGGCCGGACTTTTGCCGGGCCTTTAAAGGCAGCCTCCTCAGCAGCTGAGGGAGGTGATTGTCCTGGAGCTGCTGTTAGGCTGTGGAGTCATTTGAGTTTGGGAGTTCTGATCCATTCTGTGCTATGTGGAGTTCCCTGGGCTGGAAGCCAGAGCCCAACAAGGAGGAGTGCAGACAGCCCGGAAACCTGACGTCAACTGTCTTGCGGCTGGACTGACAGCCAGGTGCGAACCTGCACCTAAAACCTCCCAGGTGACTGAAACCTGTACGGGACTGTTTTGTTTTGCCTTAATACTTCTGATGTGTGTGCATTAACACCAAGAGACTGTTTGTCGTTTATTTTTGTGCAAGTGTGAATAAAACACTGTTGATTGCACGTTCTGGACTCCTTGTTTTGCCTCGGTACTGCACCCGCACCGCTATCTACCAGAGCGACTCCCCACAATAGATTGATGGCTTGGGCAGAGAAATGGCAGATGAGGTTTAACACTGACAAATGTAAAGTTATGCACATGGGAAGGAATAATGCAAGTCACCCGTACATACTAAATGGTAAAAAACTCGGTAACACTGACATGGAAAAGGATCTAGGAATTTTAATAAACAGCAAATTAAGCTGCAAAAACCAGTGTCAGGCAGCTACTGCCAAGGCCAATAAGATAATGGGTTGCATCAAAAGGGGCATAGATGCCCGTGATGAGAACATAGTCCTACCACTTTACAAATCACTAGTCAGACCATACATGGAGTACTGTGTACAGTTCTGGGCTCCTGTGAACAAGGCAGACATAGCAGAGCTGGAGAGGGTTCAGAGGAGGGCAACTAAAATAATAACTGGAATGAGGGATCTACAGTACCCTGAAAGGTTATCAAAATTAGGGTTATTCAATTTAGAAAAAAGACGAGTGAGGGGATATCTAATAACTATGTATAAATATATCAGGGGTCCGTACAGAGATCTGTCCCATCATCTATTTATCCCCAGGACTGTGACTGACGAGGGGACATCCTCTGCGTCTGGAGGAAAGAAGGTTTGTACACAAACATAGAAAAGGATTCTTCACTGTAAGAGCAGTGAGACTATGGAACTCTCTGCCTGAGGAGGTGGTGATGGTGAGTACAATAAAGGAATTCAAGAGGGGACTGGATTTATTTCTGGAGTGTAATAATATTACAGGCCACAGCTACTAGAGAGGGGTCGTTGATCCAGGGAGTTATTCTGATTGCCTGATTGGAGTCAGAAAGGAATTTTTTTCCCCTTAAGTAGGGAAAATTGGCTTCTGCCTCACAGGTTTTTTTTGCCTTCCTCTGGATCAACTTGTAGGAAACAGGCCGAACTGGATGGACAAATGTCTTTTTACGATCTTATATACTATGTTACTATGTTACTAGATCACCCTGCTTATCACTATTCATAGTATAAAGGACGGGGGGCAGAGGAGAGGTGAGAACTTATTTTCTCTCACCACTAGAACACCCTGCTTATCATTATTTATAGTATAAGGACAGGGGGAACACAGAAGAGGTGAGAACTGATTATCTATCACCACTAGAACACCCCGCTTATCACTTATTATAGTATAAGGACAGGGGAGAACACAAGAGAGGTGAGAACTAATTTTCTATCACCACTAGAACACCCTGCTTATCACTGATTATAGTATAACTACAGAGGGATCACAGAAGAGGTGAGAACTGATTATCTATCACCACTAGAACACCCTGCTTATCACTGATTATAGTATAAGGGAAGGGGAGAACACAGGAGAGGTGAGAACTGATTATCTATCACCACTAGAACACCCTGCTTATCACTGATTTTATTATAAGGACAGGAGAGAACACAGGAGAGGTGAGAACTGATTATCTATCACCACTAGAACACCCTGCTTATCACAGATTTTATTATAAGGATAGGAGAGAACACAGGAGAGGTGAGAACTGATTTTCTATCACCACTAGAACACCCTGCTTATCACTGATTATAGTATAAGGACAGGAGAGAACACAGGAGAGGTGACAGCTGATTATCTATCACCACTAGAATATCCTGCTTATCACTATTCATAGTATAAAGGACGGGGGGCACAGGAGAGGTGAAAACTTGTTTTCTATCACCAGTACAACACCCTGCTTATCATTATTAATAGTATAAGGACAGGGGGGATCACAGAAGAGGTGAGAACTGATTTTCTATCACCAGTAGAACACCCCGCTTATCACTTATTATAGTATAAGGACAGGGGAGAACACAAGAGAGGTGACAGCTGATTTTCTATCACCACTAGAACACCCTGTTTATTACTGTTTATAGTATAAGGGACAGGAGAGGACATGGGAGAGGTGAAAACTGATTTTCTATCATCACTAGAACACCCTGCTTATCACTGATTATAGTATAAGGACAGGGGAAAACACCGGAGAGGTAAGAACTGATTATCTATCACCACTAGAACACCCTGCTTATCACTGTGTATAGTATAGGGACAGGGGAGAACACAGGAGAGGTGAGAACTGATTATCTATCACCACTAGAACACCCTGCTTATCACTGTTTATAGTATAAGGATAGGAGAGAACACGTGAGAGGTGGAAACTGATTTTCTATCATCACTAGAACACCCTGCTTATCACTGATTATAGTATAAGGACAGGGGAAAACACAGGAGAGATGAAAACTGATTTTCTATCACCACTAGAAAACCCTGCTTATCATTATTTTTGATAAAAAAAGAGCCTTAAATTGATAGAATAGAATTACACAATATTAATAACAGACCTTTTTTTTCAGCTGTAGTCAATACATTTCTATCAACTCCGACTACACCCAAAACTTGCTATGAGTCCGAATCCACAGCCCTGGAGAGTACTGTCACCCTCACCCCCTTCTGTATAATATTGTTTCTATTGAAATACCTGATTCCTGTAAATAGTAGAATCCAGAAGCACAACCCTTTAACTGCCTGAAAATTTGCAACATGTTCTGGGCTGGACTGTTGAAAAGTCAATGCAGGAAGTGGTAAAACAGTACAATTACTACACTGTTCTCTAATCAGAGATTTGTTTGTCCCTGGCTAGATGAATTTTCCTGTGTACAGTCTCTGGTGCTGAGTACATATTATTGTTTCTACAACCTGGTACTTTAGATTTAGAAAGTAAAAGTTATGTTTTATATGGGGACCTAATTCGGTGAAGTAACTTCCATGCATCGATTATTGACCAGTTGATTCTCAGCATATTTTCCCGGTAGTGGCCAGATCTATGCTGGACCCCATTATATTTAATGGGGCTGGCATCCATTCCGGTACCATCCGGCAATGCCAATCCAGAGAGCTCCAGCAGGCTGTTCTTTGCTTGAACTCTGCCTGATTTCTTGCAGCGTATATGAAACTAACCTTAGTTACAGTGGATCAACCTGAGTGGATCAATCCCTGCAGGGCCGGCGCGTCCTATACGCGGAATAGGCAGCC
This sequence comes from Bufotes viridis, assembly GCA_033119425.1. Lineage (NCBI taxonomy): Eukaryota > Metazoa > Chordata > Amphibia > Anura > Bufonidae > Bufotes > Bufotes viridis. The sequence goes on along the minus strand of CM065594.1, from coordinate 200,652,023 downwards.
GCGTAGAGCGCCCCTTGGGAAGGGGCGCTGCTAGGAGCGCCGGCCCTGCCTCATGCTGCAGCCGCCCGAGCGCTCTGAATTGAGCCTCAGGCGGCTGCAGCACTGCCCGGGCTGGTGCGTCCATGAGGGCGCACCGCCCGGGCGCAGCATGAAGAGAGGAGCTGACAGGAGGGAAGCGCTCAGCGCTCCCTCCTGTCAGTTCCTCATTGTAGCGTGGCCGAACTGTTTAAGGTCCGCGGGTACAGGAGCATCTGTCTCCTGTACTCGGCCGGACTGACATGAAGTGCGCACAGAGTGTGCACTTCATGTCAGTCCCCTCGGGTACAGGAAACTAAAGCTCCTGTACCCGTGGAGCATAAAGAGCTCGGCCACGCTACACTAGAGGTAAGGGGTGGATTGGGGAGAAAGATAATGACAAGGGGGAGAAAGAGAATGCCAAGGGGGTGGGAGAAAGAGAATGACAAGGTTGAGAGGGGAGAATGACAAGGAGAGGGGGAGAATAAAAGAGTGGAAAGAGAATGACAAAGGAGAGGGGGGAGAGAGAGTGACAAGGGGAGGAAGAGAATGACAAGAGGGAGAAAGGGAATGACAAGGGGGGGGGAGTGTGAAGAATGGCAAGAGGGGGGAGAGAATGACAAGAGGGGGAGAGAATGATAAGTGGGGGGGGGGGAGGATGAATGACAAGGGGGAGGAAGAATGACAAGAGGGGGGAGAGAATGACAAGGGGGGAGAGAACTGGCGTTAGTTAAAGGGGTTCTGCAGTTTATTTAAACTGATGATCTATCCTCTGGAGAGATCATCAGCATCTGATCTGCAGGGGTCCGACACCCGGGACCCCCGCAGATCAGCTGTTTGAGAAGGCAGCGGCACTGGCAGTAGCGCCTCGGCCTTCTCGCTGTTTACCGCAGGCGCAGTGACATCACGACTAGTATCACTGGCCTGGGCGGGGCTAAGCTCTGTTCACTTGAATGAAGCTTAGCCCCACCCAGGCCAATGATACTAATCGTGACGTCACTGCGAGAAGGCTGAGGCGCTAATGCCAGCGCAGCTGTCTTCTCAAACAGCTGATTGGCAGGGGTCCCAGGTGTCGGACCCCTGCGATCAGTTTAAATAAACTGCAGAACCCCTTTAATATGGCAGATCATGTGGGTGGGGCATTGTGATGTCACATGGGGGGGGGGGGCGGCAAACTTTTATTTTGCCTAGGGCGGCAAAAATCCTTGCACCGGCCCTGAATCCCTGCGGAAGCTGCCTAATCTAATGATGGTGATATGTGTGGGGTATCAGCATATTCAGCAACGCTACTGAGATGCTTACATCGCACAGGTCATAGTATACCTTCAAGCTATTTTGCCAAGTACTGTAGTTGCGGAATTTTTCTGTTTTTGCACTAGCACTTTATCTGGTTACTTGCACATGTGATTGACCCATATATATTTAGTAATCATGTTTACAAACAGTTTTCTAATCTGTAATCATGGAATTTAGCATTTATGTGTTTTTAGCACATTTTTTTTTAAATTTGATCTTGGTGATTATGTGATTTAAAATTTGGATGATTTGTTGTGTATAACGTAATATTCAATCATGTATTTTATGGCATCTCAGTAGTTGTCTTATTATGGACTGTGCTGCATGTAGAGATCCTTAAGTATAACCCCCCTTTGAAGAACTTGATTAATATACATTTCAAGTTATCTTGGTGTGCGTCTATTTGGGCATACGCTTTTGTCTCTTTGCATTTAAGTCTTATATTGGCACGCAGACTGCACCCATCAAAATTTTGGTGGTGCCCAGTGTTTTTCATTTCTATGATCCTGAGAGTGTGATCCTGGTTATCATATACAGTATGAGTATGGTTTATGCTATGAGGGTGTCCACACTACTCAACCTCTTAAAACTTTAATAATTGTGAACAATAAGTGTAGAATCACATACATTTAGAGGCCGAAAACCGGACCTGCCCTAGTACTGCTCCTGCAGCGGCTGGGCTCCTGAGGGAAGCGCTCTGATACATGGCAATAAACTATGCTGCTGTGTAAGAACATTTTTAGGCCAAGTTTTCAACCTAGGGATGTAAAACAAAGAATGTTTGAAAGTTTCCGAACTTCTCATTAAACAATGATTAATCTTTAATTACATATCACTGTAAACCCCATTAATATGCACATTCTGATTGCCCGCTTTGGTAAATATTGGTCTTTACATATCTTAAACACCTACTTATGATTGGAGATCCCTGTGGGCTCATAGGCAGTCCCCTGTGATATTTAGCTTTAAATACCTGACTTCATTAACCGTAAAGACTTAAGTCTGTAAACCTGCAGGAATTGGTTGTCAGTTAATTAGTAAAGCATCCACTATTTAAGGAGAATGTTTATCGAGAATCAAGAAAGAGCTCACACTTTTCATTTCTGACCACTTCAGTCATGACCTGTACAAGGTACCTGATAGCAACTAAAGTCTAACTGTTCCATGATTGAGAAGAACATTTTTGTTAAATACGGTAGTTAAGAAATCTGACTGCGCATAAGGAGTAAAAGCACTTGCTAAAGACATAAACAAAACAAAAAAAAACATAGGAATGCTTGGGGGTGGACTGGGAACATAAAGTGGCCACTGGTTGGCTAAAAGAAGGGGTCAGGCGGCCCCATGGGCATTGGCTCACCTGGGAAATTTCCTGTAGAGTCTATGGCCAATCCGCCCCTGGAAATGCTGATCAGTGGTGTCACCTACTGCAATGAGAACATCATAGGAAACTTGTTTATGCAAAAATGACCCAATACCAATGGTCATAGGTATTTATCTTAGCCAATAAGAGGATGACAAAGTTCCTGCGGTGATTCTGCAAGTTCTATTGTGTTCTTTGCTACATCCAGTAATTAAAGCTGGCCGTCGATATGACATTGTCTGTGGTCACTGGTCACTTCTCCTCTCTAGCTTTCCAAAGTCACTCTCTTTGTAGTTTCTAAGGCTGGCAATAAGATTTTAACAAACTTGCCTATAATTCCCACCTCAGGTGTACAGAATTAAGACACGGCTGGCCGGGACCGCATCAAAGTGTGAAAGGTGTATTAGCAATGTCCCTCTCACTGCAGTAAAGTCTTTATCAGCCTTAAATGGTGAATACCTTACTGATTGACTCCAGTGCAGATTCTGGACCTTCTAGTTCTTCCTTTCTCTCTCTTTTTCTGGACTACTGTAAAGTAGAGATGGATTTCTTGATACAAAGCTCCAAGGAGTGAGCACATGTAGCTCTTTTCACTTCCTCAGCTAACTCTAAAATAAACTAGCGGCAGACATAAGTCCTCCATACACAGTTTCCTACAGGTGCAGAGTCAGGATTTTTATCCCTGACTTATCCATACAAAGCTATATGGGTTGCAATATACTTATATATTATACTATAAGATAATAGTATACAAGAGGAAACAATGTACAAGTACGCTATTCTGCAGTTCCGCAGATATATCCAAAAATATACGTGTGAAATATACATAGATCCTCAAGCCCTGAATGAGACAATTGATTGGATATTTATAGCAAATCTTAAAGATCTTGATAAACCCATTTGAAACAGCATTGTGGCAGAACCAGAAACATGTTTACTAATTACTTTGCTGTTGTAGCATTGAGTGGAGTTCAGACATAGCAGCGCTGGATATAGCCAGAATAGCAGCGCTGGATATAGCCAGAATAGCAAAGCCTAAAGGGGTTATCCTGGAAAAGATAATGATGACTTATCCTCAGGATAGGTAATCATTATCACATCAGCGGGGGGATCCAAGTCCCAGCACCCTCACCAATCAGCTGTTTCAGGGAGCCGCTGCGCTCAGCGATGCTCTGGTGAGTGATGCAGGCTTCCGGCAGTTTTCCAAGGACACCACCGTACATCGTATAATACCAGTGCATCGTATAGTGCCCTATTGACTTGAATGAGGCTGAGCTGGAACTAGGCCATGTGACCGATGTACAGTCACTGGCCTAGGAAAAGGCTGCGTTGCTCAAGGCCCCTTCTAACAGCTGATCAGTGGGGGTCCAGGGTGTCGCACCATCGCAGATCTGATACTGATGACCTATCTTGTGGATAAGTCATAAATATCTCTTCCTGGATAACCCATTTAATTTGTAGAGCAGATCTAAACAAGCCATTAGTGATAAAAGGCATCGAGCCAGCGGGAGAGAATAGCAGGAGAGAGTGATAGCACAATTTATGACACCTGAAATACATGCATTCTGGCAGCTGTGTATCTACCAATAGAATAAAGCAGTGCAGTGAGATCCATCAAGCTCAATCTTTTATTTCTCCAATACCGCAAACTGTCAGTCTGCCCTACAGACCCTAGGCATGTCAGATTACTACATTTTTACAGGTGATATATTAATGCATTTACAAAGCTACTCAACCGATTATGTAAGTTATATAAAAATCTAAAATGCCACTTGAAGGTGAACAGCACTGATTGCCATGGGTCTGGCTTATTTAAAGGGACAATAAACCAGAATCTATACTACTAACGAAAAGAATAACAGACAAAATGTAACATAATCTGAAAATCAGTGTATTATTCTCTAAGGCTGCAGCTATGTCTTCTCTCTCCCTCCTCTGATGCTAGTGCACGTGATCCAGGAAGTTTGGGAGGGGGCTGGGTTTAGGCTTCATACTTTGTATTCACAATGAATGTGGCCCTTTTGTTGGAAGGAATGTCTTAGTTACCAATAGTATGAAATAAATACAGTGCCAACCGTAGTACCAACAGTATCAGTAGTAGTACACACAGTAACACCAGTCAGCTATACCTCACTGACTCATATTAGCAAAGATTTCCGAGATGGAAATAATGGTGCTTTCACACTAGCGCTTTTACTTTCTGGCGTAGAGATCCGTCGTCGGGTCTCTACGCCGGAAAGAAACTGATCAGGATTATCCCAATGCATTCTGAATGGAGAGAAATCCATTCAGGATGCATCAGGATGTCTTCCGTTCAGTATGTGAATGTTTTTTGGACGTTGACAAAACCGCAGCATGCTGCGGATTTGTCTCCGTCCAAAAATCCGGAAGACATGCTGTAACGCCGGATCCGGAATAAATTCCCATTGAAGTGCATTAATCCGTATCCGGAATTAAGCTAAACGTCGTTTCGACGCATCGCCGGATCCGACGTTTAGCTCTGCGCATGCGCAGCAGCAGCTGCGATCGGGCCCCAGTGTAAGCTGGGGCTCTGATTGGTTACCATGGCAGTGAGGACGCTACTGAAGTCATGGCTGCCATGGTAAGTACTCCGCAGCAGTGTACTTTCCTGCACTGCAGCCTCCGGACGCTCCTTCATACCTTCACAGGTCTGGGTGGCGCATTGATCTATGCGCCGCAGAGACCTGTGACGTCATGAAGGAGCACCCGGCGGCCACAGCGCAGGTAAGTACACTGATGCGGAGTACGATGGCAGCCAGGACTTCAGTAGCGTCCTGGCTGCCATGGTAACCTGAAAGCATTTCGAAGACTGATCAGGATCCTGATCAGTCTTCAAATGCTTTCAGGCGACTTGCGTTCTGACGGATCCGGCGGGACGGAAGTGCCTGCCGGATCCTCAGAACGCAAGTGTGAAAGCACCCTTACCCTTTAACTAATAAAAAATAAATTAAATAATAATTAATTACAAATTAACCCCTTCCCGACATATGACGTAATAATACGTCATAGCGGGAAGTGACCCAATGGGTGAGAAGACAGCCCGATGCCTTGCAGAGGCATCAGGACCTGTCTTTTACAGAAGCTTAGGAGATCCACCTAAGCAACTTGTTAGTGTATTACATTAGTGTATTGTAATGCATTGCAGAGGGGATGAGACCCCCCAAAAGTTGAAGTCCCAGAGTGGTACAAAAATAAAGTAAAAAAAAGTTTAAAAAAAAGTGTTTTCAATAATAAAAAAATTAAGTTTCAAGTAAAAAAAAGAAAAAAGAAGGTCCTTTCCCCTAAAGTTATTAAAAAAAAACAGAAAAAAACACATTAGGTATCTCTGCATCCGTAATAACTGGCTCTATAAAAATGTCACATAATACACCAGGTGAACGCAATAAAAAATTAATAACTGTGCTAAAAAGTAATTTTTTGTCACCTTTCATCACAAAAAGTGCAAAAACAAGCAATCAAAAAGTCGTATGTACCCCAAAATAATACCCATCAAACCATCACCTCATCCCGCAAAAAATGAGCCCCTACATAAGACAAATGCCCATAAAATATGGCTTTCAGAAAATAGAGACACTAAAACATAATTTTGTTTCAATGATGATTTTATTGTGGCAAAGTTAAATAAGTTAAAAAGTTTTAGGTATTGCTGTGTCTCTAACAACCAGTTCTATAAAAATATCACATGATCTACCCCCTCTGGTGAACGCTGTAAAAATAATAAAATAAAAATAAAATAAAATAAAAAATGTGCCAAAAAATATTTTTTTTTGTCACCTTACATCACAAAAAGTGTAATACCAAGCGATCAAAAAGTCATATGTACCCCAAAATAGTACCAATCAAACCATCACCTCATCCTGCAAAAAATGAGCCCCTACAGAAGACAATCGTCCAAAAAATAAAAAAAAATATGGCTTTCAGAAAATGGAGACACTAAACATCATTTTTATTCAAAAATGCTTTTTTATGTAAAACTGAAACAAACAAATAAAAAAAGTAGACATATTTGATATTGTCATGTCCGAAACAACCTGCTCTATAAAAATAGCACATGATCTAACCTGTCAGATGAACATTGTAAAATAGTAATATGGAACGATCAAAAATCATATGTACCCCAAAATAGTATCAATAAAACAGTCACCTAGTTTCAAAAATGGGGTCACTTTTTGGGACATGGTGTCTAAAAACCAGTTCAGCAAAATCTGCCTTCCAAAAACCATATGGCGCTCCTTTCCTTCTGCGCCCTGCCGTGTGCCCTTACAGCAGTTTACCACCACATGTGGGGTGTTTCTGTAAACTGCAGAATCAGGGCAATAGACATTGAATTTTGTTTGGCTGTTAACCCCTGATGTGTTTCAGAAAAAATAGATTAAAATAAAAAATCTGCCAAAAAAGTGAAATTTAGAAATGTCATCTCCATTTTCCTTTAATTCTTGTGGAATACCTAAAGGGTTAACACAGTTTGTAAAATCAGCTTTAAATAACTTGAGGGGTGTTGTTTATAAAACGGGTCATTTATGGGGGGTTTCCACTATGTAAGCCCCACATAGTGACTTCAGAACTGAACAAGTCCTTAAGAAGAGCGTTTTGGAAATTTTCTTAAAAATGTTAAGAATTGCTTCTAAAATTCTAAGCCTTCTAATGTCCTAAAATAATAAAATGACATTTTCAAAATGATGCCAACATAAAGTAGGCATATGTTCAGTAATAAATATTTTATGACGTATCACTTTCTGTTTTAAAAGCAGAGAAATTGAACTTTTGAAAATTGAGAATTTTTGGTAAATTTTAAATGTATTACCACATAAAGTGACACATGTCAGATTTGCAAAAAAAAATGGCCTTTGCAGGAAGGTAAAAGCTGGCCTGGGGTAGAAGGGGTTTATTACAAATACAATTAGGCATGTTTGCCTTTCAGGATATTTGGAAAGCTGCATAACGATAAATGTGGAGGTAGGCTGCAGACCAAACTGGTTGTGAAGCATACTCATTGTTGACCTGACACGATACACATACACTCTATCTCTTATATATATAAAAATTAGTTTCTGTCTGTCTGTCTGTACGTTCTTTATGCGCGACCAAACGACTGGACCGATCTTCACCAAATTTGGCACACTGGTACATCAGAGAAGGTTTTAGACCGGGTCTCAGCTCTCTAGGATGTACCGTTCCTGAGATATTCCCAAAAAATTACCTGCATTAGCCAATACAAGCCTGCAAGGCTTTCTATTCATATCCAAACTGCCATCCACACGGTCACATGTCCCTTATCAGCCAATAAAAGCTTGCAGGTCCTACTCCAGGTTGCCATAACAACCGATCACAGGTTTTAATAGTTCGCAGGTCCTTAAATATTTAGTCATATGATGTATGACGGCACAACTACACTGCTACATACATGGGAGGCAGTGGCCACTATTAAAGGGGTGGGCATTGTGGAGTTCACTGTTATTAAAGGGGCAGGAACTGTGGAGGTCACTGTTATTAAAGGGGCAGGCACTGTGGAGTTCATTGTTAAAGGGGCAGGCACTGTGGGGCTCAATGTTAAAGGGGCTGCGACTGTGGAGTTCCTTGTTAAAGGGGCGGCCACTAAGAAGGTTACTGTTAAAGGGACGGCCACTATGAAGGTCACTGTTAAAGGGGTGGTCAATGTTAAAGGGGAGGCCACTGTGGATGTCACCTTTAACAGGGGTGGGCACTGTGGAGGTCACTGTTAAAGAGGCAGGAACTGTGGAGGTCAGTGTTAAAGGGGCGGGCACTGTGGAGGTCAATGTTAAAGAGGCAAGCACTGTGGAGGTCAATGTTAAAGGGGAGACCGCTGTCGAGGATATTGTTAAAGGGGGGGGTCACTGTTAAAGGGGCGGGCACTGTGGCGGTCACTGTTAAAGGGGGTCACTGTTAAAGGGGCAGGCTCTGTGGAGGTCACTGTTAAAGGGAGGTCACTGTTAAAGGGGTGGGCACTGTGGAGGTCACTGTTAAAGGGGCAAGCACTGTGGAGGTCAATGTTAAAGGGACGGCCACTGTGGAGGTCACTGTTAAAGGGGAAGTCACTGTTAAAGAGGCGGGCACTGTGGAGGTCAATGTTAAAGGGGCGACCACTGTGGAGGTTAATGTTAAAGGGGAGGCTGCTGTGGAGGTCACTGTTGATATCTTTTTACGACACACGAAAACATAAAAAGGGAATATACTCGTGTGAAGCCGGGTCCTTCTGCTACTATAAATATATATATACACACACACAGTTGAAACCAGAAGTTGACATACACTGTATAAAAAGACACATATGCATGTTTTTGTCAATATCTGAGATGAAATCAAAATAAACCTTTCCTGTTTCTGGTCAATTCGGATAACCATAATTATTATTATTTGCCAAATGCCAGAATAATGAGAGAGAGAATATTTTAAGGCATTTCTATTACTTTCTGCAATGTCAAAAGTTTACATACACTAAGATTACTATGCCTTTAAACAATTTTGCACTGCCCATATGAAGATGTCATGTGTTTGGAAGCTTCTGTTTCTAGCAACATCTGAGTTAGTTAGAGACACACCTGTGGATGTATTTAAATGCACACCTAAAACACACTGCTTCTTTGTGTAGCATCATGGGAAAGTCTAAAGAAATCAGCCAAGATATCAGGAAGAGAATTGGGGACTTGCACAAGTCTGGCTCAACCTTGGGTGCAATTTCAAGATACCTAAAGGTGCCTCGTTTATCTGTACAAACAATTATACGCAAGTACAAACAAGATGGGAATGTCCAGCCATCATACCGCTCAGGAAGGAGACGGGTTCTGTGTCCCAGAGATGAATATGCTTTGGTCCGACATGTGCATATCAACCCAAGAACAAAAGCAAAAGACCTTGTGAAGATGATGGCGGAAGCTGGTAAGATTGTGTCAATAACCACAGTGAAACGAGTACTGTATCAACAGGGGCTGAAAGGCCACTCTGCCAGGAAGAAGCCAATACTCCAAAAGAAACATAAAAAATCCAGATTAATGTTTGCAGATGCACACAGGAACAAAAACCTACATTTTTAGAGACACGTCCTGTGGTCTGACAAAACTAAAATTGAATTTTTTGGCCATAATGACCATCGTTAGGTTTGGAGGAAAAAGGAAGAAGCTTGGAAGCCTAAGAACACCATCCCAACTGAGAAACATGGGGGTGGCAGCATCATGTTGTGGGATTGTTTTGCTGCAGGAGGGACTGGTGCACTTCTCAAAATAGATGGCATCATGAGGAAAGAGGATTATGTGGAAATACTGAAGCAACATCTCAATACATCAGCCAGGAAGTTAAAGCTTTGGGGGAAATGCGTCTTCCAAATGGACAATGACCTGAAGCATACTGCCAAACTGGTTACTGAGTGGCTTAAGGATAACAAAGTCAATGTTTTGGAGTGGCCATCACAAAGCCCTGATCTCAATCCTATTGAAAATTTATGGGCAAAGCTGAAAAGGCGGGTGCAAGCAAGACGATCAACAAACGTGGCTCAGTTACACCAGTTTTGTCAGGAGGAATGGGCCCAAATTTCGACCAACTATTGTGACAAGCATGTGGAAGGATATCCAAAACGCTTTACCCAAGTTATACAGTTTAACCCATGACGTACATGTGTGTCATATCTGACCAGTGATGTACATGTTCTGAATGGCGATCGGGCGGGTGCAGGAGCTGCACCCACCCGATCAGCGGCAGTGGTCCGGCAGTCACTGATAACACAGATAATGGTACATTTACCCTCGCACTGCTGCGGTCAGCGCTGACCGCGGCACGTGCGATGTATGGGGAGGAGGTAGCTGCCATCGGGTCTTCCGTGACAGCCTGTTAGATCCAGCCCCCTGGATCTAACAGGCAGGAAGCTGTAAGTTTATTAGAGTGTGTAATACACTTACAGCCAATGCATTACAATACAGAAGTACCAGAGTGGGACAAAAAATAAAGTGAAAAAGGAAGTTAAAAAAAAAAAAGTTTTGCAAAAAAATTTATCGTTTCAAGTAAAAAAACAGAAAACATCCTTTTCCCAAAATAAAGTAAAAAACTCAGATGAACACCATCAAAATTTTTAATAAAAACTGTGCTAAAAACACATTTTTTTTGTCACCTTACATCACTAAAAGTGCAACACCAAGCATCAAAAAGGTGTATGCCCCCCAAAATAGTACCAATCTAACTGTCACCTCATCCCGCAAAACATGAGGCACTACCTAAGACAATCGCCCAAAAAATAAAAAACTATGGCTCTCAGACTATGGAGACACTAAAACATGATTTTTTTGTTTCAAAAATGCTTTTATTGTGTTAAATGACATATTGTATCGCCGCGTCCGTAACAAGCTGCTCTATAAAAATACCACACGACCTAACACCTCAGATGAACGTCGTAAAAAAAGATAAAATAAAAACGTTGTAAAAAAAAACATTTTTTTGTCACCTTACATCACAAAAAGTGTAATAGCAAGCGATCAAAAAGCCATATGCACCCCAAAATAGTGCCAATCAAATCGTCATCTTATCCCGCAAAAAATGATACCCTACCTAAGACAGGCACCCAAAAAATAAAAAAAACCTATGGCTTTCAGAATATGGAGACACTAAAAAATCTAACCTGTCTGATGAACATTGTAAATAAAAAATAAAAAAAACAGCTATTTTTTGTGACCTTGCCTCACAAAAAGTGTAATAAAGAGCAACAAAAATCATATGTACCCTAAAATAGTACCAACAATACTGCCACCTTATACTGTAGTTTCCTAAATAGTGAAATCTGCCTTCCAAAAACCATATGGCTTTCCTTTCCTTCTGCTCCTTGTCTTGTGCCCGTAAAGCATGTTTACGACCACATGTGGAGTCTTTCTATAAACTACAGAATCAGGGTAACAAATATTGAGTTTTGTTTGGCTGTTATCCCTTGCTTTGTTACTGGAAAAAATTGATTAAAATGGAAAATCTGCCAAAAAAAGTGAAATTCTGAAAGTTCATCTACATTTTCCTTTAATTCTTGTGAAACACCTAAAGGGTTACCAAAGTTTGTAAAATCAGTTTTGAATACCTTGAGGGGTGCATTTTTCCAAAATGGGGTCACTTTTTTTTTGAGTTTCTACTCTAGGGGTGCATCAGGGGGTCTTCAAATGTGACCTGGCAACTTAAAATTATCCCAGTGAAATCTCCCCTTCAAAAACCATATGCCGTTCCTTTCCTTCTGGGCCCTGCCGTCTGCCCGTACAGAAGTTTACGACCAAATATGGCATTGATTCTGACCACCATATATCTCAATGTATTCACACCAGACAACTAGCAAAAAAAACATAGGTAAATCTGCTTCATATCTATTAGAAAGCTTGCTGCCTGCAGCCACCACCAGGCGGAGCTCAATGCATAGATTTTATACAGTTTACTGGAACGGAAGCTGAAATAATCTCTTAGCACTGAGTTCACCCGACTGTTGGCTGTATTAACATGCAGTATTTTATCCTAAAGAAAAGGAGTTCATCCCTGGCCCCCCTTATCCCTGGGCCCCATAGCAGCTGCAAGGTCTGTCGCCATTGAAGGTACGCCACTGAACAAGCCTGATTATTGACTCCATCATCTATCCTCCGGCCCTACATCTGCATTCTTGCCTTGCACCCAGTCAAACTGTTCACTATTAAGGGCAACCCAACTACCATCAGGCAGGAGCCACAATACTAGGGTGTGCCCCAAGGCAATAATGGGTGTGCCCTCTAGTCACTGCATGGCTGTAGGGAGAGCCAGGGTGCAGAAAGCTACCGTGAACTACCACACCTCCCATCCTTGCTTTCCCTCCAGTTTTCTGCAAAAGCAAGAGCAAGAAAGGAATAATGGAGGGAGGAAAAGATAGACAAAAAAGGGGAAAGAGGCAAAGGAAATGGATCACACAGGAGAGAATCTGTCCAATTCAAGGGATCAAAGTGCAGTATTCTCATAATTTGCCTCAATTCTAGTATTCACTCTTCATATTAGCAAGTAACCTTTATATACCAAGTGTGTGTAATATTAATATCTTTCAGTCATGTTAACCTCTCGGGAACATAATCATGATGACCTTTGTTTACAGGTTATTTAGAAGCATTTTCGCGTCGTTATTATTGGTTGTCAGATTCTATATTTCCATGTAATTTTGGCCTCTAAGCACAGGCTAAACACGGCCTAAACTTGAAACCACATGGATGGCAGTTGCTAGGTAACTGGATAAGAGATTCTAGTTTGGAAAAGATTCCCAAGTGATACAGGTATCCCATTTCATTGCTGGTTTCCATGGTGATCAGGGCAATGGAGACCAAGGATGCACAACCTTAATTATTTAACTATTTTTATGGCAAACGTAGAAGATATAATGGACTGCAGACCGGAAGCATATGAATGGGGGAAGGCTTATGTTTGGACAGCATTGATGTTATGGATAAGTCACAGGATTGTAGTGATCGGTAAAAGTAAAAAATGCTATTGATATGATTCATAGAAGTATTATTTTATTTTAAAAAATCTGTCTGTCTTTACCCAAAGCTGCATTTACATTTCACAGCTTGCTCTGGAGATTTATGGTAATGTGATATGTTAAAAATATAACACTACTGTTCTTTTGTGATTTTGGGGTTGTGGCAACTTGAAATTCTCGCTACGACCCATTCAGTTCAGTGGTTGCACTGCTATACAGTGATCGATGGTCGCACAGTGGGAGTCATGGCCAAGGTCATCATACAGGCCTAGCCTTTTTCAATAGGGAAAAGGGCATAAATGGTCGGCATTCACAGTTGCCATACACTTCACATTTCAGTGGATTATGCCAGTTACTAGGAGGTCCAAAAATTTTGGTGAACCCAGGTTCTCATAAATACAAGCCCAGGTACTAGACACACATTAAATGACTAAAATGTAATGACCAAAATGCTTATTTTCAGGGGTGTAGCTATAGGGGGTGCAAAGGTAGGCAAGGTGTTAGGTCAAGAATTTGGCATGGGCGGGGGGGCAGTTTCAATTTTTGCCTCAGACAGCACAAAGCTATGTGCTTCCCTGCGCCTGGCCACAAAGCACTGAGGAAAGGGGGGCCCAAGCTGAACTCTTGCACCATGGCCCATGGTGTGTTTCTACTTTTCCAAACACTCTGTGAGATGTTTGGTGCTCAAATCTTCATTATTATGATAATTATGATTATTATTATTGTTTGTAAAAGTACTTGGCGTGAAGTTTCCGCATGGGACTTAAAGGGGTTGTTCAGCCTGTTTATTTGGTGATGGCCTGTCCTTAGTATAGTCCATCACTAGCTGATTAGCTTTACAGCACCCTGCACCCCCGATCAGCTGTTTAGTGTAGGTCTGTAACTACAGTGTCAGCACTGGAGTTACAGAGCACCATCAACACTGTAGCGGAGGGAGCTTGCTACTACAGAACTGCTCCGATTGTAAATACAGCTTTAATAAATCTATCTGAAATGTTAAAAGCTGCCATGGAAGCCGCCAAGTACTGCCAGCTAACCCTGTCAAATGCCTTCTCGGCATCCGTGCCGAGAAGGACAAGTGGGGTAGAAGTACTTTTCGCGTATGAAATAAGCTGGAGGACCCGGTATATATTATCTTTGCCCTTCCTCTTAGGCACGAACCCAACTTGGTCGGGTCCTATGATGTCAGGCAAAATTGTTGTCAGGGGCGGAGCTACGGTGCAGCACGGCAGCGCACGGCAAAGATCGCCGGACTGAAAAGTCGGACATGCAGGACTTTTAGTCCAGCGATCTCCGGCCGCGCACTGCCGTGCTGCGCCGTAGCTCCGCCCCCCGCCCCATCATAGTCAATGGGGACAGAGCGGCAGCACGGCAGTGCACGACCACTTGCGGCAGGACGGATCCGGTAGGATAGCTGAATAGCCTGCCAGATCAGCCCTGCCGCAAATGTGAAAGTACCCTAAAACATCCTGAAAAGTCTAGTAAATATATGTAGGACGCACAGGACCGTGGATGCACCTACCTAGGTGCTCTCGGTGAAGCAGCTACACCCTACTGCTAAATGTAAGAATAAATATTAAAAATATCACCGGGCACACTAGTTGGACCTTGGTTGCACAATTAATTATTTATTCTATAGCATATACAAAACACGATAAAAAACTAAACACGATAAAAAACTAAAAAGGTTAGCTATATAAATAGTGATTGTCCAAATAGCAGCTGATCAGCAACATTCATGAGTGTCGACAGTCCACTAATATGAGATGTAACACTATTGACACTAAGCTGGATAAAAGTGTCAATGTGTCAACAGTGTCATTGGAAGTGATCACTTCAAAACCGCTCGTACATGCGGTGTCGCTAGGGCTTCAATAAAGCCAGTCCTTATAATGTTGATGGCCTGGGAAATATTCCTGATTTCCCTATGTAGAGATATTGGGATTATGGTCACTGTTCATAAAATTCGGGTAGCGGCGTCCCGCCCCCTACTTATACAGCGATATCTCGTCGTGATATCCCGTTCTCTTAATAAGTATCAGCCGGCTGTTGAAAACTTGAAAAGTTACTGTCTTACCAGGTTCCGGGCCGTACACTCCCCAGTACTTCAGACCTGTATTGATGTAAGGTCTTCTTTGTCGCGCTGTCGGGATACACGGGCGCTTGTCTTGCAACGCCGTTCTCGTGTCTTCCTCCCTTCTTCACGCGGTTTCTATTGGGGTGTAAGGACCCCCCATACACCAGGCAGGGCCGAAGGATCTAACTACACTTACACCCCAATAGAAACCGCATGAAGAAGGGAGGAAGACACGAGAACGGCGTTGCAAGACAAGCGCCCGTGTATCCCGACAAAGAAGACCTTACATCAATACAGGTCTGAAGTACTGGGGAGTGTACGGCCCGGAACCTGGTAAGACAGTAACTTTTCAAGTTTTCAACAGCCGGCTGATACTTATTAAGAGAACGGGATATCACGACGAGATATCGCTGTATAAGTAGGGGGCGGGACGCCGCTACCCGAATTTTATGATTAAAAAAAATTATAAAGTGTACTATTTGCTATTTCTTCAGTTTTACAAAGTATAGATCCGTTTTTATCCTTCAGGCTCGTAATATATGCATTACTCTTCCTTTGTTTAATTTGTGCTAACATGAACCTCGTTGGTTTATCTCCGTGGGCATAATTTTTATATTGGGCATAGGCATAAGATTTATTAGCTCAGTACGAAGGGACAAAAGTTCTGGTTGGTACTTATCCACCAGCGATCTCTTATGTAATGTCTCCAACTTTGCTATCCTATTCTGGAGATTCGTTAACCTTTCCTCTCGGAGTTTCCTTGTGTATGTTGCTATAGAAATAAAATGCCCCCTAATATGGGATTTGTGAGCTTTCCAAAGCGTTTCAGTGGAAACTGTGCCGTTATGGTTTAAGTGGAAATATTCCGTAAGATGGTCATTTATTTTAGTAACATTCTGTGCTGGAAGGAGATCATTTAGTCTCCACTGATACATGGTTTTTGGGAGAGATGGGACCGTGTATTCCAGAGACAGTAGTGAATGGTCCGAAAGAACCTGTGTTTTAATTTTAGCCGAGGTGCAGTATTGAATGTGAGTTTTAGGGACAAATACAGGGCCGGCGCTACCATTAGGCGAACTAGGCGTTCGCCTAGGGGGCCGGCCTGCTGGGGGCGCCCTGGTGGGCTCCCCCTGTCTAGGGCTGCAGCGCTGGGCGAGCGGCTCTTGAGCCACTTCCAGCGCCATTACAGGGGGGCCAGGAGGTGGAGGTCCTTCTTAAATATGGCAGAGCAGGCACCTGCTTACCCTGATGGCAGGTGCCTGCTCTGCCAGTAAATTACCGGAGCAGAGGAGGCGGGCGGCAAGGGAGGCTGTTCTAGCAGCTCCCCACTCCTCCCTCGCGCGCCCTTGGTGATGCCGGAAGTCGGAATATGACGTCATTCCGGCCCCAGCATACTAAATGGCACGCTGAAGGACAGAGGAGCTGCACCACACTGGACACCAGGGAGGTGAGTGTCTGCCTGTGTGTGTGTGTGTCTGTCAGTGAGTGAGTGTATGTCTGCCTGTCATTGAGTGTATGTGTGTCTGTCATTGAGTGAGTGTGTGTATGTCAGTGAGTGTGTATGCCTGTCTGTCAGTGAGTATCTGAGTGATTGTATGTCTGTCAGTGTGTGTCGTTCAGTTAGTGTGTGCGTGTCTGTCAGTGTGTGCGTGTCTGTCAGTGTGTGCGTGTCCGTCAGTGTGTGCGTGTCCGTCAGTGTGTGCGTGTCCGTCAGTGTGTGCGTGTCTGTCAGTGTGTGCGTGTCCGTCAGTGTGTGCGTGTCCGTCTGTCAGTGTGTGTGTCTGTCTGTCAGTGTGTGTGTCTGTCAGTGAGTGAGTGACATGGCGGGGGGAGGGGGGCGGAAAAATGGACTTTTGCCTAGGGCGGCAAAAATCCTTGCACCGGCCCTGGACAAATATATAATCTATGCGTTGATAAGAGTGATAGGGAGCTGAAAAATGAGTGTAATCTTTCTCAGTTGGATTAAGCGCACGCCAGGCATCAGATAGCTGTAATGCACTTAAAAGAGATTTAAGTTCGGCCAGTGCTTTATAAGAATGGACTGATTTTCCTGAGGAGGAGTCCAACAGTGGATCCAAAGTCACATTAAGATCCCCACCCAGGAAAACAGTCCCCTCTGCGAATTTGTTGAAGGCTTTAAGAGTCTAACGAATCCACTGAATTTGTCCCTTATTAGAAGCATAAATATTGCCAATCGTCACTTTCATTGTCCCCATCAGTCCCTTTAGAAAGACAAACCTACCATTACTGTTGCTTTGCTGATCTATTAGGGTGAAAGGTACATGTTTACTGATTCCGATACTAACGCCCTTAGAGGCATTATTATCAGAGCCAGAATGAAACCATGAAGAAAAATACGTCTTGTTTATAGCTGGGATATGCCCCACTTTTGAAATGTGTTTCTTGAAGAAGACAGATCTGGGTCTTATTCTTCTTCAAGTAGTGTATTACCTGTCCTCTCTTGGCTGGAGAGTTCATACCTCGCACGTTGTATGATGAGATGTTAAGGTGAGCCATCATTGTCATCGCTGAACACACTAGATCTGTTTAGCCAGAATACATCCTAAAGAAGAGGTGATCCTAATGGGGAGGGAAAGGGAAAGAGGGGGCGGAGAGAAGAAGGAAAGAGGAGGGGAAGGGAGGGAGAACATAATACGAACAGCAGGTAACAAATAAACCGGCAGTAGAGCACAGGAGCTGAAAATTGTGGGTGCAGCAGGGTAGGCGCTACTGTTAAAATAGGCATAGCTATCGTAAGAAGAGACCTATGACTAGCTGTCCACACAGGTAGTGCAAAAGCGGCAGTCATAGCACCTTACAAAGGTCCAAGTTATATATGTCCAGCACCCAACTTACGAGTCTATGCATAAGACATTATTAGTTCGCATTCTCTGAAATATATAATTAACCATCAGGAAAGGAAGAAAGGAAAGAAGGAGGAGAAGATAGCCCCTCAAAAAGGCTAGAGAGGAGGAGGGAAGAGGTTGAAGACAGGGAGAGAAAAATGGTCCAGGAGGCGATCGTGGTGAGCGATAGGAAGAGAGGTCCCAGACTGAGCGGAAGCCAGGGAGGTAGAGAATTACGAAAGGGAAGAGAATAAAGAGTTGAGAATAAAAGGTGAGAAATTAATAAGAGGCAGTTACCACAAAGCTATATGTAAGTGGCTATATAGAACCATTAAGAACCATCAAGGAAAAACCTTAAGTTCAAGTGTCCTCGGAAACAGGATCTCTGGGGAGCATTTTCCCCTGTCTCCTCCTCTGTACGGGTCTCTTGCCATAGGAAACGTCCTCCCAAGGTAGGGACATCAGTAGATGAGGAAGGTCATTAAGTTCTTTGACAGTCGCCCAATCTTCAATTTGCAGATCCAGCACTGCTCCCATTGAAGTCAATGTTGATGATGCTGTGAAGTCCCAGCGCCAATTTCTGGGGACAGAGCTACCCCAAACAGCTGGTGGACGGGGTTACGGGGTGCCAGACTTCCGCCAGTCAGCTAGCGATGGTCTATCTTGAGGATAGGTCATCAGTTAAAAAATGTTGGACTATCTTTTTAAAGGGATTGGTATTGGGGTTTTTCCCACTGTTCAATATTAAATTTCTTTATTAGCTCCTACAAACCACAAGAATTCTTCAACCAGATGCTCTTGTTTTTAAAGATCAATGTAAAAGGGGTAAGGCCCGGGTACACATTACCGTTTATTTTTACACTCTTCTGATCCGTCAGAAGAGCTAGACACAGGAGCAGAAAAAATTGTTAATGTTTGAGAAATGTAATACTGAATTAAGAAACAGTGCCCTTAAAGTGGTTATCCAATAGTACAAATCCCCCCCACAATACCGATCAGATACTGATGACTTATGCAGAGGATAGGTCATCAGTATTAAAGTCCTTGAAAACCCTTTTAAAGAGCACCTGTCAGCAGGATGCTACTGATTAAAACTATACCTTGATGGCAAATATCCATTTTGCTGTTGAAAACTGATATTAACCCCTTTTACCCCGGGCCAGTTTTCGCCCTCCTGCCCAGGCCATTTTTTACAAATCTGACATGTGTCACTTTATGTGGTAATAATTTTGGAACACTTTTATTTATCCAAGCCATTCTTAGAATGTTTTTTCGTGACACATTGTACTTTATGATAGTCATACATTTGAGTCAATATATTTCACCTTTATTTATGAAAAAATCCCAAATTTAACAAAAATTTTGAAAAATTCGCAATTTTTAACATTTCTATTTTTTTGCTTTTAAAACAGAAAGTGATACCTCATAAAATATTTATTACCTAACATTTCTCCTATGTCTACTTTATGTTGGCATCATTTTGTAAATGTCATTTTATTTTTTAAGGACGTTAGAAGGCTTAGAATTTTAGAAGCAAGAAAGTTTCCAAAACCCACTTTTTAAAGGGGTTCTCCGGGAATTAAGAAATTGAAAATACTTAAATATTACTTTATTATAAATATATTCTCAAGTACCTTTCATTATTTATAATGGCTCGCTTTGTCTGGGGAGTAATCATCAGGGGAAACAAAATGGCCGCTATCCCATTAGTTCACACTAAACCTGTCCTGATCACACATGAGGACAAGTTACTTCACAACATTGAGGTAAAAAGCTGCCTCATCCTCCTCTCTACTTGTCAGGGATTATCATTCTGAATACAGATGATAAGTAGAGTTGAGCGAACACCTGGATGTTCGGGTTCGAGAAGTTCGGGTTCCGAACTCGACCCGAACTTCACCCCGAACGCCATTGAAGTCAATGGGGACCTGAACTTTTGGGCACTTAAATGGCTGTAAAATAGCCCTGGAAAGGGCTAGAGGGCTGCAAAAGGCAGCAAAATGTAGGTAAATGCCCTGCAAACATATGTGAATAGGGAAATGACTAAAATGAATAAAAAAAAATACTGAAAAATAATAAATAAACATTCTAAACTTGAGCCTAAGTGAGTGACAGTGGCACCTGTCACCCAGCAAACAGAGGATGTGGCAGCAACGCCACCACATCTGTCACTGTCACCAAGCATCTCCACCAAATCCCATGGAAGTGTTCAGCTATCAGCTGTCCATCTCCCAAACACTGGAGAAAAAAAGAAATAGAAAGAGGAAGTACCCCCCTACCCATGGCTCTAAATGCCTTATTTCAAACTTTCTGGTCCTTTGAAATGCTGTCATTCTGTCTGGTGGACAGTTTTAAAAAAAACTTATGGTGGTCGCTATTCCACAGTACGTGTATCCCAGCCGCCGCTACTTTTGCAGGTGAGCTATCCCTTCACTGCACAATTAAGTGGCGGACAAAATCAAGTGTGCACTGAGCAACGCTATCTATGGCAACGTCCACAAAACCAACAACACAGTGGGTAAATGTAGCAGCTGACCCAAAGGCGGATAGCATTTTTGCGAATGTCCTTCCACCCCCGAGAATTGCTGGGCATTTCTCTTTGTATCCTGTTACCTCCTCCTCCTACTCGGCTTCCTCCTCCTCTACCTCCTCCTCATCCACTCAGCGTAACACCTTCACCACCCACAGCAGCACAGCCAGGGGGAAACGACAGCAGGTTGTTTTAAAACTTGTGTGTTTGTGGGACAAACCCCGCACCGCACAGGAGCTGTGGACAGGCATGGAACAACAGACGGATGATTGGTTGGTGCCAAAGAGCCTTCAGCACGGCCTGGTGTTGTGCGCTAATGGGCGAAATATACTAGCAGGTCTGGGCCTAGCCGGTTTGACACACATCCCTTGCCTGCCACATGTGCTGAATTTGGGGTGCAGAAATTCCTAAACACCAGAAAAGTGAAAATCAATTCAGTTAATCGAACACACACAACACCCCCACCCCCCCTTTCACTCAAACCATTAACAAACTATTTACAAATTTTCTTAAAAACATATTAAAATAACTATAATGCAGCTAAACTTACTATATAAACAAAGAAAACTATATACACGCCTTATCCTTAACTTAAGGCCAGTGACATCCAAGTGGCTCGAAGGGTGGGTTCCTGCACCAACATAGTCCCTGGCCTGGAACACAATCGTCCAGCCAGGGCACAGTTCTGTAGGATGGGGAGGATAAGTAGGATGAAGAGGAGTAGAAGGAACCGTGTTCTCAGCAGGGTGGCACCCAAGCCAGCTCACGGGCAGCTGGGTCACCATCAGCACCTCAGAAGGCTGGGTTAGCATTGGCGAAATGTGGGAAAGCTTTGTTATCACGCCACAACAACCTGCACCACCAGCAGATCTGGAATGTCTTAGCAGAAGGCAGCATTTCAGCAACATAGTGGAAGAGTACACGTACTGACTGATGGGTTTGCCCAGGGGCGTAGCTACAGGGAAGCATGAGAAGCTACTGTTTTGGGTCCCTGACCTAGAAGGGGCCCATCCAGGAGGAGGAGGAGGACTAAAAGACTTTGTCAGGGCCCCCTCAACAGTATTATACAATAAAATTAGATACAGTGGTAGTATAGACAGTGTAGAAAGCGGATGGAAAATAAACCCAAACAGCCTCACACCCTACACACTCAACACCCCACCCCCCCTTTCATTTAAACAATTAACAAACTATTTACAAATTTACTGAACACAATTGTCCAGCCAGGGCACAGATCTGGAGGATGAGGAGTAGGAGGAACGCTGGGGGATACAGAGGACACAGACGATATACCTTCCTCAAAGAGGATAGCTTGTCCTTGCCTCTGGGCAGCCTGGCAGACATGACCGACTACATGCTGCAGTGCCTGCGCAACGACCGCCCAGTTACTGCCCCATTCTAACTTTTGCTGATTACTGGGTGGCCACCCTGCTGCATCCCCGTTACAAGGACAACGTGCCGTCCTTAATTCCCTCACTGGAGTGTAATAGGAAGAGGAGCCCGCTAGTAGACACGCTGCTGATGGCATTCACACCTGACACCGGGGATTCAGTGGAAGCACAAGGGGAAGGCAGAGGAGGAGGAGGAAGAATTTGCCAATGCAGCTGGGTCACCAGCAACAACTCAGAAGGCAGGGTTAGCATGGGCAAAATGTGGAAAAGCTTTGTCATCACGCCACAACAACCTGCACCACCAGCAGATCATCTTAGCAGGAGGCAACATTTCAGCAACATGGTGGAACAGTACATGTACTGACTGATGGGTCTGTCTAGGGGAATAGCTACAGGGGAAGCAGGGGAAACAACTGCTTTGGGGCCGTGACCTAGAAAGGGCCCATCCAGGAGGAGGAGGAGGACTAACAGTAGTATACAATGAAGGTCCTGAGGTTCCCCTTTACGCCTTGGAGGTGCTGACCTACCCTGCAGCCACTGTATTGTCTAAACGTGTGTTTAGCATGGCTGGTGACATTATCACAGACAAGCGCAGCCGTCTGTCCGCAGACAATGTGGGCAAGCTTTCGTTTATTAAAAAGAACCAGGCATGGATCCCACAGGACTTGTTTGTACCTTATGCAGAATAGACATGTATACCAGCCTCACCCAACCACTGTTATACTACCGTGCACTTACACTTTGTTTTATTTTTTATATTTTTCCAATGTTTTGGAGTCTACACTAATTTATTTAAAAAAAAAAAAAGTTATTGGCGACTACCTTTGGCTTCACAGCCCAAAAAGGCTTTATTTCATGCAAGAATGTAACCGCCAATTGTAAGTTCCCTGTCAGTTATACAGTGCAGGGATTTGTACCTGGCAAAAATAGTAATATTTCACCCAACAATTTAAAATCTATCCTTTGCCGGACAGTATTAAACTTGGCCAGCCACAGCTGGAACCACTGATTGACGGTATTGCTATTTTGGCAATTATTTCACCCCAGAAAATTATCTATCCTTTGCCGGACACTATTAAACTTGGCCAGCCACAGCTGAAACCACTGATTTACGGTATTGCTATTTTGGCAATTGAATTTCACCCCAGAAAATTATCTACAGACATCCCAACCTGCGAAAACTCATTTTAGGGAGGTGCACTTCTCATTTCAGGGAGGTTTTCTTTTTTTCTTTTTCTTTTTTTTCACGAACTTTTCATTACATTCATCAGCCCCCCAGTGCCTCTCATCAGCCCCCAGTGCCTCTCCATCAGCCCCCCAGTGCCTCTCCATTTCCGGGATATATTGTTTTACATGCGTGTGTCAGGGAGACTCCCTGAACGTCAGGGAGACTTGAGATCCCTGTATCTACCCTTTGCCGGACACTATTAAACTTGGCCAGCCACTGCTGGGACACCTGATTTATGGTATTGCTATTTTGGCAATTAAATTTTACCCCAGAAAAAAATATATCCTTTGAAGGACACTATTAAACTTGGCCAGCCACAGCTGAAACCACTGATTTACGGTATTGCTATTTTGGCAATTGAATTTCACCCCAGAACAAAATATATCCTTTGCCGGAAACTATTAAACTTGACCAGCCACTGCTGGGACACCAGATTTAGGGGATTGCTATTTTGGCAATTGAATTTTACTCCAAAAAATGATCTATCCTTTGCCGGACACTATTAAACTTGGCCAGCCACTGCTGGGACACCAGATTTAGGGGATTGCTATTTTGGCAATTGAATTTCACCCCAGAACAAAATATATCCTTTGCCGGAAACTATTAAACTTGGCCAGCCACTGCTGGGACACCAGATTTAGGGGATTGCTATTTTGGCAATTGAATTTTACCCCAGAAAATGATCTATCCTTTGCCGGACACTATTAAACTTGGCTAGCCACTGCTGGGACACCAGATTTAGGGGATTGCTATTTTGGCAATTGAATTTCACAACAGAAAATTATTTATCCTTTGCCAGACACTATTAATCTTGGCCAGCCACAGCTGAAACCACTGATTTTCGGTATTGCTATTTTGGCAATTGAATTTCACCCCAGAACAAAATATATCCTTTGCCGGACACAATTAAAATTGGACAGCCACTGCTGGGACACCAGATTTATGGTATTGCTATTTTGGCAATTTAATTTTACCCCATAAAAAATATAACCTTTGCCGGACACTATTAAACTTGGCCAGCCACAGCTGAAAACACTGATTTACGCTATTGCTATTTTGGCAATTGAATTTCACCCCAGAAAATTATCTATCCTTTTCCGTACACTAGTAAACTTGGCCAGCCACTGCTGGGACACCAGATTTAGGGGATTGCTATTTTGGCAATTGAATTTCACCCCATAAAATTATCTATCCTTTGCTGGACACTATTAAACTTGGCCAGCCACTGCTGGGACACCAGATTTAGGGTATTGCTATTTTGGCACTTGAATTTCACCACAGAAAATTATCTATCCTTTGACGGACACTGTTAAACTTGGCCAGCCACAGCTGAAACCACTGATTTACGGTATTGCTATTTTGGCAATTGAATTTCACCACAGAAAATTATCTATCCTTTGCCGGACACTGTTAAACTTGGCCAGCCACAGCTGAAACCATTGATTTAGGGTATTGCTATTTTGGCAATTGAATTTCACCCCAGAAAATTATCTATCTTTTGCCGGACACTATTAAACTTGGCCAGCCTCTGCTGGGACACCAGATTTAGGGTATTGCTATTTTGGCAATTGAATTTCACCCCAGAACAAAATATATCCTTTGCCGGACACTAATAAACTTGGCCAGCCACAGCTGAAACCACTGATTTATGGTATTGCTATTTTGGCAATTGAATTTCACCCCAGAAATTTTTTTTATCCTTTGTCGGACACTAATAAACTTGGCCAGCCACAGCTGAAACCACTGATTTACGGTATTGCTATTTTGGCAATTGAATTTCACCCCAGAAAAAAATATATCCTTTGCCGGACACTATTAAACTTGGCCAGAAACAGCTGAAACCACAGATTTATGGTATTGCTATTTTGGCAATTGAATTTCACCCCAGAAAAAAATGTATCCTTTGCCGGACACTATTAAACTTGGCCAGCCACTGCTGGGACACGAGATTTAGGGGATTGCTATTTTGGCAATTGAATTTCACAACAGAAAATTATTTATCCTTTGCCAGACACTATTAATCTTGGCTAGCCACAGCTGAAACCACTGATTTACGGTATTGCTATTTTGGCAATTGAATTTCACCCCAGAACAAAATATATCCTTTGCCGGACACTATTAAACTTGGACAGACACTGCTGGGACACCAGATTTATGGTATTGCTATTTTGGCAA
Organism: Bufotes viridis; assembly: GCA_033119425.1. Taxonomy (NCBI): domain Eukaryota; kingdom Metazoa; phylum Chordata; class Amphibia; order Anura; family Bufonidae; genus Bufotes; species Bufotes viridis. The sequence continues at coordinate 200,626,613 of CM065594.1, read as the reverse complement.
TTTAATTTTACCCCAAGAAAAATATATCCTTTGCCGGACACTATTAAACTTGGCCAGCCACAGCTAAAACCACTGATTTACGGTATTGCTATTTTGGCAATTGAATTTCACCCCAGAAAATTATCTATCCTTTTCCGGACACTAGTAAACTTGGCCAGCCACTGCTGGGACACCAGATTTAGGGGATTGCTATTTTGGCAATTGAATTTCACCCCATAAAATCATCGATCCTTTGCTGGACACTATTAAACTTGGCCAGCCACTGCTGGGACACCAGATTTAGGGGATTGCTATTTTGGCAATTGAATTTCACCCCAGAAAATTATCTATCCTTTGCCGGACACTATTAAACTTGGCCAGCCACTGCTGGGACACTAGATTTAGGGTATTGCTATTTTGGCACTTGAATTTCACCACAGAAAATTATCTATCCTTTGACGGACACTGTTAAACTTGGCCAGCCACAGCTGAAACCACTGATTTATGGTATTGCTATTTTGGCAATTGAATTTCACCACAGAAAATTATCTATCCTTTGCCGGACACTATTAAACTTGGACAGCCACTGCTGGGACACCAGATTTATGGTATTGCTATTTTGGCAATTTAATTTTACCCCAGAAAAAATATATCCTTTGCCGGACACTATTAAACTTGGCCAGCCACAGCTGAAACCACTGATTTACGGTATTGCTATTTTGGCAATTGAATTTCAACCCAGAACAAAATATATCCTTTGCCAAAACTATTAAACTTGGCCAGCCACTGCTGGGACACCAGATTTAGGGGATTGCTATTTTGGCAATTGAATTTTACTCCAAAAAATGATCTATCCTTTGCCGGACACTATTAAACTTGGCCAGCCACTGCTGGGACACCAGATTTAGGGGATTGCTATTTTGGCAATTGAATTTCACCCCAGAACAAAATATATCCTTTGCCGGAAACTATTAAACTTGGCCAGCCACTGCTGGGACACCAGATTTAGGGATTGCTATTTTGGCAATTGAATTTCACCCCAGAAAATTATTTATCCTTTGCCGGACACTATTAATCTTGGCCAGCCACAGCTGAAACCACTGATTTTCGGTATTGCTATTTTGGCAATTGAATTTCACCCCAGAACAAAATATATCCTTTGCCGGACACTATTAAACTTGGACAGCCACTGCTGGGACACCAGATTTATGGTATTGCTATTTTGGCAATTTAATTTTACCCCAGAAAAAATATAACCTTTGCCGGACACTATTAAACTTGGCCAGCCACAGCTGAAAACACTGAGTTACGGTATTGCTATTTTGGCAATTGAATTTCACCCCAGAAAATTATCTATCCTTTTCCGTACACTAGTAAACTTGGCCAGCCACTGCTGGGACACCAGATTTAGGGGATTGCTATTTTGGCAATTGAATTTCACCCCATAAAATTATCTATCCTTTGCTGGACACTATTAAACTTGGCCAGCCACTGCTGGGACACCAGATTTAGGGTATTGCTATTTTGGCACTTGAATTTCACCACAGAAAATTATCTATCCTTTGACGGACACTGTTAAACTTGGCCAGCCACAGCTGAAACCACAGATTTAGGGTATTGCTATTTTGGCAATTGAATTTCACCCCAGAAAATTATCTATCCTTTGCCGGACACTATTAAACTTGGCCAGCCACTGCTGGGACACCATGATTTAGAGGTATTGCTATTTTGGCAATTGAATTTCACCCCAGAACAAAATATATCCTTTGCCGGACACTAATAAACTTGGCCAGCCACTGCTGGGACACCAGATTTAGGGGATTGCTATTTTGGCAATTGAATTTCACCACAGAAAAATATTTATCCTTTGCCAGACACTATTAAACTTGGCCAGCCACAGCTGAAACCACTGATTTATGGTATTGCTATGCTATTTTGGCAAATTGAATTTCACCCCAGAAAATTATTTATCCTTTCGCTGCGACACTAATAAACTTTGGCCAGCCACAGCAGAAACCACTGATTTACTTCGGCATTGCTATTTTGGCAATTGAGTTTCACCCCAGAGAAGAGGAGTAGAAGGAACCGTGTTCTCAGCAGGGTGGCACCCAAGCCAGCTCACGGGCAGCTGGGTCACCATCAGCACCTCAGAAGGCTGGGTTAGCATTGGCGAAATGTGGGAAAGCTTTGTTATCACGCCACAACAACCTGCACCACCAGCAGATCTGGAATGTCTTAGCAGAAGGCAGCATTTCAGCAACATAGTGGAAGAGTACACGTACTGACTGATGGGTTTGCCCAGGCGTAGCTACAGGGAAGCATGAGAAGCTACTGTTTTGGGTCCCTGACCTAGAAGGGGCCCATCCAGGAGAGGAGGAGGACTAAAAGACTTTGTCAGGGCCCCCTCAACAGTATTATACAATAAAATTAGATACAGTGGTAGTATAGACAGTGTGAAAGCGGATGGAAAATAAGCCCAAACAGCCTCACACCCTACACACTCAACACCCCACCCCCTTTCATTTAAACAATTAACAAACTATTTACAAATTTACTGAACACAATTGTCCAGCCAGGGCACAGTTCTGGAGGATGAGGAGTAGGAGGAACGCTGGGGGATACAGAGGACACAGACTGATATACCTTCCTCAAAGAGGATAGCTTGTCCTTGCCTCTGGGCAGCCTGGCAGACATGACCGACTACATGCTGCAGTGCCTGCGCAACGACCGCCCAGTTACTGCCCCATTCTAACTTTTGCTGATTACTGGGTGGCCACCCTGCTGCATCCCCGTTACAAGGACAACGTGCCGTCCTTAATTCCCTCACTGGAGTGTAATAGGAAGAGGAGCCCGCTAGTAGACACGCTGCTGATGGCATTCACACCTGACACCGGGATTCAGTGGAAGCACAAGGGGAAGGCAGAGGAGGAGGAGGAAGAATTTGCCAATGCAGCTGGGTCACCAGCAACACCTCAGAAGGCAGGGTTAGCATGGGCAAAATGTGGAAAAGCTTTGTCATCACGCCACAACAACCTGCACCACCAGCAGATCATCTTAGCAGGAGGCAACATTTCAGCAACATGGTGGAACAGTACATGTACTGACTGATGGGTCTGTCTAGGGAATAGCTACAGGGAAGCAGGGGAAACAACTGCTTTGGGGCCGTGACCTAGAAAGGGCCCATCCAGGAGGAGGAGGAGGACTAACAGTAGTATACAATGAAGGTCCTGAGGTTCCCCTTTACGCCTTGGAGGTGCTGACCTACCCTGCAGCCACTGTATTGTCTAAACGTGTGTTTAGCATGGCTGGTGACATTATCACAGACAAGCGCAGCCGCCTGTCCGCAGACAATGTGGGCAAGCTTTGTTTATTAAAAAGAACCAGGCATGGATCCCACAGGACTTGTTTGTACCTTATGCAGAATAGACATGTATACCAGCCTCACCCAACCACTGTTATACTACCGTGCACTTACACTTTGTTTTATTTTTTATATTTTTCCAATGTTTTGGAGTCTACACTAATTTATTTAAAAAAAAAAAAGTTATTGGCGACTACCTTTGGCTTCACAGCCCAAAAAGGCTTTATTTCATGCAAGAATGTAACCGCCAATTGTAAGATCCCTGTCAGTTATACAGTGCAGGGATTTGTACCTGGCAAAAATAGTAATATTTCACCCAACAATTTAAAATCTATCCTTTGCCGGACAGTATTAAACTTGGCCAGCCACAGCTGAAACCACTGATTTACGGTATTGCTATTTTGGCAATTGAATTTCACCCCAGAAAATTATCTATCCTTTGCCGGACACTAGTAAACTTGGCCAGCCACTGCTGGGACACCAGATTTAGGGATTGCTATTTTGGCAATTGAATTTCACCCCAGAAAATCATATATCCTTTGCCGGACACTATTAAACTTGGCCAGCCACAGCTGAAACACTAGATTTACGGTATTGCTATTTTGGCAATTGAATTTCACCCAGAACAATTATCTATCCTTTGCCGGACACTATTAAACTTGGCCAGCCACTGCTGGGACACCAGATTTAGGGTATTGCTATTTTGGCACTTGAATTTCACCACAGAAAATTATCTATCCTTTGCCGGACACTATTAAACTTGGCCAGCCACAGCTGAAACCACTGATTTACGGTATTGCTATTTTGGCAATTGAATTTCACCCCAGAAAATTATCTACAGACATCCCAACCTGCGAAAACTCATTTTAGGGAGGTGCACTTCTCATTTCAGGGAGGTTTTCTTTTTTTCTTTTCTTTTTTCACGAACTTTTCATTACATTCATCAGCCTCCAGTGCCTCTCATCAGCCCCAGTGCCTCTCCATCAGCCCCCAGTGCCTCTCCATTTCCGGGATATATTGTTTTACATCGTGTGTCAGGGAGACTCCCTGAACGTCAGGGAGACTTGAGATCCCTGTATCTACCCTTTGCCGGACACTATTAAACTTGGCCAGCCACTGCTGGGACACCTGATTTATGGTATTGCTATTTTGGCAATTAAATTTTACCCCAGAAAAAATATATCCTTTGAAGGACACTATTAAACTTGGCCAGCCACAGCTGAAACCACTGATTTACGGTATTGCTATTTTGGCAATTGAATTTCACCCCAGAACAAAATATATCCTTTGCCGGAAACTATTAAACTTGGCCAGCCACTGCTGGGACACCAGATTTAGGGGATTGCTATTTTGGCAATTGAATTTTACTCCAAAAATGATCTATCCTTTGCCGGACACTATTAAACTTGGCCAGCCACTGCTGGGACACCAGATTTAGGGGATTGCTATTTTGGCAATTGAATTTCACCCCAGAACAAAATATATCCTTTGCCGGAAACTATTAAACTTGGCCAGCCACTGCTGGGACACCAGATTAAGGGGATTGCTATTTTGGCAATTGAATTTTACCCCAGAAAATGATCTATCCTTTGCCGGACACTATTAAACTTGGCTAGCCACTGCTGGGACACCAGATTTAGGGGATTGCTATTTTGGCAATTGAATTTCACAACAGAAAATTATTTATCCTTTGCCAGACACTATTAATCTTGGCCAGCCACAGCTGAAACCACTGATTTTCGGTATTGCTATTTTGGCAATTGAATTTCACCCCAGAACAAAATATATCCTTTGCCGGACACTATTAAACTTGGACAGCCACTGCTGGGACACCAGATTTATGGTATTGCTATTTTGGCAATTTAATTTTACCCCAGAAAAAATATAACCTTTGCCGGACACTATTAAACTTGGCCAGCCACAGCTGAAAACACTGAGTTACGGTATTGCTATTTTGGCAATTGAATTTCACCCCAGAAAATTATCTATCCTTTTCCGTACACTAGTAAACTTGGCCAGCCACTGCTGGGACACCAGATTTAGGGGATTGCTATTTTGGCAATTGAATTTCACCCCATAAAATTATCTATCCTTTGCTGGACACTATTAAACTTGGCCAGCCACTGCTGGGACACCAGATTTAGGGTATTGCTATTTTGGCACTTGAATTTCACCACAGAAAATTATCTATCCTTTGACGGACACTGTTAAACTTGGCCAGCCACAGCTGAAACCACTAGATTTACGGTATTGCTATTTTGGCAATTGAATTTCACCACAGAAAATTATCTATCCTTTGCCGGACACTGTTAAACTTGGCCAGCCACAGCTGGAAACCATTGATTTAGGGTATTGCTATTTTGGCAATTGAATTTCACCCCAGAAAATTATATATCCTTTGCCGGACACTATTAAACTTGGCCAGCCACTGCTGGGACACCAGATTTAGGGTATTGCTATTTTGGCAATTGAATTTCACCCCAGAACAAAATATATCCTTTGCCGGACACTATTAAACTTGGCCAGCCACAGCTGAAAACACTGATTTATGGTATTGCTATTTTGGCAATTGAATTTCACCCCAGAAATTTTTTTATCCTTTGTCGGACACTATTAAACTTGGCCAGCCACAGCTGAAACCACTGATTTACGGTATTGCTATTTTGGCAATTGAATTTCACCCCAGAACAAAATATATCCTTTGCCGGACACTATTAAACTTGGCCAGAAACAGCTGAAACCACTGATTTATGGTATTGCTATTTTGGCAATTGAATTTCACCCCAGAAAATATGTATCCTTTGCCGGACACTATTAAACTTGGCCAGCCACTGCTGGGACCACTAGATTTACGGGATTGCTATTTTGGCAATTGAATTTCACAACAGAAAATTATTTATCCTTTGCCAGACACTATTAATCTTGGCCAGCCACAGCTGAAACCACTGATTTACGGTATTGCTATTTTGGCAATTGAATTTCACCCCAGAACAAAATATATCCTTTGCCGGACACTATTAAACTTGGACAGCCACTGCTGGGACACCAGATTTATGGTATTGCTATTTTGGCAATTTAATTTTACCCCAGAAAAAATATATCCTTTGCCGGACACTATTAAACTTGGCCAGCCACAGCTGAAACCACTGATTTACGGTATTGCTATTTTGGCAATTGAATTTCACCCCAGAAAATTATCTATCCTTTGCCGGACACTAGTAAACTTGGCCAGCCACTGCTGGGACACCAGATTTATGGGATTGCTATTTTGGCAATTGAATTTCACCCCATAAAATCATCGATCCTTTGCTGGACACTATTAAACTTGGCCAGCCACTGCTGGGACACCAGATTTAGGGTATTGCTATTTTGGCAATTGAATTTCACCCCAGAAAATTATCTATCCTTTGCCGGACACTATTAAACTTGGCCAGCCACTGCTGGGACACTAGATTTAGGGTATTGCTATTTTGGCAATTGAATTTCACCCCAGAAAATTATCTATCCTTTGCTGGACACTATTAAACTTGGCCAGCCACTGCTGAAACCACTGATTTAGGGTATTGCTATTTTGGCAATTGAATTTCACCCCAGAAAATTATCTATCCTTTGCCGGACACTATTAAACTTGGCCAGCCACTGCTGGGACACTAGATTTAGGGTATTGCTATTTTGGCAATTGAATTTCACCACAGAAAAATATCTATCCTTTGACGGACACTATTAAACTTGGCCAGCCACAGCTGAAACCACTGATTTATGGTATTGCTATTTTGGCAATTGAATTTCACCACAGAAAATTATCTATCCTTTGCCGGACACTATTAAACTTGGCCAGCCACAGCTGAAACCACTGATTTAGGGTATTGCTATTTTGGCAATTGAATTTTACCCCAGAAAATTATCTATCCTTTGCCGGACACTATTAAACTTGGCCAGCCACTGCTGGGACACCAGATTTAGAGGATTGCTATTTTGGCAATTGAATTTCACCCCAGAACAAAATATATCCTTTGCCGGACACTATTAAACTTGGCCAGCCACTGCTGGGACACCAGATTTAGGGATTGCTATTTTGGCAATTGAATTTCACAACAGAAAATTATTTATCCTTTGCCAGACACTATTAATCTTGGCCAGCCACAGCTGAAACCACTGATTTACGGTATTGCTATTTTGGCAATTGAATTTCACCCCAGAACAAAATATATCCTTTGCCGGACACTATTAAACTTGGACAGCCACTGCTGGGACACCAGATTTATGGTATTGCTATTTTGGCAATTTAATTTTACCCCAGAAAAAATATATCCTTTGCCGGACACTATTAAACTTGGCCAGCCACAGCTGAAACCACTGATTTACGGTATTGCTATTTTGGCAATTTAATTTCACCCCAGAAAATTATCTATCCTTTTCCGGACACTAGTAAACTTGGCCAGCCACTGCTGGGACACCAGATTTAGGGGATTGCTATTTTGGCAATTGAATTTCACCCCATAAAATTATCTATCCTTTGCTGGACACTATTAAACTTGGCCAGCCACTGCTGGGACACCAGATTTAGGGGATTGCTATTTTGGCAATTGAATTTCACCCCAGAAAATTATCTATCCTTTGCCGGACACTATTAAACTTGGCCAGCCACTGCTGGGACACCAGATTTAGGGTATTGCTATTTTGGCAATTGAATTTCACCCCAGAACAATAATCTATCCTTTGCCGGACACTGTTAAACTTGGCCAGCCACAGCTGAAACCACTGATTTATGGTATTGCTATTTTGGCAATTGAATTTCACCCCAGAAAATTATCTATCCTTTGCCGGACACTATTAAACTTGGCCAGCCACTGCTGGGACACCAGATTTACGGTATTGCTATTTTGGCAATTGAATTTCACCCCAGAAAAAATATATCCTTTGCGGACACTATTAAACTTGGCCAGCCACTGCTGGGACCACTAGATTTACGGTATTGCTATTTTGGCAATTGAATTTCACCCCAGAACAAAATATATCCTTTGCCGGACACTATTAAACTTGGCCAGCCACAGCTGGGACCACCAGATTTAGGGTATTGCTATTTTGGCAATTGAATTTCACCCCAGAAAATGATCTATCCTTTGCCGGACACTATTAAACTTGGCCAGCCACTGCTGGGACACCAGATTTAGGGATTGCTATTTTGGCAATTGAATTTCACCCCAGAACAAAATATATCCTTTGCCGGACACTATTAAACTTGGCCAGCCACAGCTGGAACCACTAGATTTATGGTATTGCTATTTTGGCAATTGAATTTCACCCCAGAAAATAATATATCCTTTGCCGGACACTATTAAACTTGGCCAGCCACTGCTGGGACACCAGATTTAGGGATTGCTATTTTGGCAATTGAATTTCACCCCAGAAAATTATTTATCCTTTGCCGGACACTATTAATCTTGGCCAGCCACAGCTGAAACCACTGATTTACGGTATTGCTATTTTGGCAATTGAATTTCACCCCAGAACAAAATATATCCTTTGCCGGACACTATTAAACTTGGCCAGCCACTGCTGGGACACCAGATTTATGGTATTGCTATTTTGGCAATTGAATTTCACCCCAGAACAAAATATATCCTTTGCCGGACACTATTAAACTTGGCCAGCCACAGCTGAAACCACTGATTTACGGTATTGCTATTTTGGCAATTGAATTTCACCCCAGAAAAATATCTATCCTTTGCCGGACACTAGTAAACTTGGCCAGCCACTGCTGGGACACCAGATTTAGGGATTGCTATTTTGGCAATTGAATTTCACCCCAGAAAATTATCTATCCTTTGCCGGACACTATTAAACTTGGCCAGCCACTGCTGGGACACCAGATTTAGGGTATTGCTATTTTGGCAATTGAATTTCACCCCAGAAAATTATCTATCCTTTGCCGGACACTATTAAACTTGGCCAGCCACTGCTGGGACACCAGATTTAGGGATTGCTATTTTGGCAATTGAATTTCACCCCAGAAAATCATCTATCCTTTGCCGGACACTATTAAACTTGGCCAGCCACTGCTGGGACACCAGATTTAGGGTATTGCTATTTTGGCAATTGAATTTCACCCCAGAAAATTATCTATCCTTTGCCGGACACTATTAAACTTGGCCAGCCACTGCTGGGACACTAGATTTAGGGATTGCTATTTTGGCAATTGAATTTCACCCCAGAACAAAATATATCCTTTGCCGGACACTAATAAACTTGGCCAGCCACTGCTGGGACACCAGATTTAGGGGATTGCTATTTTGGCAATTGAATTTCACCACAGAAAATTATTTATCCTTTGCCAGACACTATTAATCTTGGCCAGCCACAGCTGAAACCACTGATTTATGGTATTGCTATTTTGGCAATTGAATTTCACCCCAGAAAATTATTTATCCTTTGCCGGACACTATTAAACTTGGCCAGCCACAGCTGGGACCACTAGATTTATGGTATTGCTATTTTGGCAATTGAATTTCACCCCAGAACAAAATATATCCTTTGCCGGACACTATTAAACTTGGCCAGCCACAGCTGAAACCACTGATTTATGGTATTGCTATTTTGGCAATTGAATTTCACCCCAGAAAATTATTTATCCTTTGTCGGACACTAATAAACTTGGCCAGCCACAGCTGAAACCACTGATTTACGGTATTGCTATTTTGGCAATTGAATTTCACCCCAGAAAAATATATATCCTTTGCCGGACACTATTAAACTTGGCCAGCCACAGCTGGGACCACTAGATTTATGGTATTGCTATTTTGGCAATTGAATTTCACCCCAGAAAAAAATATATCCTTTGCCGGACACTATTAAACTTGGCCAGCCACTGCTGGGACACCAGATTTAGGGGATTGCTATTTTGGCAATTGAATTTCACAGCAGAAAATTATTTATCCTTTGCCAGACACTATTAATCTTGGCCAGCCACAGCTGAAACCACTGATTTACGGTATTGCTATTTTGGCAATTGAATTTCACCCCAGAACAAAATATATCCTTTGCCGGACACTATTAAACTTGGACAGCCACTGCTGGGACACCAGATTTATGGTATTGCTATTTTGGCAATTTAATTTTACCCCAGAAAAATATATCCTTTGCCGGACACTATTAAACTTGGCCAGCCACAGCTGAAACCACTGATTTACGGTATTGCTATTTTGGCAATTGAATTTCACCCCAGAAAATTATCTATCCTTTCCGGACACTAGTAAACTTGGCCAGCCACTGCTGGGACACCAGATTTAGGGGATTGCTATTTTGGCAATTGAATTTCACCCCATAAAATCATCGATCCTTTGCTGGACACTATTAAACTTGGCCAGCCACTGCTGGGACACCAGATTTAGGGGATTGCTATTTTGGCAATTGAATTTCACCCCAGAAAATTATCTATCCTTTGCCGGACACTATTAAACTTGGCCAGCCACTGCTGGGACACTAGATTTAGGGTATTGCTATTTTGGCAATTGAATTTCACCCCAGAAAATTATCTATCCTTTGCCGGACACTGTTAAACTTGGCCAGCCACAGCTGAAACCACTGATTTATGGTATTGCTATTTTGGCAATTGAATTTCACCACAGAAAATTATCTATCCTTTGCCGGACACTGTTAAACTTGGCCAGCCACAGCTGAAACCACTGATTTAGGGTATTGCTATTTTGGCAATTGAATTTCACCCCAGAAAATTATCTATCCTTTGCCGGACACTATTAAACTTGGCCAGCCTCTGCTGGGACACCAGATTTAGAGGATTGCTATTTTGGCAATTGAATTTCACCCCAGAACAAAATATATCCTTTGCCGGACACTAATAAACTTGGCCAGCCACTGCTGGGACACCAGATTAAGGGGATTGCTATTTTGGCAATTGAATTTCACAACAGAAAATTATTTATCCTTTGCCAGACACTATTAATCTTGGCCAGCCACAGCTGAAACCACTGATTTACGGTATTGCTATTTTGGCAATTGAATTTCACCCCAGAACAAAATATATCCTTTGCCGGACACTATTAAACTTGGACAGCCACTGCTGGGACACCAGATTTATGGTATTGCTATTTTGGCAATTTAATTTTACCCCAGAAAAAATATATCCTTTGCCGGACACTATTAAACTTGGCCAGCCACAGCTGAAACCACTGATTTACGGTATTGCTATTTTGGCAATTGAATTTCACCCCAGAAAATTATCTATCCTTTTGCCGGACACTAGTAAACTTGGCCAGCCACTGCTGGGACACCAGATTTAGGGATTGCTATTTTGGCAATTGAATTTCACCCCAGAAAATTATCTATCCTTTGCTGGACACTATTAAACTTGGCCAGCCACTGCTGGGACACCAGATTTAGGGGATTGCTATTTTGGCAATTGAATTTCACCCCAGAAAATTATCTATCCTTTGCCGGACACTATTAAACTTGGCCAGCCACTGCTGGGACACCAGATTTAGGGTATTGCTATTTTGGCAATTGAATTTCACCCCAGAACAAAATATATCCTTTGCCGGACACTAATAAACTTGGCCAGCCACAGCTGAAACCACTGATTTAGGGTATTGCTATTTTGGCAATTGAATTTCACCCCAGAACAAAATATATCCTTTGCCGGACACTATTAAACTTGGCCAGCCACTGCTGGGACACCAGATTTATGGTATTGCTATTTTGGCAATTGAATTTCACCCCAGAAAAAATATATCCTTTGCCGGACACTATTAAACTTGGCCAGCCACAGCTGAAACCACTGATTTACGGTATTGCTATTTTGGCAATTGAATTTCACCCCAGAAAAATATCTATCCTTTGCCGGACACTAGTAAACTTGGCCAGCCACTGCTGGGACACCAGATTTAGGGGATTGCTATTTTGGCAATTGAATTTCACCCCAGAAAATTATCTATCCTTTGCTGGACACTATTAAACTTGGCCAGCCACTGCTGGGACACCAGATTTAGGGTATTGCTATTTTGGCAATTGAATTTCACCCCAGAAAAATATCTATCCTTTGCCGGACACTATTAAACTTGGCCAGCCACTGCTGGGACACCAGATTTAGGGTATTGCTATTTTGGCAATTGAATTTCACCCCAGAACAAAATATATCCTTTGCCGGACACTAATAAACTTGGCCAGCCACAGCTGAAACCACTGATTTATGGTATTGCTATTTTGGCAATTGAATTTCACCCCAGAAAAAATATTATCCTTTGTCGGACACTATTAAACTTGGCCAGCCACAGCTGAAACCACTAGATTTACGGTATTGCTATTTTGGCAATTGAATTTCACCCCAGAACAAAATATATCCTTTGCCGGACACTATTAAACTTGGCCAGCCTCTGCTGGGGCACCAGATTTAGGGGATTGCTATTTTGGCAATTGAATTTCACCCCAGAACAAAATATATTCTTTGCCGGACACTAATAAACTTGGCCAGCCACTGCTGGGACCACTGATTTACGGTATTGCTATTTTGGCAATTGAATTTCACCCCAGAACAAAATATATCCTTTGCCGGACACTATTAAACTTGGCCAGCCACTGCTGGGGCACCAGATTTAGGGGATTGCTATTTTGGCAATTGAATTTCACCCCAGAACAAAATATATTCTTTGCCGGACACTAATAAACTTGGCCAGCCACAGCTGAAACCACTGATTTATGGTATTGCTATTTTGGCAATTGAATTTCACTCCAGAAAAAAATATATCCTTTGCCGGACACTATTAAACTTGGCCAGCCACTGCTGGGACACCAGATTTAGGGGATTGCTATTTTGGCAATTGAATTTCACCCCAGAAAATTATCTATCCTTTGCCGGACACTATTAAACTTGGCCAGCCACTGGTGGGACACCAGATTTAGGGTATTGCTATTTTGGCAATTGAATTTCACCCCAGAACAAAATATATCCTTTGCCGGACACTAATAAACTTCGCCAGCCACAGCTGAAACCACTGATTTACAGTATTGCTATTTTGGCAATTGAATTTCACCCCAGAACAAAATATATCCTTTGCCGGACACTATTAATCTTGGCCAGCCTCTGCTGGGACACTAGATTTAGGGGATTGCTATTTTGGCAATTGAATTTCACCCCAGAAAAAAATATCTCCTTTGCCGGACACTAATAAACTTGGCCAGCCACTGCTGGGACACCAAATTTAGGGGATTGCTATTTTGGCAATTGAATTTTACCCCAAAAAATGATCTATCTTTTGCCGGAAACTATTAAACTTGGCCAGCCACTGCTGGGACACCAGATTTAGGGGATTGCTATTTTGGCAATTGAATTTCACCCCAGAACAAAATATATCCTTTGCCGGAAACTATTAAACTTGGCCAGCCACTGCTGGGACACCAGATTTAGGGGATTGCTATTTTGGCAATTTAATTTTACCCCAGAAAATGATCTATCCTTTGCCGGACACTATTAAACTTGGCCAGCCACTGCTGGGACACCAGATTTAGGGGATTGCTATTTTGGCAATTGAATTTCACCCCAGAACAAAATATATCCTTTGCCGGACACTATTAAACTTGGCCAGCCACTGCTGGGACACTATATGTAGGGTATTGCTATTTTGGCAATTGAATTTCACCCCAGAACAAAATATATCCTTTGCGGACACTAATAAACTTGGCCAGCCACAGCTGAAACCACTGATTTACGGTATTGCTATTTTGGCAATAGAATTTCACCCCAGAACAAAATATATCCTTTGCCGGACACTATTAAACTTGGACAGCCACTGCTGGGACACCAGATTTATGGTATTGCTATTTTGGCAATTTAATTTTACCCCAGAAAAAATATATCCTTTGCCGGACACTATTAAACTTGGCCAGCCACAGCTGAAACAACAGATTTACACTATTGTTATTTTGGCAATTGAATTTCACCCCAGAAAATTATCTATCCTTTTCCGGACACTAGTAAACTTGGCCAGCCACTGCTGGGACACCAGATTTAGGGGATTGCTATTTTGGCAATTGAATTTTACCCCAGAAAATTATCTATCCTTTGCTGGACACTATTAAACTTGGCCAGCCACTGCTGGGACACTAGATGTAGGGTATTGCTATTTTGGCAATTGAATTTCACCCCAGAACAAAATATATCCTTTGCCGGACACTAATAAACTTGGCCAGCCACAGCTGAAACCACGGATTTATGGTATTGCTATTTTGGCAATTGAATTTCACCCCAGAAAAAAATTATCCTTTGTCGGACACTATTAAACTTGGCCCGCCACAGCTGAAACCACTGATTTACGGTATTGCTATTTTGGCAATTGAATTTTACCCCAGAAAAAAATATATCCTTTGCCGGACACTATTAAACTTGGCCAGCCTCTGCTGGGGCACCAGATTTAGGGGATTGCTATTTTGCCAATTGAATTTCACCCCAGAACAAAATATATTCTTTGCCGGACACTAATAAACTTGGCCAGCCATAGCTGAAACCACTGATTTATGGTATTGCTATTTTGGCAATTGAATTTCACCCCAGAAAAAAATATATCCTTTGCTGGACACTATTAAACTTGGCCAGCCACTGCTGGGACACCAGATTTAGGGGATTGCTATTTTGGCAATTGAATTTCACCCCAGAAAATTATATATCCTTTGCCAGACACTAATAAACTTGGCCAGCCACTGGTGGGACACCAGATTTATGGTATTGCTATTTTGGCAATTGAATTTCACCCCAGAACAAAATATATCCTTTGCCGGACACTAATAAACTTTGCCAGCCACAGCTGAAACCACTGATTTACGGTATTGCTATTTTGGCAATTGAATTTCACCCCAGAACAAAATATATCCTTTGCCGGACACTATTAAACTTGGCCAGCCACTGCTGGGACACCAGATTTAGGGGATTGCTATTTTGGCAATTGAATTTTACCCCAAAAAATGATCAATCCTTTGCCGGACACTATTAAACTTGGCCAGCCACTGCTGGGACACCTGATTTAGGGGATTGCTATTTTGGCAATTGAATTTCACCCCAGAACAAAATACATCCTTTGCCGGAAACTATTAAACTTGGCCAGCCACTGCTGGGACACCAGATTTAGGGGATTGCTATTTTGGCAATTGAATTTCACTACAGAAAATTATCTATCCTTTGCCGGACACTATTAAACTTGGCCAGACAGCAGACAGTATTACACTTGGCTAGCCACAGATGGAACACCAGATTTAGGGGATTGCTAGTTTGGCAATTAAATTTAACCCCTCAATAAAATATAGAAATTTCTATCCTGAGTTTCTAGGGGTGACAATAAGCACAGCCAAGCCCCTGATGTAGGATATAGCAAAAAAAAAAAACTAGTATTGATGGATTGATGGACTTGGTGGCAGCTTGTGCTGGTGCACCACAAGACACAAAATGGCCGCCGATCACCCCAGAAAAAAGTGACAGAAAAACGCTCTGTGCAGCCTAAAAACCAGTAAGCAATTAACTAGCAGAAGTTGAATGATTCACAGCTGTAGATCGATCACTTCATTAGGTGTTTTTGATGAGTTTTCCCTGCCTAATCTCGCCCTCACAGCAGCTGCGTCCTATCCCTACACTAATCAGAGCAGAGTGACGTGCGGAGCTACCTGACTCCAGCTTAAATAGAGGCTGGGTCACATGCTGCACTTGGCCATTTACAGCCATGCCATTAGTAGGCATGGCTGTGATGGCTTCTTAGGGCAAGAAGTAAAACGCTAGCTGATTGGCTGCTGTGCAGCCCTTCAGAAAGCGGGAAGAAATCGCCGAACAACGAACCCGAACTTTTTTGAAAATGTTCGGGTCCGGGTCCCGAACACCCCAAAATTTGGTACGAACCCGAACTATACACTTCAGGTTGGCTCAACTTTAATGATAAGAACTTTAGCTAAATCTTTGGGGAATTTAGTTCATGAGGAGACATGAAGTACAAAAAGGACGGACAGGATAGGCTGTGGTAATGGAGGCTGCATACAAATGCTGCTGCTCATTAGCCACACCTCACCCTCCTCTCATGTCTCCTCATCATCTCCATTTTCACAGAGATTCACCTGTATTCAGGATCATGATTCCTGACAAGCATAGCAGAGAGGAGGATGAGGCAACACTATGGATCATTGTGGTAAAGTAACTTGTCCTCCTGTGTGATTAGGACAGGTTTTGTATGTACTGATAGGACGGCTGCCATTTTATTTCTCCTAATGATTGCTCGCTGGATAAAACAAGCCATTCTAAGTAATGAAAGGTATTTGTGAATATATTTATTATAAAATAATATTTAAGTATTTTCATTTTTTTTATTCCTAGAGAACCCCTTTAAGGACCAGTTCATGTCTGAAGTCACTGTGCGGGGCTTACATAGTGGAAACCCCCCATAAATGACCCCATTGTGGAAACTACACCCCTCAAGTTACTCAAAACTGATTTTACAAACTTTGTTATACTTTAGGTGTTCCACAAAAATTAAAGGAAAATGGAGATGAAATTTCTAAATTTCACTTTTTTGGCAGATTTTCCATTTTAATCCATGTTTTTTCATTATCACATCGAGGGTTAACAGCCAAACAAAACTCAATATTTATTACCCTAATTCTGCGGTTTACAGAAATACCCCACATCTGGTCATAAACTGATGTTAAGGCACACGGCAGGGTGCAGAAGAAAAGAGCGCCATATGGTTTTTGGAAGGCTGATTTTGCTGGACTGGTTTTTAGATGCCATGTCCCATTTAAAGCCCCCCTGATGCAGCCCCTACAGTAGAAACTCCCAAAAAGTGACCCCATTTTGGAAACTATGGGATAAGGTGCCAGTTTTATTGGTAATATTTTGGGGTATATATGATTTTTAATTGCTCTATATTACGTTTTTTGAGAGGCAAGGTAACAAAAAAATGGCTGTTTTGGCACTGTTTTTATTTTTTATTTTTTACAACATTCATCTGACAGGGTGGATATTGTGCTATTTTTACAGAGCTACTTTCTTTCTTTGTTTGAGTTTTACATAATATAGCATTTTTGAAAAAATAATTATGTTTTTGTGTCTCCATTTTCTAAACGCCATATTTTTTTATTTTTCTGCAGGGGCTCATCTTTTGCAGGAAGAGTTGACGTTTTTATTGGTACCATTTTGGGTACATATGATTTTTTGATCATTAATTATTGCACTTTATGGGGCAAGGTGACAAAAAAATTAGTTGTTTTTGCACAGAGTTTATTAATTTATTTTTACAGCATTCACCTGAGGGGTTAGGATATGTGATATTTTTATAGAGCAGGTCATTACAGACGTGACAATACCTAATATATATACTTTTTCTTATTTTTTTAAGTTTTACACAATAATAGTATTTTTGAAACGGAAAAAAAAATGATGTTTTAGTGTCTCCAAAATCTGAGAGCCATAGCTATTTATTTTTTGACCGATTGTCTTAGTTAGGGTCTCATTTTTTGCAGGATGAAGTGACAGTTTGATTGGTACCATCGTTTGGTGTTGCAATTTTTGTGATGTAAGGTGACAAAAAATGTTTGTTTTTTGGCACTGTTTTTATTTTTATTTTTTTACGGTGTTCAGCTGAGGGGTTAGGTCATGTGATATTTTTATAGAGCTGGTTGTTACGGACGCTGTGATACCTAATATGTATACTTTTTTTTTTTACTTTAAGACAATAATAGCATTTTTCAAACAAAAAAATGATCTTTTAGTGTCTCCATGTTCTGAGAGCTATAGTTTTTTTTTATTTTTTTAACGATTTTCTTATGTAGGGGCTTAATTTTTGCGGGATGAAGTGACGGTTTTATTGGTACCATTTTGTGGGACATACGCCTTTTTGATCACTTAATGTTGTACTTTATCG
Source organism: Bufotes viridis (assembly GCA_033119425.1). Classification (NCBI taxonomy): domain Eukaryota; kingdom Metazoa; phylum Chordata; class Amphibia; order Anura; family Bufonidae; genus Bufotes; species Bufotes viridis. The sequence goes on along the minus strand of CM065594.1, from coordinate 200,608,367 downwards.
GATGGGGTGGATCATGTGATATATTTATAGAGCTGGTCGTTACAGATGCGGTGATACCTAAAATGTGTTTTTTTTCCTTTTTTTTTAATTTTTTATTATAAAATCAGGGAAAAGGGGCATATTGTTTCTCGTTTTACTTGAAACTTTTTTTATTAAAAAAAACACTTTTGCTTGCTTTTTTTTTAACCACATCAGCCCCCCTAACTTAAACACCCTTAATGACCAGGCCACTTTTTACAATTCTGCACTACACTACTTTCACCGTTTATTGCTCCGTCATGCAACTTACCACCCAAATTAATTTTACCTACTTTTCTTCTCACTAATAGAGCTTTCATTTGGTGGTATTTCATTGCTGCTGACATTTTTACTTTTTTTGCCATTTATTAAAAATGTTTGCAAAAAAATGACATTTTTCACTTTCTGTTGTAAAATTTAAAAAAAAAAACTACATTTCTATATAAATTTTTCTATAAATTTATTGTTCTATATGTCTTTGATAAAAAAAAATCCAATAAGTGTATATTTATTGGTTTGGGTAAAAGTTATAGCGTTTACAAACTATGGTGCAAAAAAGTGAATTTCTACATTTTGAAGCAGCTCTGACTTTCTGAGCACCTGTCATGTTTCTTCAGGTGCTAGAATGCCAGGATAGTATAAATACCCCCCAAAAGACACCATTTTAGAAAGAAGACACCCCAAAGTATTCGCGGAGGGGCATGGTGAATTTATGTATCATTTCATTTTTTTTCACAAGTTAGCGGAAAATGACACTTTCTGAGGAAAAAAAAATAACAATAAAGTTTCCATTTCTGCTAACTTCTGGCAAAAAAAAATAAAAATCTCCCACGGACTCACTATGCCCCTCAGTGAATACCTTGGGGTGTCTACTTTCCGAAATGGGGTCATTTGTGGGCTGTGTTCACTGTTCTGGTATTTTGGGTGGGGCTAAATTGTGAGCAGCCATGTAAAACCTAAAGGTACTCGTTGGAATTTGGGCCCCTTTGCGCACCCAGGCTGCAAAAAAGTGTCACTCATGTGGTATCGCCGTACTCAGGAGAAGTAGGGCAATGTGTTTTGGGGTGTATTTTTACATATACCCATGCTGGGTGAGAGAAATATCTCTGTAAATTGTCAACTTTGTATAAAAAAAATTAAAAAGTTGTCATTTACAGAAATATTTCTCTCACCCAGCATGGGTATATGTAAAAATTCACCCCAAAACACATTGCCCTACGGCGATACCACATATGTGCCACTTTTTTGCAGCCAAGATGCGCAAAGGGGCCCTAATTCCAATGAGTACCTTTAGGATTTCACAGGGCATTTTTACGCATTTGGATTCCAGACTTCTTCTCACACTTTAGGGGCCCCTAAAATGCCAGGACAGTATATATACCCCACATATGACCCCATTTTAGAAAGAAGACACCCCAAGGTATTCCGTGAGGGGTATGTTAAGTTCATATAAAATTTTATTTTTTGTCACGGGGCTAAATTGTGAGCAGGCCAGTAAAACCTAAAGGTAGTCGTTGGACTTTACGCCCCTTTGCGCACCTAGGCTGCAAAAAAGTGTCACACATGTGGTATCGCCGTACTCAGGAGAAGTAGGGCAATGTGTTTTGGGGTGTATTTTTACATATACCCATGTTGGGTGAGAGAAATATCTCTGTATATTGACAACTTTGTATAAAAAAATTTAAAAGTTGTCGTTTACAGAGATATTTCTCACACAAAGTATGGGTAAATATAAAAATACACCCCAAAACACATTGCCCTTCTCCTGAGTTCGGCGATACCACATGTGTGCCACTTTTTTGCAGCCAAGATGCGCAAAGGGGCCCTAATTCCAATGAGTACCTTTAGGATTTTACAGGGCATTTTTACGCATTTGGATTCTCACGCTTTAGGGCCCCTAAAATGCCAGGGCAGTATAAATACCCCACATGTGACCCCATTTTGGAAAGAAGACACACCAAGGTATTCCGTGAGGGACATGGCGAGTTCACAGAAAATTCTTTTTTTTTTTTGGCACAATTTAGCGGAAATTTATATATTTTTTAATTTTTTTAATTTTTTTTTACAAAGTCTCATATTCCACTAACTTGTGACAAAAAATAAAATTTTACATAAACTCACCATACCCCTCACGGAATACCTTGGGGTGTCTTCTTTCCAAAATGGGGTCACATGTGAGGTGTTTGTACTGCCCTGGCATTTGAGGGTCTCCGCAATCATTACACGTATGGCCAGCATTAGGAGTTTCTGCTATTCTCCTTATATTGAGCATACGAGTAATTAGATTTTTTTTTTCTGTTCAGCCTCTGGGCTGAAAAAAAAAAAAATGAACGGCACAGATTTCTTCATTCGCATCAATCATCGTGGATGAAAAAATCTCTGCCAAAATCAGTGACTGCGGTGCGGTGGGCTGGGCGCTAACTACCTAACAAGTAGCTAACTAACTGGCGGTGATAAGGGACCCTTATGCCCCATTTACACGTCCGCAATTCTGTTTGCGGAACGGAATTGCGGACCCATTCATTTCTATGGGGACAGGCTTTATCCCGCTCGGATCCGGATTGCGGATCCGCACTTCCGGGTCTGCACTTCCATTCCGCAAAAATATAGAACATGTTCTATTCTTGTCCGCAATTGTGGACAAGAAAAGGCATTTTCTATATAGTTCTGGCAATGTGCGGATATGCAAAATGCAGAAAGCACATTGCCGGTGTCCATGTTTTACGGATCCGCGGATCCGCAAAACACATATGGACGTCTGAATGGAGCCTTACAGGGGGGTGATCAATGACAGGGGGGTGATCAGGGAGTCTATATGGGGTGATCAGGGGTTAATAAAGGGTTAATAAGTGACCCCGGGGGGGGGGGTGTAGTGTGGTGCTTGGTGCTATTTACATAGCTACCTGGTCCTCTGGTGGTCGATCCCAGCAAATGGGACCACCAGAGGACCAGGTAGCAGGTATATCAGACGCTGTTAACAAAACAGCGTCTGATATTCTTGTTTGATTTCATTTATTTAACTTTTACAGCCTGCCGCGCGTTCACAGCAAATCTCGTCTCTCGCGAGATGACGCGCCCACGCGTCAAGGAGGAGTAACTGGGCCACCGAGATCACGTGATCCTGCGTGCGGCGGTCCAGAGAAGGTTAAACTTTATTTCTGTCCCACTCTTGGACTTCTTTTGATAGTCTGATCCCCTCTGCAATGCATTACAATACATCTGTATTGTAATGCATTGGCTGTTAGTGTATTACACTGAGTAATATACTAACAGATTGCCTAGGAGACAGGGCTTGGGGCTGGATCTCCTCGCCCCCGTAGAAGGCAGGTCCCGATGTCGTTGAAGGCATTGGGCAGCCAGTGCATGGCATCGGGCTGCCTCGTCACCCATCGGGTCTCCGCCACAGCAGCGCGGGGATCCGATGGGCTCCCTCACCCGCCACATGCATCTTCTAGGCTGCGGTCGGTGCTGACCGCGGCTTTTACAGCAATGCCGGCGGATACTGCAGTGATCGGGAGCGCACCGCTCTGGTGTCCGCCCGATCACCATGACATAATAGTACGTTAAAATGCGGCAAGTCACTTGCCGCCATGACGTACTATTACGTCATATGTCGGGAAGGGGTTAAATACTAAATATTTATATATGTAAATTAGGGTTTCAGTACACTAAGGGGTGGGCCCTAGCCACTCGGTACACCTCAGCACCTCTATTTTCTATGCACCCTCCCCAGGCATCAGCGACCTCTCGCCTAGCCCTGTAGTAGTGTACAGGCGCCATGCACCACAATTTCAGCAAAAAGCAGATGTACTATGCAGGGGCGTAGCTATAGGGGAGCGGGGGAAGCGGCTTCTTTGAGGTCCGAACTCAGAAGGGGCCCATCCAGAAGGAGGACTAAAGATTTTATTGTCAGACCCTCACCAACAGTATTTTACAATGACATTATATACAGAGACAATGTAGGAAAAGGATGGAGCAGCTGTCGGGCCTCGTCTGAAAGAATGATCTTGACTAGCCACAGGGGTGTGGGTTGCATGGGAGGAGGGGGTTGCGAAGGGGGGGGGGGTGCACATCAGTTCAAAAATTTTCTGTGGGGCCCAGTCATTTCTAGTTATGCAACTGGTACTATGCATGCACCAAAACTGTGGTGCACAGGGCCTGGTGTGCTAAAACAGGACCAGGTGAAAGGACAGTGATGCCTGGCCGGTCAATCAAGGAGGGGTTTGAAAAATGGAGTAGCTGAAGTGCACCATGGGACTAGGGGCAGTGCACTAAAGCCCTATAGATAGAGGTATTGTTTTAATCATCAGAAATCAACCCTACCGGACAGTATGCCTAGTTTACTAGGGTTGATCCTGCTGACAGGTCCTCTTTAAGTAAAGCAATTATTTTGTATGGAGCTGGTTTAGCATGATCATCTTTCCCATATAGCTTGATAAGGTCATACAGTATAGAATTGTAGTTACATGGTGCCAGAATGAAAACGTCCTGTGTGTTTTTTCTCTTCACATTAGGAATATCACTATTTTTCAGACGCTTGATATAATTAAACCTTTACTAGCTGCTATACTAGCATTAGCATTTCTCTGGTTATTTGCATGCACAAATAAGATATGTAATAGTGTAATGGAGCTGACACAGCCCTGACTGTTCACTCTGTGACAGGCTGTTTGTGTGCACGGATCAGGCCAGGCCTTGTTGCTATAGAGACGATGGCTCCTTCCATTACTTCTAGCTCCCCCTACCATTGTCATGGAGACTCAGGGACGCTGTGTTTTCCTGCAGAACAAAACCTGTAGCACAGAATCATGCTGAAGAGCTGAGGTGTACACAGCGGCTACTGTAAGTGCCAGGCTGGCATATGGGAACAATGCATTGGAAATGTGGATTTTATGGTCAGGAGCGACCCCATTTACTACTTCTCTAAGCATGGTGCAGTGTGTGTCTGTAATGTAGTAAAGCAATTTTATAGTAGTGTTTTATAAATCTAATTATCTGGGTTAGTAAAACTAATAGCGATGGCAATGTAGTACATGCTGGAAGTTTCAATTAGGACACAAATAATGTATAATATGTATAAAGTCGTGTGGATAACATGCAATAATATAAAGCGATTAATGTACTCTATGAAAATGTATATGAAACTGCACCAATTTATGGGAATACTGTACAGAACGATAGAAAATTATTAGGGTGGGTTCATATCACGTTTTATGCCTCCGTTTGACGATATAAAAACGCAGAACATTAGGTTCTTGTATCCGGCACAGTCTGGTAAAAAAAAAAGTATACTTTTTTATTTTTTTTTACAATGGAACTGTATGGTGAACGGATGTCACCGTATGGCATCAGTCTGAGGCAACCATTTAACGTATACGTTTTTTGTATACGTTAAAAGAGTGGAGAAAACGTGATGTGAATCAACCCTCATGGCGTCCAGGCTGCAGATAAAATGATAATGTTGATCATTTCAGCAATGTCTGATAAAAATATCATGGTTAAGCCTCATGCACACGACCGTATGTGTTTTGCTGTCCACAAACCGCAGATCCGCAAAACACAGAAGCTGCTCCGCGTTCCGTTACGCAATTTGCGGAACGGAACGCAGCCCATTGTAGAAATACCTATTCTTGTCCGCAAAACGGACAACAATCGGACATGCTCTATTTCTTTTGCAGGGCCACGGAGCGGAGCAACGGATGAGGACAGCACACGGAGTGCTGTCCGCATCTTTTGCAGCCCCATTGAAGTGAATGGGTCCGCGCCCGAGCCGCAAAATATCCGGCTCCGACGCGGACCAAAACAACGGTCGTGTGCATGAGGCCTTAATGAGAAATGATGTCAGTGCTACAGGTTATTTTTCAATAGGTACAGGCTCTGTCCAGGCCACAAGCCGCGACTAACAGGCCACAAGCTTTTAGGGCACTGCCACACTTTCTAGTTTTGTGATGCAGTTTCTGAAGCCAAAACCAGGAATGGGTTAGGCCTCATGCACACAACAGTTGTTTTTAGCGGTCCGCAAAATAGGGTTTCGTTGTTCTGTGATCCGTGTCCGTTTTTGGTTCCATTGTGTTTCCGTGCTCCGCCAGAAAAAAAGGAAGGAAAAAAAGAAGTGTAATTTTATCTCCACCCAGGATAATGGAATGTATATGCAGGTCACGGACGCGGATGACAGTCGGATGTGCCTCCGCATTTTTTCATGGTCCCATTGACTTGAATGGGTCCGCAAACCGTTTTTTCGCGGGCAAGAATAGGACAGGTTATATTTTTTGACGGACAGTAATCACGGACCACGGATCCCGAGGACAAATGGTGCATTTGACGAGTTTTCCGTTCCGCAAAAAAATAGAGCATGTCCTATTTTTTTCTAGTTTGCGGACAAGGATAGGCATTATTACAATGGATCCACAAAAATAACGGATCCGCAAGAAAAAACGGATGCCATACGGAACGCCATCCTTTTTTTTGCGGATCCGCAATTTGCAGACTGCAAAACACATATGGTCGTGTGCATGAGGCCTTAGGCTGAAAAACCTGCAGGAAAATCTGCCTCAAATTTACTGAGTATGTGTGAATCTACACTTAAAATCAGTTCAGGTGTTTTTGATGCCATTTTTGAAGTTAAAGTCAAGACAGAATTCAAAAGGAGGAGAAGAAGCAGTCGTTTCTTTATAGGTATCCAGGTATCCTTCGTTTACGATCTGTTCTTGGCTTTGGCTTCAAAAAAGACATTAATATACCAAGCAAAGAACCAAGATGTATTAGTGTTAACCCCTCAGCCCCACAGCTAGCTGGACTTTGTGATGTGACAATGTTTTTTTTTATCCACTCCCTACAAGTACCATAACGTCCATATTTTTCCATTGACATAGCCGCATAAGGTCTGTTGTTTTGTGGGGCGAGTTGTAATTTTGTATGGCACAATTTTTTTAGGTACATACAATGCATGGAAAAATCCCTCTATGTTCTGAGGGGAAGGCATTTTCTTGCCATTCATCGTGCAGTATAAAAGAAATTATAACTTTATTCTGCAAATCAATAGAATTATCGCAATTAGAGATAAGTGAGTTTAAAAAAAATTCGGTTCGCCAAATTTTTCGGGAAATATTCGGTTCGATTCGAATGTATTCGCAGCGAATTACGTTAAAAATCAAGTATTTCCTGGCTGCTGGGAGCCTTTATAGTGGTGTAGAACACTGTGCCTTGCAGTAACACGCATAGGGAGTCTGCTGTGGTAGTGAAATAATACTGTGAGTCAGTATGACATGCAGATGACAGGCGTCGCTCTTAGAATCACTACACACTTCACTTATTTGGGCAGTTACGGGGCCAAAACTGACCAAATAACTCATATAAAGTATGAACTCAGCCTTACAGGTAGATGTTAGCATCAAGAAGAAGCGCACTCCTTTTACACAGTCGTCAGCTGATTCCACATAGATGTCTACAGAACCTGTTCTGTCAAACGCTTATACAAGTGGAGCCCCCCGACAGAGTGGAGAGGGTGTCAGCAGTAAGTTTATGTTGACGTCACTAATTATTTTGCCCTTCATCTGATCCGCCTTCACTCGGTCAGCATTTGGACAGTAATCCATCAGTATTGCTAAAGCCAAAAAAAACAGGAGTGGATCCAAAACAGAGATTACACGTGAATGGAATATTTGCATGTCTTCTGTGTTTTTTACCCACTCCTGCTTTTGGCTACCTTTTTTTTTTGGAACGGGGGAGAACAAAAAAACTTTATTTAACAAACAGGACATTAACACACATAAAATACACAGAAGGGGCAAAACCACAAGATTTAAAAGACAAACTGAAAAAAAGTGCTTCATCAACAAGAATGGATTGACGACCAGTGTTTGGGTGACAACGATGGTAATGGTAAGAATCGGTATAATATGTAGTAAGCACTGCAGGGACCATGTCTAAGACATGTAAGACGTCCGGGGGGTCCTGAACATTGTGGGCAAGGTCCGAGATGAGAGTCGTTAATATGTTCAATACTGGATGTTATTGATGGCGAGCTCCATGATGAATCCGAGCACTCCTATTAGGTAGTCCTCACTGAGGAATTTTTCCTTCACAATGCGCTGATGCCACAGATGCCGTCACCTTGACGAGCTGGGTTGCTGATAAGTGGATTCTAAAGTGTCTTAAGAAATGCGAGTAAAGACATTGGAATAAATTGTCCACTTCCTCCAACGTGACCTCGGCCTTTGATTTATGAATATCATTCCATAAAGTCTTGAAGTCCTCTGCGTGGATGGCATAAGAAATGTCCATGCGAGGTTCGACGGGCACAGAGAAAACAAGCTCTGTGGCCGACACTGATCCAGACACGTCATACGCGGTTCACATCACTGCTAGCCATGTAAGGTCCGGACTCCTGAGAACTGATTACCAGCTTACCGAAACAACAGTCAAAGTTTATTTGGAACCACGTCCCTACGATAGCCGTGAGCTCGTCGGAGCCGTTATACAGGAAGAGCGGAAGGCAAAGAAATGTCTTTGGTAACACCTCCAATAGATCCTCCTCTGTGTACGTCCCGCAGAACCAACTTGTCCACACAATCTGGTCCTCTGTGCTTGCCTTGGTGAGTGGAGGCTTGGATAAAATCTGTATGAGCACAGCCAGAGGATCTCTGTCCTTTCCTTTGAGTCCAGGTAAACAGGAAAATTTGTCTTTTAGGTTCAGCTCTTAGCCCCTTCAATGGCAAGACCCTTCTGCTTCTCGGCAGCTGTGTGGACATACACTTTCAGTCTGTGAAATACTCTTTCAGTCTGGTGTATAAGAAATTATACATCGGTGTAACGCTGTACAGAGTCCATTGTTTTTGAAAGAGCAAAGCAGCCTGTGCCAGATCAAGATTTCCTCCAAGTGGTTGCACTGTGGGATTTTTGTTTTAGACAAGCTTCGCAATGCAGACTGTCGAAGTGCAGATGTCAAGCTTCCGGGAGGATGCCTCAGGCTGTGAAAATAACTGCTCCTTAGTGCCGATGACCTACTTCTGGGGGTTAACACCCCATCGGTTGGTGTTTGCATATCTTTGCGATAAATCATGTTCCTGTTCACTGACTGTAAACAGAGATCTTGAACGACAAATGTATCAAACTCTGACGCCATCTTTCTAGGCGCCGCGTCTGCAGTCCCCTGGCCAGCTAGATTTACCAGCATCTGTTCCAGGACATGAAGGAGTGGAATGACATCGTTCATCCCGTAGTCCTGGCGACTGACAAATAACGTGGCCTCCTCAAAGGGCACAAGCAAACGGCAGGTGTCACGCATGAGCTGCCACTGGCTGACATCGAAGTTACACATGGGAGTACTCCTGTCCGCTTGGATCATCAAGAAATCGTTGATGGCCTTTCCCTGTTCATATAGTTGGTCCAACATATGGAGGGTGTAATTCCAACGGGTGGAAACGTTGCATATCAGCCAATGTTGGGGGATGCCGTTCTGCCGCTACAGCTCAAGGAGGGTATGCTTTGCGGCGTACGAGTGGCTGAAGTGCATGCAAAGTTTCCTGGCCATTTTTAGGATGTCTTGCAGATGGATGGAAGACTTCAGGAACCGCTTGACAACCAGATTGAACAAGTGCGCCATGCAGGGCGCATGGCTCAGCCCTCCTTGACGCAGCGCCGACATCATGTTCTTCCCGGTTGTCGGTCACCAAGGTTCAGATTTTCAGTTGTCGTGGAGAAAGCCAGGATTCCATTTCTTGATGAAGGTGTCACCGCCGGTTCTGGGAGACGGTCGGTCAGAGGTTCCTCCCTGTCTTGTGTATGACGTTCTTTGTTTTGGTTTCACTTTGCTCAGTTCCTTTCTCTTCCTCAGCTGCCTCTTATCTTGATTAATTGGTTTGCTTTATATTCCCTCCCTTACTGCTTCTCCGTGCGGTTTATATTACTTCCTGGATGAAGTGTGTGCTGCTGGAGGCTGCAGTTGTTTTGCTCTAAGATAAGTGCATTCCGTTTACTTTGTGTTTTGTTTGCTGGCTTGATTCTAGGTGACCCTGACTCCATCCTTATTCTGTGCAGAGAGCCGGTGGCCGTTCCCCTCACTACTATAGGGAATTCAGGTGTCACTCAGTTATAGGTACGAGGGCATGTATTTGTCTACCACCGGGACTTGTACATGTGCACAGTAGTTTGGGAGAGTTCTTAGGGATTTATAGGGCCCTCCTATATTTTCCTTAGTTTGGGATCAAGCCAGTCTGTCGTTATTTATCAGACATGGAGCAGTTCCTCCCCTGTGTGATTCCGTTCGCCCAGGAAAACCAGGGACAGAATAGCTTGTGAGTGATGAGAGGGGTTGCACATGGCTTGCATACAGTACATGCCTCCAACATAATTCTTGGATCTCTACATGAAAATAATGTATTTAGTGTAAATCGCGCGAGGGGCATAGTTGGAGACATTGACCTCACAAGAGATACAGAGCAGCGGAGTTTGCTTTCAAATTAAAAATTTCACCACTGCGTAATTCAGTTCATACAGCAAAAGGAGGTGTACAGTCACCCATCAATTTTCACAAAAAAAGCCCATTTCATATAACAAACTTCACCGCTAAATAATTTGGTCCATACCGCAAAAGGAGGTGTACAATCACCCATAAACGTGACGAAAAAAGCCTGTTTCATATAACAAATTTCACCACTACATAATTCAGCCCGTACCGCAAAAGGTAGTGTACAACCACCCCAAAATTTTCCCCAAAAAAGCCTGTGTCACATAAAGAATTTCACTACTAAGTAATTTGGTCCATACAGCTAAAGGTCTCCAATCACCCATAAATTTTCTGAAAAAAGGCAGTTTGAAATTTCACCACTACGTAATTCGTTCCATACAGCAAAAGGAGGTGTACAGTCACCCATGAATTTCCCCCCCAAAAAAAGCCTGCTTCACAGAAAAAATTTCACCGCAAAAAGGCCTTTACCACATATAACTGCACCGCTGAACGGCAAATAGGCCTTTATTTTTTTAAACTTTTACACTACACAAGGCTTATCAACAGATAAATGCAACGATGAACGGCGAATATATTTTTATTTCGCCACTTATACACAGCAAACTGGGCTTCCCAATATATCACTGCACCACAGAACATCAATTAGGCCCAAATTTTTTTCTGCTTTTACACAGCAGGCTTTTCAACAGATTTTTGCAACACTGGACGGCAAATATATTTTTATTTCGCCACTAATACACGGCAAACTGTGCTTCTGAATATATCACTGCACCGCAGAATGTCAGTTAGGCCCAATTTTTTTTCTACTTTTACACAACAGGCTTTTCAACAGATATATGCAACGCTGGATGGCGAATATATTTTTATTTTGCCACTAATACACGGCAAACAGAGCTTCAGAATATATCACTGCACCGCTGAGCGGCAAATATATTTTTTCTTTTTCCACTAATACACGTAAAAAAAGGGTTCTAAAACAGGTAACTGCACCGCAGAGCGGCAAATATGTTTTTCCTTTTTCCACAAATTCACGTAAAAAAGGGCCTTAAAACAGATAACTGCACCGCTGAGCGGCAAACATTTTTTTTCTTTTTCCACTACTGCACTGAAAAAAGGGCTTTAAAACATATAACTTCACCGTTGAGCGGCAAGGATATTTTACTTTTGCCACTAATACACGACAAAAAGGGCTGTAATTTTCGCCTTTCACCACACAACGGCTAGTAAGCCCTTTTTTTCCCACTAATACAAGCCAAAAAATGCTTTAGAACATATAACTGTACCACACATGGGCAAATAAAACGTAGAAATATAATGGCAATTTGGGTGCCCAGTCACTGCAGCAAGGTATAATCGGATTGTTCCTATTACCCAGGCTGTACACTCTCCGACTGAACCCTGTTCACAACAAATGCTGGTGGAATGATTCCTCCCTATCCTTTCCCTACACCTTGAATAATCTTTCCCTGCACTTGTAAATCGTTTTTTTTTCCACCACAATGAAAACAGAGGGTGGTTATTAACGGTAGATACTCAGATTGGGTCACTGTCACTAGTGGGGTACCTCAGGGGTCAGTATTGGGCCCTATTCTCTTCAATATATTTATTAATGATCTTGTAGAAGGCCTGCACAGTAAAATATCTATTTTTGCAGATGACACTAAACTGTGTAAAGTAATTAACACTGAAGAGGACAGTTTTCTGCTACAGAGGGATCTGGATAGATTGGAGGCTTGGGCAGAGAAATAGCAGATGAGGTTTAACACCGACAAATGTAAAGTTATGCACATGGGAAGGAATAATGCAAGTCACCTGTACATATTAAATGGTAAAACACTCGGTAACACTGACATGGAAAAGGATCTAGGAATTTTAATAAACAGCAAATTAAGCTACAAAAACCAGTGTCAGGCAGCTACTGCCAAGGCCAATAAGATAATGGGTTGCATCAAAAGGGGCATAGATGCTGTGATGAGAACATAGTCCTACCACTTTATAAATCACTAGTCAGACCACACATGGAGTACTGTGTACAGTTCTGGGCTCCTGTGAACAAGACAGACATAGCAGAGCTGGAGAGGGTTCAGAGGAGGGCAACTAAAGTAATAACTGGAATGAGGGATCTACAGTACCCTGAAAGGTTATCAAAATTAGGGTTATTCACTTTAGAAAAAAGACGACTGAGGGGAGATCTAATAACTATGTATAAATATATCAGGGGTCAGTACAGATATCTGTCCCATCATCTATTTATCCCCAGGACTGTGACTGTGACAAGGGGACATCCTCTGCGTCTGGAGGAAAGAAGGTTTGTACACAAACATAGAAAAGGATTCTTCACTGTAAGAGCAGTGAGACTATGGAACTCTCTGCCTGAGGAGGTGGTGATGGTAGGTACAATAAAGGAATTCAAGAGGGGACTGGATGTATTTCTGGAGTGTAATAATATTACAGGCTACAGCTACTAGAGAGGGGTCGTTGATCCAGGGAGTTATTCTGATTGCCTGATTGGAGTCAGGAAGGAATTTTTTTCCCCATAAGTGAGGAAAATTGGCTTCTGCCTCACAGGGGTTTTTTGCCTTCCTCTGGATCAACTTGTAGGAAACAGGCCGAACTGGATGGACAAATGTCTTTTTTCGGTCTTATATACTATGTTACTATGTTACTATGTTACAATCAAGTCTTTCCTATCACTGTCCGTAGCGCCTGCAGACACGTCTCTCCCTGCACTAAGCACACTGGCAAATGGCAGAATCTAAGATGGCCGCCGTACTTATAGGTCTGTGACATCACAGGGCTGGCTGCAGGCATGTCAGTATGGGTGATCCCGCCTTCTCAGAGTTCCTTGCCCCATGTCCTCACATGTGTAGCACCCATTTTAGGAAAACATTGGATTTGTTACCATGAAGCGCAAGTAAATTCGCATTCGGTGCGAATAAACTTTTTCCTGAAATTTGGATTGAATTCCACTTCGTCAGCTTCGATTCGCTCATCTCTAATGGCAATATCAAACTTACACAGTTATTTTTATGTTTTTTTTCTACAAATTTTGCACAATAAAAGTACAGAAAAATCATTTGTTTTTGTGAGAGCCATAACTTTATTTTACCTTTCCATCAATGGAAATGCGTGAGAGCTTATTTTCTGTGAGGAAAGTGCTATTTATCCTTGGTACCATTCTGGTACATAGGTTATTTTTATCACTTTGTATTCCATTATTTTGGGAGGCAATATTATCAATTCTGGTAATGTTTTTTTTTTTTGCGTTGATTTATTTTGCTTTTCTTATGTTTTACATAAGATTTTTATTTGCTTTTTATTCCAATTTATTGGAGGCAGAATAAACAAAAATGGCAATTTTTTTATTATTTTATTTTACTGTGTTAAATAATATAATAATGACAGTTCTGGTCATTACAGGTGTGGTTGTTCTGGTTGTTTTTATTATATACTAAAGCAAGAAAGAGTTTGCATAGTTTTTTTTGTTTGTTTGTTGTTTTTGTAATATTGTATAACATTTTATTAAACTTTTTTAATGCTAACTTGAGACTAGACCATGTGATCACTTGTTTGCCACTATAGTACACTGCAATATTTCGTTCAGGGTAATGTGTTTTGGCCTCTTTCACCCTTGTGCTATTGATTTCCACAGTTCTAATCTGTTATAGGAGCAGAACAATGAAAATATGTCGGATTCTGAACATAACTGACTAGAACGGAGCCTAACAGATCCCATTGACTATAATAGGGTTTGTTAAGCTTGTTTGTTTAGTTGTTCGGAAGTATTTTATTTTTTTTTACTGGGGAAAAATTCCCACATCTAGGATTTTTTCTCCACTGTTTTTTGTTGGAATCTGCAACTTTGGCCCTGATGGGAGCCACCGACGCAGATGTGACCAAGCCCTGTCTCTGAAACCTTCATTGCAGCAGCAGCTCCACTGTGTATCACAGCCAGCTCCTGCTGCTTCCATAGCTTCTGAGCTCTGCCATGGCATAGCTGTAATTGTACAATGGCTGTCCATAAGTACCTGGCACCAGTACCATAAATGTACACTCGTTGACAACAAGGGCTTAAAGGTATAGCAGGTTGACATATATAGCAGTTATAGATGAAAATGTCACCATAGGCTACTACTTTTGGAGGACTTTTTCTCTTGCTATTAGGACGATTTAGTTACAGATTATTTCCTTCTTTAAATTATAATCTGATCACGCTGTGCCCAGAATTTGCCCGAGGCATATGGAAACATATCTATAGGCTCTTAACAGAGTGTCCTTTTCACCTGTCAGGTTGGTATATGATGGCATACCTTTTCTCTGTATAGAAAAGTATAGTTCACTGAACATTTCTATCAGGAGGAAACAGAGGGTCCATTTCATGTTTTATCCACTTTTATAGTTGTTAAGCCCAATGCATGTTGTAAGTAAGTAGGAACACTAAAATGTGTTGAATTTAAAAAAAAAGGTACTGCGCAAGGTATTTTTGTTCTTGATCTTCCAATGCAGATTAAGGCAGAACCAAAGACCAAAGACTGTGTTGAACTTGGGGAAGAAGTGGTGTAGTACTGCTAGACTTGCCAAACAATTCCCATTGTGTGCGAGTGGTGGGACACAGAATAAAGATGACCACTTACATAAAATTCTAGGAACATACACTACTGCCTGATATACTGAAGAAACTTATCAGGGCAGCGGAGAAAACTTTTATGGCCCTCTTAGGCCTCTTGCACACGACAGTGCGGCTTTTTCAGTATTTTGCAGTCCACAAAAAATGGATCCGCACAAAATACGGATGACGTCCGTGTGCATTCTGTTTTTGTGGAACGGAACAGCTGGCCCTTCATAGAACAGTACTATCCTTGTCCGTTATGCGGACAATAATAGGACATGTTCTATCTGTGACTGGAACAGAAAAACGGAAATACGGAAACGGAAGGCATACGGAGTGCCTTCAGTTTTTTTGCGGATTCATTAAAATTAATATTTCTGTGTATGGGCCGTATACTGAACGCAAAAAACGGAACGGAAACAGAAAGAAAAATTTTGTGTGCAAGAGGCCTAACTCTGTTATATAAGGAGCTCCAGGACGTTGATTTGATTTGCAGTTATACTGTAGACAGAGCATTAAAGGGCTTTGCCACGGTATAACAATTTTCTCACTCTTTTATGATGTTACAAGGGACTCTGCTTTGCTGTCTTCATGGGATGTCCCACCCCCTTTTTCAGTACAGTTTCTTTATTGACTGTATGGCACTCCTGGAGGAAGGAGAGGGGAGGAGAGTAGTAGGAAACAGTCAAGAGGAAATCTCTGCTGCTGAAATGACTGCAACATATAAGACTCATCACTGTGTCAGAGTGGAACCCTTAATTAAAATGCAGTAAGGGGAAAATGGAAAACATAGGTGAGAATCACAGGGGGATACTCATCAGAATAGCCCATCGTGAGGTGGACATGAAGAAGGGACGGCATGTACTAGTTTGTAATGCCCGAATGCAGTGTTATTCAATGGAGGCCACTGATTTACGGGTCTGGTCAGGTGCCCCTCCATCAGCAGCCATGTTTCAGACTGGAGTACCATAGAGTCAATGAAGACACTGTACTGAAACAAGGGGGTGGAACTTCAAATTTTTGACTAAGCCTGCGTTTCATCATAAATTAAGTGGATATCAAAGTAGGGATATCAAAGACGAGCGTAAAATGACCCCCTTTGTCTCTGTGTTTGGTATATATGGCAAGACAGTCTCGTGATGTATACGTCTAAAGTGTCCATTAGCCAGTCGAATTTGCAGCTTTATCTAAAAAATGTATAACATTTTTTAATAGCTGTCAACGGCAGACGTAGACAACTGCATATGACAATCAGTGGGACAATAGTGCAGTGAATCTACCCTTAGAAAAGAACAAAGGCATAACTAGAAATATGGGGGAATTGTTAAAGCCCTGCATGCCAGAATTTTATCTTCAAAGTAGGAGCTTTGAGACTTTTTGAGGCTACTTGTGCAAAATCGTTGCTGCTTTTTGAGCACTTAGATTTACAGCACCACCTACAGATTTGGAATGGATATTTGGTCAGAATTTCAGAGTAGGTCACTTTTGTGACACATTTATGTAAGTCACAGGCAACCCTCAGGCATACGTTTACCGAAATAGGTGCAACCACATTGCACCGGCAATGCATTTATTTTTACTGTGCACCATTTTCATAAATTTGACATGGGTGCACACAGCAACTCCAATCTAAAAAGTAATACACCTACAAATGATAACACCCCCTTCCCCATGGAGTTTGTATGTCTGCATAGATTTTCTGCTAAGCTCAAGAAGCATATTGCATACCAACATAGTAAACCTCGTAGGCTTTAGACTGCGCTCTATAGGCTGCATATGATTGCAATATGCGTCCCTAATGCAGAAGATTTGACACTATTTTAGTACTATGAAAAATGTACAAAAGAAGAGATTGTCATGGTTCAAGTTCATAAGTGAGCGAAAACAGACTTTTTAATTTTGTACTGACAGGTTGAAATTACAACCAGCGATGGATAAGAACTGGGACAGACATAGATCCATTGCCAACGGACATCATATGAAGGATGTGCAACAAAAGATGGATTCAGAGTATAAGGTAAGGTCCTGTTTATGTATTACACCATATTCTCCCTAAGAAGTAATGAATTTAGAGAGTAATAACTGTGATAAGGTATAGAATGTAATGGAACACACCATGGTCTGTAGGAGTCAATGAAGGAATAAGGTGCCAAAGCATAATTTAGTAAATTATGGATTCTTTCGATCTGATCCATAAAGACAGCAAAGGCCAATGCAACCCTACATAATGCAAATGAGGAGGTATTTGCCTATGCACTTAATGCTCCATTGTAAAATAACTACAGTAGGTGTAGTTTTTGCTTTTGCTGTATAATGGACTTTATTAACCGTGAGTCAGCTATAAATAAGGCCATAATTGCTTGGCGAAGATCTGTACTAGCACAAGCTGTCTGCTACCTTGGCACAGGCAAGTAAGACAGAAGATGTTAACTGACTATGTCCTCTTATAAATGATGCATCTTTTACTGTCCTGTTAACTTAATGCTTAACAGATGATATGTGATTTGTTTCTGCGAATATAGGACAATCAACTGCTTGGGGAAACTTGGTAAAATAGCGAGGAATTATGAGAAAATCTGTTATCAAAGTACACATCAAGTGGACTGGTGTTTGGGAATAATAGAAAGATGAATAACTAATCCAGGGCTTCAGATCTTGAGTGATTTGCGTGGTTTTTTTCCCACCCGTTCCTGGCGGAGTCAGGGAGAGATGTAGTCTAGGAAAAAACCCAGAGCTTTATAGCGTATACAGTATCTCATACACTTTCTTATTACAGGCATACATTTTGATGCTGTGACAATTTTAAAGGGGCACTTCCATCAGAAAGGGGTATTTTTCTAAAACTCATTTTCTTTTTCTGACACCAGTCTTGATCTCTTGTGCGCTGGCCTGAAACGCACCTTATTTATTAAAAGTAATGGCTATTAATAAATTAGGTGCATTTCTGGGCTCCTTTGTGCCAGAAACTCAAATCTGTGCCAGCTACAGACTGGCATAGAGTTGAGCCATAATTTAAACTGGCGTAAATTTTAACATGTGCCATAATTTATAACTTTGTGGCACAAAAGCCTTCATAAATCTTCCCCAATATTCAAGATTTTTTAAACAGTTTTGAGCTGTTTTTATTTTTTCAATTTGGCAATACTATGCCATTGAAAATTAGAGCGGTCTGAGATCATTACAAATTTTGGACAAGCCTTAAACTTACTTGAAATAAAGAATATGTTATACTCTTATACCCCTTTTTTCAGCTCCATTCTCTGTGGTGCTGGTCAGATTCTCCTACCGCTGTGTGTTTACAGACAACAGTGGTGAGGTGCCTGGATGTGGCAAACCACTGCTGCAACCAATCACTGTCATCAGCAGTCAACCACTGAGGACAGTGATTGGCTGCAGCAGTGATGTGCATGTCATCATGACAGGATCCATGGCCTGAGCAAACTATTATGGAAGTGCATGTGGATCTGCTGTACCACTGTACAGATTTTACTTAAAGCTAATTCTAAGGGCACTCTCCAAGGCCCCCTATCTTCACCATTTAACCCATTATACAGGTATCTGGACTCCACTGCTGTGGAACCACCAGACTACTACCTCCTGAAGTAGTCTCTGTTTAGTGAGTGCTGATCCACTGGAGTTGAGACACCTGTGTGGATCCCTGAGATAAGGCAGCAAAGGGCCAAAACCAGATAACAGGCAGAAGTCAGCACACAAGTGATCAAACAGAACAACGGTTCCCCTTTGCTTAGACAGCCTCCAGCTGGGAAAGGTGCCTTAAAGGAAATGTGTCATCAGAAGATTATCTATTGTTTAAATCGCGTTTTTATATTTAACATATTTTTAAGTAATTTTAAATGTTTTTTTTTAAATTTTACATGTCAATATCTATACTTAAACAAAAACTATAAAATCTACAATCAGAAAATTAAAAGAAATTAGAAAAAATTATATCTGGTTTTAATTGGCAGATAACATTTATAGGTGACACATTTTCTTACCCTGAGGAAGCCAACTATAGGCATGGGAAGATTAATCTTCTCATGCCTAAGGTTGGCCACCTCAGGGTATTTAAGGCATCTTTCCCTTTGGGAGGGTGCCTAAGCATGAGCTTCTTTTTGTCAGTTCCTTGTGAAGGTACACAGGCATTGGCCTTTTAAGAGCAAGACGATGTGCTCCCTACTGGCAGCGAGACAGAGCAGGTGAGAAACAGGCCTCAGCTTGTGTGTAGTTGACAGAATAGTACTGCTTCTGGAGCCTGATCCCCTGGGAAGAAGTAGCAAAATACTGATGGGCATGGACCACCGGACAGATATCAGAGGAGAGCAGGTCAGTGCTCTGGTAGCTATACCCGATGGGAGGAGTGAGGCAGTGGACATGGACTGCCGATTTAATAATGTCCAATTTTTTCCCTAAGAGTAAATGACCCTGGCTGGTCCCATAAACATTCAAGTAGTCAACAAATCCAACCAAAAGTGGTTGGAGCTGCTGAAATAAAGCTAATGTCTATGGGTGATTTCATTCTTTACCCCAAATTTCTTTATGAACTATTAACCGGTAACATCAATTTTGTAAGAAGCCAATTAAACTTTTTTTTTATGTGTATTTTGTCATTTAGTTGAAGTAATATGAGCATATCAGTAAATGTATTTACTGCAATGATGGCAGATATTTACATTCCAGGCCAACCTACGCCACCAGGAGCGGGTGAGAGAGAATACAGAGCAGCTAAGAGAGAAACGAGCTGCCCCCCAACACACCCCAAATGTTCTCAACTTTTACTCCACAAGAAGTTACAGTAAGCCATGGCAGAACGGGATGACTGCAAAAACAGAGGTAATGCCATGTAGTTTTCTATTAAAGGGAAAGTGCCATCAGAAAATGACCTATAGTTGAAACTAAGGGAGTTATTTATTAACCGCTTCAGCCCCCCTAGCTTAAACACCCTTAATGACCAGGCCACTTTTTACAATTCTGCACTACACTACTTTCACCGTTTATTGCTCCGTCATGCAACTTACCACCCAAATGAATTTTACCTCCTTTTCTTCTCACTAATAGAGCTTTCATTTGGTGCTATTTCATTGCTGCTGACATTTTTACTTTTTTTGCTATTAATCAAAAATGACCGAAATTTTTGCAAAAAATGACATTTTCACTTTCTGTTGTAAATTTTTTTAAAAAACTACATTTCTATATAAATTTTTCTCTAAATTTATTGTTCTACATGTCTTTGATAAAAAAATCCAATAAGTGTATATTTATTGGTTTGGGTAAAAGTTATAGCGTTTACAAACTATGGTGCAAAAAGTGAATTTCGGCATTTTGAAGCAGCTCTGACTTTCTGAGCGCCTGTCATGTTTCTTCAGGTGCTAGAATGTCAGGAAAGTATAAATACCCCCAAATCACACCATTTTAGATAGAAGACACCCCAAAGTATTCACGGAGGGGCTTGGTGAGTTCATGTATCATTTCATTTTTTTCACAAGTTAGCGGAAAATGACACTTTCTGAGAAAAAAAAAAAAAAAAAGTTTCAATTTCTGATAACTTCTGGCAAAAAAAAAAAATCTCAGACGGACTCACTATGCCCCTCAGTGAATACCTTGGGGTGTCTACTTTCCGAAATGGGGTCATTTGTGGGGTGTGTTTACTGTTCTGGCATTTTGGGCGGGGCTAAATTGTGAGCCGCCATGTAAAACCTAAAGGTACTCATTGGAATTTGGGCCCTTTGCACTCCAGGCTGCAAAAAGTGTCACTCATGTGGTATCGCCGTACTCAGGAGAAGTAGGGCAATGTGTTTTGGGGTGTATTTTTACATACACCCATGTTGGATGAGAGAAATATCTCTGTAAATTGTCAACTTTGTATAAAATTTTTTAAAAGTTGTCGTTTACAGAGATATTTTTCACACAAAGTATGGGTATATATAAAAATACACCCCAAAACACATTGCCCTACTTCTCCTGAGTACGGCGATACCACATGTGTGCCACTTTTGCAGCTTGGGTGCGCATAGGGGCCCTAAAACCAATGATTACCTTTAGGATTTCACAGGGCATTTTTACGCATTTGGATTCCAGACTTCTTCTCACGCTTTAGGGCCCCTAAAATGCCAGGGCAGTAAAATACCCCACATGTGACCCCATTTTGGAAAGAAGACACCCCAAGGTATTCTGTGAGGGGTATGGTGAGTTCATGTAAAATTTTATTTTTGTCACAAGTTAGTGGAATATGAGACTTTGTAAAAAAAAAAAAAAAAAAAAAAAACAATTTCCGCTGACTTGTGCCAAAAATAAAAATTCTGTGGACTCACCATGCCCCTCACAGAATACCTAGGGTGTCTTCTTTCCAAAATGGGGTCACATGTGGGGTATTTATACTCACCTGGCATTTTAGGGGCCCCTAAAGTGTGAGAATCCAAATGCGTAAAAATGTCCTGTGAAATCCTAAAGGTACTCATTGGTTTTAGGGCCCCTTTGCACCCAGGCTGCAAAAGTGGCACTCATGTGGTATCGCCGTACTCAGGAGAAGTAGGGCAAGTGGTTTGGGGTGTATTTTACATATACCCATGCTGCGTGTGAGAAATATCGCTGTAAACGACAACTTTTTAAATTTTTTTATTCAAAGTTGTCAATTTACAGAGATATTTCTCTCACCCAGTATGGGTATATGTAAAAATACACCCCAAAACACATTGCCCTACTTCTCCTGAGTACGCCGATACCACATGTGTGACACTTTTTGCAGCCAAGATGCGCAAGGGCCCTAATTCCAATGAGTACCTTTTAGGAGGGCATTTTACGCATTTTTCTTCTCACGCTTTAGGGGTCCCTAAATGCCAGGACAGTATAAATACCCCACATGTGACCCCATTTTGGAAAGAAGACACCCCAAGGTATTCCATGAGGGGCATGGCGAGTTCATAGAAGATTTTTTTTTGGCACAAGTTAGTGGAAATTGATTTTTATTGTTTTTCTCACAAAGTCTCCGTTTCCGCTAACTTTTGACAAAAAGTTTAATTTTTCATGGACTCATTATGCCCCTCAGCGAATACCTTGGGGTGTCTTCTTTCCAAAATGGGGTCACATGTGGGGTATTTATACGGCCCTGGCATTTTAGGGGCCCTAAAGCGTGAGAAGAAAATGCGTAAAATGCCCTCCTAAAAGGTACTCGTTGGAATTTGGGCCCTTTGCATCTTGGCTGCAAAAGTGTCACACATGTGGTATCGCCGTACTCAGGAGAAGTAGGGCAATGTGTTTTGGGTGTATTTTTACATATACCCATGCTGGGTAAGAGAAATATCTCTGTAAATTGACAACTTTGAATAAAATTTTTAAAAAGTTGTCGCTTACAGCGATATTTCTCACACTCCAGCATGGGTATATATAAAAATACACCCCAAAACACATTGCCCTACTTCTCCTGAGTACGGCGATACCACATGAGTGACACTTTTTGTAGCCAAGATGCGCAAAGAGGCCCTAAAACCAATGAGTACCTTTAGGATTTCACAGGGCATTTTTACGCATTTGGATTCTCACGCTTTAGGACCGCTAAATGCCAGGGCAGTATAAATACCCCACAAGTGACCCCATTGTGGATAGAAGACACCCCAAGGTATTCTGTGAGGGGTATGGTGAGTTCACAGAAAAAAATTTGGAACAAGTTAGCGGAAATTGTTTTTTTTTTGTTTTTTTTACAGTCTCATATTCCACTAACTTGTGACAAAAATAATATTTTCCATGAACTCACCATACCCCTCACGGAATACCTTGGGGTGTCTTCTTTCTAAAATGGGGTCACATGTGGGGTTTTTGTACTGCCCTGGCATTTTAGGGTCTTCGCAATCATTACACGTATGGCCAGCATTAGGAGTTTCTGCGATTCTCCGTATATTGAGCAGACGGGTAATGAGATTTTTTTCCGTTCAGCCTCTGCGCTGAAAAAAAAATGAACGGCACAGATTTTTCATTCGCATCGATCAATGTGGATGAAAAATCTCTGCCAAAATCAGTGACTGCGGTGCGGTGGGCTGGGCGCTAGCTACCTAACAAGTAGCTAGCTAACTGGCGGTAAAAGGGGCCCTTATGCCCCATTCACACGTCCGAAATTCTGTTTGCGGAATGGAATTGCGGACCCATTCATTTCTATGGGGACAGACTTTGTCCCGCTCGATCCGGAATTACGGATCTGCGCTTCCGGGTCTGCACTTCCGTTTCTGCAAAAATATAGAACATGTCCTATTCTTGTCCGCAACTGCGGACAAGAAAAGCATTTTCTATATAGTTCTGGCAATGTGCGGATCTGCAAAATGCGGAAAGCACATTGCCGGTGTCCGTGTTTTGAGGATCCGCGGATCGGATCCGCGGATCGGATCCGCGGATCGGATCCGCAGATCGGATCCGCGGATCCGTGAATCCACGGATCCGCAAAACACATATGGACGCCTGAATGGAGCCTTACAAGGGGTGTGATCAATGACAGGGGGTGATCAGGGGTCTAGATGGGGTGATCAAGGGGTTAATAGGTGAGGGGGTGGGGGGTTAGTGTAGTGTTTGGTGCAACTTTACTGTAGTTACCTGGTCCTCTGGTGGTCGATCCCAGTAAATGGGACCACCAGAGGACCAGGTAGCAGTTATATCAGACGCTGTTCATAAAACAGCGTCTGATATAGCAGTTTGATGCGATTTTATTCGCATCTACAGCCTGCCAGCGATGATCCATCGCTGGCAGGCTGTAGCCGGACTGCTGTGCCGCGCTTCCTGTGAACGCGCGCACGCGCGCGCGTTCACAGGAAATCTCGGCTCTCACGAGATGACGCGCCGACGCGTCAACTCAGAGCTACAGGGCCGCCCGCAGGACGCATCCCTGCGTTAGGCGGTCCTGTAGCGGTTAAGACAAGCATTTATAGACATCGGTCTTAATAACCCTAGCACTGGTGGTGGATCTCCCGAAGTTATGAGGTGCCGGCCTCTACATATCTTTGGCGTATCCACCGCTGGTCCAAATCTACAGCAGGTTTTTTGCTGGCTTAAATTTAGACTATTTTCTATGCATACACCAGGCATAGAAAATGATAAATGAGATGGCCTGACGGCCCTTCCCCACCCACACCACAGCCGCCTTTTTTAGACCTGGCTTGACTGGGGAAAAGTCGCAGATTGCAGTGCCAGAAATACGCAAACATAGGCCATGTCCCTATTTATATTTAAAAAAGATCCTAACATCAAGCAATTTTTGCACTGGCCAGTAGACCTATAATATGTATTAAGCAAATATATTTGCTGTATTTGTGGGAGGGGAGGCTGATTACAAGGCTAGTTATATGCACCTGTGGGCCCAGGCTGACGCCAATTCAGCTGATTTCACTACCTCTGGGTCAGCTCTAGGATACAGCAGCATGGTATAGAGACTCCTTACGGCTGGGCGACGGCAGAATGTCTCAGGATGGTATTCATGGTAGGATCAGAGTTGTTTGCACGGGACCCACGCTGAGGTCTGCGACATGTAGCGCTCTGGGACGAAGCAGAGTTCGGGCGCTAATGGTCGAACGATGGTTGTTAGTATTGTTGTCCGGCTGTTTAGGGGCCTGTGGGGGCCATCGCATACAGCGCGTGTCTGCAGTTGGCTCAAGCTATGCACGCTGTGGTTAAGTGATGGTAAATGTGTATCAATGGTCGATTCGAAAAAACAAAAAATGCAGCAGCATTGTGTGGAGGCCTGTTCACGTCTGGACAACGGCAGAAAGTGCCAGGCGAGTGCTGGCGTTCACGGTAGCATCGGAGTGGGGCGCTAATGGTCAAACGACCGTTGTTAGTATTTTTGTCCGGCTGTTTGGGGGCTTGTAGGGGGCTATTGCATATAGTTATTGGTGTAGCATGCGCCTAGAGTAGGTATGGTCGCATGTTTTCTGATACCTGTTACATGCGGGATGCGTGTCTGCAAGCTACGTACGCTGTGTTTAAGTCATGGTATTTTATTTATTTATTTTTGAAGGGTCGTGTATAAATGGTCATTTAATATAAAAAATAAAAACGCAGCATCGTGTGGCGGCTCGTTCACGCCTGAGTAACGGCAAAAGGTGCCAGGCCAATGCTGCCGCTGACGGTAGAATCGGACTTGTTTGCACGGTCCGTGACTTGTAGCGCTCTGGGGCAAAGGGGGTTGGGTGCTAATGGTCGAATCATTGTGGTTAGGATTGTTACCTTCAAAGCTACGTCCTGTGTCTGCATTTACATCTTGTCCTATACTCCATTCATTATTAGAACTGCATTCATGTGTCTGCTGTTGCATCACGTTAATACTCTGCTCACTTTCAGATTGCATTCAAACGGCTGCTTTATACCATGCTTTTCATGCTCATACTTAGAGCTGTGCCCATACCATGTTTTTAGGCACCACTCACATCCAGAGCTGCATTCACCCACCTGTTCTTACATCATGTGTCATACTCTGCTTTCACTTAAAGTGCATTTTCATTTTCATTTCCTTTTTGCTATATCATGGTTTACTCAGTATTCTTACCAGGGCAGTCAGCACCCACCGCTCTGATACCGCTCTCCCGATAAACATAGCTGCTTTCTTTTCAGGCTTACGTTTCTTTCCTTGGTGGTTTGTTACATTCCATAGGCCTACTTTTCTGTTCACTTCTGTTCACTCGGTGGATTTAAAAATAAAATAAAAAATTGTGATGTTCTTTAGTCCTGGTTTGTATTCACTCAGACTGGTCTCCTTTACTTCTGGTTCGCATTAACTCAGATTGGTCTTCTGCTCCAGTTCACCAAACAGCTCCTCAGCGGTCAGTGGGCCAATTGGAGTAAGTTTCCTACTATGTTTTCACAAGTTGTTCATTTGTTTGTCACTATAAGGGTTTTCTCTTAGCGAACTGTAATGTCTCCGGCTATTGTTTTTCTCCCATCTGGTTCAATTTCACGGTATGCGGGTGGTTTTAATGTTTTATTTATGCACGTGGTTCGAATCACTAATGTCTATGCATATCCCATCAGGTCTGGCTCACGTTTTAATTAATCGTCACTGTAATGTCATCCAGATCAGTCTCTTAGCTTCGGGGGGCCTCATGGCTTCGGGGGCCCGATGACTGCTTCGGCCTCACAGCTCCGGGGGCCCTATGACCGTGTTTCATGTTGTTCGTTAGGGGTACAATATGGTTGTAGGCTGGTTAGTGTCCTAGGTTTGCTGTCGGAGGGGGTCATGCTTATCCGAGTCCCCAAGTCATACTGGTGCTGCATAAGTGGTTTATATAAGTATATATATATATACTATGGTGTCAGTTTCGTCCACAGGAAGTCCCGTCACGACTACAGGTGCAATTTACGAAGTCTGTCACGTCTACAGACTAATAAGTCCTGTCACGACTACAGGCACAATTTATGAAGTCTGTCACGTATACAGACACGATAATTCCTATCATGACTACAGGCGCAGCATACGTAGTCTATCATGAGCTTAAGCTTATTTCCTGTCACAGCATCAGGTATCGCAAGTACATTCTGTCTCAATTACAGGTATGCTTACTTCTTCTGCAAACTCGGGCTGAGGGTGTTGGTGTCAGGCCTAGGTCATGGGTATCGGTCCGTTTTCCAGTAGGAGGTACAGTAATAAGGCGCAATTTACGAAGTCTGTCACGTCTACAGACACGACAAGTCCTATAACAACTACAGGCACAGCATACATAGTTTATCACAACCTTAAGCTTATTTCCTGTCACAACTGCATGTATGGTGTGTTTGTTCTCTGTCCTCATTACAGGCAACATTAGCTCGTTAATTGAAATAGCCATGTATTCGTGTTTTATGGTTCCCCAGGCCTGGTGAGTTCACACATTCCGCTTAATCTACTACTAGAGTAAGACGGCATACGCCATGTTCTAACTTTTGGCTCCTTTATAAAAATAAAAAAAGGTGTGGCCTGGGGAATAAGTAAAGGTGAAATATTTTGCCACCAGGAACAGTTGGTGTCTGATGAGGGCCCTTGGGGAATGGTTGGAGTTCATTTAGGCCCTTCCAGCAGATTCACCATTGTTTGTTTCAGTCTGCAGCTCTCAGTATTCAGACCTTCTCGAAATATGTTCATATGTTGTTAGTCAACATAGGAATAAATCGTTTCCGATTACCGGCCACTTTTTCAATCGCAGCTGCATTAGCTACCTCCAAGAACGATGTGCCGGTGCACATGACAAAAAGGTAAGGTAGATGGAAGTCACTGTGATATGTACGGTATATTCCGCACCTTCATCGTGAAATGTCTTTTGCGTTCAAAAGTGGGTGTCGTGATGGTATGTATATATTTTGTGCTAAACTAAGGTCTGCTCTTTTTGGCCCCTTTAGGCTGCCCTACCACAGCAGTTATGGCATAACTCCACTGCTTGTTGTAGATAGGGCTAGATAGGTTAGGTACCCCCTCTGATAGCTGATCCGACCACAAGTATTAAGCAAATATATTTGCTGCATTTGTGGGAGGGGAGGCTGATTACAAGAATATTTATAGGCACCTGTGGGCCCAGGCTGACGTTGATTCAGCTGATTTCAAACACCCACCCACACCATCTTACAGTCACTTCACATTAGGGTGCCCCCCTTTAGGCTGCCCTACCACAGCAGTTATGGCATAACTCCACTGCTTGTTGTAGACAGGGCTAGATAGGTTAGGTACCCCCTCTGATAGCCGATCCGGCCACAAATCAAGACTTCCTTTTCTTGGAAAGCAGCCATGTGGGCCATGGACACAATAAACTGAAGTTGACCTCATAGACTTCTATGGGAGAGTTTTCTAGACATCCTGTATCACCTAGTGTGAATGGTGGTTCCTGTGTTATCTATACAAAGGTGGTATCTATTATTGTAATTATGCCTGTGATGATAATGAGATGGCTACTGAAAAAGTTAGGCTTGTTTCACATTTGCATCTGCTGATCAGGCAGGCTGTTCCAGCGGGGAACAGCCTGTTGCATCTGGCATTGCTGGATTCTCCTGGAATGCTGTCCAGCCCTATTAACTATAATCCGTCCACGATCTGGCAAATATGCTGAGAAATGTCAGGACAAATACCGCTGTGTGCAGCGCTTTTTGTCTGACTGATTCCTGCCATTTTATGCCAGAACAACCTGCTGGCAGTGTGAAACATGCCTTAACTGTCAATGTGAAAAATGCATGATTTTAGTGACATGGAAATTTTTCATTAATTCACCCAAACTATTTTTTTAAATTATGTTTACATAAAAACATAACTTAAACAATATGTCATCTTTATTATGACACATTCCTTTTAAAGAACTGAACTGTAGTGACCTTTATACAAAAAAGAACTGTAATTAGCCTCAGACTGGCCCACCAGGACATAAAGTCCAGACGTCCAGTAGTGGAAACCCCATATGAAAAAAGTGGGGTAACTTGATGCTCTACTTTATACTTATTTTAGGTTATTTTGCATTTATTATGTTAGTCATATATAATGATGTTGCCTGTATAACCAGAAAATGAGCTATCAGTCATTTCCTCAGGGCACTTAAGGTACTTCAGTCTTCCCCACTGTGTAATTTAGTATATTCTTGATTTTGCTTTTTATACGTGAATGCAAATGCACGAGGATAACAACCACTGTGCCAAATATAATAATTAGAGATAAACTATTGACTTATAGATGGAGACAGTGGCACAAAAGAGGGAGGAAAATAATCTACTGCTAATGGAAATGAGAAGGAGGAACTTTCATAAAAGAAAGTAGTGAAGGGCACATTTCTTCCAAAGAAGTCAATAAGAGGTTTTTATTTTAATTTTCTTTGTTCCAGAGGATTTTATCATTTTCCAAATGTGCTGATTCACCTCAGCTGAATCACTGCATGTCACATCCAAATGGACAATTTACAGAAGAAGAAAAACCTGCTCATACATTCTCTCATATGCTTGAACAAGAATTGATGGCCAGTATGTACCGTATATAATATATGGTGGAACTGAAAATCTCCTCAAGGAGGTGGTCATTTGGAGAGGTTTCACAATATTTAGGACTTAGGCTACTTTCACACTCAAGTTTTGGGCGGATCCATCATGGATCTGCAAAAACGGATCCGTTACAATATACAACCGCATGCATCCGTCATGAACGGATCCGTTTGTATTATCTGTAACATAGTCAAGACGGATCCGTTTTCTATTGTGCTAGATTATGTCAGAGAAAACAGATCCATCCCCATTGACTTACATTGTGACCCAGGACGGATCAGTTTGGCTCAGTTTCGTCAAGCGGACAGCAAAACGCTGCAAGTAGCCTCCAGAGTGGAATGGAGACTGATCGGAGGCAAACTGATGCATTCTGAGCAGATCCTTTTCCATTCAGAATGCATTAGGGCAAAACTGATCCGTTTTGGACCGCTTGTAAGAGCCCATGACGGATCTCACAAACGGAAAGCCAAAACGCGAGTGTGAAAGTAGCCTAAGCTACATATGCAGTTTTTATGTGATAGGCATCATTGGGCGTTCCACTGCTGGGAAGCATCAATAGATAATAGGAAACCTTGTCCCTCCTCAGACGGACGACAGCAGGGGGAAGGAATTGTATGGAGGGATGGCTGAGCATGTGACCTGCATCAATTATACATGTTTAAAGGAGATTTGCACAACCTCACTTGTGATTGCCGGCAGTCAAAAATGTATTGTGTGGTAGAATATAGAGCTCTTTATTAGGCTAGTCTTCATCGTTGTAAAAGTGATACATTTCCAATGTGTGTGAGTAATTTTTCAGCATAAAGTATTCATCTTGGTGACTTATGGCATTGAAAAAAAAAGTAGTCCACAAACCACATAAACACATGAAAATGGCTCCAACTTCATAACCTCCATGTCGTATACATAATAAGGAGACATAATACTACACCTTTAGAAACCCATGGAGCTCTGCTATACTTCTAAAGAGATGCCTGTTTTTGTTTCTGTTGATCTATGTCAGTCAGACAGAAGAATCATGGCATGCCATATTATGAAGGTATTCTGTCCTAGAAGCGATGGCAAATATCTCCATAATATAGCAGAAGCACCTGTACGCATAGTAAGGATCCGCAGAGAATCTGTGTGCTCCCATTCACCCCTTATGCACATTGCTCAGACATATGCAAAAAGGCTTAGGCCTCATGCACACGACCGTAGGAATTTTGCAGTGGGCAAAAAACGGATCCGCAAAAAAATACAGATGACATCCGTGTGCATTCCATATTTTGCGTAAAGGAACGGCTGGCCCCTAACAGAATAGTCCTATCATTGTCCGTAATGCAGTCAATAATAGGATGTACTATTTTGTGGAACGGAAATATGGACATACAGAAACGGAATGCACACTGAGTATTTTTTTTTTTTTTGCGGACCCATTGAATTGAATGGTTCCATATACAGCAAAAAAACAGAACAGACACGGAATGAAAATACGTTGGTGTGCATGAGGCCTTAGGCCTCTTGCACACGAACATGCCGTGTTTTTTGCGCCTCCGGATGCCGCCTGTGTGCCTTCCGCAATTTGCGTAACAGACGGCCCATTATAGAAATGCCTATTCTTGTCCGCAAAACGGACAAGAATAGGACATGATCTATAATTTTTGCCGGGCCACGGAACAGAGCAACGGATGCGGACAGCAGAGACGGCATTTTGCACGGCGCTTACAGCAATGAAACTGCATGTATTATAGATTAAATACCTTACACAGAGCATGCTACAGAGCGGATATATGTGAATCAGTCCTTATGTGCCTACTTTTATTTTCTACCCAGTGTTTCAGTCCCTCATAGTAGATATGCCAAGACATTTTCCCCTCACAGTAGATATCCCAAAATATGTGCCCCCTCACAGTGGTTAAGATATGAACCCAGTGCCCCCTTCACAGTGGTTATGCCCAGATGTGCCCCCTTCACAGGAAGTAAAAAAAAACTATAAATACCCTTGCCTCAATCACCTGGCTCTTCCCATGATCTGCGCTCCCCATCAGCAGCAGCAGGATACTGTGACACATCGCACTTCTGTCTAGGAGGAGCAGAGGCTATGGAGCGCTGGCGGCATAATTATGAAGCTGGCAGCAAATAGTTCCCTGCTTCAGTGGCGGGCGTGCCTACGGTTTCTCTGGCACCCCCCCAATACTTAAAAAAAAATTGTACCCCGTCACATTAGTGTTGCCCTCATTGTTCAACCTTAACCATAGTTTTGTACAGATGTGTGCCCCCTCACAGTAGTTAGGCCCACATTATGAACTCTCACAGTAGTTATGCCCTCTCTGTGCCCCTTTCACAGTTGTAATGCCCTATCTGTGCCCCCTTCACAGTAATAATCCCCATTGTGCCCCCTTCATAGTAATAATCCCCATTATACCCCCTTCATAGTAATAATCCCCATTGTGCCCCCTTCATAGCAGAAATCCCTATTGTGCCCCCTTCACAGTAATAGTGCGCATTATGCCCCCTTCACAGTAATAATGCCCACTGTGCCCCCTTCATAGTAATAATGCCCACTGTGCCCCCTTCATTGTAGTAATGCCCTCTGACTCTGTGCCCCCTCCATAGTAGAAATGCCCTCTGTGCCCCCAGCAGAGTAGTAATGTCCTCTGTGCCCCTCCATAGTAATAAAATCCTCTGTGCCCCTCCATAGTAATAAAGTCCTCTGTGCCCCTCCATAGTAATAAAGACCTCTGTGCCTCTCCATAGTAATAAAATCCTCTGTGCTCCCTCCATAGTAATAAAGTCCTCTGTGCCCCCTCCATAGTAATAAAGACCTCTGTGCCCCCTCCATAGTAATAAAGACCTCTGTGCCCCCTCCATAGTAATAAAGACCCCTGTGCTGCCTCCATAATAATAAAGTCATCTGTGGCCCTCCCATAGTAATAAAGTCCTCTTTGGCCCCCCCCCATAGTAATATAGTCCTCTGTGCCCCCCCCATAGTAATAAAGTCCTCTGTGCCCCCCCCCCCATAGTAATAAAGTCCTCTGTGCCTCCTCCATAGTAATAAAGTCCTCTGTGACCCCTCTGTATTAAAAACAAAAAAACACAGTAACTACTCACCTTGTCCCATTCCTGAAGCTCACAGTCCTCTCTTCCCTGCAGGCACAGATCACTCTGCAGCACTGTGTGGGCGGGGTTTATGCAGATTTCCAGGCTGCAGGCTCCGCCCACACATGCCGGCAGCACGATCTGTGCCTGCAGGCTGAATGATGGAGCAGGGAGAAGTCTTCCTGCTTCACCATTCAGAGTGCCGCCGGCCTGAAGAAGCGTGGGCAGCTAAGCGGTATGTGACAGGACCCAGATCCCTGTGCTCCAGCAATGAGCGCTTCCATCTGTATTGATGGAAACGCTCATTGCTTCTGGCCTCTGGCAGCTGTGCTGTGGGCCGTTGCAGGAGCTGTGAGCTCCGGCACTTGCCTGGGTATGCCGGGTACTGACGCCAGCTTTGGCGGACAGCACACGGAGTGCTGTCCGCATCTTTTGCGGCCCCATTGAAGTGAATCGGTCCGCACCCGAGCTGCAAAAAATGCGGTTTGGGTGCGGAACCAAACCACGGTCGTGTGCAAGAGACCTTGGTCTCAATAAAAAAAAAATATTTTACCATGCTCCACATCTTCGTAGCTAATAATTGCTCGTTTTCAGTAATGGCTTAGCAGAAAGTAAAACTAAAATGAACTTTTGTGACACAGTTGGAGTAAATTCTTTGTGATAAGAACTGCATCAGACTAAAATAGATGTGAGTTTTATAGAAACCTGTCACAGACGCGTTTGCCAGATTAACCAATTATTAAGAAATCAATAAGATATTTTATGAAGCATCAGATCGCCTGTTTAAATTCAGGATGGTAGACTCTATAGTTGGCACAGATGTGACACAAAAGTTGACCGAAACTATAAATTGTATTTTTTTACAACCTCCATGTATTTATGGGCCCAGTGCCCTCCCACCTAATGATGATTGATCGCTGCTTATCCATCTGCTTATATGCATAGTGGTTGTCAATCATTGATGAAGGGGCTGGGAGAGTCTACTATGTTCCTTCTTAGCAGCTATTAGGGCAACATATTCTGATGACAGATAGTTTTTAATGACTACTGCATCTCCAAAGCTGTCCTGTTCCCCAGACCCTGAGGAAATAAAGAATCTATTGCTCAGTCCATCAGAATGCAAGACTGTCACAAGGGGTTGTCCCATGAAAAGTATTCTATTTTATTTCAAACCAGCACCTGGATCGGAATACTGGATGTAATTAAAAAATTCAGGTGGACGCACATGCTCAGTTCCATGCTACTACTTCAACCTTTGATCTGCTGTTAGGCCCCATTCACACGTCCACAATGTTCGTCCGCACCCGGGTGCAGACCCATTTATTTTGAATGGGGACGTGATGGATGCGGAGAGCACACACTGTGCTCCCCGCATCCGCATTTGCGGAGCGCGCCGCCGATCTTCCGCAATAATATAGAGCATGTCCTATTCTTGCCCGCAATTGTGGACAAGTATAGGCATCTCTATGGGGCTGGCGGCAAGGTGTGTTGCGGATCCGCAACACACTACGGACGTATGAATAGGGCCTTAGATGTTTTGACATTTACAGGGAGAGCTGCAGCTAAATGGACGTGCCCTCTCAGAAAGGACATCCTCTGAACTGCCGCTTGAAATAATTCTAGCCGAACACTTGGAGCAATTAATGGAGAGACCTAGATCCATATGAAGTTCAGGGATGTTTCTAGCTTTGTTAGAAAGAGATTGTCTTGTATGATACAGTGTCTGATTTTCATTTTTTACAGTAATCTTGGGATGGGGGAGAGGGTGAGGGAAATAGTGAGATAGAGGGTAAGATAGAAAAGTTAGTAACATTAAAAAAAAAAGAAATATGCAAAATAAATGTGGAGCCCCAGTATTGGGTCTACAACACAATGAAAGCCAGATATCCCTCAAAGGAAGGAAAACCGAGCAAAGGGGTGTCCCCATTACAGAGATCTCCAAATCCACCATATTAAGTGGCCCCTATGTCAAGATCCCGCTTTTTACAAGCTTTAAGGATGTGACTGGGAAAACCTAAGCCAGTTATCCATCCACAGACAGCTGTTTCCAGGTGTTGCCCCTGATCATTGTGGAGTAGGATTCTGGCTAACCGGGAGCAATGCCTTGGAGACTACTCAAACACAACATTAGCTGATCTCAGGGAGACCAGCTACAAAAACACTGCGGAGCCTCATTTAGGAGTCTCAACACAGCAATCCAAAGTGCAAAGCTCCCTGGGAAACAGTTATATGCTAAATAAATATGGAGCCCCAGTATTGGGTCTACAACACAATGAAAGCCAGATATCTCTCAAAGAAAGGAAAACCGAGTAAAGGGGTGTCTCCATTACAGAGATCACCAAATCCACCATATTGAGTGGCCCCTATGTCAAGATCCCGCTTTTTTACAAGCTTTAAGGATGTGACTGGGAAAACCAGTCACAATTAAAAAAAAAAGAGTCCTACGGGACCTCAGAGTGTCATACACAAATCTTCAAGCCAATTGGAGCACTTTCAATTTGAGTAGAAACTATTTGCTATCGAACCTGATCGAAGTTTGACCGATTCTCACATCTCTAATAGAAAGTGTCACACCAAAGATTGCAGTGTGAACAAGTGTTTTTTAAATACCTAACTATACATGGTTACCTTCGAGTCTGCTGTGCTACAGCCATTATGTTCTACTGTCAGGCCAGCCCCGAAGAGACATTGATATCAGTTATGACTCAACTATTATTCATAATGTTTTTTCTTGTTATTCTGAAAGATATCAGCTGTGTCAGGACTTGAGGAGAGACAAACCAGAGAACGACAGTATAAAAGCACAGTGTCCAAGCTTCCTGCTATAAAGAAGGACAAGTACATAATAACTAAGAGGACAGTCTACAACCCTCAAACAGCGCATGAACCACAGAAAATGATCACAGGTAAATAGATATGTGGATCAATAGTAACTATGTTTTCATTAGTATATGTCAGGTTCATATTATCTTCCATTTGTTTATAAATAAAAAAAAACGTGACAGATCCCGGCAGATGGGAAAGAAATATTTCTCAATAGTCCTCAAATACTGCTGTATTAGCCTGGGGCTACATTACGACATGTTTTATGCTGCGTGAAGATCACAATGTCACATTTCAACATTACAATTAAATGTCAGTGGGGTTGCATTGCAACATGCAACCTCCTACAAAACGACTGTTGCAAAAAATTCAATACTGTTGGATTTTTGTTAGCCGGTCACAAGTCCGACATGATTTTGCTATCACAGACCACAATGCAAGTTGTGTCCGGTCACTGCTTGCCTGCAATTTGGATTTTATTTTCTCTTAAAGCCGAAGCACAACCCAAAATGTCGCACAGCGGCAAGTTGCAGACAAGTCACATGTTTTTGGTTGCAGAACTTTTCTAAGACTTGATGTTGCACACGTCACCATTTAGCCCTAGCTTGAAAGGGGTTTTCCAGGATTTCTGTGGTTTTCAACAAATATGCTCATGTACCATACATTCTTACTTCCATCCTGTATGTGGCACTTCCTGTTTCTGCATCCAATTGAATCCATGATGCACTTCTCCTTTCTCTGCCACACCTCCAGCACCGCCCCTAACAACACCCAGCTAGTTTATAGCTCCTCCCACCCAGCTATTTACATAGACACTCCCCTATCACTGCCCCAGCCATGGACATAACATAACAGGAAATAAGAAAGAGCTGCATGGACATGATCATGTGACCACAGGCCAGAATGGAACATAGGATCATTAAAGGTAAAATAAATACATTACAAAATTACAGCTACCTTCATAAATGATTATTTTAAAGGATGTAGATCAGGCATTCTCAAACTGCAGCCCTCCAGCTGTTGCAAAACTACGACTCCCAGCATGCCTGAACAGCCTACAGGTATCAGCCTACAGAACGGCATTGTGGGAGTTGTAGTTTTACAACAGCTGGAGGGCTGCATGTGAGGATGCCTGATGTAGATGCTTATCGGGACTGTGTCTCATCTCGCCTTAGTAATGGTGACAAAAGACAACCCCTTTACGAGGACTTCTCTTAATACATATGATGGTTAGGGGATATATTTGGTAGGTTGGCAAGACGTAAAGGATAGATGAAAGAGGGTATGACTGAAGGATCAGACCACAGGGTTTGGATGTAGTCTAACTATGGCGACATATACAGTAGATCTGCATAGAAGCTATAGGCCACGGGGAAGTGAAGAATAGCACAGTGCCCATTGAAATCAATGCACTTTGTATTTAATGCACGGACAGTGGGTCAGATTTATAAAAAAAATTAACGACTTTTATGACATAAAAAACTTTCAAGTTATAGTGCATGCCATATTGTGCTGTCATTTGATGCTTGTTAAACTTTTCATTACTTTTTAAAAGTTAATTGAAGTGGCGGGAGGAACAGAGCCAGCCGCTGCCTGGCAGATTTGCTTTAATTTACTTGAGAAACTGAAGTAAATTGTAGCTCACAGTTGGTGTGGATTTGATATTCTGGCACACAGACT
The DNA here is from genome assembly GCA_033119425.1 of Bufotes viridis. Lineage (NCBI taxonomy): Eukaryota > Metazoa > Chordata > Amphibia > Anura > Bufonidae > Bufotes > Bufotes viridis. The sequence continues at coordinate 200,571,729 of CM065594.1, read as the reverse complement.
GCTAGAAGATGTGCCAGATCTATTAAGAAATTTAATAAATTTGGCACATTTCAGTCCAACAGACTTCAGTATAAGACTGGCCTATGGAACTGTATAATAGAGCGATTTCAATATGAGTTTCTATCCCTGACAATCTTCATAGGCTTTGATCACCAAAGGATCTAAGAATTGTTAGCAGGCTGCTCTATCTATATCTATGCTCTATCTATCTTATAACAGAAGCCCGATGAACCATGGTCTGTCCAGCCGTGGTGGTTTTAGTCATGTGCTGGATCTGTTACTTTGGCCATTTTTGTTGCGCTGCTTCTTTAACATAGCAGAATGATGGGTAAAGCAATGCTGGTAAAATCAAGACGTATAAAAGTTCTATAGTGCTAATTGCATGACCGGATGTGTTAGGCTGGACCACTTCAATGAAGCACCAGTATGTTGACAAGGTTAAGAACTGTTAGGAAGTGAGGAATGTTATATATTAAATTAAGTTTCCATGGTGATAAATGGTCATTAAAAGGAATTTCATGTGTTTTCACTACAGAATCCCTTTAAATTAGCCTTTGGCAAGTGACATTTTAGTAATGTAAGTGAAAGAACATGTGTCACTGTTCTAATTCAGGTATAATGTGATTGGCCTAGGGATCTAACTATATAGTGTCAGTGATATATCAGCATCATTAGCATTGAAATTTCTGTACAATTTTCAAATTGCTAGTGTCACAGCCTCGGATCACAGTGGAAATAAAAAGATTACATGTCCACCAAATTTCTGCCAAGCCCAGTGTTACACGTATGGCTGGAGAAATGGCAGTGAGTAAAAATGCACTTAAATTGCAGTCAAAAGCTAAAAAGCCCAAGAGACCAGGTGAGCTTCTTACTGGTTAACGTGTCTACTTTATTATCTGCAACTTACGTTCTTTTCTATATGTCCTGACATCTCATCAGTCTGCTTTCCTTTCAACATGCAGCCAAGAAGTGCTCTGATGCTACAGTTTTTTTAAGATCTTTTACTTTCGTTGTTGTTTCTGTGTTTGTTTGGTTAGTTAGTGATTTTTTTAAATTGGATTTTTTTCCTGTATTGTTTTTAAAACAAAAAATGGACAAACGTATTGGGACATACCTCTTAATTCATCAATTTCAAGTGTTTCATTCAGTTTCATTGCCACCAGTGTATAAAATCCATCCCCTAGTCATGCAGTCTGCCTTTACAAACATTTTCGAAAGAATGGCTCATTCTAAAGAGCTCACTGAATTTGAAGGTGGTACTGAAATAGGATGTCACTGCAACAAGTTCAGTTCATGAAATTTCTTCCCTCCTACATATTCCATCATTAACTGCAAGTGTTATTATTGCTAAGCGGAAGTGTTTAGGAACCACGGCAAGATAAAAAAAATGACCCTGGAGCAGTGGCAAAGTGTTCTGTCAGAGGTGGACTGGGAACTTAAAGTGGCCCTGGAAAAGATACTAAGAGTGTCTCATTTTTGTAGTCTGGTCCAAATTCACGGAAGGCAGTGGTAGCAATACCATATTGTGGCACATTATACCACCCCAACAGAGCCAAATATCACAGTCCATCACAAAATACAGCCAGCAGCACAAAATACTGCCAGCAGCACAAAATACATCCCTAAAAACTTCTACTGGCGGGCTGTGAGGAGGGCCCCGGTGGCCATCTGGGCATCGGCCCACCGGAAAATTTCCCTGTAAGGTCTATGAGCCAATCCCCCCTGTGCTCTGTGGATTGACAAACCATGCTTCTCTATCTGGCAGTCTGATGGACATGTAACTGTAAGGATTGGTGGGTAAGAGATAAGGGTGTGGTGTGTTTTTAAAGAGTTGAACTAGAGACTGTGTTAGCCCAGCGGTAGGTGCCTGAGCCGCTGCCCATAACCGCGGACACAGGCTCCCTCTTTTTCCTCCTGCCGCCAAGCTGACAAACGCGGGCTGCAGGTAGCTTAACTATGCTATCTGTGTTCCATGCCAGAGTTTCCTTCCTGCTGGAGACTTGCACTGGTGTTTGAGCTTGCATGGGTGTGTTTCTCTTCACCTATGAGGCAACACATACACGCCCTCCGTCTCACCAGCCTATGGCTGGATTGCAGCAGGTATTTAAAGGCGCTTCCTACTACAGGAAGATGCCTGAGCAACCTCATGGTTTTAGCTTGTCTATCTCCAAGTGCAAAGGTGTCTCTCCTGTCTGCTTCGCTGTGTACCGGACCTTGCTTACTTAACTCCTGGACTTTGCCTATTTGCCGTCTGCCTCTGACCTTGGTTCTCGTTTATGGACTTTGTTTGTTTGCCGCCTGTCCAGGCCGACCTCCTGGCCACGCAAGTCCCCTTGGTGCTTGCACCAAGTACTCTGACCTCCTGGTCAGCTGCCACTGACTTTGGGACTGCTCTGGAGTAGCCCCTGGCAACTACCCTAAAGGCCCAAGCCTATCCTCACCATCAGAGGCTCTAGTGAAGACCAGGTAGTGGCTTAGTTATGCTCCTCCAGAGTATACCCAGTCAGTGGCGCAGTGGGTCCACAGATGCTTGCATAACAGGCTTCCATACACATTAAATAGCTGCCAGCCAAATCAAAGCCTATGGTTTCATAATTGGATGTCATAAAAGCTCCTATAGGTGTAATGTGTAGGTGTCCCAATACTTTTGTCCATATTGGGTATATTGAGTTAAAGCTCTGATACAAGACCTCTGAGTTCATATGTTTTCAGCTATTAAAGGCTAAGTACACGTTCGGGGACAATGTTTTCATGAGTGCAAAAATCATTTTTCAATGGGTTTTTAATAAAAAATTCTGTCACAAAGGGTTAAATGTTTGTCTAGCTGTTTGAATCCTACAGTTGCTTTCACTTTGTGCAGGTCATCTAATAAACCTTATTTTTAAATTAATAAAAGTTAATAAACACTTATTTAAGCCATATTCCTATCAGTAAGATAAGAACTGAGCTATAATGAGTATTTATAATGTCAGAGATCAGAGATAAGGAGCCATCAGCCCAACTGACTGACAAAGAGCTTGGTCATTAGAGAATCACAAGGCTGTACAGAGAAGGGAGCTTAACATTTTTAATAAAGATCAATTGAAAAAATGACTTTTAGCTCAAAATGAGTACAATGCAATAATAATAATAAAATCAATGACCAAAGGTGTACATATCATTAGCTGTGGTAATATCTAACAACAGTTCACCTGAATTTTTTTTCTTCAAAGGATTTCCACCCAAATCAGTAAAAGTGTACATATATTAGTAAAGCAGAAGTTAAACCAGAAGGCTATCTTTCTATTTTGTCACAGTGGCCATTTTACCAAAGGCATTTTTCTCAAACAGTCATTTTGTAATCATGGAATTTTTCACTGTTAGTTTCTGATGTTTTGCATGCTTAAATAGTTAAAAATCCCTTATTACATCTTGCTATCAACTGCCTAAAAGTCCTTTCACCTGTTAAAGTGGTGAATGACAATATAGAAAGTCAATCACCACTCTTGTACTCTCATTTTCACTTGCCAATTATTAGGAGGTGTTTGAACGAATGACCATTCTTGCGATCATTTGTTCAACCCCCTACTTTCATAGAGTTAGGCCTCATGCACACGACCGTAGGTGTTTTGCGGTCCGCAATCCGCGGATCCGCAAAACATGGAAGCTGTTCCGCGTTCCGTTACGCAATTTGCGGAACGGAATGCGGCCCATTGTAGAAATGCCTATTCTTGTCCGCAAAACGGACAAGAATAGGACATGCTCTATTTTTTTGCAGGGCCACGGAACGGAGCAAAGGACGCGGACAGCACACGGAGTGCTGTCCGCATCGTTTGCGTCCCCATTGAAGTGAATAGGTCCGCACCCGAGCCGCAAAATATGCGGCTTGGACGTGGACCCAAAATACGTTCGTGTGCATGAGGCCTTACATTGCTTGCTGGCAAAAAATCCCCTGTTTATACAAGTCCTGCCAACAAGCAATCATTTTTATGTCTACATAAAAGATGTAATCACTGACCATTTTCTTATTTGTCGTTTGATTGCAAGGCATGTTTACACTGGCCAATGATCGGGAATACAAATTCGTACAAACATTCGTTCAGCTCATCATTGGCCCGTGAAAAATGCATTTATGGGCACATTTATTAAGACCAGCGTTTTTGATGCTGGTCTTAATAGGGCCCTGCACTGGCGGTGGATCCGCCGAAGGTATGTAGAGACGCCGGCCTCTGCATAACTTTGGCAGATCCACTGCCACTTCTAAATGTAAGACAGCTTCCTGGCAGGCGGAAAAAATGGTAAATGAGATGGGCCTGCAAACCCATCCTCTGCCACACCCACTTTTTTAGACCTGGCTTGAGCAGGGAAAAGCCGCAGATTGCTGTGCAAAGGACCTTTGCACCACCATCTGCGCCAGAAATACACCTAATATGGGCATATTTCTGTTTAATTAATTACCCCCTTAGTCTTTATTCAGATAGGTAACATACTTCTGTACTGTATATAAATTCTAGATGTAACACTCAGACACTCACTGAACTTATTTAGCAAATTATGCTGTTACATCCATAAAATGCATAGCCAAGCACACGTAGAATACACAGTCTGAATGAAGCCTTACTGTGAGACTGAGCAAAGGAAGAATACATTTGTTCTTATTGGGTCAAATAATTTACTATTTTTTATTTTTTTTAGCTAAACACCAGAAACAAACACTAAAGAAAAGAGAGTTCACAAATGTAGCCTTTAAAGACTTAAATTCAACACAAAATGTTCACCATGTGGATCACCATGGTCCACCAAGTTCTCTACTATTACATTCACATGAATTAACAGAAGAACCTCAGACAACTACAAGACCATCACGTTTTAGCTGGTCTCATTTACAGGAAACTGAAGATGAATTTAATAGCCAAACACAAAGAAGCACAAATGAAGACGATGACACTTTTCATGAAGATGACCTGTCTTGTATTTCTGATATTACATTACCATTGCCAATACCTATAAGAGCACAAACAACTAATACATCCCTGTACACTGTAGGCTCTGACTGTACAGACTCAGCCGAAGAAGATACAGACTCAACTGAAGAGGACAGCAGTGATAATGAAGAACATTCAAGTACTCTCAGACAAGAAGATGAAGTCAGCACAGAGATTTCACAGTCTACATTACACAGTTTGGATGTGAGCACAGCAAATAATTCTTATTTTGGAGGACCCAACCTAGGACCACTGCAAGCATCAAGACAGTTGCAAGGTATCAGTCCAACAGTGACAGCAGTTTCAGACCAGTCCCCATCTGCTCCTCTAAATCTGAGGGATACAGTAGAGGTTCCAAGGATTAATACATCAATAACACTGTCCCAGATTCATGAAGTCAGTCCAAATACTAATATGCACAACCATGAAAACCCTGAACTACCCCAAAACGTGTTTAGAGATGTTGGGGGCAGAGAGACGGATAGACAACTTAGCATGGAGTACTCTGCTAATTCCAGCATTCCTGCCCCTCCTAGACTTAGTATGACTTCTATAGCTCCAAACATTATACTTTTACGTGAAAACTTGGATTTGGTCTTTAACACTCTCTCAATGCAAAGACAATCTGAAAGAAGAAATCTAGAAAATATTGTACCCATATCACAAAATAAAGACTTTGAAAAGCCAAAAACAGATCCAGAGAAGCTGAAGAAGCTAAAGGAGAGGTAAGTAAATATACAGTGGCCAAAACACTTGTGACGGTAACATTATCTTGTGTTAGGCCTCTTTCACATGTCCATGTCTGTGATGACATTCGTGAAGATGTCTATGAAGATTACGTGTTTCCATTTTATGCCCTCCACTTCCACGGACACTGCCAAGCTGAAAATTAGTTTCTAGAGCATCTCCTACCAATGGTCCATAAAAACCACTTTCAGAACACAGATGGCATCCGTGCTGTGTCTGTGGATTTCACTGACCCATATAATATAAAGTGTGTGAGGGATCCGTAATCATGGACAAAATAGGGGATGCTTCTATGGAATCACCATGGATCCATGGTCCATGAAAAACCACTGATGTGTGAATATACACATTAAAGTCTATGGGCATGTGTGGTGTCCTTGATTCACTGAAGTGTGAAAGAGGCCTTAGGCCTCTGCAAAACACGGAAGCTGTTCCGCGTTCCGTTGCGCAATCCGTAACGCAGCCCATTGTAGAAATGCCTATTCTTGTCCGCAAAACAGACAAGAATAGGACATGCTATATTTTTTTTGCGGGGACACGGAACGGAGCAAAGGACGCCAACGGCACACTGAGTGCTGTCCGCATCTTTTGCGCCCCCATTGAAGTGAATGGGTCCAAGCCCGAGCTGTAAAATATGCTGCTCGGACGCGGACCCAAAATACGTTCATGTGCTTGAGGCCTTAGGCTGGGTTTTCACATTGTGGGTGAGTTGTGGTAAAAACTGCGCCAAAAACAACATTGTGTGCATCTTTACCTCAGGTTTTGCGATACAGTAAATGTCCACGTGTTTTTTGTACACGTATACGTGGTACCACTTTACAGGTTTCACCTGTAATTGCCACATTGCATAGCCACAGCAACTTAGGCAAAAATACATCCATTTTTTATAATGGATCTTTTGTTCACTTTTTTTACTGCAACTTGTCCTCAATGTTAAACTTATACCTACCGCATTCACACGTCCGCAAATGGGTCCGCATCCGTTCCGCAATTCTGCAGAACGGGTGTGGACTCATTAATTCTCAATGGGGCCGGACGTGAAGCGGAGAGCACACTGTGTGCTCTCCGCTTCCGCGTTTGCGGAGCCCCGAACCTCCGGGTTTCGGTCCTGAACTTCCGGTCCGCAATTGGCAGATCCGCAACACACCACAGACGTGTGAATGGGGCCTAAAGCCTGTTCCTTGCCCGTTGTTTCCAGCCTTGCAGCTCCAGTCCTACTCCATAACTGTAAAATGCACATGACCGCTGCAGCTAGTCACTGGCGTCAGTGGTCTCATGCCATATATCACTGAGGCCAGGGATTGGCTGTAGCAGTCATGTGCTCTTATATGGCACTGTCACTGCTGCTGCCTTGTACACAAACACTTCAAGGAGAACCCGAGCTGCGGTCTTGGAAATCGCAAGGGAGTAACAGGTGAGTATAGGCTTATTTGTTTGTTTTTATGACATTAAGAGGCTTTTGAGAAGTTTTTAATTAACTGGGGCAATCCCTTTAATTATCTGTTGCTGAGAAACAATTTGTGCAGAGTAGACTTCAATACAGGACTACATATAAATACTACATGTCAGATAACGTTTCTTTTCACACTTTGTAGTATACTACAGGAAGACTCAGAAGAAGAAGAAGGGGATATTTGCAGGATCTGTCTCATGGGAGGTGAAACCACAGAAAACTATCTCATTGCACCTTGTCAATGCTCTGGGAGTTTAAAGTGTGTTCACACTGAATGCATGAAGAAATGGCTTCTGGCTAAAATTAAATCGGGTGAGAAAATACAGCTACCACAGTGCATTCCTAAATAAAAGCCTTGCTAAAGGCTTGTGGGGAAATAAAAGTATTATGGTTCCATACAAGCTCACCAGAGACATAAAAGACAGAATACAGCACCTATGGGAGTCAGGCTACACTTTATCTTCGTAGCTGGGTGTGTACTGGCAGGTGTGAGCTGGGCCTATACTGATATTGTGGGCCCTGAAGCAGCCACTATGGAAATAGTTCTGTCCCTGTTCATGTGCTTCTTGATTTTTTGGCACAAAAAATGTAAAATTGGGCAAAAAAGGTATACTACCTAAATGTCACTATTTTGGCATATGTTTCCATACGTGACCAATGAAAGTCCATGGGTACAGCAAAGCAAGTATATGGCAGACTTGTATTACAAACATGATGTGAGCATATTATCAAAGGATATTTAAGCTCTCCTGATGTCTCATCATAAATACCAATGCTGGAGCATCTGTTCTTATAAGTCTGCTTTCTGATGTTCGTCCGTTTTATTTTTCCAGTGTTGAGATCCGGTTTTGTCCCCCATTCATTGTCAATGGGGACAAAACTGAACTGAAGGGAACAGAGTGCACCAGAATGCATTCCGTTCCATTTGGTTGCGTTCCCATACCAGCAAAATGGATCTGACATGACACACAATGCAAGTCAATGGTGCTGGATCCGTTTTATCGGACACAATAGAGAACAGATCCGGCACCCATTGACTTACAATGGTTTTAATGCTGGATCCATCATCGCTATTTTAAAGATAATACATATGGATCTATTCATAACAGATGCAGATGATTGTATTATCAGAAACTGAAGCGTTTTTGCTGATTCCTCCGGATCAGGCAAAAACGCATATATGAAAATATCCTCACTTTTTGTATAAACTAGATGTTACCATTCCCTTGTCAATAGCACATACCCCTCCCTGCTCTTTTTGTAACTACACAGTTGTACACATGGCCAAAAATCTACCGTCCTGTAGTGGCCAATGGCTGCATGACTTTGCGGGTAAAACTTTCGTAACAGCCCTCAAAAGCAATGATCTTTTGGCCACTACAGGTGTGGGGGGCTTTCAGCCGCACTCAGCAGCCAGACCATACGTTTTACCCTGACATTGTCCTATAAATGCTGACAGTGTCAGACCGTGTAGGAGCACATGCTATTTAGGGAATGGTAAGTCTCAGCTGTCAATTATGGACCTAGGATGGGAGACTTTTGTAGAGCTACTTATTGATTTTAACTATTGAGTGACAGCTGCAGTCCACAAGATTTCATACAGCCTAATGGATTCCTTCAGACAGCAGATGTGACTCCATAGTTCAAATCAATCAGCAGTGCTACAAAAAGTTGCAGTGTAGCCCTGGCCTTATTTCTATATTTCCAAAGGGAATGGCAAAGGAATACCACAATGTAGTGTTCTAAGTGAGGAGGCTTGAAAGTATTCAGTGGCTGACAGGTTCCTCTTTATTGGGCAAAAAGACCCTTGACACACACATGTCTATTTCAGGGGCAGAGCTGAACACAGTGAGAACATGCGAGATGTGCAAGCAAAAGGTGGAGTGTGAAATTGAAGGATTCAACTTAAATGAGCATTATAGAAGACATCAGGAGACTCAGGTAAACTGGCAAAATAAGCTGAGAGAGGGTGCCTGGGGGTTAAGGGTCCTGATGCAATGCATACAAACCATTTCTAGAAAAGAAAAAAAAAAAACCCCACTAAGGCCCCTTTCACACGGGCGTGATTTCCGCGCAGGTGCAATGCGTGAGGTGGACGCATTGCACTCGCACTGAATCTGGACCCATTCATTTCTATGGGGCTGTGCACATGAGCGGTGATTTTCACGCATTACTTCTGCATTGCGTGAAAATCGTAGCATGCTCTATATTGTGCGTTTTTTACGCAACGCAGGCCCCATAGAAGTGAATGGGGCTGCGGGAAAATCGCAAGCATCCACAATCAAGTGCGGATGCGGTGCGATTTTCCCGCATGGTTGCTAAGAGACGGGACCCGATCTTTATTATTTTCCCTTATAACATGGTTATAAGGGAAAATAATAGCATTCTCAATAAAGAATGCTTTGTAAAATGTGGATGGAGGGGTTAAAAATAAAAAACTTAACTCACCTTAGCCACTTGATCACGTAGTTTCCGATCTCTTCTGTCTTCTTCAAGCATTCGCAGCCATCTAAAGGACCTGTGGTGACATCACATCACATGGTCCAATCACATGGTCCATCACCATGGTGATGGACCATGTGATTGGACCATGTGATGAGCTCAGTGACCTCATCACAGGTCCTTTAGACGGCAGCTAATGAATGAAGAAGAGATCGCAACTACGCGATCAAGTGGCTAAGGTGAGTTAAGTTTTTTATTTTTAACCCCTTCATCCACATTTTACAAAGCATTCTGTATTGAGAATGCTATTATTTTCCCTTATAACCATGTTATAAGGGAAAATAATAAAATCTACAGAATACTCAACCCGAAACCGGACTTCAGTGATGAAGTCCGGGTTCGGGTCTGGGTACCAAACATGCCGATTTTTCACACGCGTGCAAAACGCATTATAAAAGTTTGCACACGCGCGGAAAAATCGCGCATTTTCCCGCAAAGCACCTGCCTCTTATCCAGGCGTCAAACGTGACGCCCGTGTGAAAGAGGTCTAAAGCAATAATAGAAGATTTTTTTCTGCTAAATATTAGGACATCTATAAAATGTCTAACAAATAGGCAACAGTGAATGCAGGGCTTTACACACTGTCCTGAGGTTTCTCATTTGTTTTGTTTTTTACTGAATCTGCGAAAGTCCTGCCTCCATATCTGTTTGGTTAAGAGGGCTTAGCAACATTTATTTATATACTACACATCAGAACGTGGGCCTGCCCAAAGAGAGAACAGAGGAAGGACACTTTGTTGGTACAGATGCACTTGCTAATTTCTATTCTTTGGATTATTTAAAGCATACCTGTGTTTTCAAAGAAAGTTTAAATACTTTTGCGTTAATACATGCAAAAGTGTTAAGGGAGTGATACCTTTATAGGCTAACCAGAAAAAAAAACATATTGCAAGCTTTCAGAGCACAAAGACTCTTCTTCAGTCAAGATTACAAATGAAAGTTCAACCCCTAATCTTCATGTCCGCTGACCATGTTCACTTGTTGCTCGGCCTTATCTTAATTATGCATCCCCCCTATGTATTGCTGTAACATCCTGTAAGTGTGCCTGTTTCTCAGTCTTCTATTTGTAATCTTGCCTAAAGAAGGAACCTTTGTGTTCTGAAAGCTAACAATATGTTTTTTTTCTGGTTAGCCTATAAAGGTATCAGTCCCTTAATACTTTTGTATTTATTAACGCAAATGTATTCAATGTCACATAGTTTTTTCTGGCTAACACTGTACTATGCAATTCTTGCCACACACCAAAGCAAACGTTTGCATAATGGCTGTGCTTTATTGTAGAATCCTCATGGTAAAAAAGTGGGTCTTTTTTGGGCTTCCTTATTGTCTTCCTCAGCTATATTATTCCCTGTTTCACTTGCGCTGCTAGATGCATTTCTCTCACAAGCAGTGGGCATCTCCCTTCTGTTGAATCTGCCAGTACTGTATGCAATGACTTCACTTCCTATACTGCCCACAATGTTTATTTTCTTCTAGGGTGCTCACAAAACTGGTAAGGAGAGACAGATTAGACTCACAGACACACAGGAGCTTCTCTGCTCTTCAGAAGCAGTGTAGAAGCAGTTCTTCTATCAGGCTCAGGAGCTCAGCTAGCTCTGACATGCCCCCATTTCTTGTGAAGCATCTTTTGTCTCTGTTACTAGGGATGAATTTAGCCCAACAGGTAGTGGACTACAAGTGGAAGTGTGACAACTAGTGGCCATGATTTTACACCTTTTGAGGTGGATGCAGGCTGATTTTTTTTTTTATGAAGTGGAATGTGCTAATTACACCATTCTCTATTAAATTAAATGCATTTATATGAAAGTACAGTACCCAGACATGTGGTTCCATAGGATTATATCACAATCTAATTTTTTCTCCATGTCTCCAGGCCACACTAAATCCCAGTCTGTATCTGGCGTTACTTCTTCATCTATATCAGCAAAGATATGAGGAACTGCTGCGACTGTCAAACACTCGAGACTCGAGAGTATCTGAGGTGAGTAAATCACTTGTGTAAGCACCAATAAAAAATTACAGGAAATTGACAGCAACAAATACACATCTAAGTCTTAGTCACTACTGTAATCTCTTTATATTGATGGATTGTCACGCAGGTGTGACAAATGCTAATGTTAACAAAAATTTGCAATGCTATTTGATTCACAATACCACTGTGCACACAGGTGTATCTTTTTTTTTACTAGTTTAGGAACTGAGTTTTCACTATGATATACCATGAATGTATGATTTGTGAGGGTGTAAGCTCCTCTAGGAATAATTACTTTATATCTAATTCCCACTTCCTGCCTTTGTAAACAGAAAATTAATACTTATCTGTTCCCTGCCCCTCCTCTCTTCCATGCTGCCTCTGTTGTGTTCATATTCTGGTCCCCAAAGTATTTACATCCGGCTCTGCATGGGCGTGGTCACATGCTGCACTGCAGCCAATAACTGCCTTAAGGGGTGATGTGGCCACAAGCCAAATTACATAGTTTTAAGCAGTCACCACAGAGAGCTAAAACTCCTATATAGATAAGCAATCCATCTTGCAGTGAAGGGAATATGCCAAAAATATACAAAAAAGTAACAAATAAAAATATATAAAAAAAATCCAAATAAGAGAAAAAAATAAAAATCCCATTCCAACCGAAACTGCTACCATAGTCACTTCGTTAACCCAAAAATATACTTATTATATACCGAAATGACAGACACAAAATAGGGAACCTATTTCAATCATTTATTTTTGTATAATTTGCATAATTAAAAAACAATGAGCAAGAGTTTGAAAAAAAGACTTTTTATGTTTTTACACATTTCTTACTAAATAAAACTAAAAAGGAATGGAAAACCATGATACATACCTGTATTTTGATACCCTAACATATGAGAAAGTTAGAGCCATTAATTAACCTTTTAAGGACCGGAGGTTTTTTACTTTTTGAGTTTTCGTTTTGCGCTCCCTGCCTTCCCATAGCCATAGCTTTTTTATTTTTTGGTTCACATAGCCATATGAGGGCTTGTTTTATGCGGGACAAGTTGTACTTTCCAACGCCACCATTTAATATTGCATATGATGTAGTGGGAAGCAGGGAAAAAAATTCCAAATGGGGTGAAATTGCAAAAAAGAAGCAATTCCACCACAGTTTTGCGGCTTTTTAAATTCCGAAGTTCGATGTGCGATAAAACTGACCAGTTAGTTTTACTCTACAGGTCAGTACGAAGCCGGCAATACCCTATATGTATAGGTTTTCTTGCGTTTTGATAGTGAGAAAAAAAATTCTAAAGTGGGAAAAAATCAGTTTTACTTTTTTGTCACCATGTTTTGACCCCTATAACTTTTTTGTAATTATATGTACAGAGCTGTATGGGGGCTCATTTTATGCGTCATAATCTTATCTTTTTATTGATACCATTTTGGGGTGTGTATGACTTTTTGATCACATTTTATGTAATTTTTTGTGGAAAATGAAGCGACCAAAAATGGCGAATCCGCCATTTGGACGCTTTTTCCGTTTTGCTGTTTGATGTATGGGGAATATTTTTTTATATTTTTATACTATGGGCATTTTCGCACATTGCGACACCCATGATGTGTATTTTTAAATTTTTTTTAGTTTTTAAATTTTTATTTTAGCAAAAGGGGGGTGATTTGAACTTTTATGTTTTGTTATTTATTTATTTCTTTAACTTTTTTTATTTTTTTTTACACTTTTATATAGTTCCCATAGGGAACTATAACTTACGATCATCTGATTGCGATTTTCATACATTCCAATGCAATAGCATTGGAATATATAAAAAAAATGCATATTTCCTATGAAGGCTATTACAGGCAAGGTTCCATAGGAAATACTATACAGCAGCCTGGGTTTCATTCATAGAAACCCAGGCTACTACAGGCGCGCTCTGGCTCCTCCGATCGCCACACGGGTGAGCCGGAGCGCAAACCGAAAGTAAATCTTTTGGTTTGTGCGCACTCAGATGCCGTGGTCAGGACTGACCACGGCATCTGAGGGGTTAAATGTCCGCAATCGGCATCGCTGCCGGTCGCGGACATTAGCCGCGGGTGTCTGCTACAGGAACCATGCGGACACCCGCGGCTAAGGCGCCCGCATGGAGCAGAAGCGGGTGCCATCTTTAAAGACCGGACACAGGACATAATGTTTTTGGTTGTTAGGGGGTTAAATGAGAAACAATTATATAATATTAGCGATATGTGGTGAGTGAATGGGAATTGTGTTTTATATTCCCAAATAGTTATATGGTGGCAATGGAAATGACATCAGTAATTTACTACATAGATACAGTAAAATAAGCAGTTTTCAAATACTATAAGGTTACTTTCATACCTCCTGTTTGAATTCTGGCAGGCTGTTTCACCAGAGAAGACGAAAATGTGGGAGTCCCAGTGGTCAGAGCCCATTGATCAATGTTTTATGATATGCCATAACACATGCCATATTTTTCTCCCTATAAGACGCATCAGCCCATAAGACGCACCTAGGTTTAAAAGGAGGACAATAAGAAAAAAATATTTTTCATTAGACCTCAGATCAGACCAGCAATCAGACTCCTAATGTTCAGACCTCTTCTCAAAGCCCCAATAAAACCCCCAATGTTAATAAGACCCTCAATCAGACCTCAGATCAGACCCCCAATGTTAATAAGAGCCCAATAAGACCATAAGATCAGACCTACAATCAGACCTCAGGTCAGACCTCAATGGGAATGACCCCCAATCAGACCTCAGATAAGAGCCCCAGTATAAATAAGACCCCCCATTCAGACCTCAGATCAGCCCCCATGCCTCAGAGCGGCCCCCAGCCTCAGATCCGATTAAATAAAAAAATCCACTTACCTCTCCTGCTCTGGACTCTGCCTCTCCTCACCTCCAGTGCTCTTCTTCTTCCTGCCGTCGGCTGTGCTATGACCCGATGCGCACAGTGTGAGGTCACATAGCGTCCTCACGCTGTGCGCAGCCACAGCACAGCTGATGGCAGAGGACCAGGAAGCAGTGAGTACAGAGTCTGGAGAGCTCTGCATTCACTGCTTTCCTGTTCCTCCGGTACTAATGAGCGCTTCCATAATGGAAGCGCTCATTAGTATTTGCCTGATAAGACGCAGTGATGCTTTCCCCCCACTTTGGGGGGAAAAAAGTGCGTCTTGTGGGGCAAAAAATACGGTACTGGCAGAGAAATTCTAGTAAATTGCATAAAAAGAACACTAGTTACCTACTCTGCAGATTCACATGTACAGTGAGTGATGGATTTATGAATTCTGCAGAACATGTCTGTATCATACTTTACTAGCTCCTACACTACTCCATCTAGAAAATGCTATTTTCATACAATAAGACCAGTTTACTTCATTTATTACAGTTTATTTGAGATATAAACGTACAGTTTCCTACCAATTATAGCAGAATAATCATCCAGGTAACAGAAGTATGGCTTGAGATTTCCCACAAGAGCGATAATAACAATGTGAAAATAGACATTACATGCTAAGTTTTGATCATTCTGAACTACATAATCATATACTTCCTGAGTGCAGAAGACGCTGTGGAAATAACGGGGTTTAATACCAAACATTAGAAGGCAAAATATTAAGAAGCATTAATTACTGTGTATCTGAGAGTTGTGTGCACAGCAAAGTGAAATATTTAGAGCCTGGATTTAATGAGATGTCAGTTGTCATTTCGAGGTGGTTAATGACTTCACAAGGAGTATGGTTCCTAAAAAGAAATCAGTTTAGGATCAGTATTCCCCAATTTGGACCAAAGAAATGAGTAAATAGTAACTGATTAAAATTAGAACAAACAACCCCAAACTTCTCAGCCTTCTTTTAAGGTTCCTGATGTATGATATTGGCCCAGGAACCAAATACCACGGACTGATTTGGTCCATATTCTGGTGCCAATGATAATAAAATATTCCTGGAACCAGTTATACACTGTTACGGTAAACATTACTTTGCTGCAGACAGAACATGCAGTGGTAAGGCAAGAGGTCAGGCTTTAGCTTAAAAGAAAGATATCACTAAAAATTGTATCTGCTACTTAAATTCACACCTTTTTTTTTATATTTTTATTTTATTTACTGAACATTATTATGGGGGCGGCCATCTTGCCTGAGCCGTTCTTAACAGCATTTACAATGCATAAAAAAATTGCTTTCCGGCAGCCCCATGGGCCATAGACACAATGGACAGAAGGGGACCCTATTGACTCCTATGGGAGAGTTTTCTAGGCATGCTCTGTGATCTGTGCAGAGGCCATTGTACAAGGAAAGACTAGATAAGCTTTTATAATCTCCTATTGTAAATGGTGGATCCTGTCTCTATACACAGAGGTGATATTATTACAGGCAGGATTAAAACAAGTTAACTGCAGTAAAGTGATCTGTACAAACCAAGAAATGGTGCCAATTATTAGACACAGTGGCCAGTGCAAACTGCAGGATTTTTTGTTTAAGTTTACATATAAAAAGTGACATGGAAAATTAAAAATAACATCACCAAGATTATTTAAAAACTAGACATTAAGCCCGTTATAATAACGGCACTAGAACAGTAGTGCATAAACATTAGTAGGAACAGTCTATATTAAATGGCAAGGGAACTTGACCACACTGACTGGTGGCTGAGACTGATGGCTGTGGCTGGTGGACGAGACTGGCGGCTGTGGCTGAGACTACTGGCACTGACTGGTGGCTGTGGCTGAGACTGCTGGCACTGACTGGGGCTGTGGCTGGTGGCCGAGACTGGTGGCTGTGGCTTGTGGCTGAGACTGCTGGCACTTAGTGCTGGCTGTGGCTGAGACTGCTGGCACTCACTAGTGGCTGTGGCTGAGACTGCTGGCTGTGGCTGAGACTGCTGGCACTGACTGGTGGCTGTGGCTGAGATTGTTGGCTGTGGCTGAGACTGCTGGCACTGACTGGTGGCTGTGGCGGAGACTGCTGGCTGCGGCTTGTGGCCGAGACTGCTGGCACTGAGTGCTGGCTGTAGCTGAGAATGCTGGCACTGACTGGTGGCTGAGACTGGCAGCTGTGGCTGAGACTGCTGGCACTGACTGGTGACTGAGACTGCTGGCACTGACTGGTGGCTATGACTGAGACTGCTGGCACTGACTGGTGGCTATGACTGAGACTGCTGGCACTGACTGGTGGCTATGACTGAGACTGCTGGCACTGACTGGTGGCTATGACTGAGACTGCTGGCACTGACTGGTGGCTGTTGCTGGTGGCACTGACTGATGGTTGCAGGGCTGGGACAAGGTCCACCACCAACAGGCGCTGAGCTGTGCGCCCCCCCCCCCCTCCAACTTGTGGATGACACTGCTATGGGGGATCTGTGATGGATGACCCATAACAGGGTCCGTGTAGGAATGACACCAATACAAGGGGTGAGGCTGTGGGGTTGTATCTGCTTTTTTGATGACTGCGCCAGCGGGGCCCGTGCAGTGACTGTATTCTACTACACCCCCCACACTGTATATAATCTGAACTATATAACTGTAGTGATTTACTACAGTTATATAGTTAATAAGATTATATCCAGTGAGCGGGGGGGATGGGGGGTGTAGTAGAATACAGTCACTGCGCGGGCCCTGCTGTCATTATGAAATAGCATATGTGACCCCACCTCTTTTATTGGTGGTCATTCAGTAAATTAACCCTGTTTTGGGGGGGTGGGGGGGTGTCTGTGGATGACAAATATGTGTCATCCACAGATTCTCCCCATAACAGGGTTCATTTAGTGAATGACCACCCAAATTCTGGTGACCCAATACATGGGAGTTGCATCTGCAGAGCTTTTGTATAATGCGACCCCACACTGTAGTGTCCCCCACACAGTAATGTCCGCCACACTGCCCCCCACACAGTAATGTCCGCCACACTGCCCCCCACACAGTAATGTCTGCCACACTGCTCCCCACACGGTAATGTCCGCCACACTGCAATGTCCGCCACACTGCCCCCACACAATAATATCCGCCACACTGCCCCCCACACAGTAATGTCTGCCACACTGCCCCCACACAGTAATGTCCGCCACACTGCTCCCCACACAGTAATGTCCGCCACACTGCCCCCCACACAGTAATGTCCGCCACACTGCCCCCTACACAGCAATGTCCGTCACACTGCCCCCCACACAGTAATGTCCGCCACACTGCCCCCCACACAGTAATGTCCGCCACACTGCCCCCACACAGTAATGTCCGCCACACTGCTCCCCACACAGTAATGTCCGCCACACTGCCCCCACACAGTAATGTCTGCCACACTCCCCCCACACAGTAATGTCCGCCACACTGCCCCCACACAGTAATGTCCGTCACACTGCCCCCACACAGTAATGTCCGTCACACTGCCCCCACACAGTAATGTCCGCCACACTGCCCCCACACAGTAATGTCCGCCACACTGCCCCCACACAGTAATGTCCGCCACACTGCCCCCACACAGTAATGTCCGCCACACTGCCCCCACACAGTAATGTCCGCCAAACTGCCCCCCACACAGTAATGTCCGCCACACGCCCCCCACACAGTAATGTCCGCCACACTGCCCCCACACAGTAATGTCTGCCACACTGCCCCCACACAGTAATGTCCCCCACACTGCCCCCACACAGTAATGTCCGCCACACTGCCCCCACACAGTAATGTCCCCACACTGCCCCCACACAGTAATGTCCGCCACACTGCCCCTCACACAGTAATGTCCGCCACAACCCCCTCAACCACACAGCAGTGCCCCCACATAGTAATTTGTCATGCTCTCCCCTCTTGTCATTCTCCCCCTCTTGTCATTCTCTCCCTCTTCTTGTCATGCTTTTTCTGCCCCCTGTCATTCTCCCCCATCTTTTCATGCTCTTTATACCCCCATGTTGTCATGCTCTTTCTGCCCCCATGCTGTCACAGACTTCATGTAAGGGGCCCGGCATTTCACTGTACTTAATGCCGGGCCCGTCAGAGCGCTCTCTCACCTCCATTATGTTCACTGTTCCAGGCTTCCGGTATCAGGCTCCAGCGCTGCCTCACATTAGCAGGTGGGCGGAGCCTAACGGAGGTCCGTTAGGCTCCGCCCACCTGCTTACTGTGTTTCTAGTTAGAGGCAGCGGGGCCTGATGCTGGAGGCCTGAAGCAGTGAACATAATGGAGGTGAGAGGAGCGCTCTGACGGGGCCCGGCTCAGGGAATGACAGGAGGGAGCGCTGAGCGGTTCCCCCCTGTCAGTCCCTCTCCCTCTGGCCGGCCCCTGCCTGCGCCCTGAGGCTGGAGCCTCCCCAGCCTCTGTGTCGGCCCGGCCCTGGATGGTTGAGATGGCTGGCACTGACTGGTGGCTGACACGGGCACTGACTGCTGGTGCTGAGACTGCTGGTAGCGACTGCTGACAGGGGTTCCCCTCTATATGGATGATAGTGCTGTGACTGACGAACAGAAATGGTGGCACTCCGACCTGCTTGCCAGCGCACAGGTGTGGGCGGTGCAGGTGGCATGTGGAGCGCCATGTCCTGATTGTTGCTAGAGGTAGTTGTGTGTGTGTGTGTATATATATATATTACTCTTTTTATGAGGCAAGGTAACCAAATAAATGGCTGTTCTGGCACCGTTTTTATTAGTTTTTTTTCAATATTCACCTGACAGAGTAGATAATGTGATATTATCATAGAGCAGGCGGTCAGATACTTTCTACCACTACTGTGGCCTGATGAAGGGCGGTCCATAAAACGCCCGAAACGTTGTAATATTGTACCTATATTGTACCAATTACTAAGTCCGGCAATAAAACAACAACTGCATTTGAAAATACATTTGGAGTGCCGTCTGAATTGCTAAAATATGTACATGTACCCTGAAGTGGAGCGGGATACAGCCCTCTGACGTGCACCCACCAGCCTAAAAGTGACGGAAGTGCCGTGGCTATAAAGTCTAGATATTATCATAGAGCAGGTCGTAATGATGCGGCAATACCTAATAAGTCTATTTTTTTTATTTTTGGGGGGATTTACACAATAAAAACTTTTTTGAAAAAAAATCATGTTTTTGTGTTTCCATTTTCTGAAAGTCATATTTTTTTTATTTTTTGGGCGATTGTCTTTGGTAGGGTCTCATTTTTTGCTGGAAGAGATGATGGTTTGATTGGTACCATATTGGAACACATGAATTTTTGATCGCTTGGTATTACACTTTTTGTGATGTAAGATGATAAAAAATATTTTTTTTGGCACTTTTTTTTTTAATGGTGTTTACCAGATGGATTGGATCACATGCTATTTTTATAGAGCAGGTCGTTACGGACATGACGATACATAATATGTGCATTATTTTAACTTTATTTTATTCAATAAAAGCATGATTCTTTTATAGACCAGGTCCTTACGGACACGGCGATATAAAACATGTTTAGTGTTTTTTTATTTTTTACATTTTTAACCAATTATGTGTGGATATAGGAAGGTTTTTATTTTTTTTATTTTTTTCCACTTTTTAAAATAAAATATGGACCCAGACCCACTTGGTTCATGAAGATCCAGTGGGTCTGATGGCTTACAATACACTATATAGTGCACTGCAGTGTATTGAACTCCCACTAAGCCTGATCAAGCTCTTGCCTTTAGCAGGAGCTTGATCAGGCTTAGATATACCACAGCAAGCCGGATGCCTGTGAAGGCGTCAGCTTATCCTTCAAGCATCGGCTGCTGTCAAAGCAGAGCAGCGGCCCGATGCTTAGCCCCTCCATACAGCGGTCCCTAAGGACCATGGCATGGAAGGGGTTAAACTGCCAACATCGGTGCCAACACCGATGTCGGACGTTTCAAGCAGAGTGTTAGCTGGACATTACAGCTAAAACTCTGCCCGCTGCCTCTCTGCCATCCTGAAGGGGGGGGGGGGGAGTGCTGCGCGCTCTGCATCTCCAAGGGCGCCATTCACCATGTGGCATGCGTACTGGTTGTTTGTGTGCTACGGGAGAGGGGCAGACGGCGGCAGGGGAACTGTGGCAGGAGTGGATGGCAGCGGGGGAGCTGTGGCCTCCGAGGTATCTATGGGCAGTCAGGCCCATAGAGTCAGGTGTTTCCCTGACACCCTGCAGGGAAACTTGTGTGTAGCGCTGTGTCCGTGTGGAGAGCTGTGTCCTGATTGGACGCCGCACCGCTCATGCCCAGTGCAAAACTGGTGACACACACGGACACAGCGCACTTACACAGGGATTTTATTATTATAGACATGTTAAACATAAAAAAAATGATTTAAACAGCAGGTCATTTTCTGGTGACACATTCCTTTTAACCAGTTCACGACTGCCCATTGACTATAAACGTCATTGGGCTGGTGGTTTATCTCTGAATGGACGTTCTGGAACGTCCTTTCAGTCATGGCAGCTGCACGCTAATCATGCAGCTGCCGAGTGGAGGGCCTGCTGTCAGTGACAGCAGGGCACCCCAGAGATAAGGCAGGGACAGTTCCCAGGTGTCCCTGCCTTCTAGATCGCTGTATACACAGCACTCAACGAGCGCTGTGTATACAGATCAGGAAGCTCTATGCCTTTCTGTCCTGGCCCGGTGGTTATGTGACCGCCAGGGCTGGGAGAGTGCAGGAGCTGTCGGGTCTTTCACAGACCTCGATCAGCCCTGCACTGAGGCTGTACAGCGCTGTACTTTGCTGTACAGCCTCACTGGGGGGTGTATTTCCCCTGTAACTGGGGCTACTATGTCAGCACCAGTTATAGGAAAACTAGTGAAAAAAAACATAAAAAATAAAGTGTTTTATAAAAAAATAAAAAAAAGGTTTCACATGTAAAAAAATAAATAAATCCCCAATTAAGCAATTTAAAAAAAATTAAAAATACAAAAAAAAATAGATAAAAGACATATTTGGTATTGCCGCGTCCATGACGGCCGCTCTATAAATATATCACATGATCCACCCCCTCTGATAAACACCATAAAAAATAAAAAATAAAAACTGTGTAAAAGAAAGCCATTTTTGTCACCTTACACCAAAAAAAGAATACATATTAGGTATCGCCAAGTCTGTAACAACCAACTCTATAAAAATATCACATGATCGAACCCCTTAGGTGAACACCGTAAAAAAAAAAAATTAAAACAGTGCCAAAAAAAAACATTTTTTGTCACCTTACATCACAAAAATTGCAACACCAAGCGATCAAAAAGGCGTATGCCCTCCACAATAGTACCAATCAAACCGTCACCTCATTCTGCAAAAAATGAGACCCTTCCTAAGACAATCGGTCAGAAAATAAAAAAATTGACTTTCAGACAATGAAGACACTAAAATATGATTTTTTTTGCTTAAAAACTGCTTATTGTGTTAAAGTGAAATAAATAAATAAAAAGTTGACACATTATGTATTGACGCATCCGTAACAACCTGCTCTATAAAAATATCACATGACCTAACATTTCAGGTGAACACCGTAAAATAAAAATAAAAAACAGTGCCAAAAAAGCCATTATTTGTAACCTACCATCACATAAAGTGCAACACCAAGCGATCAAATAGGAATGTGCCCCCCAATATAGTACCAATCAAACTGTCACCTCATTCCGCAAAAAATGAGACCCTAACTAAGACAATCAGTCAAAAAATAAAAAAGCTTTGGATCTCAGACTATGGAGACACTAAAACATCATTTTTTTTCCTTTCCGTCCCCATTGAGAATGATTGGGTCCGCACCAGTTCTGCAGAATTGCGGAACGGATGCGGACCCATTCTACGGACGTGTGAATGGACCCTTATGTAAAAACTGAAACAAACAAGGAAAGTAGACATATTTAATATCATTGCGTCCGTAACAACCTGTTGTATAAAAATAGCACATGATCTACCCTGTCAGATGAATGTTGTAATAAAAAAAAAATATTAAAACACTGCCAAAACAGCCATTTTTTGGTTACCATGCCTTACAAAAAACGTAATAGAGCAATTAAAAATCACATGTACCGCAAAATAGTTCGAATAAAACTGGGACCTTATCCCCTAGTTTCCAAAATGGAGGTCACTTTTTGGGAGTTTCTACTGTAAGGGTGCATGAGGGGGGCTTCACATGGGACATGACATCTAAAAACCAGTTCAGCCTTCCAAAAACCATATGGCACTCCTTTTCTTCTGTGCCCTGCCTTGTGCCCTTACATACGTTTACGACCACATGTGGGATGTTTATGTAAACCGCAGAATCTGGGTAATAAATATTAAGTTTTGTTTGGCTGTTAACTCTCGATGTGTTAAAGAAAAAAAATGGATTAAAATGGAAAATCTGCCAGAAAAGTGAAATTTAGAAATTTCAACTCCATTTTCCTTTAATTCTTGTGGAACACCTAAAGGGTTAACAAAGTTTGTAAAAGAAGTTTTGAGTAACTTGAGGGGTGTAGTTTCTACAATGGGGTCATTTATGGGGTGGGGGGGGGCGGGGGGCCACTATGTAAGCCCCACAAAGTGACTTCAGAACTGAACTGGTCCTTAAAAAAGTTGACTTTGGAAATGTTCTTAAAAATTTCTAAAATTGCTTCGAAATTCTAAACCTTCTAATGTCCTAAAAAAAATAAAACTACATCACCAAAATGATGCCCACATAAAGTAGATATATGGGGAATGTTAATTAATGAATATTTTATGAGTCATCACTATCTGTCTTAAAAGCAGAGAGATTCAAATTCAGAAAACAGTGAATTTTTTCAAATTTTCCTTAACTGTTGGATTTTTTAAAATAAATAAAGGTAAAACATATTGACTCAAATTTACCATTAACATGAAATGCAATGTGTCACAAGAAAACAATCTCTGAATGGCTTGGATAAGTAAAAGCGTTCAAAAGTTATTAGCACATAAAGTGACACGTCAGATTTGCTAAATTAGGCCTGGTCAGGAAGGGGGTAAATGGCCTGGTCTGGAAGTGGTTAAGTAACATTACAAGATAAGGAATGTGAATTTTTCGGCAGATGCAACAACATCAAAGCAGGAGACTGAAGTGTGAACACAGGAACAAACAGTAAGACAATCAGGCTGTCCAGGAACAAACATGGAAGGCGCAGCAGGGCCAAGTTTGTAACTGTGGAGTATCAGTGTAGAGTTTGTAACTACAGAGTAGAAGACTCCAGAAGTAGAGCACAGGGGCTCAGAAAAACCAGAACAAAGAACATGGATGCCAGATGCCTGAGTGTAGACAAAGGAGTGTAAAGAGCAGGATGTAGTCTAGTGGTACAAGAGAGCATTTCAGGAACCAAAGGAGCATGGTGACAGATAGCAATTAGACAGGTAGTACCAGTAAAACTGCAGTTTGTCACATGCACAGATGACAATTTCCAGTGGAACCTTGCAGTGTCTACTAGTAAGGGGACTGTAAGTGTAAGGCTACTTTCACACTAGCGTTTTGGCTTTCCGTTTGTGAAGGTCCGTTCAGGGCTCTCAAAAACGGATCAGTTTTGCCCTAATGCATTCTGAATGGAAAAGGATCTGCTGAGAATGGATCAGTTTGCCTCCATTCAGTCACCATTCGGTTCTGGAGGCGGACACCAAAACGCTGCCTGCAGCACCTGACGAAGCAGAGCCAAACGGATTCCGGCACACAATGCAAGTCAATGGGGACGGATCAGTTTTCTCTGACACAAAAACCGATCTGTCTTGAATTCCATTGAAAGTCAAGGGGGACGGATCGGTTTTTGTGTCAGAGAACATTATGGCTATAGAAGACGTAATACAACCGGATCCGTTCATGACGGATGCATGTGGTTGTATTATTGTAATGGAAGCGTTTTTGCACATCCATGATGGATCCGCAAAAAACGCTAGTGTGAAAGTAGCCTTAAGAGCATCAAAATGTAATATACTGGGGTCCCAAATGGCAGGTCTTTCACTCTAGTGGACCCATATCTTCTACGGATAGATGTTTAATGGTTCATTATCACTGCAGCAGTGCCCCTTTTTTTTCATAGTATGGTAACTGCACAACCCCTTCAATCTAGCAGTGCATGCTGGCAGATTTATATTTAAAGGAAGTCAAAATTGTGCTTTTTACACTAAGGCCTCTTTCACACTTGCGTTGTGAAGATCCGGCGTCCACTTCCGTCGCCGGAATGCACGCCGGATCCGGCACAACGCAAGTGAACTGAAAGCATTTGAAGACTGATCAGTCTTCGAAATCCTTTCAGTGTTACTATGGCAGCCAGGACGCTACTAGCGTCCTGGTTGCCATAGTAGCAGTGGGGAGTGGGGGAGCGGCATACTTACATTCCGTGCGGCTCCCGGGGTGCTCCTAAATGACGTCAGAGCGCCCCGCGCGCATGGATCACGTGATCCATGCACTGGGGCGCCCTGACGTCATCCTGGAGTGTCCCGGGAGCCGCACGGAATGTAAGTATGCCGCAACCCCACTCCCCCTACTCTTTACTATGGCAATCAGGACTTTAGCGTCCAGGCTGCCATAGTAACCACTGACAAAAAGCTAAACGTTGGATCCGGCGATGCGCGGAAACGACGTTTAGCTAAAGGCCGGATCCGGACTAATGCCCTTTAATGGGCATTAATTCCGGATCCGGCGTTACGGCATGTCTTCCGGATTTTTGGACGGAGACAAATCCGCAGCATGCTGCGCTTTTGTCAACGTCCAAAAAACGTTGACATACTGAACGGAAGACATCCTGATGCATCCTGAACGGAATGCTCTCCATTCAGGATGCATGGGGATAATCCTGATCAGTAGCTTTCTGTCCTAGAGACCCGAGGACGGATCTCTAGGACGGAAAGCTAAAACGCTAGTGTAAAAGAGGCCTAAGGCCTCATGCATACGACCGTATGTATTTTATAGTCCGCAAAATGCGGACCATAAAATATGGATGACATCCGTGTGATGTCCATGTTGTATCCATTTTTCTTTGCGAACTCATTGACTTCTGTGGGTCTGTGGTCTGTATTTAGTGGCCAGGTATGGGACATGTTTATCTTTTTCCAAAAGATGAACAGGTCCTATTCTAAAATGCGGACCAAGGACTCTCAGACGTCAACGGGTCCACAAAAATAAAAAACGGATGCAACGCAGACTTTACACAGACATCACCTGTCATGAACTTACCTGTCCGGGCTCCAGTGCTGCTGTCTCTGGCTGTGGCGCAGTTGCACTGGGTGAGATGCGTGGCTGTGCCCTAAGCATACCCGGTGACACGGTCGTGTCCATAGCTATGGAGCACAATGCTCTGTTTCTCCCCACAGTGTATGTACGCTGGGGGAGATTAGTAGGGGATAGGTTCTAGATGTGTCTGGTACTTCTGAGGGCCGAGTAACAGCCCAGTCATCCTATGGATATACAACTTGTGCTCTGGTCCTATGGAGCGCTGAGTCCATGGACCTATCAGGTTCTGATCCAGGGACCCAGCAGTCTATTTAAATCCCCTGCTGGCAATACACCTTTGCCAGTGATAGTCATTGACTCCCTAGCTTTGCTCCTGGTTCCGTTTTTGTGTTCGTTTGGATTACTTCTATTATTGACCTCAGCTTGCCTTTGACCACTCTCTGTCTCGTGTTTTGGTGCTGTGTTTCTAGTCTGGTTCTGACTTTTGCTTGGCTATTGGCTGTCTTGTCATTTGATACTGTATTGTCCGCTCTGTTCCGACCCATTTCTGTAGGACTCCGTCTCTATATTGTTCTGTCTCTGTGTGTGTCTGTCTTGCACTTCCACAGAGTAGGAAACGTCGACCAGTTGCAGACTTCCCGCCTAGGGCTTGCACTGCAAGTAGGCAGGGAAAGCAGGCGGGGTTCCAGTTAGGCTCACTGTCTGTGTATTCCTGCCTACTGTGGTTACATCATCCGTATTTTGTGAATCCGCATTTTGTGGACCGCAAAATACTTACGGTCATGCACATGAGGTAAGGCAATGACACCCCAAATGAGTCAGTCATGCTATTCAGAATAAAATCTATAATTGCTAACGGTCTGGAGCTACATGCCCAATACCAGAGCATGGTTGGGAAACAATATCATTCTGTTAATAAGCTCTATTTATTTTATAGCTTTCAAGAAGATTTTTACATCTGAGCTTAGGAACACGTGAACGTAAGTGAAGCAATTTCATTTTCATTATCTTCTTTCTCCAGAAGACTACTTCTGTAGATTCTAAATTTTCAAATAATTCTCTCTCTTCAGATTCAAGAGACAACGAACAGGATTCCTAAATCTTATTTTACGTGAACCAATGTCTATAATCTGTGTACGTACCTATCTACCTATCATTTTTGTGCACAGAGGCCTGAGCAAGATACTGCTTCATCCATCTGCATCCATTAACCTACACATGGGTCAATAGGCCAAGATTTCAGAAGAGAACAGGTTGCTGTATATGTATATCAATATAGATATATAATTTACAAACAACACAACATGAATTATCTTTACTTCTGTCCTGGCAAATAAAATTACCGTAATTGAAATGCTAAATAAAAGTTAACAAACTATTTCTACAATGTAGTTGAAGAGATTTAATATTGGAAGGGATAAAAATATTTTTAATGATTCACACAAAGTTAAAGGGGTTATCTAGGACTAATAGAGTAGTCTAGACCTACCCGACCCAGAGTGGTGGTGATGCTCACTTGGTCCCCACCACTGGATCTGGTCTGTTGGGCTCCTGAGCCAACAGTTCCACTCCCACATGCACCAAGGACAACATTCATCTATGGGACACACATGACCGCTGCAGCCAATAACAGGCCGTAATGGTGACCTGCTTCCTTTGCGTAAAGCGTGACGTCACATGTGACCCAGGAGGATCAGGTCACCAGTGGTGACCTGTGATTGGATGCAACGTTCATGTGTGCCCCAGTCCATGGATGTTGTCTTCGTCACACGATGAAGCAGAATTGCTTGCCCGGGAGCCCAACAGACGTGACGCAGTAGCGAGATCAAGTAAGCATCACCCAAACCCTGAGTCGGGCAGGTCTGGGCCAATCTTTTAGTCTTGGATAACCTCTTTAAACAACTAATTTTTTTTTTTTAGCCAGGGGCAGACCTGAAAAATATCTAAAAGTGGCCCCCATATTGTTGCTGGGCCCACCAGGACATTTTCCTGTTAGGTCTCTGGGCAACCCTGTTTTTAGCCAATATGCCTCAGTAAGATCTGAAGGTACTGTTTGTTAAAGCGAATGTGTCATAAAAAATTACCAATTGTTTAAATCAAGTATATATTTTTCAGGATTTTCTTTAAAGTCTTGCTAACCTATTACATATGTATGTTTGAAGTCTGTAACCATAAAATACTTAAATCTGAAGAGCTGTCGACTTAAAATACTAGTAATTTGTAAAATTTATTTGGCAATTTAGATGTGTTTAAGCCTTAAAATTGCTACAAAGGTGGACACAACCTCTACATTTTTAAAACATAAATGTAATGTATTGAAAACGTAAATGTAATGTATTGAAATGACCACTGCATGTTATCAGTCTTTAATACATAGTCGAATAGTAATCTGTTTACCAAAAACAGACCTCAAGAATGGCAGCAACATGTGGTACAATATGTCTCACATAGCGCTATATAACTTACCTCACCCATAGACATCTGGAAAAGATTTATTAGATGGTAGAAATTACTATGATAAATAGCTGCAGGACCTATATTTGGCATGTGAGGTATACATTCTTTCCAGCAGACAAGCAATAAACTGAATGCAAAAGAATCATTTGCAGCTGTACGTGACAGAGTTGGATGCATCTGTCCAATGTTTTTCTTAAAGGGAGTTTGTCACCTCCAAAATTGGTTTTTAAAAGTTTTTATGCAAATAAGGTCTTCAGTGCACCCTAGGAGGGGCTGCTCCATCTGGTGCACTATCGTTTCACCAGTAACGCTGCCAAGAGCCTCCCTCCTCTTATTTTTGACAGTTTTGAACATGGTGTTTTAACCCTTTCATGACCAGGTGTGAAAAGGCCTTATTTACTGCACATGGTGGTTTAATAACCCTAATTGTTTTTATTTGCTGACTACCAAAATCATTTTAGTGACTATTTTACATGACACTTAGAGATTTTTTATTAATATCTTTTCAGAGAATTTCTTTCTTTTTTTTTAAAGTTTAATTTGGAGGAAACTGCAAACATTTTTTTTCATACTATACCTTTTAATTTTTAAAAATATACAAACTGGCACAAAAATAAATGATTAAAATGGGTTCCCTATTTTGTGTTAGTCTTTTATAATATGTATAGTTTTGCGTGACTATGCTGGCAGTTTAGGTTGACTTGGTGTTATAGATTTTTTTATTACATACTTTTAACTATTTTTTATATATTTTTGGCACATAATAGGTCCCCCAAGAAGTAATTAAAAAACCTCTGGTCGGCACAGACGCTTTTTTTATTTCGCACTTTTCCACTATGGATCCACTAAAGCCCCTGTTACAGAAGAAAATGGCCCTCTCTGGGGGCCTTGCATGCACATAGGTAGAGCTGATCATGGTCTACGGAGCGCTCCTATGACTAAGACACAGGTCCAATAGAGGAAGCGCCACAGCTGTTTCCTCTATTCACTGCAGAGCGCTCATTGAAGAACATTTGGCAGAATCCCTGCATGTGTGTTTATGAGGAAGTCAAGAGATATAGGGGATCATTTATGAAACAGACATACACTTAAATTAGGCCTATTTCTGGCACAGATTGCGGCGCAAAGGTTCTTTGCGCCACAATCTGCCATTTCTCCCCACTCATACCAAGTCTAAAAAGTAGGGGGGAAGGGCCGGAAAGCCCGTCTCATTTACTATTTTCTACATCTG
The DNA here is from genome assembly GCA_033119425.1 of Bufotes viridis. Taxonomy (NCBI): domain Eukaryota; kingdom Metazoa; phylum Chordata; class Amphibia; order Anura; family Bufonidae; genus Bufotes; species Bufotes viridis. The sequence continues at coordinate 200,542,294 of CM065594.1, read as the reverse complement.
TTTTAGGCATAGAAAATGGTCAAAATGTAAAACAGAAAGGAAGGTGTCTTACATTTAGAAGAGGCAAAGGATTGGCCTAAGTTATGTAGAGGCCTGTGTCTCAGAACTGTGGCGGATCCACCACCAGTTTAGGGGTTTATCAAGACCGGCGACTAAAACGCCGGTCTTTATAAATGTGCCCCGTAGTGGTTGGCTACGTGGGTGTTCAGCCAGCAACTATTTAATGAATATGTTCGGCAATAGCAAAATCAAGCTGCGTAAAAGAATGCCTGAAAAATATGTCCACGAATATGCAGAGATAAAACGGTCCCCCTCCAATATCTCCACCCTCCAATAACTTACTCCTATGCATAAAAATACACACATTAACAAAGAACCAACAATCCCTAAGAAATCATTTGAGCCGACAAGACTTTTAAACTACTATAAGCGCTGTTAATGATATGTAAATGAATGGGAGTTGAAGTATAATATGGTCACTTAATAGTAAGTAAAGTAAAAAGCTGTCGGTGCAGTAATAGGTATACCTGATAGACATTATTTAAAATGTTATACTACAGGTCTCTGAATGCTAGAGGTATATCTCCATCTAGTGGTTATAATATGAATAGTCTCCAAATGTCAAGTACACCTAGCTTCATGCTGGATAGAATGTACTGTATCAAAGCAGCAGTGGAGTAGTTCCCCATGGCAGCCAATCAGGTCGCTGCTTTCATTTTCCAAACAATGAGAGTTGAAATCTGATTGGTTGCTATGAGAAACTACTCTCTTTATACTATATATATATATATATATATATATATATATATACACACATCACCTTTCAACAATATTTTGTTTTTAAGACCAACATTCTGTGGTTGACAGTTTTATAATTTATGGTTTGTGTATGGAATGGAGCTCATTAGCTCTGATAGAAAGCAACATATACACAGTATAGTCAGAAACTAAAGCTTCATCCCCCATCTACAGTGGAGGCTCTATTGGAACCGTCTGTCTCAGATTCTGTAAAGTATACATGCTGTGCTGTTTTGGCTAGTAAATGTACTGATATCAGGGCGGAAACCAAATTCCATTGTAGTCAAGGGGGACTTCCAGCACCATTGGTGTCTGTTATATGATGCATACTTACCCACATTTAAGTTTGCAAATTTGGAGCATCTAAAACCCCTCCCCAGGGAACACCACGATTCTGCCTAGGAACATCCACTTATGGGCGAGGTTAACGTTAGCCATGCACATTATCAGCTCGGGACAACCCAAATTTGCCGGGACTGTCTCTGAAAATTAAGGACAGTCCTATCAACTTTGGGACAGTTGTCAGCTAATGTATAATGGATCCACTACTGCCATTATTTTCGTTCTGCTCCTACGAGAGAGCAGACCAACAGAAATAACAATGCAGTTGTGAATCTAGGCTTAAAGGGGTTGTCCCATCAGCCCATTTTATACTTACCCTGTGGCGAGTGCGACGTCCAGTTCCTGGGTTCGGCTGGGCAGGTTCAGTCAGCTTGATTGACATCTTCTCCTGGCACGCATGTGCCATGGTGACTTCATCCTGGCTAGTATAGTACAGAGCCGGCGTGTGCGTTCGCGGGTCTGTACTATACTGGCCAGGAAGAAGTCACCATGCGCGGCGGTGTACGCGTTCAGGACATCGTGCGGACCGGCCAGGAGAAAATGCACAGTCTTCTGCGCATGCGGGGCCACAGGATTCGGGAGAAGAGCGCTGGCCGTAACGAGGGGAGACCGACTGACAACAATGAGGTAAGTGGGAATGAATTATCTCAAGAAGGGTGGGAATTGGGTAATAAAATGTATTTACAAAAATGATCACGGTCAAATCATTAACAGATTTAACAGTGATCATTATGATGGGAATACCCCTTTAAGTGGTTTTTCCAGGACTACAATATTTGATATTCTACTGCAGACTTAGGATAGATCATCAGTGTTATATTGGTGGGGGTCCAACTCCCAGTACCTCTGCCAATCAGCTAATTGAGAGGGCTGAAGCAAGTGGTGCATCACCTTCATGATGTACCAGGCATAACTCTGAATATTGAAAAGTGGATGTGCCTGATCTGCAACTCAGTCCCATTCACTTGGAATCGGGCCCATCAATCTGATATTGTAGAGGCCATCAATTTTCATCCCAGAAAACTTTCAAATGATAACACTCTGGGGGCCTGCAGCCATCACCAGGCAAAACTTACATGATTACAGCAAAGGAATTAATAATTGAGCGGGCAATATTTAAAGAAGTTGTCTGGCAGGATAAAACTTTTTTAGATAAGGGGTATAACGAGTACTGTTAAAAAAAGCAGTATGACTCATTTCAATGATGCCCTGCTGCTTCTTGATCCTGGCTCAACATACAGCAAATGCCAGGAGATGCCTACTCAGTCAGTCACTGGTTGAGGCAGGTACCTGATAGAGGTCACAAGTGATACAGCTGGGGATCGGTGAGGTGAGTAATGCTTCTTTTATTGTTTAACCCATTCTGTTCTTTATCTAAAAAAAAAAGTACCCCCATGGACAACCACGTTAAAATTCTATGAAGAAAGCTCCCATCAGGGGTGACTGCAGACAGCAAGAATTTTCAGGGAGTTGTCTCATAACATTTTTTTTAATGCTTTATTGATGTACATAGATTGTAATGGTTCAGCCTGGAACATAAACACCTATTCTCCACAGAATTTAGTGTGACCTCCAGAAACTATGTACACCATTTCCATAGTTCAGGATGTCCAAAAAAAAAAAAAAACACAAAGAGAAGAACCCTCCTGTTAGTTAGGTTGTGTTCATATTGAGTTATGGGGCTATGTTCGTTAGCCTCTGTGGTGGCCGGGACCATGCATATGCTACTGGTTTTTCCTATAGTGTGCAAGCACAAGCACGAGCAGTGTATAATGTGATGTCAAAATGAATCTGCAATGCGCCGCACCCCAGGGCCGATCGTGTCCCAGGTTTATAGGAATGCCGAGTGGTGTGGTGTAGCCCCAACAGGTTTCTGTGTGTGTCACGGTGCTCCTACCTGGATACCATCGCTCCCCAGGGTTAGGCTCCGAAGCAATAAAGGGGATAAGTAATGGTGGAGAATATGTCAAGTCCAGACTCTTAAAAAGTTCAACAGCTTTACTTGGGTAAACTTCCATCCAGACAATATTCTGGATTCTCTGGTCCCAGCAGGCTGTGGCATAAACCGGCAGGAACACTTGATAACTCTGCTTTCTCTCTCTGCTGTGCTGAACTCAGCTAGGGTCTGGTTATTGGACTTTTGGTCGATTCTGGTATCCCTGGATTGGGGTGCCTTTAGCTGTTGTCCCCCTCCTGACACTCAGTAAGTAAATTAGCAAGGAGTCAGGGGGCTCTATGAGCTACTTCCCTTTGGAGAGACTCCTGCTGCAGCTGGAGAATATTTTCCCCTTGTTACTACATCTTTCATGTCTTCTCAGCTCCACTATTGACTCTAAACTGGAATAAACTAGGACTGCAGCCCTTTCTTCTGCAGGACTATCCCACTTCTGCCCAAAAGAGGGCAGAGTTTCATTCTATCTAAGGATCTATCTGCTGCCACCTGCTGGCAAACCAGGCACAGTACATGAACATAACAGTTACATAGCAAGATTATAAATGCACCATGTGTAGGACCTGGAAATAAATACACAGATGGTATTTATGTTAACCATTAGAGACAGTAGTGGAGTGCAGGAATGGTAATATCACTCTGGGGTATTACAAATCCAGCCAGCAAATGAGGAATATGGACAATCATAATACATTAGCAAGTGGTTTGTAATAACAACTTCTACATAATAAATGTCATTTGCTGAAGTGAGACAACCCCTTTAAAATTACCGTAGTGATGTCAATAAAAATCTGATAAAATTTGTGTGAGCAAAGCCAGTGGCAGATGAGTAGGCTGATCTGTCTCTGAGAAAATTGCATTTTTGGCAGTGGAAATACTGCCAAAAATATCTAACGCTTAGAGAAGCTGCACTCCCCCTGCATGCAGAGCCTGCCAGAATGTCTGCATCAGGGATGTCATACTCATGTTCCTCCTGCTGTTGCAAAACTACAACTCCCAGCATGCACTGACTGCTGTAGACTGGGCATAATGGAACTTTGTTGTTTTGCAACAGCTGGAGGGGCATGAGTTTGACATCCTTGGTGTGTGTGTGAGCAAGAAGGAGGTGAAACCAAAGTTTAGGAGACAGTTGGGGAAGTTCGCACCACAGCAACTTAACTGAAGCGGAGAGAGAATTTGTAAGGTGTCCTGGACTGAGAAACAGCAGAAGCAGAGGTATAGTATCTACAGACCTAGAAAGTGTGACCTGCTGAATTCAGAGAGGAAGAGCTGTGAGCAAAGACACAGAGCCGAGCATAAGCTTTATGCAAGCCTGAGAACAGAGGTGCAGTGTGATCCGAACAAAAGCACTGGATTACAACTCAAAATGAGACTAAGTCAGGGGTGCACAATGTTTTCTGGGTGGGGGCCACATTGTCAGACAATGTCAATAGACGAAAATACAATTTAAAGGGGTATTAACAACTGAAATACTGTATTTATGGCAAATTGTACATACAGTATATATCATTAATGTCTAGTTACAATTCCAGGACTCCCATCTAATGAGAGAAAACATGAAAAATACATGTGAGCAATCATAAGACATAGACATACATGTTTATTACCAGATGGTTGGGGGCCACACAGAAGAGTATCAAGGGCCGCATGTGACCCCCGGTTGTGCACCCCTGGTCTAAGTCATCAAGTATAAAGGGCACCTGGTGTAAGAACTTTTGAACAGTATCCTAAAGAGAATATTTACTGCGTTACATTGCTGTGGTTTCCCCTGACATCGGAATAGTGTCTAGAGACTGTTCACAATCAGTACTTTAAAAATACATTTAAAGTGTGTGCTAGATAAATCTGACACTTCACTTGTTGAATTAAGCGTTATCTTCGGTAAAGAACTGTTAAATTGCACCAGCTGCCTTTATTCAGGGCCGGCTCCGGGTTCATGTTGGCCCTTGGGCGATAAAGTCTCAGTGGGCCCCCTTGTGGCATTTTGCACGGCGCTTACAGCAATGAAACTGCATGTATTATAGATTAAATACCTTACACAGTACATGCTACAGAGCGGATATATGTGAATCAGTCCTTATGTGCCTACTTTTATTTTCTACCCAGTGTTTCAATCCCTCAGGTTTACTCACAGATACATGCCAATTCATAGTAGATATACCAAGATATGCTCCCTTCATAGTAGATATGCCAAGATACAGTATGTGCCCCCTCAAAGTAGATATGCCAAGATATGTGCCCCCCTCACAGTAGATATGCCAAGATATGTGCCCCCTTTACAGTAGATATCCCCAAATATGTGCCCCCTCACAGTTGATATGCCAAGATGTGTGCCCCCTTCACAGTAGATATGCCAAGATATGTGCCCTCTTATGGTGGATATGCCAAGATATGTGGCCAGTGCCCCCTTCACAGTGCTTATGGCCAGATGTGCCCCCTTCACAGGAAGTGAAAAAAATAAACAATAAATACTCCTCGCCTCAGTCACCTGGCTCCTCCCATGATCTGCGCTCCCCATCAGCAGCAGCAGGATACTGTGACACATCGCGCTGCTGTGTAGGAGGAGCAGAGGCTGATTCCCAGACTGCCCCGCTCCTCCTCCTACACATATCAGCAGGACTATGTGTGAGGACATAGTGTTGCTGCTGCTGTGGGGCGCTGGCAGCTCAATGGTGGAGCGGGGAGCGAATAGTTCCCTGCTTCAGTGGCATGCCTAGGGTGTTTGCCACCCTGGGCAGGTCCTCTCTGGCACCCCCTCCCCAATACTTAAAAAAAAAATGGTACCCCCTCACAGTAGTATTGCCCTCATTGTACAACCTTCACAGTAGTTGTGTACAGATGTATGCTCCCTCACAGTAGTTATGCCTTCTCTGTGCCCCTTTCACAGTAATAATCCCCCCTTCACCTTCATAGTAATAATCCCTATTGTGTCCCCTTCATAGTGATATTCCTCATTGTGCCCCCTTTATAGTAATAATGCCCACTGCACCCCCTTCATAGTAGTAATGCCCTCTGTGCCCCTTCACAGTAATAATGCCCATTGTGCCCCCTTCATAGTAATATTGCCCACTGGGCCCCCTTCATTGTAGTAATGCCCTCTGGCTCTGTGTCCCCTCCATAGTAGAAATGCCCCTTGTGCCCCCTTCACATTAGTAATGCCCTATGTGCCCCCTCCATAGTAGAAATGCTTTTTGTGCCCCATAATAATAAAGACCTCTGTGCCCCCTCCATAGTAATAAAGCCATCTGTGCCCCCTCCATAGTAATAAAGACCTCAGTGTCCCCTCCATAGTTGAAATTCCCTCTGTGCCCCCTCCATAGTAATAAAGTCTTCTGTGCCCCCTCCATAGTAATAAAGACCTCAGTGTCCCCTCCATAGTTGAAATTCCCTCTGTGCCCCCTCCATAGTAATAAAGCCATCTGTGCCCCCTCCATAGTAATAAAGTCATCTGTGCCCCCTCCATAGTAATAAAGCCATCTGTGCCCCCTCCATAGTAATAAAGTCCTCTGTGCCCCCTCCATAGTAATAAAGTCCTCTTTGCCCAATCCATAGTACTAAAGTCCTCTGTGCCCCCTCCATAGTAATAAAGTCCTCTTTGCCCAATCCATAGTATTAAAGTCCTCTGTGCCCCCTACATAGTAATAAAGTCCTTTGTGCCCCCTCCATAGTAATAAAGACCTCTGTCCCCTCTGCATAGTAATAAAGTCCTCTGTGCCCCCTCCATAGTAATAAAGTCCTCTGTGCCCCTTCCATCGTAATAAAGACCCCTGTGCCCCCTCTATAGTAATAAAGTCCTCTGTGCCCCCTCCATAGTAATAAATTTATCTGTGCCCCCTCTGTATAAAAAATAAATAAATAAAAAAACACAGTAACTGCTCACCTTGTCCCGTTCCTGAAGCTCACAGTCCTCTCTTCCCTGCAGACACAGATCGCGCTGCAGCACTGTATGGGTGGAGCTTATGCAGATTTCTGGACTGCAGGCTCCGCCCACACAGGCGGCAGCATGCAGGCTGAATGGTGGAGCAGGGAGAAGTCTTCCTGCTTCACCATTCAGAGCGCTGCTGGCCTGAAGAATCATGGGGAGCTGAGCGGTGAGTGACAGGACCACAGCTCCCTGTACTCCAGGAATGAGCGCTTCCATCTGTATTGTTCATTGCTTCTGTGTTCTGGCACCCCCTAAGAGCGGGCATCTGGGGTGGAAACCCCCCCTTAGCACGCCACTGCCCTGCTTCTAGTGCTTCACAATTATAATCAGCTGTGCAGTGGGCCCCCGCAGGAGCTGTGGGCCCCGGCACTTGCCCGGCTATGCCGGGTGCTGATGCCGGCCTTGGTGTTATTGTCACCATTATCTGCAACATTACTAATGTTAGCAGCATTGTGCTGTATGAGTGTGAGCTGCCAGCACAAATTGACTCACTAACAGGCTTCTCTCACCTCCATTTTGTCACTAGAGCCTGCAGACATGGCTCTCTGTGGCTGACTAAGGGTGAGAGAAGCCCCCCCGGGTTTAGCCCAGCTCACCTTCCGGTTTGAAAGTTCTCCCCCCACCTTTTTTTGCCGGCAGTGGGGCCTGGCTTAACGGAGCGGGGTGTGGCCTAATGGAGCATCGCCAAGAACGAGGAGTGGTTTAGAAGTTTGGGGGCTTAGCTGGTGAGGTCCGTCTTTCTGGGGTGAAGCCAGTGGCCACCCTAATTATTTCCATCAGTTATTTAGGCCCAAAACCAGGTTTGTGTCAACAACACAGAACAGGTGTAAATCTTTCCACTATACCTTATCGCTGGGTAGGCTTCACTACTGGTTTTAGCTCACAATAACTAATGGAAATAACTGACCAAATAATTGAAGTGTGAACTCGTCCTAACATGCATGTTTGAAACTTGTCCATATGTGCATGATCTTGTTTTTCTCATAACAGTCAATGGGAAGCTGTTGGTGAAGTTTTTAATGTAGATGACGCCATGGAAAACATCCATGTTCTGTGGTAGTATCTTTGTCAAATTTAAAGGGACACTAAACCCTAAAAAACAAAAGCATAACCTGCTCAAGTTGTCTTTAGTTCTTTCTTTATGGACACCTGCAAACTGCTGCAGGAAGCAGGTAAACAGATATCCTGCAGTCTTTGAAGTGTTTCTTCTCTCCCTGTCTCTCCATCTTTGGCTGGATACTGACTCTAGCATTAACAGACAGGCAGACAAGAAATTTGGAACAGGAAGGGCTAAAAAAAATGTATTCACTTCAAAAAGACAAGGGGCCAGATTTATCATTACACTTCCATCTTACTCCAATTTCACATAAGTCCAAAGTCACTTTCGGATAGTCAGATTTATTAATAGTCCTTTAATACTGTGATAAATGTGGTTTGATGGCAGCAGTTCATCCTTCAGTAAGCGGCTTTACAAAAGTCGCACATATTTACAAAAAAGTCGCATGTTCTATTAAAAAGTCGCATAAGATAAGCATGGTCCTCACTGGAGTGACATTGGGACTTTTTGCGACTTTTTTAAAAAGTCCCAATGATAAATCTGGAGTGAAACTCATTAACATGGCTAACCACGCCCATTTTTACAAAACTGGAGTGAGTGGTATACACATGTAAAAAAGTCGCAAAATTATGTACAAATGAGTGTGAAAAGTCGCAAATGCCCTATTTTGGGACTTTTTGATGCCAGAATTCTGGAGTGAAGGTATGATAAATCATGGCCAAGGAACTGCAAAACTATAGCAGTTTCTTAAAAAACTTCCCTAGTATATGTGTAAGGATACTAGACAGTACCAATCCACCTACATGGCTAGGAGTAGGGATTTATCTTGATAGACTTGGTGTTCCGCAGTTTACTACAGTTCCACATGATGGTAACTCAGCTTTCCTAGGACCCTGAAAGACAGATCTGCTTAGTTATGGCACTATTTAGGATTGTGGAGGGGGATTTATCTAGGTAGATTTAGTATTCTTCAAACTCTATTACAGCTCCACATGGTGGTAACCCAGTTTTCTTTGGCCCCTGAAAGATAAATCTGCCTCTGTGGCACTATTTAGTAGAGCGAGGGGGATTTATCTTGGTAACTTTAGTATTTTGCAGTCTATTACCGCTCCAAATGGTTGTAACTCAGCTTTTCCAGGATCTTGAAAAGCAAATCTGCCTAGCTAAGTCACTATTTGGGAATAAAGAGAATGCTTTATTTAGGTAGACTTATAATTTAGCCGTTCCTACTACAGGTCCATATCATTTATTTATTTTACCCACATACATAGTGCCAATCTATTCCGCAGAGCTTTATAGGTATTATCATCATCGAGATTTTGATTCTGATGATCTATCCTTAGGATAGGTCATCACAGTATCTGATCAGTGGGGGTACGACACCTGGGACTCCCACCGACCAACTGTTTGAGAAGGCACTAATGCTCCTGTGGGCACTACAGCCTTCTCACCGCTTACCAAGGACAGCGCCATACATTGTATAGTGGCTGTGCTTGGTATCATGCTCAACCCCATTGAAGTGAATGGTGCTGAGTGCGATACCAAGCACAGTCGCTACGTAATGTACGGAGCAGTGCATGGTTAGTATGGAGAAGGCCACAGTGCTGACACAAGCACCGATGCCTTCTCAAACAGATGATCGTCGGGGGTCCCATGTGTCGGACCCCCACCGATCAGATACCAATCCTGAGGATAGGTCATCAGTATAAAAATCTCGGAAAACCCCTTTAATTTTATTACCCAGCTTTTCCGGACCCTGAATGACAAATCTGTCTAGACATGTTGCAGTGCCATATGGATTCTTTTTCAGCTTTTCCAGGCTCCTGACTAGAAAATCCAGCTAGATATTCTAAGAGAGTCTATCCAACAGCATGGACATGCTCATTGTGTAGACAAGAATTAGCCAGACTAAACCTAGCCCACTCTTCCTACACTTCCTACACCCCCTCTTATGCACTAGCATAAGAGGGGGATAGAAGACATGGCTGCAGTCTGAGAGAACAATACACTGCTTTTCTAGTTTACTTTTCATTGTCTGCAATTGTGATATCTGCTAAAACAAGAGCGAATAACAAAGACACATAAGAGAATTGTGTTACGTTTTGTTAGTTGTTCTTTTTCTTTGTTTGGATTCTGAGTTTATTGGCCCTTTAACCTACTACTATTAAGACTGTTGCTAGTAGCTACTTGTTGCTGTTTTTCCTGAGGCAATATTGTCCTAATATTACAGACAGCAGGTGTCACTGTAGGATTATTTGAGGTGAGTAGGCAATTGACATTAATTTAGTTGTTTGTATGACTCGATAAACCCTCATCCTTTCGCTATGTACTTGCCAAAATGACTGCTAAATTTGTGTGTACTGGGCAGAGGAGACTGGTCAGGTGACAAACCTACCCCAGGAACTGAAGAGATGCTTGTAATTAACTTGCCATCTTGTGGTAAATTTGAGGTACTGCAAAGCAAAATGTTTCATCTCTGTGCCCAGATGTCAACTGCACCTCAGATGTGGGAAATTAACATTGGTTCATATTTTCATTTACATTAGGTGCCGGTCTTAATAAATCCCTAAACTGGCGGTGGGTCTGCTGAAGTTATGAAGAGCCGCTTCTCAGTGGTCTTACATTTAGACCTTTTTCTACACCTAAAACAGGCGTTATAAAAAGGTTAATCAGACGGCCTTCCGGCCTATCCCCTTCCCCACCCACAATTTTAGACCTGGCGTGAGCAGGGTGTCTTTCAGCATAGTAAATTACCCTCTATGTCTATACTGTATAGTGTTTTTTATTTAGTAACAGTATGGTAATACTGTTAAATTACTATGTAGTGGAAATGGTAGTGGGTCATACTGTGGCCGTATTATTTGGGCCATCTATAGTGACTTTATCAACCCCTTTTTGTTCTTTTTATCATTGCATTTCAGGAGCAAGAATTTTTTAGTAATTTTTTTTCATAGCTGTACTAGGGCTTCTTATTGTTTGCCGAGTTCATTACATTCTTCAATGCCACCACTTTGGGCTACATATTACTTATTGACTAACTTTTATAAACTCACTCACTGTGTGGCATAAATAATGTGTTAAGGCTGTGTTCATATATCCATTGTTTGGGGTTTCTTTGCTCCATTCTAGGAACAGAATAATAGAAAAATGGCAGGGCCAGATCCTTTATACAACAGTTTATTCTAACTTTATCCTGAAGGACAGTACAATTACAGTGCTACCATTCACTGAAAAGTGAATTCTACAAAAAAAAAAAAAAAATAACACCAGCATACAACCTTACTGCATTATATGTCAGATAACAGGGTCATAGCTAAAGGTTCATGGGCCCTGGTGCAAGAGTTCCCTCAGTGCTTTGAGGCAAGGGGCAGAGGTGCACCTAGCCTTTCTACCGCTTGAGGCAAACATTGAAATGGCACCCCCATGCCAAATTCTCAGCCTAACCCCTTCTCTCCCGCCCTACTGTTAAAGACATACTTGGAAAACATTACATATGGCTCTACAAAACATTCAGGTAATACTGCGCCACATACCTCTTACATCCAGTGATGTCTCCTCTGATGTAGATGTTCTCTTTCCTCATCTTCTCCATTGAGACCAGACCACCCTGATGATTTCTTTCAGCCATCTCTTGTCTCTACAGAGTTTGACAAGCATCTTAGTTTCCTTTTCCATCATCCTGCCACCTCTAATACTGTGCCCACTGTCCTCCGCAATATTATACTGTAGAAACAGTCCCCCTGAAAATACTAGTACCAGACAGATAGTGCCCCCTGCAAATTATTGGCACACAGTGCCCAAAAATAACTGTGCCAATCAAATAGTGTCCCTGACGCTAATAGTGCTGTAAACATAATGTCCCCCAAAAATAATTCTGCTATGCTGATACTGTGCCAGGATGCCACCCACAATAATAGTGTTGCCCAAAGTCCCACCAATAGAAATAATTACCTGCCAGGCTGCACTTAGTGTTAACAATGTTTCCAATAGTAATAATTCCGCCATTGTACCCATACTAGTAATCATGTTGCCTGTAGTCCACCAGAAGCAATAACCCATATCACACCTCAGATGAGACCTTCATATCAGACCTCAGATCAGACTACTATATCAGAGCTCATATCAGACCCCCATATCAGATCCTTAAATCAAACCCCCATATCAGATCCTCAGCCCCCCATATCAAACCTCAGATGAGACCCCCATCAGACCTCCATGTTAGACCTCCCATATCAGACCTCAGATCAGACACAAAATAAATAAATTAACTTACCTCTCTTGCTCCACTGTTACTCTCCAGGTCCAGTGTTGTCTTCTGCCGCCTCGCTCGCTGGTCTTCTCTGGGCCTGCACATCACTGTGACCTGTGGGCCCCCCTGGCTGCGACACCTATAGATTTGCCACTGTCAGATAATAAATGCTCTGAAGGCATCCAGCATTATTGCAATCTGTGGACTGCACCCTGTGTTTACATCCCAGCGCAAGACTCATGGGGGCTGTCTGTATAATCATGGCTCTGCCTCTGCTTCCCATCCCAGCTGGAACATTACAGACCCAAGTAGGGTCAGCATCCTCATTAGTAGTCACTTCAATGACTACTAATGAAGCTGTGTTGGATAAGCAGCACATATATAGACTTTTACTAAAGAAGTCATTTAACAGGTCTTTATCTGGATATGAACTCCAGACCTTTGGTATGTTAGGCAGAAGAGTTACCATTACACTACAGACCTGCACTGTTGGATGGGCTGATTTTTCTGTGCTTAAAAGGCTATTTTCTTTGCAGTCATAACTAAAGAAATAGTATAAAATTGTGTCATCTACTAATCACCATAAATAATCTGTTCAATATATTGTACAACTTATTATGATTACAGGTATACCAAATACTGCTTTGTTATATTTCATACTAAGGATATTATAAAAACATCAATGTTTTTTTCTTCATTATTTTTTTAGTAACAATAACTTCCCATAAAAACATAACCATAATAGAAAAAACTTTCACTATAAAGAGTATTTTACACGTTTCAGTGAGATTTGAACCCCAGACGATCTATAATTTTTCATATTTTTTTTTTTAATTAAATATCACAAAACAGTATTCAGTAACCCTGTAATCATAATAACCCATGCAATATAGTGAATATATTATTTATAGTGATCGGTAAACAGTGTGAATAAAAATGGGTGGGGGGGTGGGGTTGTATTAGGGTTTGGTTTGGATCCAAGGCTGTCATCAGAAATTTCAGAGTTCCATATAGGCAAACTGATTGCTCCCCCCTTCCCCATTTTTCTTCACAGTGAGGGGCTGAGGGATGTTACATTATATACTGTGAGGAGCTGGAGGTGTTACCTCATATATTGTGTGGGGGAATGGAGATGTTACATTATATACTGTGAGGGGCTGGAGGTGTTACAGTATATTCTGCGAGGGGATGGAGGTGTTACATTATGTACTGTGAAGGGCTGGAGGTGTTACATTATATACTGTGAGGTGCTGGAGATGTTACATTATATACTGTGAGGTACTGGAGGTGTTACATTATATAATGTGAGAGGCTGGAGGTGTTACCTTATATATTAAAAACTGTGAAAAAGACTGCAAGACGGATCCGTCCATCCGCATGACAAGCGGAGAGACGGATCTGCTCTTGCAATGCATTTGTATCTGTAAAAACAAAGGTGCAATGGCACACTGCAGCTAGAGCTCTGTCCTGCCACTATGCTGGATGTTAGATGAGGCATTAGTTTATATTTTGGCCAAATTATGTAAGCCACCCACCACTTCACGGTTGCCTCTCGAGTGGTCCCTAACATTAATTCTTACCTTTTATGGGCCATATCAGCCACACAAAATCCAGGGAGTGCAGGTGCAGCATGCATGCCAGATACACTCTGCTTGTAACCCCGTCTGGTGCCAGACAGCGTTCATCAGATCAAGGGATGCAAATACCAACATGCATGCTGAGCCCACTAGTACTTCTCCTGGAATCAAATGGCTTCTGGTAAGTTCTATAAAGCAGAGAGGCAACCGTGAAGTGGTGGGTGGCTTACATATTTTGGCCAAAATATAAACTAATGCCTCATCTAACATCCAGCATAGTGGCAGGACGGAGCTCTAGCTGCAGTGTGCCATTGCACCTTTGTTTTTACGTCTGTATGTGTATTTCACCATAGCAACGTGCACCTGCGTATTGGGTTGTGCTGACTGCAATCCCCATTTTTTTTCCTTTATAGCATATATGGGAGGCGTGGTGACCTCCATGCAGTCATGCACACCTGACTAGTGAATCCGCCCTGTAGGCTGGTTTTAAAGTCAGTATAAAACTGAGTCTGCTTTATAGAACTTACCAGAAGCCATTTGGTTCCAGGAGAAGTACTAGTGGGCTCAGCATGCATGTTGGTATTTGCATCCCTTGATCTGATGAACGCTGTATGGCACCAGACGGGGTTACAAGCAGAGTGTATCTGGCATGCATGCTGCACCTGCACTCCCTGGATTTTGTGTGGCTGATATGGCCCATAAAAGGTAAGAATTAATGTTAGGGACCACTGAGAGGCAACCGTGAAGTGGTGGGTGGCTTACATAATTTGGCCAAAATATAAACTAATGCCTCATCTAACATCCAGCATAGTGGCAGGACGGAGCTCTAGCTGCAGTGTGCCATTGCACCTTTGTTTTTACGCTTTGTATGTGTATTTCACCATAGCAACGTGCACCTGCGTATTGGGTTGTGCTGACTGCAATCCCCATTTTTTTCCTTTGTAGCATATATGGGAGGCGTGGTGACCTCCATGCAGTCATGCACACCTGACTAGTGAATCCGCCCTGTAGGCTGGTTTTAAAGTCAGTATAAAACTGAGTCTGCTTTATAGAACTTACCAGAAGCCATTTGGTTCCAGGAGAAGTACTAGTGGGCTCAGCATGCATGTTGGTATTTGCATCCCTTGATCTGATGAACGCTGTATGGCACCAGACGGGGTTACAAGCAGAGTGTATCTGGCATGCATGCTGCACCTGCACTCCCTGGATTTTGTGTGGTTGATATGGCCCATAAAAGGTAAGAATTAATGTTAGGGACCACTCGAGAGGCAACCGTGAAGTGGTGGGTGGCTTACATAATTTGGCCAAAATATAAACTAATGCCTCATCTAACATCCAGCATAGTGGCAGGACGGAGCTCTAGCTGCAGTGTGCCATTGCACCTTTGTTTTTACGTCTGTATGTGTATTTCACCATAGCAACGTGCACCTGCGTATTGGGTTGTGCTGACTGCAATCCCCATTTTTTTTCCTTTGTAGCATATATGGGAGGCGTGGTGACCTCCATGCAGTCATGCACACCTGACTAGTGAATCCGCCCTGTAGGCTGGTTTTAAAGTCAGTATAAAACTGAGTCTGCTTTATAGAACTTACCAGAAGCCAATATGGTTCCAGGAGAAGTACTAGTGGGCTCAGCATGCATGTTGGTATTTGCATCCCTTGATCTGATGAACGCTGTATGGCACCAGACGGGGTTACAAGCAGAGTGTATCTGGCATGCATGCTGCACCTGCACTCCCTGGATTTTGTGTGGCTGATATGGCCCATAAAAGGTAAGAATTAATGTTAGGGACCACTCGAGAGGCAACCGTGAAGTGGTGGGTGGCTTACATAATTTGGCCAAAATATAAACTAATGCCTCATCTAACATCCAGCATAGTGGCAGGACGGAGCTCTAGCTGCAGTGTGCCATTGCACCTTTGTTTTTACGTCTGTATGTGTATTTCACCATAGCAACGTGCACCTGCATATTGGGTTGTGCTGACTGCAATCCCCATTTTTTTTCCTTTGTAGCATTTGTATCTGCACCCGGATCCGTCTACAAGAGGGGGAAAGAGAATGACAAGGGGGAGAGAATGACAAGAGGGGGAAAGAGAATGACATGTGGGGGAAGAGAATGACAAGAGGGGGAAAGAGAATGACAAGAGGGACAAAGAGAATGACAAAAGGGGGAGAGAATGACAAGAGGGGGAAAGAGAATGACAAGGGTGGGGGAGAATGACAAGAGGGGGAAAGAGAATGACATGGGGGGACAAAGAGAATGACAAGAGGGAGAAAGAGAATGACAAAAGGGGGAGAGAATGACAAGAGAGGAAAAGAGAATGACAAGTGGGGGGGATGACAAGAGGTGGAAAGAGAATGACAAGGGGGAGAATGACAAGAGGTCACATCACATGGTCCAATCACATGGTCCATCACCATGGTAAGATGGACCATGTGATTGGACCATGTGATGTGACGTCATCACAGGTCCTGTAGATCTTAGATGCTGCAGGGAAAGAGAGGAGAGATCGCGACTACGCGATCAAGTGGCTAAGGTAAGTTAACTTTTATTATTTTTAACCCCCTCCACTTCATTTAACAATGCATTCTTTATTAAGAATGCTATTATTTCCCCTTATAACCATGTTATAAGGGAAAATAATCAATTCTCCAGAAGACCCGAAACCGGACTTCAGTGATGACGCGCGTGCAAAATGCGTTACAAACGTTTGCACCCGCGTGGGAAAAACGCGCATATTCCCGCAACGCACCCGCCTCTTATCCGGGCGTCAAACATGATGCCCGTGTGAAAGAGGCCTAAGGCATATTGGTGCACCATAGACTTTTTCCAGGGTGCGGGTGCCCATAGAGAGGGCTCTGAGTGCCGCCTCTGGCACCCGTGCCATAGGTTCGCCACCACTGCCCTATATATTGTAAAGGGCTGGGTTGTTACATTATATACTATGAGAGGTTGGGGTGTTACGTTATGTACTATGAGGGGCTGGGGGGTGTTATATTGTCTCTGAACAACATACTGTAGGACACTGTGGATCTGGATGTCATCATCCAGGGGTAACATGAGGGACCCAGGGTCACTCTCTTCTCATGAAGTAATGGCTGCCCCCTCCTGGATTGCAGCTATCTTCCTGTTTTTACCACTAGCTGGAGCCTGTGTGCATTCATTTTCATGTTCTCCTGGTGTCTGTCACTCTCATGTCACAGGAGTTTTACCTTGGGGGTCTGGGGTTTGTTGGGCTTGGGGGTCAATTTTGGGGTATGGATTTATGTAGTGATCTGGGGTCTGAATTTACTTTTGCAACTATAGAGGGTCTAAAGATATCTAAAGCAGCAAACTGTGCAGACTTCAGGATCCGTCATGACAGTCTCATCTAGATGGAGAAGGAAAGCAAAAACAAAATCAGAGGAGAAGTCAGCTTTTGCGGCCCCATTGAAATGAATTGTGGAACGGGTGTGGACCTCTTCATACAGCCGTCTGAATGGGCCCTAAGTCACTGGAACTATAGATGCCCTATTACATCTCCTGATTTTTTTCTCATACAAAATCTTTATATTACCCATGAGATACTAATTATAGAGCATCTTGGAATTCTGTTTTGGGATGTTCCTCTGTTATTCTTCCTGGAAAACGTAACTAAGACCTGGTCTACAATGAGAATGTTTGTGACACAACTAAGCAATAGAATTGCTCGGCCTTACCATGTTAATAGCAATAGCCATACATTAATAGAATTGCTCGGCATCTCCATGTTAATAGCAGTAGCCATCCACCAATAGAATTGCTCGGCCTTACCATGTTAATAGCAGTAGCCATCCATTAATAGAATTGCTCGGCATCTCCATGTTAATAGCAGTAGCCATCCACCAATAGAATTGCTCGGCCTTACCATGTTAATAGCAGTAGCCATCCACCGATAGAATTGCTCGGCATCACAAGAAGTCATCCACCAATAGAATTGCTCTGCATCTCCATGGTAATAGCAGCAGCCATCCACCAATAGAATTGCTCGGCATCACCATATTAATAGCCGTAGCCATCCGCCAATAGAATTGCTCGGCCTTACCATGTTAATAGCAGTAGCCATCCGCCAATAGAGTTGCTCGGCATTACCATGTTAATAGCAGTAGCCATCCACCAATAGAATTGCTCGGCATCACCATAATAATAGCCGTAGCCATCCTCCAATAGAATTGCTCGGGCCTTACCATGCTAATAGCAGTAGCCATCCACCAATAGAATTGCTCGGCATCATCCATGTTAATAGCAGTAGCCATCCACCAATAGAATTGCTCAGCACCACCATATTAATAGCAGTAGCCATCCACCAAAAGAATTGCTTGACCTTACCATGTTAATAGCAGTAGCCATCCACCAATAGAATTGCTCGGCATCACCATGTTAATAGCAGTAGCCATCCACCAATAGAATTGCTCAGCACCACCATATTAATAGCAGTAGCCATCCACCAAAAGAATTGCTTGACCTTACCATGTTAATAGCAGTAGCCATCCATCAATAGAATTGCTCGGCCTTACCATGTTAATAGCAGTAGTCATCCACCAATAGAATTGCTCGGCCTTACCATGTTAATAGCAGTAGTCATCCACCAATAGAATTGCTCGGCATCACCATGTTAATAGCAGTAGCCATCCACCAATAGAATTGCTCGGCATTACTATGTTAATAGAATTGCCTGTTTTAAAAAAAGTCGGTTGCCTCCAGTCAGTTGCTTCTCAGTGAGAAGTGGAGATGGACATCTCTCGGGTCTTCCCCGTTGCAGCAGGATCGTTCTGCAGATCATTGTGTCATATGGTTGTCATTTTGGTTATTATAAGATAAGTCATCTGTATCTGAGTAAAATTATTGTTTATTACATTAAATAGTAGATATTACAGAGCATCTATCAGCAGGATCAACCCAACTCAGCCAGGCACTTGGTAGGGTTGATCATGCTGATTAAAGCCAGGCCTTTCTTATGTATGTATTTTGAACAGCTGCAGAAATATCTCAATTTTTATTTACATGTAAATGAGTAAGTTCCAGCACCAGGGGGCGGCACTTTTGTAACGCCCCTGTGCACTGCACACTGCCCCATCTCCTTGATTGACAGGGCTGGACTCCTTATTATTACATTGAGATACTATTGGGGTCATTTATCAAACTGGTGTAAAGCAGAAGTGGCTTAGTTGCCCATAGCAACCAATCAGATTCCACCTTTCATTTTTGACAGCTCCTTTGAAAGAAAAAAGGTGGAATCTGATTGGTTGCTACGGGCAACTAAGCCAGTTCTGCTTTACACCAGTTTGATCAATGGCCTATGTAAATAAAAGTACATGCATATAAACACAGAGGAATACATGCACATTGCTATATATACAGATTGTATACATACAGTCTATATCACACAGCACGGTCATGTAGAGGAATACAGATTTTCCAGGCTGTACTCTCTAGACTGTAGGTAGTGTATATGATGTGATCACACAGATCTAGGATGAATGTGACTGATACCTGTACATAATACTCCCAGATCTAGTTCAAGGTCTGTTCCTCAGAGTGAAGGCAAAATCTGAACCAGAGCCGAGTGTCACAGGTATGAGAAGCATCAATGCATCTGACGCTCGGCCCTCACTATGTCTGATGCCTAGCCCTGTCAATCAAAGGGGGGCGTGTGCAGAACAGAGGGGCGTTACCACCATTGACGTTACGTGTAGTCTATATAGTATTTGTATAGGGCAAGTCTAGTGTATACAATTTATCAAACTGGTGTAAAGTAGAACTGGCTTAGTTGCCCATAGCAACCAGTCAGATTCCACATTTCATTTTTGACAGCTCTTTTGGAAAATAAAAGGTGGAATATGATTGGTTGCTATGGGCAACTAAGCCAGTTCTTCTTTATACCAGTTTGATAAATGACCCCAATGGAGTTTGTATAGGGCAATAGGGTAGGTGTAGTCTATATACTGTTTGTATAGGGTGTGTAAACTCTGTATATTGTTGGTGTAGGGCGAGTGTAGTTTATATAGTGTTTATATAGAGGACGCCTGTTGGTGAAATGCGTTTAGGCGCTGAGAAACCATACAATAATACTAAAGACTCTGACTGGTCAGTATGAGGAATAGTAATATGGCACTTGCACTTTTGAGGTCATTTATTAAAACCGCCGTTTTAGACACCAGTCTTAATAAACCTGCGCCGGCGCTTGATGCACCTAGGTTACGTATTGGCGCCTGCCTCTACATAACTTAGGCCAGGGGCGTTGCTAACGGCTCATGGGCCCTGGTGCAAGAGTTCAACTTGGGCCCCCCTTCCCTCAGTGCTTTGTGTGTCTTCTTATGCGGCACAGGGGTCTTTGGGCCCCCTCAGGCTCCTGGGCCTGGTAGCGGCTGCTACCTCTGCACCCCTATAGCTACGCCCATGACTTAGGCGCTGGCTATGCATTGCTTAAAGCTACTCCAGCTCCCTTGCTGGTGTAGATTTCAGTCATTTTCTACAACAAAAACAGGGGTAGAAAATGATAAATGAGTCAGGCCGACTGGTCCGACCTCTTCCCTACCCACACCACACACCATTTTTCCGCCACCCCGGAAAAATGATGTGAGCTGAGAAAAGTCGCAGGATGACCACATATCCACCTTGTGACCGAATCTACGACAAAAGTATGACAAAAAGTGGCGTACTTCTCATTATAAACGACTGACTTTATCTTTTAGAACTTACTTCTTGAATGTACACTGTACTTATGCTTTTTATATATATATATCATATGTTTCATCCAGTCAGTGGCTTACCTATTTGACCATCTAGTTATAATCATTGTTAGAATTCAGTAATTTTTTGCACAGGCACTTTATATAATATCTACTGAATCACTGAATCATGTGTGCACATATCTAGCTTATATGATATGTTACAGTCTGTTACGATTATGAAATGGTCCTTCTTTTTATAGTTTAAATCTTTTTTCAAAGGACCTGGGTTTGTGTCAGTATTACCATTATTTAATGAACTAATTATATGCGTTTTGTTGTTAATATACGGATATATATATATATATATATACCGGTGTATATATATATATATAAAGGATACAGGGTTATATAAAAAAAAACTGTAGGTGTTTACGTACTGTACAAGGTGTTTGTATATGTATGTAGTCTATATAGTGTGTGTAGGGTAAGTAGTCTATATAGTTGTTGTATGGGGTGTGTAGTCTACATAGTGTTTTGTAGGGTAAGTGTAGTCCACAGCATGTATATAGAGTACGTTTGGTTTATATTGTATATGTATAGGAGAAGTTTACCCTATATGGTGTGTGCATAGGGTAAGTATAGTCTATATAGTATATATATATAAGTGTAGTCTATATCATGTTTGCATAGGGTAAGTATAGTCTATATAGTATATATGATAAGTGTAGTCTATATCATGTTTGCATAGGGTAAGTATGATCTATATAGAATGTACATAGGGTAAGTATAGTCTATATAGTGTTTGTATAGGGTAAGTGTAGTCTATATAGGGTAGGTGCACTCTACATGGTGTTTGTATAAGGTAAGTGTAGTACTATATACCGTTTGTATAGAGGAAATGTAGCCTATATAATGTGAGTGTAGGGTAAGAGTCATGTATATTATATAAAGTAAAGTAAGTGTAGATTACTGTATATAGTGTGTAGACCAGGGGTCAACTCCCAGCATGCACACTTACTCTGCTGTCCTTGTAGCTCCCTTAAAAGTGAATGAAGCATTTTAGGAAATGTAGTTGCAAAACAGCTGGAGTGTGGGAGGCTGCTGATCCCTGGTGTAGACTACATAGTGTGGTTTGTGTATAAGCTATACTATATAATCTATATAAAGTGTGTGTATACAGTCAGTATAATCTGTATAGTGTGTTTATAAGGTAAATGTGGTGTATATAGCGTACGTGTGGTATATTTAGTGTTTTTATAGGGTAAGTATAGCATGTAGATAAGGTAAGTATGATCTATAAAGTGTTGGTATACGGTAAGTATAGTTTGCACATGGGGTAAGTATAATCTGTATAGAGTATATGTAGTCTATATAGTATTTGTATACAGTAAATATATTTTATATAGTCTGTGAATAGGGTAAATTACTTTATATAATTATTGTGAAGGGTAACTGTAATCTATATAGTGTGTGTATAGGGTAACTGTAGTCTATATAATGTTTGTATAGGATAAGTATATTCTATATAGTGTGTAAATAAGGAAAGTTACTGTATATAGTGATTGTATAGGCTAAATGTAATCTACATAGTTTGTATCTGGTAACTGTAGTCTATATAGTGGTTGTTACTGTAAGTGTAGTCTATATAGTGTACATATATGGTAAGTATAGTCTGTATAGTGTGTGGATAAGGTAAGTGTAGTCTATATAGTGTGCATTTAGGGTAATTATAATCTATATAGTGTTTATATAAAGTGTAGTCTATATACTGTTTGTATATGGTAAGTATATTCTTTATAGGTTAAGTTACTGTATATAATGCTTGTAAATGGTAATTTAAATCTATATAGCGTGTGTGTATAGGATAAGTGTAGTCTATATAATGGTTGTATATGGTAACTTTAGTCTATATACTGTTTGTATATGGTAAGTATATTATATATAGTGTGTGAATAGTAAGTTACTGTATATAATGATCATAAAGGGTAACTGTAGTCTACACTTACCTTATACCCTATAGTGTATATAGTGGTTGTATATGGTAACTGTAGTCTATATAGTGTTTATGTAGGGTAAGTATATTCTATATAGTGTGTCAATAGCGTAAATTACTAAATATAGTGATTGTATAGGGTACCTGTAATCTAAATAGTGTGTATAGGGTGATTGTAGTTTATATAGTGTTTGTTTAGGGTAAGTGTAGTCTATATAATGTGTATAGGGTAAGTTTAGCCTATATAGCATTTGGATAAGGTAAGTGTAGTCTATAAAGTGTATATATAGGGTAAGTATAGTCTTTATAACATGTGGATAAGGTAAGTGTAGTCTATACAATGTTTGTATAAGGTAAGTATATTCTATAAAGTCTGTGAATAGGGAAAGTTACTATATATAATTGTATAGGGTAAGTGTAGTGTATATAGTGGCTGTTTATAGTAACTGTAGTCTATATAGTGTTTGTATATGGTAAGTGTATTCTATATAATGTGTGAAACGGGTAAGGTACTGTATATAGTGATTGTATAGGTTACCTGTAATCTACATAGTGTGTATTGCAGAACTGTAGTCTATATAGTATTTGTACAGGTTTTGTATAGTATATATAGTGGTTGTTTAGAGTAAGTGTAGTCTATATACTGTATATATAAAATCTATATAGTATAGTCTATATAGCATGTGGATAAGGTAAGTGTACTCTATAAATTGTTTATATACGATAAGTGTATTTTATATAGTGTGCGTATAGGGTAAGTATAATCTATATAGTGTATGTATAGGGTAAATGTAGTCTGTATAGTGTTTGTACCGTATATAGTAAGTATATTTTAAATAGTCTGTGAATAGGGTAAATTACTGTATATAGTGATTGTATAGGGTAACTGTAATCCGCTTAGTGTGTTTAGTGTATATACAGGGTAAGTACAGTCTATATAGCATGTGAATAGGGTAAGTGTAGTCTACAGTATAAAGTGTTGGTTACGGTAAAAGTAGTATGTATAGTGTGTGCATAGGAAATAACCTATATATCATGTAACTGCACAAAAGCATGGGGGAAAATAGTTGATGAGAGTTCCCCTGGGTCTTCCTTTTAAGTGAGATGGAAGGTCCTATCTTTTATCACACAATTAAGTACAGTCGTGTGATCCCATCTGCCAAACCTTATGGCACCTTTCTTCAGATGGGTCCCTACACTAACACTTTTATAACAGGAAATGTTAAGCGGACCTGCTGTGGGTATCTTTTGTCGCCAGAAGCAACAGAATCTGTATTACATTAATGCTGTTCTGTTATCAGCATCATGTGTTCAATATCTCTGGGGGTCTAGTTAAATAAAAAAGTCTTAGGGTAGGGACCCATCTGATTTGAGGTCGCCGTGACGGGGCAGATGGGCTCGCACAATTTGATTACATTGTGCGCTAAGAACCTCATGATACATTTTGAAGATGTAAAGAGAATATTGCACTTCTAAGTTTAAATAAATATGGAATATAACTGAATTCTGAGTTGAAAAGTCACTTAGGTTCTTTTCACATCTGAATCATGGCTTTCACCAGTGACTCCCAGCTTTGATTTATAATGGGGTCCATCGGTTTCCATTGAGATGTCTGTAATTTTGATGAGAACAATAGCCTCCAACACAGATGTGTACAGAGCCTCAGTGAAAGTCATTCAGTAGATTAAAGGGGTTCTCCAGGACTTGAATATTATTTTATAATAAATATATTCACAAATACCTTTCATTACTTAAAATGGCTTGTTTTATCTAGGGAACAATTATTAGGAGAAATAAAATGGCAGCCGTCCTATTAGTAAACACAAAACCTTGTCCTAATCACCAGAAGGACAAGTTACTTCACCACAATGAGCCATAGTGCTGCCCCATCCTCCACTCTGCTCGTCAGGAATCATGATCCTGAATACAGGTGAATCTTTGTGGGAATAGAGATGATGAGGAGACATGAGAGGAAGGTGAGGTGTGGCTAATGAGCAGCGGCACTTGTATGAATTCTCAATTACCACAGCCCTACATTACCACAGCCTGTCCTGTCCGTCCTCTCTGTACTTCATGTCTCTTCATGAAATAAATTTCCCAGAGATTCAGCTAAACTTCTTATCATCTGTATTCAGGATCATAATCCCTGACATATACCCTGACAATCCCTGAGGAGGAGGCAGCTCTTTAGCTCAGTGTTGTAAAGTAACTTGTCCTCATGTGTGATCAGGACAGGTTTTGTGTGGACTAATAGGACAGCGACCATTTTGTTTCCACTGATGATTGCTCCCCAGACAAAACGAGCCATTATAAATAATGAAAGGTATTTGAGAATATATTATAATAAAGTAATATTTAAGTATTTTCATTTTCTTAATTCCCGGAGAACCCCTTTAAGGTGCAGTCCTGTACAAAGAAAGTAACAGCTTATACATTGTAATGTATGGATATCAAGTGACAAACTCAACCCAACCACATTAACAAATTCAGCACAACTGCACTGACTGATAGGATGGAAACATCTGTAATATCATATTTATAATGGCAATGCCCAGTTTGATGATTCTTATATGTTCAAACCATGTCACAAAGAAATATGTTAGATTGGTTAGGGACTCTCTCAGCTATTTCCATACCTCTCTAAGGGTACGGCCACTCGGTTAGGTTTCCTGATGCTATTTTGGAAGCCAAAAACAGAAGTGAATTCAAGAAAGAGGAGGAATCCTATATTTCCTTTATACATTCTCTCTTACATTCTCGCCTGTGTGATCTGCCTGTCTAATATAAACCTATCTTTTTAATCTAGGCTTGGAGCCACTATCTAGATTCTTTGATCTAACGAAATGGTTAAAAGAGTTTTTCCAGTTACAGAAAAAAAATAACACCTTACTGCTTTATATGTCAGATAATAATGTTCTGAGTGCATTTTGACCCTGCATGATTGCGGTCTGTAACCTGCTCCTTAGGTTTACATCCCAGTGCAAGACTTATGGGGACTGTCTGTAGCATCAGGTCTCTACCTTTCCTTACCCTCCCAGCTGGAACATCACAGATCTAAGCAGGGTCTGCAGCCTCATTATTAATTACTTCAATGCAATGAATATTAATGAAGCTGTGTTGGATACAGGTTGGGGGGGGCCCTCTTCCAGCACCTAGACTTTTACAAAAAAAAAAAAAAAAGAAATTCTTCATCAGTATTTGAACTCCGGATCTTCTGTATGTAGATATGCTACCAATGAACTACAGACCTTCACTGTTGGAATGGCTGAATTTTTTGTACTTCAGATGTAGACAGATGCAAAACCGGAATACCCCTTTAAAGGGATTCTGTCACCAGGTTTGACCCCTGTCAGCTAAACATATGCTGACACTCAGGGTCTCATCAGGAGTCCTAATGTGTGCTCATTAAAGCGATCAGTACCTTTATTTAGCCCAAAAACAGGTTTTACTAACCTGTCAATCAAATAAATAAGGTGCCCAAGGGGAGGTCCAGGGATGCAGGGTGCCCGGCCGCACCCAATGCCGTTCGTGCCCAGCGCCGCCTTTCCTGACTTGTGTGCCGCCTCCTAATGCTCTGTGCCGCTCTCGCTCCCCCCCCCCCCCTGCTTCAAGATCTCGCGCATGCGCACTTCGCTTGAAGAAGCCGATTCCCGAAGTCCGCACGGGCGCATCAGGCAGAGCCCTGTGCGCACGCGCGACATCTTGAAGCAGGAGGAGGGGGAGGGAGGGAGGCAGAGGCGGCACAGAGCATTAAGAGGCGGTGCACAAGTCAGGAAAGGCGACGTTGGGCACCCTGCATCCCTGGACCTCCCTCCATATGTTTAGCTGACAGGGGTCAAACCTGGTGACAGAATCCCTTTAAACAACTAGTCTAGATAATTTTTTCTTAGAAATTTGCATTGTGCCATTCTTTTATAATTCCTTCTGGATATGTATGACTAAGGCTCCATTCACACGACCGTATGTTGTCCGCAAAAAAACGGATCCGTTTTTTTGCGGATTAGATGCTGTCCCATTCACTTTTCTTCCATTGCACAGCTCAGCAAAAAAAATGAAACATGTCCTATACTTGTCAGTGAAAATCAGGACATGGCCCTATTGAAGTCTATGGATCAGCAAAAAAACAGAATGCAATCCGTTTTTTTGCGGACACGGATCCATTTTTTTGCGGACAACATACGGTCGTGTGAATGGAGCCTAAGTCTGTATTCACATGACTGTGTGACGTTCCCGTTTTGCAGACCACAAACCGCAGATCTGCAAACTACAGCTGCTGGCCGTGTGCACCCCGTCTTGCAGTGCACAGTACACACGCAATGCGGGGTTCAATGGGTCCATGATCTGCAAGATGTGGCCAAAGATAGGACATGCCCTATTTTTTACGGCATGGAGGCATGGACCTGGAAGCCCACGGAAGGGTATCCATGTGTTAAGACAACTAAAATCAATGGCTTTTTTTGAGGAGAGGCTTGTCAGGGATTCCCAGTTCTAAATTCTCCTACCAAGGCCACATTCACATGGTCAATATTTGGTCAACATTTTTCATTAGTATTTGTCTAAACCAGAAGAGTCACAAATCATAATTCTTTATCTCCATAGATTCTACTCCTGGTTTTGGCTCACAAATACTCACGGAAAATACTGACCATATAATGACCATGCAAAACTGGTTCAAGGCTAAAAGGCTTCTAACATTCATTACTGAGAGTCCCTTCATTTATAGACTCTCCATGCAGTTATCTATTACTATAGAGATGACATTTTAGATGTTCTGGGACTAAAAACAGGAGTTTTTTTTAGCATGGTTTTGTAGTCCCAATAAGATTTTTTGTTTCCTTGATGAAAGAAAAATTCTAATATCTAGGTGGAAAAACATTATAAAATTGTAGTCCACCGTTTAACATGATATAGTTCTGTACTAATTCATTTTTATATATATACTGTATATAGCTGTCAGGGTGCTATTTTGCTGATATAGGGCACCAAATCCTATGCATAGATAGGCTACTGAATGTTCACAACATTTTTTTTGTGCAGACTTCATCACATATTATGTGCCTAAATCCTTGTTAAATCATCACCCACACTGTGAATGGAGATTCCTCAACCCCGCTCATGTGCATAGGCAAGTTTGTGCACAGCTGAAAAAATCCACTGTAACATGTCTCTTATTTCAATGACAATAAAACTAATCTTGTGCAGATCTGCTGCCTGGAAACCATCACAAGCTGTTGTTGTCAGATCTTATTCTAATTATGTACATAACAATGTGCTGTTGTGAATGATATGTGGCTTGCGAAACAAGAACATCCGACTGCGTCTTGTGTTGAAGTGTGGAGTTTCTATTTTCTTGGTAATTCTATTTAATATTGTGTGCTACATTATGACAAAGTATTATCCATTTCTGTTCAACATGAAATTGTAAGTTGAAAAAACTGGAAATTCAGTTTTCAGCATGTTTATGTGGTAATTTATACTCAGATGAAATGATTCACTGTCTCGCCAGAAGAGACAAAAATGTTGCAAAGTGTGAGTCACATTGCTGACACAAGACCGAAAGCAACAGGATATAAATTCCCCTACGCATCAAACAAATAAGAGATAATATTACAAGTAATTGCGTTCACGTTTATTGTCATTGGCCATATACCTATATGCCAGGCCTGGACATATGGGCATACATATATAGTCCTCTTATGTCTAAAGCCCCTGGAGTTTAGCACATAGTGCTCTTGCATATGGGACCCTGGACTATGTTGATCCTTTGTTCCAGAAGATGTCCAAACATTGGCACGTGAATGGGAGATGGAGGTATTGGGGAAAAATGTTCTCTCTCTGGCCATGGCATCACAGCAGAGAGGAGATAACTACATGCTCCGTACACCACCTGAGACACTTAATTTGGTTTGTGAGATGAGCTTTTATCAAGGTGCGTTCACTCTTAACTTATATGAGCAATTTAATACAATTGCTGGCAAAGTGCAATATGAAATTTCCCACCCAGCACGGGCACCAGGCACATTTTTGGTCTGTATTTTACATAAAAAAGCTTAAGATAAAGAGAATAATCTACTTGATAATGACATGTCACAGGCAGAGTAAACAGACGAGAAGAAATACAGAGAATTTACAAAATGATATAGAGAACAATATGGCTGTCATTTTGGTCCTAAGCTAACAGTACACATGTACACTGCCAGTGAGACTTACCCCAATACCCCATATTTATTGTCTCTCGCTTCTAAGAGTGAACGCATCTTGAGCTAGATTTCCTATGTGGGGTGATATGAGATGGCACAAGGGGACTGTTTTCAGGGTTCTTGCCCATAATTATGGCTTCTTGATGTTGGAGTAACTTGCAATACATTGCTCAGCAATGCTCAACAGCCCCCAAATAACACTGACAATGTACACATTCAATTTCGGAAAGGGGCATCCTGCACCCTCTGCTATCAAACACCACCTCGGTGGTTGAAAAAATGAAAAGTTTTTTTTTCCTGAAGGCTGTTCTCCTTCTCTATTAATCTTGTTGTTCGTTCATTTCCATATCTGACACCAGAATGTTTTTGTCGATTGATCCATCTGGGCCGGTACTGGTGCGGCTGTATCTGGCACTCTCAAAAGCTCCTTGCTGAGCTGCGAGCTTCCTACGGCGGTACAGGTAGATGATGACAACGATTAAGATACACAGTGCGAAGGTGGAGAGCACTACAACCGCCACTGCAGTGCTGTGCTGTGGTAGAACTGCAAGGATAAAAAACTAGTTAGACATCTGGATTTACTACCTGCCCCTATCAATTAACAAATGTGTAACACATTTCTCTCTTGCTGCAATATACAGAATATCAATATACTATGTTTATTAATCTGCAGCTGTACAAAATATATATATATTTTTTAAACACCTGTTAAAAGCAACCAATAAATGGTGGACAGTGTGGCATGGACTTGGCATGGTCAGCAAATTATACATAAAAATGTGGGGTCACAGTCACTACAAATAACAATAACTGTAACAAGCATATAGAAGCTTTACATATTGAGACACCAGCACCTACCACATGCCATGTTGTAAAGTGCACGCACGATCCTGAACCTGGTGCTGGACGGTGTGTGGACTTTACCACATGGCATGTGGTGATTTTTACAGAATTACGCTTATACTTTCTTACCATTATATGGAGCAGTGTAATGAGGGTGGAGATATGAATAACATTGTGCTGGTCGAATAAAATATACTTTACGCACAGCTTACAGTGTGAAACTTTCTTTGGAAATTAGCTATAACATCTGAACTTGTACTTTAATGTGTATGCATTGTGATCAAGCAGATATATTACTTACCAGATCTGTCCAATTTGGTTTCTTCTGCTAAAAAGTGATACAGAAGACACTGATTATTTCCTGCTTAATTAGCAGATTAAATAATTGCTAAATACATTATATACTAATGATCTGATTATTATACATAAAAGCACTTGCACCAGGTATAACAATGAGTATAAGATTTGCTCCAGGTCTATTAGAGAACAATTGCGGTGCACATTTTTTTATATCCATTACATTGACTCAACATTTATGCAGGTCATTTTGGATATATCTTCTAGCTTCTCATTATGGGATAATCCATTTTTCTTAGAAGGGTCAATAACTTGATAACACTGCTGATACCCCAACTATCTGTTGTAATCTGTGGGAGAACCCAAAGCAAATTCCTCAGCAGCACCACCATAGGATAAATCAAGCATTACACAGTTCGCGCTGAAATTAAAGAGCTGTTGGACTTCCAAAGAGTAATACTGTCTAAAGCGGTTCTCTGCTTGGGGTAAGGCCTAGTTCACACATCAATGATTGTGAGCCAAAACAAAGATTGGAGGCTAGACAGAGATAAGGTACGATGGAAAAATTTGCACTTGTTCTGTGTTTTTGACCCGCACCTGGTTTTGGCTCATAATTGCTGATGGAAATCACTGATCAAGCACTGATTGTGTGATCTAGGCCTAATAGATAAGGTTCCTGAGGTCTGGGACCTTCAAAATATCTTAAAAGATTCTTACAAAATGTTTTTTTGAAAGTAGACAACCCCTTTTAATCCAGCCACATTACATATGAAGGTTTTTCAGAGTAGTGTAAGGCTACTTTCACCTCTGCATTTTTGCTGGATTCGTCATGGGTTCAGCAAAAATGCATCCGGTATATAATACCACTGTCTGCATCCATTCAGAATGTATCCGGTTGTATTAGATCCCAAATGAACTACACGGATCTGTCACTAACTACATTGTAAGTCAGAGGGCGCTAAATCAATTTTTTTGTGTCTAAAAAAATGGATCCTCCACCCATGACTTTCATTGGGTTTCATGACAGATCCGTCTTGATCAGTATCCCTTGACAAACTTAAAAGAGCAGCTTGGAGCGTTTTTGTGTGTGTTGTAGAAACCCAACAAAACTGAATGCATTCCAGTGCACTCTGTTGCGTTCAGCTCTGTCCCCATTGACAATGAATGGGGACAAAACGGAAGCGTCTTTCTCCGCTTTTGAGATCCTATGACAGATCTCAATAGCGGAAAGGAAAACGCTGATGTGAAAGTAGCCTGATCCACAAAGGTTTTTATCTAAGATACAGTTAAGTTGACCATAGGTGGTTGGTGAGATTTACAATAATTGTAAATCTGTTTTAATTGATAACAGTCAGAAGCACCCATCAGCAGTCCCCAAAATGGATGGTTCAATTGAGTAGACAGACAAATCAGACCTTGTGCGGCCACCATGAGCTCTGTAGTACTAAAACATTTAGCTTACCTCTAAATAATTTGCAAATTACCCCCTTGCTGATGTTGGTGCAAGAACCCAGGCTCCACACTCCATTGCTTCCTTCAATCCAGTAGCAAGAGTTTGGGCTCAGTAGACTGGGTCCTGAGTCTTGTCGTCCCCAATTGGAGTAATTTACTGGAGTGTTATCATTCCATACAAGGGAACCTTCTGCAATAGCAAAAGACAAAGGCACACAGGTCCAAATTAGTCAGTAAGATTTACAGAGCTGTTCTCCAAGGCACCTACTGAAAGTTGTGCAATAATGTTATTTTAAAGGGCATCTCTAGTTATTCAGCTGACTGCATCTCTGGCCAGAAGTGGGAGATGTCACTGGTCTGGTTGCATAAGAAATTATATGACACTGAAGGCAGCTTCTGTTATGTGGCTGCTTCAGTATCTGGAGCAATTGTTTCACTGACTGCATTGACCATCATCACTTTTGGGCGTCATGTTTGACGCCCCGATAAGAGGCGGGTGCGTTGCGGGAAAATGCGCAATTTTTCCACGCATGTGCAAACTGTTGTAATGCGTTTTGTACGCGTGCGAAAAATCGGCATGTTTAGTACCCAGACCCGAACTTCATCACTGAAGTCCGGTTTCGGGTTGAGTATTCTGTATATTTTATTATTTCCTTTATAACAGTTATAAAAGAAAATAATAGCATTCCAAATACAGAATGTAAAGTAAAAATTGCGATTGAGGGTTAAAAAAAAAAAGTAACTCACAAAAGTAACACAACAGGAGATCGGCAGCTACGCGCTCAATTGGAGGAGGTGAGTTACTTTTTTTTTTTTTTAACCCTCAATCGCCCTTTTTACTTTGCATTCTGTATTTAGAATGCTATTATTTTCCTTTATAACTATGTTAATAAGGGAAAATAATAAAGATCGGGTCCCCATCCCAATCGTCTCCTAGCAACCATGTGGGAAAATCGCACCGCATCCGCACTTGCTTGCGGATGCATGCAATTTTCCCGCAGCCCCATTCACTTCTATGGGGCCTGCGTTGCGTGAAAAATGCACAATATAGAACATGCTGCGATTTTCACGCAATGCAGAAGTGATGCGTGAAAAAAAAACGCTCATGTACACAGACACATTGAAATGAATAGGTCAGGATTCAGTGCGGGTGCAATGCGTTCACATTATGCATTGCACCCGCTCGGAAAACTCGCTCGAGTGAAAGGGGCCTTAGACTTCTCACAGAAGACATGGTCAGCTGCATAACTGTAAGTATTCCTTAAATAAAATAAGAAAGAACACAGACATGCATCTTTTCTTCTTGGCACTAAGATGTATCTTTCCATCCTTACATTCACAAAATACAAGTTAAAGGCCCCATTCACGGGTCCGCATCCGTTCCGCAATTCTGCGGAACGGGTGCGGACCCATTCATTCTCACTAGGGCCGGACGTAAAGCGGAGAGCACACTATGTGCTCTCTGCTTTCGCATTTGCGGAGCGCGGCCCCGAACTTCCGGTCCGCGGCTCCGCAAAAGATAGAACATGTCCTATTCTTGTCTGCAGCTTGCGGACAAGAATAGGCATTTCTATGGGGGGTGCCGGCCGGGTGTGTTGCGGATCTGCAACACACCACAGACGTGTAAATGGACCCTAAGACTGTAAGGCCCCTTTCATACAAGCGAGTTTTCCGTGAAAAACGCAGCTTGTTCTATACTCTGCGTTTTTCACGCAGCCCTGGCCCCATAGACGTAAATAGGGCTTCAGTAAAAAACGCATTGCATCTGGAAGCAAGTGTGGGTGCAATGCGTTTTTCACTGATGGTTGCTAGGAGATGTTGTTTGTAAACCTTCAGTTTTTTATCACGCGCATGAAAAATGCATCAAAATACATTGCAGTCTCGTGTAAAAAACTGAACGCAATTGCAGACAAAACTGCCTGAACTTGCTTGCAAAATGGTGCGAGTTTCACTGAACGCATCCGGACCTAATCCGTCACGCTCGTGTGAGAGTGGCCTAAGGGAGAGTGCAACATAGACCGTAGGTGCAATGGTAGGAGAGAAAAAGCCAACCACGCCGCTAAACTGAGTCAGCTGCATAGAGGACACAACAACCTAGAAGGCTTTCAGTCAAATCCCGAGGTGCAGCTTGCGATCCACACCAGGACCCAAGGGTGGTCTGAATGCAGCCAGGAAATTAGTAGGATGGAGAAGCTATTTGACAGGGGTGCCACCTCGATCCAGACAGTGGTAAGTTGAAAGGCTTTATTGGTACACTTACAATACATTTCAGGACTGGACCAGTCCCTTTGTCAGGTAATCACCAATATTTTGGTGTACGTGAGAAAGGGACTAGTCCGGTCCTGAAATATGTTGTAAGTTTACTAATAAAGCATTTCAATTGCAGTGCTCATGTCAAGTCCCCTTCTTCCTCCTACTACTTTCCTGGTTAGACTTACAGAATAGAATACTTAAAAGATTCATACCTTTGATGCTGAAGGACATGCCAAGCCAGGCCCCCTTGGACTGACTCTCATATGTCTGCAGGTGCTCCCATACAAATAAGTTTTCAGTCTCATCAACAATGGTCAGCACCTCGCCACCGACTGCAAGACAGTAAACAGTAATTGACTACACCACTCTAACAATCCTATAGAATAATCTCACTGAGACCTACTGGACTCTCTAGATACTTTCTCTAGATTCTCGAAATGCTGTTCTATGGAGGTATTCTTCTCTAGAAGAACAGGGGAGAGTGCCATGCAGAGATACCATAAAACAGCAGATGGAGTGCCTACAGTTTTCTTGTTCAGAGCCAAAGGGATTTTGCAAAAGGATTTAGAAATAATTATCTGGAAATAACATATATCACCTTACATATGGACAGATCCATGTCTAACAAAAATAGATATAATGGATGTGGTGGTGCTCAGTGTAGGCACATCTTTCAAATACTTGAGAGACTGGAAGTATAAATGACCAATTACCTTTCTGACATCTCTTGGCTGCATCCTTCTGACCCACATTAACCTCCATGTGGAAGGAGTAGCAGTAGTCACGGAATGGGATCCAATCAGAGTCACCTACTGAGTTAGGGCAAGTGCTATTCAAGCTCCACTTGTGAGGTTTCGATGATGCTGTCCAGAAAAAGAGAATGTGAGTACACTAGGATAATAGATAATTCTATACCTTCCAACCTAGTTCCCCTATTGTGCCCTTACATACACCTTCTTTGTTGTAAATAGCAAAAAAGAAGTAATAATAAAACACTAAAATAGAGTGATAACGTAAAAAAAGGAAAACTCACGAGTATTGAAGCTACAGATAGCTCCAGGCAATTTGCGATCACAATTGGCCGGGCTCCATGTTCCCTGCTCATCCATGTACGCACAGCTACTTATATACTGGGGTTCTCCTTCTTTCCAGTTGGTGTACGATAACCCATCATTTGTGAGCCAAGAGTATGTTCGACTACCCTATAATAAACAATATAATAGGGTCACATATACTGAAAACATCCTTAAAGGGGTTTTCCATGATTTTGATACTGATAACCTATCCTCAGGATAGATGAAGAGATGGACCATCACTCCAAAATTAGTTGCTTGTTGATTTTATTGGTCACTCATTCATTCAGTACGAATGAGCGACCAATAAAATCACCAAGCAACTAATTTTAGAGTGCCGGTCAATCTATCCTTTTGTCTATTTGGGATACCACCCATTGACCGAGCACCCATACTTGAACGCAGTGCCGCCCGACATCTTGATAACTATCCTCTGGATAGGTCATCAGTATCTCTTTGGTGGGGGTCTGACACCCGGGACCCCCGCCGATCAGCTGTTTGAGAAGGCACCGGCGCTCCTGTGAGCGCCACAGGAAATGGGCCCATAGATTTCTATTGAGCCTGTCTCCTACTAGGGGGGGGGGGGGAGAGAGTGCGCTTTGCAAGGGCTTCTCTTTGCTCGTTCTAGTGATCGTTGTGGGTCTCAGCACTCAGACCCCAACCAATCAAAACTTTGGATATTCCTCTATGACATATCAAACATTTTTTAAAAACTCAGTGACCTTTTAAAGGGGTCTTCTGATATTTTTACTACTGATCGCTAGAGTTGAGCGAACTTGTATTTTAAGTTCGGCGTCCAAAGTTCGGGTTATCCAAGCATCCCGTTATGGATTCCGCTACCACGGACCATAACGGCATTTGGAATCCATAAGGGAATTCTTCAATGAACCCGAACCTTGGACAACACTAAGGACCTGGGGTGACGTCACCGTCATGTGATCAGTGCAGGGGGCGTGGCTCAGTACTGGATCACCTCTTATCCAATCCAGTGCTGAGCCACGCCCCTGCACTGATCACATGACGGTGACGTCATCCCAGGTCCTTAGTGTTGTCCAAGGTTCTGGTTCATTGAAGCATCCCCTTATGGATTCCAAATGCCGTTATGGTCCGTGGTAGCGGAATCCATAACGGGATGCTTCGATAACCCGAACCCGAACTCTGGACGCCGAACTTAAAATACAAGTTTGCTCAACACTACTGATCGCCTATTCGCAGGATAGGCCATCAATATCTGATTGGCGAGGGTCCAACACCCTGCACCCATGCCTATCCGTTTAGTTACAATGCCAAAGCAACTGCAGAACTGCTGATCGGCAGTGGTGTAAGGTGTCAGACCTCACACTGATCAGATATTGATGGCCTATCCGGAGAACAGCCCATCAATATAAAAGAAGTGGACAACCCCTTTAAGAGCAAATAGAACAAGAGACCCATATGATTTATTAAATGTAGTCACTTAAGTATATGCAGTAATTTGGGATGTAAATAAATACAGGAACTAAATCTAAATCCATGATACATAGGTTTATTTACATCTTCATTTGATAGCCCGATCCACAGAGGGGTTTTCTGACCGACGGCTGCCAGGGTCAAATAAGCCTGTTGAAATGGATCGACGATACTGGCCAAGGTTGCGTTGCGAGTCTCACACAAGAGTCGGGCATCTAACCAAGTCATTGGTTTTTGCAGAATTAGGTAAGAATTGTTCCTGTAGCGCAGAGTAGAGCCAGGTGGAAATGGAAACGGCTCTGCAGGAGGGCTGAGAGCGGCCACTGCAAAGAGAGGGATATGTTTACTTACAGCATACACCTCTATGCTTCATTTCATTAACAGGTAATAACTAGTTCAAACCTTTGTTTATCTGGCAGATGTAGCCATACTTTTCCAGACAGAGTTTGTCTTCCCATCGTCCGGTAAACAGAGGTGGTGAACCATGCCATACGGCAGCACAGCTAATCTGCACATAAAAGACATTGCAAACACATTAAGAAGCTATCTAGTACCACATATACAAATGCATTTATGTTCTGCCAGCTTCTCATCCCAATATTGGTTCTCACAGTTAAAGGGTCACTGAGTTTTCACAAAACATTTGATATGTCATATCAAAAGTTTTGATCAGTGGGGATCTGAGTGCTTACTCCTAGAACGAGAAGAGAGAAGCACTCACATTTCATGGACTGAATGGAGACGGGCCGATAGACTTTCTATTGGATCCATCTTGTTTCTTCTTCTGCAGCGAGGAAACAGAGCATGATATGTGAGCGCTTTTCTCTCATCATTCTAGTGATTGGTGGGGGAAACCACCAAATGCATATCAAAAACCTTTTTTTAATGTTTATTACCATATTATAATGTTATAACATTGCATGGATTTGCCATAAAAATAGGACGTGTGTGACTTCTTGGACCTCACCATTCTAGAGAACCAAGACTCCTTCAGGTTTCTCTGCATATTGGTGCTCTGGTCACCTGCTGTGCTGGACACTACAGGATAGTTCCATTCAAGTGGAGCTGTGATGCTACTGTAAAGCTGCGGTGCCAATACTGAGGAGCGGTGGGGGTCCAAGAAGTCAGACCCTGACTGATTCGGAGATAAACATATATCCTAGGATTATGCCATCACTTCTGATGGTGAAAAAACCCATGTCATGAGAAGGCTTTTCATGGACAATACTGCATCTCATACTACCATCTGCAGATACCATAGAAAAGAAGATAGTGCTGACCATCTTGCCATTGGATGCGCTCTGTCTGGATGGGGCACCCGGAGCCCAGTTCACATAAGACAATGGTTGGCCTTCCTCCCACTGGAATCTTTGTCGACCATTATGAAGGCCAATCCAAAGGTCAGTGGTAATATTTGGAAGAATGGATGTAATGAAAGCTGACGAAAAAGAAAAATATATTTGTTAAGACCCGTTCAGAAGTCCCGAGCAATGAACTCACTCGCTTGACAAGCAAAGAGCTATTTACCTTGTTCCAAGTAGTTGTCAATTGTGGCAATTTCAGCGGAAAGAATTTTGCAGAAATCTCGAGCCTGTTGCCACGTCTTGATATCAACCTTACTGTCTGCCCTCACTCCAAAACACTGCAATGAATATGGTCAACAAATGAGCACTAAGATGAGACACATTTACAGTTGGAATATAAAGCACATCATAGAAACAAGCCTAAGATTGATTCAGTGAAAGTTCTTGTGTCTTCCACCTCTGTCATCTTCAAAATCCAGTCATTTCTTCCTTAGATTTGTTACTGGGAAGGCTGGGTGACAACGACTAGACCGACAGCAAACCATGTGGTTTCATGTTCTCCATAACTCACCTTGTTCAGAAATGGCAGCCAGCCCTTCGGGCATCCTCCAGCATTGGGTGGTGGTAGAGGTGGTAGGGTGGGTAGCGGCGTGGCCGATCCGTTGCTCCTTTTACAGATATAGGGCAGCGCAGTGATGCATTTCTGATCACCCCATTCTGTTTTAGAAACATAATGCTGCGTTTTAGTAATATGTTGGACATTATAATGAGCTTTTGTTTTCTTTGGCCAAAGGTTCTGAACAGTAAAGCGCTGCGAATATGGTGGCGCTATATAAATAAAGATTATTAAGTACAATCTTAAACATATACTAAATGTATGGATGTATTTTTTGGTTTTAGATATTTTTATAGCACATAACACTGCATGTGCGTGCAGCATGCAATGTCATGTCATTGTGTTTATGACTGGTTCTCTTAGGAAATATCATTAATGAAAATGATTGACATTTAATTTATTTTTTCTATAGAAACCATTCCCTACTTTATTTTCTGTCTGGCTTCTCTTAATGATGACAACTAAATTTGATTGGCCGTATATAGTTCAGTATACCCATAGACTAGCTTTCAATACAGTAACATTATAGTTTGTCTTGATGAAGGGCCCAATACTATAGCCTGAAACGCGTCACAGTCACATTTTGTCTCTCCATGTGATGTATGTCGGATCTTAAACTTTGCAAGCCTAGTAAAGAACCATCCATTTTTTACGCAAGAAGCTGGAATTGACCTTTTGTTTGTGAGTAACATTATAGTATATGGTAACAGATTCTTTTATACACATCTGACAAGGAATGTTACACAGTACAATGGGTGTTAGTATTGTGCCATGTCTCCATTCTTCAGCCTTACTCACCACGGTTAGCCATTGTGTATACACATTTCTTCTCTCTAGTAACGCGACCCGGCCGTCCTTGAGCCCAATTTACAAAATTGAGCACAGACCTGTCTGACCATCTGAAAAAAATAGAAACAAGATTATAAAAACGTAAAAGGCCAGTTCATGATCTGATGAAGACTGCACCATTCAGACCCTGTCTGCTGTTCCACTGGATCACCACAGACACCCTTAGCATAACATTACCACATGGCAGCATACAATGAAAACTTTAAGACTATGGAGCTCATTTTGGGCTAATAATCATTTGCCTACTTTTAATGGATGCAGACCATGCAGCTGCTATGGAGGCCAGGGGGTTGGGACCAGCTCTGAACTCCTTTTGTTCCCGATGCAGAAACACTGCATTTTCTTGCAGCCACCACTAGGTGGAGCTCAGCGCAAAGAGACAATTGCAGCTTCCATAGCAGTCAATGGTAACTGTATAAACTCTTTACACATGAAAAAAATATTTACCTGAATCTTGCATCATTTTCATAAGTGTGTAGTCCAATCCACCAGTGCTGGTCCTGTCCCCGGGAGAACTTTTAAAAAACAAGACAGAGAAATGAGAATAAAATCTGCACATATCAATAGAAAACAGCACACAATTAAAGGCATACATAAATCATACCTCAGTGATAGATGTAGTCCGATCAGCTGTTTCGGGCAACTGCCAGTGCTGGAAGCTATACAGTGGATGGAAGGCTCTGTCCACTGTGTAGTTTCCAGCGCTAACCTACTGCAGTTCAGGTCCCATTCAGCTGGTAGCTGAGCTGCAGTACCCTGACACAGCTAATACACCGTGGGTGGAACCTTCTGGTCCTTGCTCTGTCCACTGTATAATTTCTAGCACTAGTGGTTGCCCTATACAGATGATCAGTGGGGGTGCTAGACCAATCTGATATTGATTACCTATCCTGAATCCCTTAAAAAAACAATTTAAAGGGGCTCTCCAGCTCTATAATAGCCGCCTGTCCTAGCATATGAGCAGGAAAGTTTGCCATGACTTGCGAAGCTGCCTAGGGGGCTGAGCGTTGGGGCCTCACTACACTGTCTACAAAATGCCATCATGACTGAGAAGCCTAACAGGACAACCCATCAATATGTTGTATATGAAAGTGCCAGAATGTAGTGAGGCTCTGCCCCCCTGGGCAGCTTTACAAATGGAGGCAACCAGTCCTGCTCACATTCTAGAACAAGTTGCTGAAGAACCCCATTTATGCCTGTAGCCACTATTAGGGAGAGCTTACATGCTCACTGCATAACATTTATACACTGAGACTGAACTCAATAATGAAATAGTATGCAGCAAGTTCCCTCTTGTGGTGGTTTCAGGTAACAACATTTTATAGTTACATTTTATGTCTATGCAAGATTTGTAAATCTATCAGAAAATGGAGCCACCACTAGAAAGACATATAAAGAACAGGGCCAGAACTGCCACTGTAGAAGCTGCTACAAAGCCCGCAGTGACAGGGCGGTCCAGACTGAAATGGATGTCTGTCATTCATTACAATCTGGGCCTGATTCCCCACCCATGCTCTCTCCAGCAGGCACTATGCAGTGACATCATCTCGCTTGCTGAGCTAAGTATAAAAGGGTACAGGTCGAGGATCATTCCCCATCTTGTGCGGTCCCCTG
The DNA here is from genome assembly GCA_033119425.1 of Bufotes viridis. NCBI lineage: Eukaryota > Metazoa > Chordata > Amphibia > Anura > Bufonidae > Bufotes > Bufotes viridis. Next base: position 200,501,760 of record CM065594.1, on the reverse strand, counting down.
CTCAGCAGATATGATGAAGTCACTGCATCGCACCTGCTTGGGAGAGCCGGATGTGCTCTGTTCTCTATGTAATGGGACTAGGTGAATATTACAGTTTTTTATTTTATTAACACCACAGAGGCTTCAGTAATGTAAATGGGGCACTAAGGGGGCATAACTACTGTGAAGAGGGCACTAATAGGGTATAACTACTGTGAAGGGGACACTAAGAGGTCATAACTTCTGTTTGGGATCACTAAGGGGACATAACTACTGTGTAGGGGCACAAAGGAGGCTTAACTACTGTTAAAGAGGGACTAAGGTGGCATAACTACTATGTGGGGGGCTGGGGCACCAAAGAAGAATGCCTACCTTGTGGGAGGACTATGAGGGCATAACTGCTGTGTGGGGGCACAATGGGGGCATAACTACTGTGTGGTGGCGCTATGGGGGCATAACTACTGTTTGGGGGCACTAAGGCAACATAATTACTGTGAAGAGGCACTACGGAGCCATACCACACAAAAAGGGGCACTAATGCAGCATAACCATTGTGTGGGGGCAGTAAGTGGGCATAACTACTGTGTGTTGGGTTTGTATGGTGAACGTGGGCAGTCCGGACAGTCTCAAGGCTGCCACTGAGGGCAAAAATAAAATGAACAGTGAAGTACAGCATTCTGCTATCTCTGGAACACCCATAAAAATGAATAGAGAGGCTGAGTGCATGCCCAAATGGCCACTCTGTTTAGGGGGGCTCTACTGGGTACAGGGCCCTTGTTCTTGTCATCGGTGGGGGTCCCAGCGGTCCTGATCTAATAGTTATCTGTCATCCTGTGGTCAGGGGATAACTTTAGGTAATCAGAATATCGCATTTAATGATAAGACTTGAATGTACAATGATAAAAAAAATGACTTAACGTGAACATACTTATGCCCTGGGTGGGCCCTCAGAATAATTTCTTCTGGTGGACCCATGAAATTCAGTATAACGCTGCCTGCACCTACTAGGAACATAGAAGAACTCCTGGATAAAGTCACAAACTCCTTTACTAATCCTGATAAGGTAAGGATGTGCCGTGTGCAAAACAGGAACCGTGTGTGTTGTTCACTCGAAACCTGTTAGTGGCTTCCATGTTTTACACACTGTGGGGGAGATTTATCAAACTGGTGTAAAGTAGAACTGGCTTAGTTGCCCAGATTCAACCTTTCATTTTTCACAGCTCCTTTGGAAGATGAAAGGTGGTATCTGATTGGTTATTATGGGCAAGTTTTACTTTACACCAGTTTGACAAATCTCTCCCTTCCTCCTTAACTTTGGATTGTCTGAAGTATCATTAAAGTACTTTGTGAGTTTATCCAGGAGCTGGAACTTCTCTTCTTTGCTGCTTATTTGGTTTCCGTGCTCTGGTTTACTCACTGGAGTTGGCCGTGACGTGTTTGTTTTGTAGGAACATAGATTTAAGTAGTAATATTAAAGTACAAATCATTTGAACCCAGTTCTTGGTCAATTTATTTTCTGTACCTTTTGTAGATTTTGCCCGAGGAAATCGAGTTCTCCCTGACTGTGAACAGACACCAACTCAGCCTTAAACCACGTGCAAATCCGCTGCGCCTGCAGCCATGTGGAGCGATGCTCGAAAAACTTATACTCTGCATTTTCAAATTTGACCCACTCTGTGTTTCCTAATGGGAAGACATCGACACAACATTGCAAAATGTTCTGTTACACCAGCAACTACAGAAGAAATGTGAAGTAGAGCACAAAGAGAGATCAAAAGAATATATGAGAAAGAGAATAAGAAAGGAAGGAAAGCTCACCTTTTGGAACATCTGGCTCTTTAATACCTGTTCCTAGAAAAAAAGAGGTAGCAGGAATTAAAAAAGGATATGAAAATGGATAATAGCCATTAGCCACCTTGTGATTTAAAGGATTTTCTAGGATTGATATATTGATGACCTATCCTTAGGTCATCAATATCTGATCAGTGGTGGTCAGACTCCCACCACCCGCGCTGATCAGCTGATTCAAGAGGCTGTGGCACTCCGGGGAGAACTAAGGCCTCTTTCTGGGCCAATGACATAACGTTCATTAGTTACATGGCTCAGTCCCATTTAACCTTGCAGCTGTCCGAGTATACTGGGAGTTGTAGTTCTGCAACACCAGTAAAATCACAGTTTGAAAAATGATGGTGTACTTTGTTGACGGCAATGGTAGACTGCATTGGTTAAAGGGGTTGTACAGGATTAGAAAAATCAAACTACTTTCTTCCAGGATCAGCACCACACCTTTTCATGGGTTCTGTCTGATATTGCAGATCATCTCCATTGTAGTAGACTGAGCTGCAACACCACACATAATCTGAAGACAGGTATAACACTGTTCTTTTAAGAATGCAGCCATGGTTTTGTAATCCTGCTACATTTGTTTAATAGACAAAGATGAGATGTGTTACATGCATTCATAAGTGAATAGGCTTTCAGGGAAATGTTTCTAACTCTTACAACAACAATAATAATAATAATAACAACAACATAATGTCTTATAATAAACATAAAACATATGTAAGTGATTCATTCATAAAATAGTACCTTTAGGAAGCTTGCAAATCCAGTCTGTCTGAGACTCACATTCAAGAGCCACCCACTGCAGGGTTGAAAGGTCTAACACTGCGCATCTCCTGATGTCATCGTTTTCCTGATTGCTGCGGTCAAAGTTGTGGTACGCATACTAAAAGGAAAAACAAACTACTGTAGATGACAAGAGTTCTTGTAATATTTTCTGCCTACTTAAGAAACCAGTTTATAGACTAGAACAATGTTCAGGAGAAAGTATCATGTCATCAATATGTAGTCCCAACAAGTTAAGCTCAACATGTTCTCTCTCTAGTATGTAGCTCACTAATAATTTTGGTACTAAATTATTAAACAGATAGCACAGGTTGAGTTAAATAATGCAAAAATGAATACAGTTCTATGTTTTGTTTAATTTCCCCTCTACTTTTAAGATCTCTACTGTACAATGACTGAAGTATACATACCATAAAAATATTTATTGTTCTAAATCAAGGGTGGGGAACTTCGGGCCCACGAGCCATATGCGGCCCATGGGATCATTTCATGTGGAAGCGGTCATTAGCATGTGGGAAGCACAGGAAGGTGAGGACTGCGCTAACAGTACTCAGCTTCCCTGGCCTTCTTCCAGCCCCGCACTGTGTCCTGACTCATACAGCGTCAGGACATAGTGCACGTAGACGCGCACTATGACCTGACGCTGTGCGCTGTCAGGTCACAGTACAGCACGGTGGGAAGAGGACCAGGGAGGGAAAGTGAGTCTGCCAGGAGGCAGCGTCGTCCAGTTCTGGAGAGGTAAGTTTATTTATTTATTTTAAATGTCTGATTTAAGGTCTGATTGGGGCTGATCTAAGGCTAATGGAGGCTGGGAGGGTCTGATGGGGGTTTGATCTGAGGCTGGGGAGGGTCTGATGGGGGTCTGATCTGAAGCTGGGGAGGGTCTAATCTGAGGGTGGGGGGTTTTATGGGGGCTGATCTGAGGCTAGGGGTCTGATCTGAGGCTGGGAGGCCTACTGGGGTCTAATCTGAGGCTGGGAGGTCTGCTGTGGGTGTGATCTTAGGCTGGGGGTCTGATCTGAGGTTGTGGGGTATTATGGGGGTCTGATCTAAGGCTGGGTTGTGTCTGATGAGGGTCTGATCTGAAGCTAGGGAAGGTCTGATTGGGGTCTAATCTGAGGCTGGGAGGTCTGATGGGGGTGTGATCTGTTGCCAATGTAGGCTGGGGGTCTGATAGGAGGCTGATTTGAGGCTGATGGAGGTGAGGGGGCCAGATCTGAGGCTGAGAAAGGGAGAAAGGCAGGGACAGTTGCGAAGAAAGACAAAGAATGCAATCAGGGGCACACCAAATAAATAGAAGCCTCAGAGTGCAAACCACGGTGTTAGTATGAAACCATAAAAAATGAGAAAAAGCATACAAAGGCTGCACATCTAAATGTTAAAATCTATCATTTTTTTAGCAACACAAAGCAAAGGATAAAAACATTGTATACAATTGCAACCATCTGTCAGGACAAAGCAATACATCCAATTCACATACCTACGATTACCTAGTCCTAAATATGGACAAATGTAAGCCGCCAAAAGAGTACAAACTTCCTAATATGCAAAAATATGACATCAAAATAATGCAAATACTCGTCAAATGTGGATATAGGCAGACATGGTGCATAGGTACAACGCCCCACGCGTATCGCTGGGTCAACCAGCTTCCTCAGAAAAAGGAATGGCTCGCGAATGATGTTACAAATATCCAAATAGCCCCAGCAGCAAAAAGGTTCCACACCCCTGTTCTAAATTAATCTAAATGAAAGGTCAAGCAACTTTCTAAAGTTTGCAACAGTTTTGTATCTATACCTTCTAAGGAGACTGTTGTGTCTCCATGGTAACAGACTACACACCAACCCTGTGTAGTCTAACCTTGCTGCCATCCTTACCATCTGTCCAATACATCTTGCTAACATCAATTTTATAGTCTAGCAAGAAGTAGGAGACATTTGGAAGCGAATATAACTGAATTCATGCATATACATCTGCATAGGAACTGTAGATTTTAAATCAAGTTACTTTCATTTTAGATTTACTGTATTGCAGCATTGAATATAGCCTTTAACGTTCCTCTTACATGAGCTGTCCATTCTTAAGTAATCTTTCAGCTCTAATTTAAGCTGAAAACAAAAATCATTGTAAATTACGCACAAACCTTCCTTATAGTCACTTACCCCTTGTCCATCACTCCAGACCCAACTTTGGTCACCACTGGGATCTCCTCGGCTAAGGCCAATCCAAAACCAGTGTTGTTCATGGACTTCAGAATCTGATTCCCTGAGAGAAAACAGATCTTAACATACTATAATAACGATCTATAAAATGCCACAGTGTGGACAGTAAAATGAAAGTGGTTGTCATTGTCCCAAATGAACAGCATTGTCTTTTAAGACAGCCAGTGGTCAGTGATGAGTGGACTCTACCAGGAGTAGTTGTGGACAGCCGCACATTTGAAATATAGTAATCAGGCTTTGCGGTGTCATGGGTCCACATTCACAGGGTCCATGAATATTTTATGATTGTATTATGACCTGATTTGTAACAGATCCTAATAGATCCCATGGAGTTAGCATGAACATGCCAGGTTTCTGTTTGTTTTTCTGGACAGAATAGACCTGTATGCTATCCTGTTCAAAAAGCTATGAAAACCTTACTGAAAATGTGAATGATGCCCCATATACGACCATGGTGCTGTCGTGTCCGTGTTGCAGACTGTAAACTGCGGGTCTGCAAAACATGGGCACCGGCCGTGTGAAGTCCACATCACAATGTGGACCCAATGACTTCAATGGGTCCACGATCTGTAAGATGCAGTGAAATATAGGACATGTTCTATCTCTTGCGGCGTGGAGGCACGCACTCCAAAGACCATGGAAGGGCTTTCATGTGTTTCCGTGCCGGGTCCATGCTTCCACACAACCAAAGATGGAACACGTCATATTTTTCACTGCATCTTGCGGAATCGTTGAAGTCAATGGGTCGACACCATGATGCAGGGTTTGCAGTCCGCAACATGGGCACAGTGGCACTACAGTCGTGTGAATGCGGCTTGAAAGTGTGAACAGAGACTTACCGTATTTTTCTCTCTATAGGAGAGAAAAGTGAGGGAAAATGTCAATGCGTTTGTGCATTATGAGAGTGCTTATTAGTACAGTAGGATAGGAAAGTGGTGAGTGTAGCGCTGGTATTACTCATCACTCCCTGGTCTTCTACGGGCACTGCACCATGCTGTGTCCTGACAGCATACTGCATCCGGACATCCGGAGTGCACAGAAGCAGCAGGAAGAGAGCGCTAGATCTCTCAAGTGGCAGCACTGTCCAGATCAGGAGAAGTAAATTTTATTTATTTTGTTGTCTGATCTGAGGTCTGGCAAAGATTGGGGGTCCGATTTGGGGGTCTAATTTGGGAGTCAGATTGGAGGTCTAATTTGGGGGGCTAATCTGAGGTCTATGAAGATTGTGGGTCTAATCTGAGGTCTGATGAAGATTGTGGGCCTGATCTAAGGTCTGATGAAGATTGTGGGTCTGATCTGAGGTCTGTTGAAAATTGGGGGTTTGATGAAGATTGAGGGCCTGATCTGAGGAATATGAGTACATGAAAAACAGTCAAAAGAAGAGTAAATTATGCAAGATAGTGGATGTCATTAGTTGCAGCAGCTCCTCTGCCTTTCTTTGCCGAGGGAGAATCCTGAGGAGGGGATCTCCTCTGTCATATCTATACATTCTAACTGGGCATGCAATACAGGGATGGTACAGTTCAAAGACTCCCTGGATTTTTCATTGGTACAAGCTAGCAGCTAATGCTTATTGCATGTAGGGTAATGGAAGTCTAAAACCGTACAATGCAGACAAAGGGGTGGCTGGCCAGACTCAGTATTTGCACACATTCTGTAGACAACCCCTGGGGAGGAGTGAACCAACTTACCAAAAAAAAAAAAAAAGCTCTACATTTCAAAGTTTGGGCAAGTAGGAGAAAATACAGAATAGTAAACACCTACCCAAAAATTTTGTTCAGTAGATGGGCAACATAATGCTCCTCTTCAACACTGGAAATACTAAGCAACTGAGCCCCAATTTCCCGACAAGATAGCTGAGCTGATCTCCAAGTCTTTTTATCCCTCAGATTCTCTGAATGAAAGACCTAGGTGGGAAAAAGAGGGCCTGTCATTAGTAACTGCAATGGGTTATTTGTAAATTAGCCCAAAAAGTCATAAGAGGTAATTTATGAAGCCCTGCATTCTCCCTGCATCCTATCAAGACAGTATTATACGTGGTACAAAGTAGAACGGTGACAGGGGCAGATGGCGGTGGGCTTGATGGGCATTTTGCAGTAGGGTCACTGAAGAATCCCCTGGTAGGCTAATCTGACCCTGTACTTGTACTGACAATCAATCAAATCCAGATATTTAAGCAGTTTCAGTATCATTCCATTTTGCGAGAACCTTCATCCTGCCTCACCTTATAGCAGTGCCTTAGATTGGGTGCAGAGCTCCAGTCATCAGGACAACTTCCATTAACGCTGGGTGTGGGCCGGGCTGCAGGTAATAGAGGGACCATTGGGAGAAGAGTCTGCATACAGATGTACTTTGATCTGAACGAATTGCAGTCCTTTACCTCCCACAAACCAAGAGACCTTCCAGTAGCCAACACAACACATCCCCCTTTATCGTAACCTAATTGAGGAAGAACATATTAGTAAGATGAAGTCTATATAGCATTACAAAAACAACGTAGTGGTGGCAGCAGCAGGGGGACTACTAACTGTGATAACCATTACCAGTGATCCACTGGGTTTTGGGCATCAATAGGATTTCTCATGATGTTGTTACCTACCGGGTTCATTTCTGTTCCAGTGAGTGTAAATTACTTCTTCCCCACTATACCAGCGAAAAATTCCAGTGCGATTCATATCCTGAAGCGCGGTCCAGTAATAGTTCCCATCAGACTCATATAGAAGACTATTAACAAAAGCCTGGTCAAACCTATGGAAGGAGAAAGAAGAATTGAAGACATAATAAACATACTATATGCATACAAATATATCAAGCAAAACTTTTAGTGCTCTGAATCATATAACTTTATCACATGAGACCCACCTGTTCTGGATAACGACCACTCTAGAGGCACGATCAGAACAAGATTTAATAGCTTCATTGTATGTCAATTCCGCATCGCTGAGCCAGTAACAAGATGGACTGTGCCAGCTCCAGCCCTAAAGAAGGAGGCAAGTGCATGGTGTAAATTACAAAGCTCACTACCCCAAATATGCAAATGCTTTTCCATAAACTCCAGTACTTTTCTTTGATACCACGTCATGCCTGCAGAAGGTGCACAATCTCAGATCTACTGTTGTATTCATTGCTGCTGTATCACTGTGTCACCTCCAAAATCGGTTTTAATATAAGCATACCACCATGTAAGGTAGGTGCCCCAAAACATAACCGTACTTTTCTCCGGTACAGTTCAGTCTTCTAATTCTTGCAGTTAGTAGAAAAAGGATCACTCATTTCAGCTAAATGTATTAAAATGGAGATAAAAGAACAGTATAAAACAATACGAAACACATAAGGGAAGTATTCTGTACTGGTAAATTACAACAGTGCACTTTACCAGTAGCGCGCACTTCCCTTATGTGTTGCATGTTGTCTTGTTCTGTACTTCTATCTCTTTTAATATGTTTTGCAGGACTGAGTGCCCTGCTTGATCCTAATTCTACTATCTGCAAGCAAAAATTCCAGGAGTCTGTTGACCATACTGACCCAGAAGGGAGCAGCTGAGGCGCATTCTAGAGTACTTTCATCTCCGCTCAAAAATCATGTTCTGAGCGGACACCTAACGGACCCCATTATAGTCTATGGGGTCTTTAGGCTCCGTTATGCTCAGTTAGGTGTCAGTTATCTGCAGAATCCGTCCTTTCTGTTCTCCGGCTTCTTAACAGAAGCCGGAGAACGGAAAGGAGAAATGCTGATGTGAACGAGCCCTAGCTACCTAGGCCGTTACCAGTGTTGGGCCTCTTTAAGGCTGCCTTATGCTTCTGGCACCACAGTTTTACATTTGGTTTTTACATTATGAAGCTCTTTATGTTTTTATTTTCTAGTCAGCTAATCCTGATGAATCCTTCTTTAAATTTTTAGGTGTGCAGGTTGTTCCGCCATAGCACCTACTCCGTACTTCCTCCTCTTGTTTGATTGACATGAGCTGGCAGCTATGAGGTCAGGTGCAGCAAATGGAGTGTCCCCATCCACAGTGCACCAAAAACCTTATTTGCATAAAAATAGAAAGAAGCGTTTCTCAGGATTGGTGGACCAAATTTTCACAAGAAATGTATGATTATGTTTCGGGTCACCTACCCTAGATGGTGGTATGTTTACTTTGTAATTGATTTTGGAGGTGACAGACTTCCTTTTAGTCTAAAATGCATAAGTACGGTGGCTCAGTAGTTAGGACTGGGGTCCTTAAGAGGACCTTTCACCATTCCTGACATGCCTGTTTTAATAGCTTCATGCATCCCCCATGTAATAACAATTCTGGAACATCTATACTTATGGCTCTATGTTGTGTCATAGATTTATTATTTCTACTAGAAGTTATGAATGAATTGATATTAGCCTGCAGTAAGGTTACAGAGGGGTGGTGAGCAGTTGGGGGTGCGTACCTGCACAGTCTGAAAATGGCAGCACTGATTGGATAGCGTGAGCCTGTGCAGGTACACACCTCCAACTGGTTAGCACTAGGGATGAGCGAATCGACTTCTGATAAAACATCCGAAGTCGATTCGCATAAATCTTTGTTTTAATACTGTACAGAGCAGGAGCTCTGTACAGTATTAGAATGTATCGGCCCCGATGAGCCGAATTTTTTGCTTCGTGAAGTCTCATGAGACTTTGCGCAATAATTTCATAAATTAATTTGTACTATAAAAAAAACATTTCCCAAACTCGGGATCAGTTCCAAGGTACCAGTTGGAACCGAACCCGAGTTTGGGGAATGGTTTTTTACAGTACAAATTAATTTATGAAGTTATTGCACGAAGTCTCGCGAGACTCTGCGAAGCAATATCTTCGGCTCATCGGAGCCAATACATTCTAATACTGTAGAGAACTCCTGCTTCGTACAGTATTAGAACGAAGTTTTATGCGAATCGACTTCGGATGTTTCATTCAAAGTCGATTCGCTCATCCCTAGTTACCACCCTTCTGTACCCTTACTGCAGACTGCTAGCAATTCAGCCATAACTTCTAGTAGAAATAATAAAGGAATGGCATAACATAGCGCCATAAGAATAGATGCTCCAGACTTGGTATTACATGGGGACTGCATGTAGCTATTAAAACAGGTATATGTCTGGAGTGGTGAAAGGTTCTCCTTAGTTCGAATCCGCCCAAGGACTACATCTGCATGGAGTTTGTGTGTTTCCCCTATGATTGAGTGGGTTTCCTGCCACGCTCCAAAAGACATACCGATAGAGAACTTAGATTGTGAGCCCCATTGGGGACAGCTTTATACTAATAATTGTAAAGCGCTGCAGAATATAGTAGCACTATATAAATGCGTAAAATAAAAAGGCAGTTTTTTTTTTTTTTATTTTAACTTGTGCGGTTGCCAGGGTCATATGTTTTAACATGATCAAATAAAGAAGATTAATTTTAGCTGAACTTGGTGCCAGTCTGTGTTTCCACTGTTGACAGCAGTAAGGATACCTGGGCTGCTTGGATGTTGGTTGCTAGGCAACAGGAGATCGGGGAATATTATTTGGGAAGAGATACTTTCTCGTAAGGTGTGCTATCTATATTACTATTGAGACAGGCCTTGGAAAAAAAATAAAAGTGGAAGCATGTTGTAGGCGTGCCCAAATTGACAGAAGGTGGGCGAGTATGAGAGCTCAACTCAAGTAGGTGGGACTAGCAATACCTTAGTGGGGAAGTGTAGTGTGCTACACTTTGATATTGTGCTGTACAATATACTTCACCAGAAGACCAAATACCACATTGCAGTACAATATACTGCCCCACCAGAACCAAATACCATAGTGCAATACAATATAGTGTACCAGCAACACAAAATCCTACAGTGGAGTACAATTTACTACCCCAGCAAAAACAAATACCATAGTCTGTACAATAAACTCTCCCAGCAAAACCAAATTCCACAGTGCAGTACAATACACTGCCCCAGCAGAACTTCTCAGGACAGCGTTAGATTGTTATGTGCCCACCGGCGGTCTTGGAGAGTGGGGTTGCCCACTGGACATCAGCACACTGGAACTTAGATATGTTTTATGCTTATTAAGTTAAAGCTCAAGCAAATTTCACTCCACCACACAAAAGATCAAGACTGGCATTGGAACTGCCAGTGTTGATAAGTCTTCACATGTAATTTTATCTCTAATTTATGTTTCCTGTAGGAGATGCAGTGGTGAAAAGTAATGGAGGAGTTAGATGAGTCAGTACATTTCTAATGTGTTAGCTACTACCTAGTTGGCTGCCACAGCAGGCACTATGGGAACTACTACAGACTTGGCACACCAGAGTGGGCATGTGGCACATGTACCACATGATCCACCTAGGATCCACCGGGGGTAGAAGAGAATCCCCCTTCCTCAGGAGCAAAAAATGAACTGCTCCTGAGGAAGGGGGATTCTCTTCTACCCCCGAAACGCGTCGAGCTCTATTACTTTTTATCAATAAAGACCACCTGAACGAACAAAGAAGCCCCTGTACCATCCATTTGGGGACCAGCAGGCAGAGTCAACATCTACAAGCGACCTCGGCGGGGAGGGGTTAAAGTTGTAAGTGTCTTGAGCTTATCTTACACCACCCCTCCCGGTAAAGTAAGTGAAACCACCATCCTTGCTTGAAGTTTCTTTTGCTGCTTGGAATACATCTGAATTTATCTGATTCAACAATCACCTTTGATTTATTACCTATAAGCTACCCAGGCGGGGAGGGGTATATTGGTGTAGACACTGAGATCAGTGCTCTCACCACCCCTACAAGTAAAGTGAGTAAAGTACCAGCATCAATTATATTACAGTGTTAACCTAAGAAATCATCTTTAATACACTGTCAGTGTGACTAATCTTCCCTCATATTCTTTCACCATTCTTTATCAACATCACCCTCTTCTCCCATTGACCCAGTACTCTATCCACGCCAATATTCCCTCTCTGTTTCCCATCACTTCACCTCCGGTATCTGGCGCTCTTGTTGTGCTTTGCATCCCCCCTTTTTTTCTCTTCTCTATTTCTCCACAGCATTGGACTAGCCCACCAGAGTACCAGAGGATTCTCCGGTGGGCCCAGGCTCTGATACCATAGTGGGCACCAAAGGTCTAGGAGAAGAAAAACATTTGGAGCTGCCTTTAGAGACAATAAATTGCCACTAGGGTCTATTTCTTTATATCAAAAACTATTAGACTTTATTAATGATATGGGGGTTGGGCCCCAAGTATAATTTCCTCTGGTGGGCCTAAGGAACCCCAGTGTGGCCCTGACTCCACTATAACATTCAAGACTAGGCATCTCTGTGAAGCCAGTAGATACCATTCCTTTGTTTAAGCAAAAATTCTGGCCTACTGTATAAGTGGTTATGAATGGTAACAATGCTATATTATCTATCAGAGACCCTTCCCATCAAAGTGGACGTTGTTACAGTCCTAAGGCAGAATATAACTCCATGTTATTGTCCAAGGTTTTGGTATGATATGTTAAACAATTCACCACATGTGCAGACTTACTAATATATCCCTAATGCTTTGTGCTTGTGGTGAGCTGCTGGTACTCAGAAAGACTGGCATGTTTCCTGGTCATTGGGATGAGGTGTGACTCATCCGAATTGAATCTACAATTCTAGTGTGAGCAATGCAGGCAGTTTGCACAGTTGAATACCTCTGTATCATAATAAATAACAGCACTTGTTTGTACCTTTTGGCAGGGACCTTGGTGGCCCTCAGTGGTCCCTTGTGTGGCTTGTCCAGGCTTCTTGCAGATAGATGGAAGGGTCTGATTACAAGGGCTGTCATTCCATTTACCCTCCTGTTAAATATTCAAGAATAACAAGCTGTAAATACTATTTGAGAACTGATGAAATATTATATTGGTTTTGGCCTGAAACAGAGGCCTCTCAGAACAACATCATTGTAAAGTGTAGTGCCCTAGAGCAGGGAGTACTTTGACATTTGGACATTTTTGGATATTTACCTATTTCCTCTATGCAAAGTTAAAACTTCTTACTTTATTTAACCTAAAAGGGTTAACTTGCACTGTTTAATATTGTGTTACTGCATTTTATATATGTTGTGATATTTATCCTGTTCATTATCACTGTATTTACATGGCTCTGTGAAAAGGGTTAATGCATACTAAGAGACTGTTAGGGCTTTGATTGAGAAGCTGGTAATTTTCCACAGCTGCCATACAGTTTAAAGAAGACCATGTTTTGGAGGGAAAAATCCAGACTTGTTTACAACTATGTTTTGGAGGGAAAAACCCAGACTTGTTTACCACCAAAAAGCAGACAGCCGGACCTTTTAAATGTCTGGTTTTAGCTATGTTGTTATGTCTGGAAACTTGTTTTTGTCTGGAAAACCTGCTGTGTCATTACCACTGAGTATCATTGAAGCTCTAATGTAAGTCTATACCAGATGAGAGCTGAAGTAATGTATTTGTTTGTGCTGAGTTTCTCCACTCCACCCCTCCCACTAGAAGGTTCTAGTCTAGCAAAAACGGTATATAAGGAGAGCAGTCAGAGCCCGTAGTGTTCTGCAGTTAGGGAACAGTGCTTGGAAGAGGAGACTCTGCCAGACTACTGAGTGACCAGAAGAAGACGCTGAGAGAGGGATACGGTAACACCAGCCTTGGACCAGGATACCAGGCTTCTGAAGAGAAATAGGGACAGCTAGCTCAGGCCTTTCCCCAGCATCAAACCCTTCTTATGCCAGGGAGGAGACTGGAGAAGCCAGCCCAATGCCTCGCCTGTATTGTTTTGTACCTGAATTCCTCCAGTAAAGAAGCACCCTGGTTTACTGCAGACCCTGACTCTCTGGACTTCTTTCCCATTGGGATGTACCACGTCTTACCATTCCTTCCAGAGAGCAGCAACACGTGGTGACACCTCCTCCAGTGGTCTTGTAACACAAAACACTTGCAAAGTGTTGCAGAATATAGGAAAAGCTGGATCTTTAATCACAGTGCCATTCCAAAAGAATCTCAGGACAACTTCCAAGATGCATGGGATTTTTTTTTTTTATTTGTTACATATGCCAAGTCGTTCAGAATTTTTTTCTGCCTGAAGAAGGACCCAGTCCAAAATACATAGGGGGAGATGTATCAAAACTAGTATAAAACCTGGCTTAGTTGCCCATAGTAACCAATCAGATTTCACCTTACATTTGGCGCAACTTACCCCAGCGCAAGAACAGAACAAGGCGAGTGCATTGGCACAGGTATCTCAAGACCACCGTTTTCCTAAATAATCCTGACATAACGCTCTTTTTTTATCCTCAGAATAAGTCATCAATATCAGATGGGGGGGTGTCCAACACCCAGCACCCCGCCAATCAGCTGTATGGGGAGACGCTGCGCAAAGTCTGCATGTGCCATCTCCCGTCTCTCTTCCTGTTCGCTGCTGCTTTGCTGTAGACGGCTGCCGCAGCATCAGGAGGAGAGACGGCACGTGCACACTGTGCGTGCCTTCTCCCCATACAGCTGATTGGTGGGGGTGCCGTACCCCTGCCTATCTGATATTGATGACCTATCCTCAGTCATCAGTAGTAAAAGCCCGGACAACCGCTTTAATTTCAATGGAGCAATACCAAACACAAATGCATTCGTTTAGTCTGGATTTTGAGAAAAAGAGAAAACACTAAAAGCAATTGTTGTAAATTCTGGGGAACTCTGTAAATCATTCTGTTTAACTGCACACCACATGTAAAGTAAGTTTCACTATGATATTCTTTCTTACCGGCCCCCAGATGGTCACACAGTCTTCCATGCTATCCCTGAAGTTGTTAGGCTCAAAAGGATGCCATGACGTAAAGGTGACGGCACTCCCATCTGACCATTCAAAATTCATTTGGTGCTTGATATCATTGAGTCCAATCCACAGCTCTTCTACATCTGAAATCAAAAGTAAGTTATTATCTTCATGTGCCTCATCATGACATGACGGTATGTATTTTGCGGTCTGCAAAAAACGGATCAGAAAAAAAATACGGATGACGTCCGTGTACATCCTGTATTTTGCGGAACGGAACAGCTAATAGAGCAGTACTGCCCTTGTCCGTAATGCGGACAATAATAGAACATGTTCTATTTTTTTGCGGAATGGAAATACGGACATACGGAAACAGAATGCACACGGAGTAACTTCCATTTTTTTTGCAGACCGATTGAAATGAATGGTTCCGTATACAGTCCGCAAAAAAACGTAATGGACACGGAAAGAAAATAAGTTTGTGTGCATGAGGCCTTATTAGGGCATACTAATCTCCTAGACTTTGATTTTCCACGTGTGACTCCTCCTACATGAGCCAGAGCAGAGAACTGCTGACAACAGCAACTCTTATCCTGGTGGATTTTCAAAAGAGCTTGTCCGCCACTGGCGGCACTGATTGGATAATATCAGACACACCCCAACTGGTAACCTTCAAGTTGTTCTAAAACAGACATGTCAGGAGAGGTTACATGCTTCTTTAAGGCTTCCAGGTACTACCTGGACGCTTATTCATCTGAATGGCCTCCATGTATTACTACTGCACATTTCCCCTGCAGGGAAAATGCATAGCTGGTTAAACTGCCCCCTGAAAAACGGTATTACTGAGGCAGCTATTAGATTGAAGGGATTGTCTCTGATAAAAAAAAAACACCCTTCAAAGAGTGAAATTTCCCCCTAAAAATGCATTCATAACTACGAAAAAACTAACTATAAACATAGAACTAAGTTTTGCATTTTTCAGGATAATTGACCTTGTTTTATCTGATTGGTGACAAATTCCAGTTCTAGTAGGCTATGAATGCTGATGAGGTTGCCCTCGTTCCGCACACATGTCTTCTTTGCTTCCTGCCAGCTCTTTTTCTCTCTAGTCAGACGGTAGCAGTTTGTGCCATAATTCTGCCATCCAGAATCACACTTTACAACATCTGGCTCAATGGGCTCTGAAGAAAAAAAAGAAGAGAGTATATCAAGAGTGACATG
Source organism: Bufotes viridis (assembly GCA_033119425.1). NCBI lineage: Eukaryota > Metazoa > Chordata > Amphibia > Anura > Bufonidae > Bufotes > Bufotes viridis. The sequence continues at coordinate 200,485,972 of CM065594.1, read as the reverse complement.
TACTACCACACAAGCTTTAAACCAAAGAAACTTTATTTCTTTAAAATTATATATATATATATTCTCTACACACGTGCCAAATAGATAAATGCAGTGGCTCTTATTAATCAACCTGCAACCATGGGGACCAAAAATGCTCTGTAACTTGCATCCCTTATAATTATCCTTGCTAAAAGGGAATAAAAGGAACCATACCATGAAGTTGGTAAAATTACTTGAAGCCCATTTATTTGATAGTGCAAGTGCAACTGTGTGGGTCCTAGGTTTTGACCCTTAGTAGGTGGGTAGCAATCAATAGACAAGTGACAGCCTGTCTTGGTGCAGCCTGGACCCTTGAAGTACCACTTGTCCTGATAACAGTCCTACATACAATTGCGGCAAGCCTCTGAGGAGCAGATGAAGGTAGTGGTGGTGACTCTGATGATGATGTGTCATAGTGTACTACCTGTTGCTCCCTGGGGTTGGTCCAGTGGGGGAAGGGCACACTGTCTTCCCTCTGGGCACTCCCTGTAGCTGTGGGCCCCCTGCCTGATGGTGGTTTGGGGGTGTTCATTGTGTTAACGTCCATGTGGGTTCTAGGCAGGTCATATGTAGAAGATACAATTGCCAGCATGTGGTGTTAATAGAGTCAGATACCAGGCCAGAGAAACTTAACAAGAGTCTCTCTTTATTGTATGCAGGATTAAAATTGTACATACAGCAGTAGTTTGTATACAATATAAAGTCCTTCCAAATGTCCTAGCATGAGCTAAGCAGATAAATAAGGCATTGGCCCTCAGATTATTCTGGCTAGCTGCTATAGTGATCTCTGACAACAAAGGCTGCAGTGTCCACTATTCTGAGGTGTCTTAACTTGTTATCCCTCTGAAGCAGTATAGTTTGGATCATCTTAAGATGGGTTATCTTGCTGTCTCTCTCTCACTGTAGCCATGCAAATCCTTCTCCTTTAGTTCTTGCTTGCTTTTATCTCCTGGAGCTCGTGGAGGTGACGGCGGCTCCAGGCCTGAAGCTGGAGTATATGGGAGAGGAGCATATGAAGACTGCTCCTTCTTCCTCCCTCTCTACAGCTACTCTGACTGGAATGTTCTGGAAGTAGGGGGTGGAACCAGCCCACACCCTGATCTCCAGAGATTAATAACATTGGCCTTGCCTGCCTCATGTTGGAACAACTGAGTGTGCAGTACATAGCATTAACATTACAACCATTATATAACAAACCAAACTTTGCAGCCTCAGGTCTGCGGTACTGCACAATTGCATTGCCTTTATTGCCTACATGTTGCTAATTTCCATAGCTACAGTGAATGAGGGGCGAACAGCGCCTCATATTACCCCTGAGGACAAAAGCCCTCAGACCTAGAGAATTATAAGCAGATGTGGAGGTGGAGTAGTTTACATCATAGTGACTACCAGTCACTCAACAAATTCATATATTACTTTCTATCAGGGTATTAGGATATGTAACCGATGTTTCTTTTGTGTTCTACCAACGTGCATATCGCCATATACAAAGCTGTAAAAACTCCACATCCATTACACTGCTGCACCAGCGAATACAATGTAGCACTTGTCCCTTGAGGATCCACTTGAATAAGTCATGGGGTATAGAGGGACATCTGCAATGAATAGCTTCTGCATTTCTTATAATATTATATATTATAATATATTATGGTTAGTAGTCATTATCTGAATCCAGCAAATACATATACATTGCTAGCTGCGGCTTGTGAGCCACTGGTATCAGAATAATTTTCCAATGAACATTGCCTGCCTCAGCAGGGTGCGAGGAAAGTGATGTTAAAACAATCATGAGCCCTGCCAACTGAGAAAGAATGCTGAACCCTCACTAAGCAATGCTGTGTAATATTGTTCCAGTTACTAAATTCCACTCAAACTGAAAATTCATCTACTGGGTAGCCAGAGCAAGAATTAATATTGTGAAAATGCTGCCCCATGGAATCACCCATATCTGAGAAAACACACTGGGGAAAACATCAGCAAAGAATGCCAGGGGATTTTTTTTTTAAATCATGGCTAATGAATTGGGCATGTTTAACTTTTAAAAGGATAAGAAATAACGTTGAGCAAAGCGAGCTGTGGATGCTTCATCCGAAGTCGGTTCGTTAAATACTTCGGAATATTACTGTACTTCAGAATAATACTGTACGGAGACTACAGTAATTGATTTTTAAAGTGGAAAACCTCTTCAACACTTCAATCACGCGGCTTCGGTTCCAACTAATACCTCAGAACCAAAGCTGAGTTCGGTTTTGAGTTTTAAAGGGGTTTTCCATTTTAAAAATCAATTACCGAAGTTTTTCAACGAAGTCACGTGCGACTTCGTGAATAACTAACTTTGGCTCATCGGAGTCCATACATTACTGTACGGAGACAAATCTCCGTACAGTATTACTCTGAAGTTTTGAACGAAGCGACTTCGGATGACGCCTCCGAAGCTCGCTTCTCTCAACACTAATAAGAAACTTAGAAATCAATTAGGGAAAAAAGGGCTTTTTCCAAACTCTTAAAGGGGTTGTTTGATGTGATGACATGCCTGGTTACGGCACGTGACTGCCTCAGCCAGGACAATGATTGGCTGCAGTGATGAGGTGCCAAATCCAGGTACATAACTATACATGTCACTGACTACTGTTATGTGCACAGTGACGTGCCTGCATTTGGCACCTCACCACTGTAGCCATTCGCTGTCCTCACGGATTGGCTGCAGCAGTTACGTGCTGTTTAAAAACAAGCCGCAGTGGGAATACCAGAATAGCGCCACAGAGAACAGTAACGAAAAACGGGTGAGTAAATAATGATTTTCATTTCATTTGAGACATTCCATGACTAAAAATCTTGTAAAAATCCTTTAAAGGGAGCCTGACACATTGAAATTGTAGTCCATGTGGCTAGAAGCATGTTGTAGAGCAGGAAGAGCTGAGCAGAGAGTTTTTTTTGGGGGAAAAGATTCATTATAAAATGCAATATACTCATTTAAACCTCTGATCACTCCTGGCTTAGTAGCCGAGTGCGTGGTTTTACTCAGTGAATGAAAGTCTCACTCACAAGGGGAAGGCTGTCAGTCACTGAGTATCCCAGGGCTTAATAGCAAAACAGCATCATCCCCATAGACTGCAGTTATATGCTTTTGCAGTCTATAGTATAAGTCTGGGGTAGGGAACCTCCGGGGCCGTATGTGGCCCGCAGGATCATCTCATGTGTGGCCCCGACTCCCTGCCAGAACACAATGAAAATGCTAATAACCGCTTCCATTATGGAAGCGGTCACTAGCATGCGGGAGGCACAGGGATATGAGAACAGCACTGCTCTGGCTGTCCTTACATTCCCTGGTCTTCTTCCGGCCCTGCTCTATGTCCTGACACATACAGTGTCAGAACGTAGTGTACGTAGACGCGCACTATGACCTGACGCTGTGCGCTGTCTGGGGCTGGAGAGGTAAGTTTATTTATTTTTTAAATGTCTGATCGGAGGTCTGATTGGATGCTGGGGATCTGATAGGGGATGATCTGAGGCTAATGGAGGGTGGTGACGGTCTGATATCGGTCTGATCGGAGGCTGAGGAGGGTCTGATGGGGGTCTGATCTAAGGCTGGGGAGGGTCTGATGGGGGTCTGATCTGAGGCTGGGAGGTGTGATAGGAGTCTGATCTGAGGCTGAGGGGTCTGATCTGAGGCTGGGGGTCTGATGGGGTTCTGATCTGAAGCTGGCAGGTCTAATGGGTGTTTGACCTGAGGTTGGAGGGGTCTGATGGGGGTCTGATCTGAGGTTGGGAGGTCTGATGGGAGTCTGATCTGAAGCTGATGTAGGCTGGGAGGTCTGATAGGAGGCTGAGGTGGGGGTGCAAATCTGAGGCTGAGAAAGGCTGAGGCTAAAAATTAGGCTGCTATGTGGTCAAAATGGCGCTGTACTAAATATAATATATATAGCGCAGGCACCATTTTGTGCTGCAAAAATACAGCGCTCTAGATTTTTTTTAAATTAAACTGCAGTTTATGTAACTTACTAAGTCAATTATATGTTAGAACAAATATAGCAGTCAGATTTTTAAGTTGAGAATTTTGTATGGCCCGCAACCAATGTTACAAATATCCAAATGGCCCTCGGCAGCAAAAAAGGTAACCCAGCCCTGGTATAAGCAATCACATGTTTAAGTACCCAAGGGGAAAGGCTGAAAATAAAAAAAAAGTTTTAAAAAATATAAAAATACCCAACAGTATTAATATATCAAATCTTTCTAAATTTTACATTTAGAAATAAACACAAAATAAAAAATAAACATATTTGGTATTGTTACTTTTAGAAAATGCCATTTTTTATTACCTCATCCTGTATGTATAACATAATAGTGCCAATTAAATCTATAGCTCACCCAACATAAAAACAAGCCACACAGCTCTGTAGATGAAAATATAAAAAGTTATGGGTTTCAGAATATGGCAAAACAAAGCAAATTTTCTTTTTCAAAGGATTTCATCTCATCAACAAGTAGTGAAGCATAAGAAAAAGTAAATACCCGTAGAATAAAAGCAACATGCCATTTTTAAAGCACGGTAAATGCCGTAAAACCCCAAAAGTGGTTGTTTTGGTCTTTAGTTTAACCTCACAAAAAAAAAAATTCCACACATTCCAATACATGATAAATTTAATAGTGTCATTAAAATAATCCAACTTGTCCCACAAAAAAGGAAGCCCATAAGTCTATGTGAATGGAAAACTATAAAAATGATGGTTCTTGGAAGATGGGGAGAAAAAAACGAAATAGAAAAAAAATTGCAGTAGTCAAATGTGAGGATCGCAATACATTTGAATCAAGGAGGGCACCTGCAGCTGCCAGTGAGGTGCCTTAGTACCTAATGCACCCAACATTAATTGAAGCTGAGAGCATCTGATTGTTAAAGAGGTATACCCATCTCAGACAATAGGGGCATATCGCCCGGATATGTCCCCATTGTCTGATACTGTAGGTGGGGGTCCCACCTCTGGGACCCGAACCTATCTCTAAAACAAAGCCTAACACGAGGCCAGCAAAGTGGGGGCTGACAGTATCGGGTGCGGCCACCACCAAGCCTTCCTATTGGCTCGTCTCGGCTATTTTTGGAATCCCCAATGAAATTAATGGTAGCACACCGTGCTTGCTCGGCCACCACTCCCATTCACTTCTATGGGGCCGATTCTAGAGGCCCCATAGAAATGAATGGAGGTCAGCCGCGCACTCGTAGTGCCCCATCTGGGACTTTGCCAACTCCGTTTACGAGATAGGTATGGGTCCCACCTCTTGGACCCACACCTATCAGACAAAAGGGGCATATATCCTAGTGATATGCCACCATTGTCTGAGATGCCACAACACCCTTAAGTACCCAACTGGTGGCCACCCCCCCCCCCATCCTCTTCACCGTACATTAGCCTACCAGGAAATTTCCCTGTAGGATCTGTGACCAGTCTGTCCCTGGACAAAATGAATGCTTCCAGACACAGATGTGACATATAGTGTTTTATTGTCCAACCAGGGGCGTAACTACCATAGTGGCAGACCATGCGACTGCTATGGGGCCCAGGGCAAGGGGACCCAGTCTTAGTTGGGATTATCTCCTCTTCTACTGGAGGTGAAAACTTGGCCAGGACTCTACCCTCTAAAGGAACAACTTTTAGCAATTTAAAAAGCAGAGAAATGGCCCAAGGGTCATTGAAAAGGGTGTGGGGGGCCTGGTTTGATCCTTGCTATGGGACCCATACTTCTCTATGTATGCCACTGTGTCCAACCTCTGGATTGTGATATGGAATAGAACAGGATCAAGTAAGTAGGACAAATTATGTATTTATAACCCCTTTAAATGTCATCCAATACAGATCCTAACACATAACACATTCACCACTCACCTACAGGCGGAAGACTCTTCTTGGAGCTTTTCTTGCATACATAGGGCAGAGCATTATAGCAGTTACGGGTCTGCCAGGCACCAGACATTTCAGTACGAATTACTGCACAGTCTTCTTCTTCTGAATTGCTTGGTTGATCTAGAAAGCAGGAAGAAGGCATGCAAAAAAAATGATATGGACACAATGATAAATATACAGTATTTTCAATGCATTTGCAATTAAATAAACCAATAGAAGTCTTGTATAAAGATTTAATTACTAGTCTACGGGTTACTCAGTATATATAAATTGTATAATGCCATAGTCTACTCTACAGCATAATCTGAATAACTGGAAAGGTACAGATGACAGTATGGTGTAGAGAAAAGGTAAAATTTATATTTACTGTCCTCTCAATTTACCCCAGGCAATATCAACTGACTGCCATGATGATCAGGAATCAGATCCATTGGGAACAGCTAATCAAGAACCAACTACAGTTTAAAAAATAGGTGGTTGTTGTAATAAAACACTGTACAGTGTTGATGTGTTGTTTTAAAGAGAAAATCCTATATTAAACAGGCATAGCATATCCATTTGATGGAGGGGTGGGTCTTCTGTACACCCATAACACTCATCCATAAACTTTAATGGAAAGGGATCAGGAAAGTTCGGCCATCTGTTCATTGATGAGTAAATGTAGTTTCATTTTTTTTTTTATAGTACAAGCGAATATAAGAAACTTTGTAATATATCTTACCAGAGAAAAATGCTTCCTTCTCCTATTGTCAGACACCCCTACTCTTCACTAACTCTCAATTTACTGCCCAGATCTGTCTTCAGTGATGACGGGCTGCCTGCTTACTGAAGGGTCAGAGTACATAAAGGTGTATGGAGTCCGAGGAAGAGATGGGCAGAGACACTGACACAGAGACTGCTGCTGGTTTGTTTTTTGTGAGTGGATTACTGCCTAACTTTACTACTGGATTCATATATAAACTGCTTAGTTCTGCTGTATAATGTCCTCCATTACTGCTGCTCCTTCTGAGGGTGTGCAAGGGAAAGGTATGAAGCAATATTCCCTGTTTCTCTACGTGTAGTGTATGGGTAGAGATGATACCAGGTCTCCACCCACTAGCTGTAAAAAACGGATGTGTGATGTACATTTTTTTAATGACCATGAAATGTATATTTTAAGACCAATGGTAGTCTATGTGGTTATTCACACAGCAGTTTTTTTGACTGTCAGTGAAAAACGGACATCAAAAAATAGAACATGCTCTATCTTGTCCGTTTTTCACTGACAGACTGACCCCATACAATTGAAAGGGTCTATTTTTAACGTCCATCTCTCAGAAAGGCATCAGTGAAAAAAAGTCAGTGAAAAATGTCAGTTTTTAAGGGACCTTTTCTTCACTGTCGTGTGCATGTAGCCTTACAGACAGATTGCAGAGGGAAAAGCTGATAAAAAAAATGCCAGACACACGTGATATAATAGCCAGAAATAGTATTATTCCTCATATACACCCACATGGAAGTTTATTGTGAAAAATTACATAAAACAAAATGTACACTTTAAAGGCTATGAACACCTTCGGGGGAGTCATTTTTTAGGATTGCATTTTATTAAATGATTTTTTCAGTTTTTCTTCTTTCACATTTTCAGCAGTTTTTGTCCTACAGGGTTAAGTTTCAGTCTATCTGCAGAGTATCCTGCTTGAACCCACTGAACCCATCATGTTGGTGCCCTGACAGCTGTATGTACAGCCCTTATCTCTGAATTCCTGACAGCTTATAAACACTCATTATAGGTAAATTTGTAACAAACTGACAACATTATGGTTTAAATGAGTGGTTATTAGCGGTCGGGAGTTCAGAGATAAGTGCTACACATAGCTGTCAGAGCAACAACATGACAGGTTCAGTGTGAAACTCAAATCAAGATACTCCACAGACAGACTAAGGGTCCTTTCACACTTGCGTTCTTCTTTTCCGGCATAGAGATCCGTCGTCGGGTCTCTATGCCGGAAAAATCCTGATCAGGATCATCCCCATGCATTCTGAATGGAGAGAAATCCGTTCAGGATGCATCAGGATGACTTCAGTTCAGGACCGGAACGTTTTTTGGACGCAGCAAATACCGCAGCATGCTGCGCTTTTTGTTCCGTCCAAAAATCCGGAACACTTGCCGCAAGGCCGGATCCGGAATTAATGCCCATTGAAAGGCATTAATCCGGATCAGACCTTGAGCTAAACGTCGTTTCGGCGCATTGCCGGATCCGACATTTAGCTTTTTCTGACTGGTTACTATGGCAGCCAGGACGCTACTAGCGTCCTGGTTGCCATAGTAGAGCGAGAGCGGGGAGCGGCATACTTACATTCCGTGCGGCTCCCGGGACGCTCCAGGATGACGTCAGGGCGCCCCAGTGCATGGATCACGTGATCGCATGGATCACGTGATCCATGCGCATGGGGCGCTCTGACGTCATTCAGAGCGCCCGGAGCCGCACGGAATGTAGTATGCCGCTCCCGCTCCTCGCCTACTATGGCAACCAGGACGCTAGTAGCGCCTGGCTGCCATAGTAACCTGAGCTGATCGAAGACTGATCAGGATCCTGATCAGTCTTCAAATGCTTCAGGCGACTTGCGTTCTGACGGATCCGGCAGGACGGAAGTGCCTGCCGGATCCTCAGAACGCAAGTGTGAAAGGACCCTAAAACGTAACCCTGTAGGACCAAAATTGCTGAAAATTTTCAATAAAGACCAGTTGAAAAATATATTTTTAGTCCAAAATGCGTAAAATGCACTAACAAAAATTGACCCCAAAGGTGTTTATAGCTTTTAAATTCTGTGCAGAATACAGAGGTCACAAGTGCTTGTTTCAATAAATTTTATTTATAGATAGGCCACTCTAATATTATTACATTGTCTAGCTATAACTATATAAATTTTGCAGTGTAATACTGTAAACTTTGGCAAATCATTTGTAAAATATCATAGAATGCTGCATACATGTAAAATTATAATAACACTATACTACTACCACTATCCACAAATCCTTAGAACGAACTTAAGACCTCTTTCACACGGGCGTCATGTTTGACGCCCGGATAAGAGGCGGGTGCGTTGCGGGAATATGCGCGTTTTTCCCGCGCGGGTGCAAACGTTTGCAACACGTTTTGCACGCGCGTGAGAAAAAACGCCATGTTTGGTACCCAACCCGAAGCCGGACTTCATCACTGAAGTCCGGTTTCGGGTCTTCTGGAGAATTGATTATTTCCCCTTATAACATGGTTATAAGGGGAAATAATAGCATTCTTAATAAAGAATGCATTGTTAAATGAAGAGGAAGGGGTTAAAAATAATAAAGTTAACTTACCTTAGCCACTTGATCGCGTAGTTGCGATCTGTCCTCTCTTTCCTGCAGCATCTATGATCTAAAGGACCTATGATGACGTCACATCACATGGTTCAATCACATGGTCCATCTTACCATGGTGATGGACCATGTGATTGGACCATGTGATGTGACATCATCACAGGTCCTTTAGATCATAGATGCTGCAGGGAAAGAGAGGACAGATCGCGACTACGCGATCAAGTGGCTAAGGTAAGTTAACTTTTATTATTTTTAACCCCTTCCTCTTCATTTACCAAAGCATTCTTTATTAAGAATGCTATTATTTCCCCTTATAACCATGTTATAAGGGGAAATAATAGAGATTGGGTCCCGTTGCTAAGCAACAATGCGGGAAAATCGCAACGCATCCGCACTTGCTTGCGGATGCTTGCGATTTTCCCGCAGCCCCATTCACTTCTATGGGGCCTGCGTTGCGTGAAAACCGCAGAATATAGAACATGCTGCGATTTTTACGAAACGCAGAAGTGATGCGTGAAAATCAACGCTCATGTGCACAGCCCCATAGAAATGAATGGGTCCGGATTCAGTGCGGGTGCAATGCGTCCTCCTCACGCATTGCACCCGCGCGGAAAACTCGCCCGTGTGAAAGGGGCCTAAATGTTGCAAACAGATGGAAAAAAAGGAAAAGCACAGATAAAGCAATTTTTTACTCACCACTCTCCCAGTTCAAGTATTTTAATGGAGATCCATCAGACCACTGCCAGCCTCCATTGACGTTAATGTCATTGAGTCCAATCCAGAGAGTAGAACTGTATCCAGTCAGGAGGCCTGAGAGGAAATGTTGCAGAAAAAGTATGACATATGATTGACAAGAAAGCTAAAAAAAGTTCCCTCTATAAAGCATGGCATATGAAAGGAAGGAGAGTTTTCCTTTAACAAATTAGTGCAGGAAAAACAGACCCAAGACTGACTGATTGACTTACATATCAGCAATCATAGTGCACTCCATACAGGCAGATGTTAGGACATATTAATGCACGCATATCATTTTTAAAATAGAAACAGAGCTCCATTTTTCCATGTCTGGTATCGCATCACATTACCATCCAAAAACGGTTTGTGAGCTTCAATACCAGATGAGGCCAAATGACAATAGTGGCGCAATTTCAATTGTGGACTTCTATTCGCTCAACACTAATCACGACCATTCGGCTGGGTGATTCTGACAGAGGGCATCATGGGAGGCCTGCTTGTGACATCACAGCAAATCCAGTCTCCAAAGAGGACACAATCATGTGACCACTCTCCCTATCTCCAAAGCGAGACCGAAAAAGTTGCAAAGCCTGGTAGGTGAAGCTAAGGAAAAGGGGAAAAATGTATACCCGGATAACCCCTTTAAGCTTTAGTGAAATTAAAGAGGTTTTTTAGAAAATACTTAGGCTAAAATGACAAACAATCGTTACACACCTCATCTATCCCCCGCCACTGCTGTTCTGACACTGCTGCAGTCCCTGCAGCTCTCCACTTCCTGCTCTTGGCTTACTATACCGGAAATAGCTTGGGCTGCCCCCTCAGTGGCGCAGTTATCCAAATCAAAAAAGTAGAGAGCAGTGGGGAATGGAGTAGCGTTTGAACGGCAGCTGTGCGGGGTCGATGAGGTAATGATTTTTTTTAACCCATTCTGCCCTTTTTTTCTAAGTATTCACTACAAAACCCCTTTAACACATTTAGTATAGCATTTTATACATTTTATACATAACCTCTAGCTTCAATGTACAAATTCCAGCTGCCATCATAGATTTTTAAATTGGACAGGAGGAATAGCACTGTATTCTTTCCATCAAGGAACCCGAACAGATGGTCTAGAGAGGACCATGCCATCCTGGGCCATGACAGATCGGATATAACTAATAACCAAGGCAGACATGTAAGTACAGCCTAAAACTGTGCTACAAATTGTAACATAACTCAATATACTGTCAACCTAATATTCACGACCCAACCCACCATTAATGTACGTCTGCTCATGGATTTCATTGATACTGAGGAGATTGGCATCTTGCTGCAAGCAACTGGTCCAAGCTTCTGCCCATGACAGTGTGGACTGGAAATTAAACTGGTAGCAGCTGTTAGTTAGTGGATCTTTGTCCCAGAATGCTTCACAGTCAGGGTCTGAAAGGCATACAAAATAAAAGAGCGCAATTATTAGTCTTTATCAGCCTGAGAAACCAATGCTCAGTTATATTGCATCTTAGGAGGAAGTCGGAATAATAAGCCCATTAAAAACATCTGAACAAACAGTGGTATAGAGTAGATAAGATCTGCACATTCCGGCAGAGAAATGTATGGGTTGTTCTACCTCCATTTCAGACAAAATGGTCAAGGCAAAGACAGCCAACAAAGACGGCGCTTCAGATGGCGCTTCAGTTATAGAATAGAGTAAAAACAGGTAAAGTGAAATGTAGGTAAAAACAATCAACACAATGGATATTGCAAAAAAACATGGTTGTAGACCTAATGGCAAAGAATAAAAAATATATACCGGGTGGCCCACGTAAAAGTAGCCCTCCTCCAGTGATAGTATGACAGGATGAATACGCAAGTGGATTGTTTTTTTTAATCACTTATAAGTCATAAAAGATGCTGAAAGTGGTCTCCGTTCATATCTATGCCTCTTTGAGTACATCAGGCTGTTCACCCTGTCGGATCCATCCTGCCGCTATTTCGCCGTGCCGCCGGAATGCCGCTCTTTCCCCATTGACTATAATGGGGGCAGGGAGGGGGAGTTCCGCCGCAGCACAACAATGCATGGAGAGAGGACCCCGGACTAAAACCACGACATGTCCGACTTTTTAGTCCGGCGGCCTCTGCTGTGCACTGCCGTGCTGCGCTGAAAAACCACCCCCATTATAGTCAATATTTCGCGGCACGGTAAAATAGCAGCAGGACGGATCCGACAGGGTGAACAGCCTGTCGGATCCGTCCTGCCGCAGGTGTGAAAGTAGCCTAATGATGTCGATACTGCTTGTGATGCTGCGGATAGTGTTTGTGAGTTCATCCACGGGATGTGGATTGTTAGCGAACACTTTCTGTTTTAAATTTCCCCACGGATAATAATCGCATGTGGACAAGTCTGGGGAATGTAGTGGCCATAACTCCTTGCTCACAGTTCGCTCCTCCGTAAAAGGTTCATGACCCCGTACCAGTGAGTTAGGTGAGGTGTGACAGGTTCCCCCATCTTGTTGGAAAAAGTAGGACATAGTTGGTTGTAAAACTGTTCAAAGATATCCAGGTAAATTGCGGTATTTACAGTTGATTTTAAGAAAATTCATGTTCCTGCGCACCAAACGCCAATTTTCTGGCTGTGAAGTGGTGTTTCGTGAGTCAAATGGGGATTTTCAGCAGACCAGTACCTCATATTCTGGGAATTTACGTGACCTGATAAATGAAACCAAGTTTCGCCGTCATGAAGTATAGCAATGGGTCCAAATATCTGTCAGCAATCATAGTCAGCAACCAAGTCCAGTAATTTACACGGTTAGCTTTGTCAGACTCAGTTCCTGCACACACGTTATTCGGTACGGTTTCAGGTTCAGAGATTTCTGCTCTTGCTGACACGTCGTTCCTGATATAACAAATTGCTGAGACAGTCTTCGAGTTGATTTTTGGGAGCTACTTGCAATCCGCTGCTGAATGTCATGTACAACTTCAGTCATCCTAATCGATGGAGGCCCCAGGTTCATCATGTTTGCAACAGAACTAGAGTTGAGCGAACTTGTATTTTAAGTTCGGCGTCCAAAGTTCGGGTTGGGGTTATCGAAGTATCCTGTTATGGATTCCGCTACCACGGAGCATAATGGAATTTCGAATCCATAAGGGGATTCTTCGATGAACCCAAACCTTGGACAACACTAAGTATCTGGGGTGACGTCACCGTCATGTGATCAGTGCAGGGGGCGTGGCTCAGTACTGGATTGGATAAGAGGCGGTAGCCTACCGCATTCCCGGAGCGCGGCCCTGAGCGCGGTCCGCAGGTCTGCAAAGAAATAGAGCATGTCCTAAACTTGTCCGCACCTGCGGACAAGAATAGGACTTCTCTATTAGTGCCGGCCATGTGCGGCGTCGGTGTTTTGCGGTCCGCAATCTTGCGGACCGCAAAACACCTGCGGACGTGTGAATGGACCCTTAATCTGATGGACTGACTGTGACTTCACCCCTTAGAACTAAGTCCCTCCTACTTTTGTTGACAAGTGATGAGAGTGGCTGAAAATGTTACAACATTTGGTGCAATCTTGGCTTTTTACAATAAGAAAATTGGCGCAACTCCATTAATACCTTGTCCCCATCAATATATATAAAGAAGGACATATGTATGTATGTGTATGTTCTGCGATCACTCAAAAACGTAACCATCAATTTCAACAAAACTTGGTATACACATCCCTTGCACGACACATAGGGCACAACTGCACTGCTACATGCATCCAACTTGGATGGATTCTTTGCAACTGTAGTGTCACAGTCGCAGCATGTCGCAGTGCGACACCATAGCCTATCATTATAAAAATTGTTGCGCGACATTGGTACGACAAAATGTCGTGCGACACATGTCGTCATGTAGCCCTAGCCTTAAAGGGGCAGGGCACTGTGGAGGTCACTGTTAATGGGGTGGGGCCACAATTAAAGGGGCAGCTGCTGTGGAGGTCACTGTTAATGGGGCAGGGGCCACTATTAAAGGGGCAGGCTGCTGTGGAGGTCACTGTTAAAGGGGCAGGCCGCTGTGGAAGTCACTGTTAAAGGGGAGTTCACTGTGGAGGTCACTGTTAAAGGGGCAGGGGCCACTATTAAAGGGGCAGGCTGCTGTAGAGGTCACTGTTAAGGGGGCAGACCGCTGTAGAAGTCACTGTTAAAGGGGCGGGCACTGTGGAGGTCACTGTTAAAGGGGCAGGCACTGTGGAGGGTCACTGTTAAAGGGGAGGGCACTGTGGAGGTCACTGTTAAAGGGGCGGGCACTGTGGAGATCACTGTTAAAGGGGCGGGCACTGTGGAGGTCACTGTTAAGGGTGTAGGCTGCTGTGGAGTCACTGTTAAAGGGGCGGGCATTACGGAGGTTACTGTTAAAGGGCGGGCACTGTGGAGGTCACTGTTAAAGGAGAGGGCACTGTGGAGGTCACTGTTAAGGGGGCAGGCCGCTTTGGAGGTAACTGTTAAAGGGGTGGGCACTGTGGAGGTCACTGTTAAGGGGGCAGGCTGCTGTGGAGGTCACTGTTAAAGAGGCGGGCACTGTGGAGGTCACTGTTAAAGGGGCGGGCACTGTGGAAGTCACTGTTAAAGTGGCGCTTACTGTGGAGGTCACTGTTAAAGTGGCGCTTACTGTGGAGGTCACTGTTAAGGGGACGGGCACTGTGGAGGTCACTGTTAAAGGAGAGAGATCTGTGGAGGTCACTTTTAAGGGGGCAGGCCGCTTTGGAGGTCACTGTTAAGGAGACAGGCTGCTTTGGAGGTCACTGTTAAAGGCTTGAGCACTATGGAGGTCACTGTTAAAGGGGCGGGCACTGTAGAGGTCACTGTTAAAGGGGCGGGCACTGTGGAGGTCACTGTTAAAGGGGCGGCAACTGTGGAGGTCACTGTTAAAGAGGCGGGCACTGTGTAGGTCACTGTTAAAGGGGCGCTAACTGAAGAGGTCACTTTTAAGGGGGCGGGCACTGTGGAGGTCACTGTTAAATGATAGGGTACTGTGGAGGTCACTGTTAAGGTGGCAGGCTGCTTTGGAGGTCACTGTTAAAGGGGTGGGCACTGTGGCTGACACTGTTAAGGGGGCAGGCTGCTGTGGAGGTCCCTGTTAAAGAGGCGGCACTGTGGAGGTCACTGTTAAAGGGGCGGGCACTGTGGAGGTCACTGTTAAAGTGGCGCTTACTGTGGAGGTCACTGTTAAGGGGACGGGCACTGTGGAGGTCACTGTTAAGAAGGCAGGCCGCTTTGGAGGTCACTGTTAAAGGGGTGGGCACGTGGAGGTCACTGTTAAAGGAGAGGGCACTGTGGAGGTCACTGTTAAGGGGGCAGGCTGCTTTGAAGGTCACTGTTAAAGGGGCAAGCACTGTGGAGGTCATTGTTAAAGGGGCGGGCACTGTGGAAGTCACTGTTAAAGGGGCAGGCACTGTGGAGGTCACTGTTAAAGGGGGGGCACTGTGGAGGTCACTGTTAAAGGGGCAGCAACTGTGGAGGTCACTGTTAAAGGGGCGGCAACTGTGGAGGTCACTGTTAAAGGGGCGGGCACTGTGGGGGTAACTGTTATGGGGGAAACTGTCGATATCTTTAAATGAAATAGATTAGCTATACCGGTGTGAAGCCGGGTCCTTCTGCTAGTATTCCTCTAAAATAAAACACACTCAAACTTACTTTTTACAGGACAGAAGCCCCACTTTTCATCTTTGCCATAGTCAACAGTGGTCGCACACCAGAGGTGTCCATCTTCCCGACCTGTGCTGGTGCAGCCATAGAACCATTGATTGTCGTACTTAAAAGGGATGGCGCAGGGGCGACCATTGGAATTTCCTTGAATAGTGTAAATATCTGTGTAGGCAAACAGAAGAGGTAATCCGTGGATCAGTAAGGCTATAAGAAAAACATGAAGAAGAAGACTGGTCTATGCACTGCCCACGGGAATGTAAGATGACCATAGGCAAGATGTTTAAAAATCTGGTTTAAAGGGACATTTAAAACACATATGGGTCATTTATCGAACTAGTGTAATCAGATTCCACCTTACATTTTTTAGAGCTCCCTTGGAAAATGAAAGGTGAAATCGGATTGCCTGTCCCCCCCACACACACACACCCACACACCCACACCCCACACCCCACACCCCACCATATGCCTGGTAAAACAGTGAATTCCCTTTTTAGGCTACAGGAACAGAAAAATGAAAGCAGCAATGCTGGATTCACCACAAGACAGACACCAACAGTGCCTGACGTATATAACGCATATGTGAACACAATCTTAAAGGGGTTAGCCGTGCTGCAGGTATTGATGACCTATCCTCAGGATCAGATCAGTGGGGGTGTGACACCTGGCACACCCACGATCAGCTGTTTTGGGCAGCTGCAGAAGGCTCCATACAGTCCATACAGTTTCTGGTGTCAGCGTACTGTGGCTCAGCTTCTATTCACTTGAATGGGAGCAGAGCTGCAGTACCCCGGCATGGCCACTAGAGAGTGTATGGAGATGTTTGCTTCCAGCTGCCTACACTGTGTAGTTTTCAGTGATTGTCTGAAACAGCTGATTGGTGGAGGTGCAGGGTGTCATAATACCCCTACCAATCTGATTTTGATAACCTATCCTGAGGACAGACCATCAGTATATAAGCCCTGAAAAACCCCTTTAAACGAGACTAGGTAAAGCTGCACTACTGCGATGCCTTCCCAAACAGCTGATCGGTGGGGGTCCCGTGTGTCGAACCCCCGCGATCAGACACTGGTGACCACCTATCCAGAGGATATTTCATCACTTAAAATAGCTTGGAAAACCCCTTTAAAGGTATCTTTCAGCACTGAACATTTATGGTATTTGAAAAAAAGGTAGTTAAACTATGATATCTATGACCAAATCCATTCTGCGGGACCTTACCTTGAAATGTGGCAGAACAGATACTTTTGTTAGTTCCAAAGATCAGCCACTGGTTTTTTGTTTTAGCTGGGGGCAGAAGTAAGCCGGTGGCATTGGAGGTCTGCGGTAGTAGAGCAGCATTGAAGACTTCTATAAAGGATTCACATCTCCCAATAAAGAAAAGGTTCTCATCACATCGGTAGGTAGAGAGTGTATTCGATGAGTAGTTCGTAACAGACATCAGGCACTGCAAGTTGCCGATATTGAAGAGCCTCCTTTTTGAAACCCAGAGCCATTGCTGCATGGGTGAGCTGGTGTTACACGGCCGGGTGACACGAACCACAGAGTCCTGAACCTCCAGGCATCCTTCAGCGTCAGAGCTGTATATAAGAAATGGGTCTAGGCAAAAGAAGAAGCAAGAAATCACAAAATGGCAACAACTACATCCCAATGTAGAAGTAGGTTTAAAGGGGTTTTCTCGCTTCAGCAAATAGAATTTATTATGTAGAGGAAGTTAATACAAGGCACTTACTAATGTATTGTGATTGTCCATTTTGTCTCCTTTGCTGGCTTGGTTCATTTTTCCATCACATTATAAACTGCTTGTTTCCATGATTACAGACCACCCTGCAATCCATCAGTGGTGGCCGTGCTTGCACACTATAGGAAAAAGCACCAGCCTATGTGCGCTCCTATGGTCCTGGCCACCAGAAAGGCCGGCACTTTTTCCTATAGTGTGCAAGCACGACCACCACGTACTGGATTACAGGGTGGTCTGTAACCATGGAAACGAGCAGTGTATAATGTGATGGAAAAATTAATCCAGCCAGCAAAGGAGGCAATAAGGACAAATACACAATAAATGCCACTTGCTGAAGTGAGACAGTCCCTTTAAGGTCAGCTAAAATGGAAGAACCCCGACAAAAAGTGAGGCCTCGCTCACATTTTCGTGTCAGTGTCACGTCCATGAAAAAGAGCGTATGTGTTTCATTCGTGAATATGTTAATGAAGGATCCGTGGTTGGTCCGTGTGTCCGTTTTTAACATCCGTGTGTCATTCGTAATTCACGGAAGTTGCTCAGCTGAAAATTTATTTCCAAAGAATCTCCCATTAGTCTTCAGTGAAAAACTGACGCAACACAGATGTGGATCTGGGGGGCAGCCTTAGGTTTTATTGATCTGTTTGCCTGTGTTCTTAGTCTTGATAAGGCCCCTTGCAGACGAGTGTGACGGATTAGGTCCGGATGCGTTCAGTTAAAAATGCGCGATTTCGCAAGAAAGTTCAGTCATTTTTGTCTGCGATTGCGTTCAGTTGTTCCGTTTTTTTTCGTGCGGGTGCATGATGCAATTTTTTGTGCACGTGATAAAAAACTGAAAGTTTACAAACAACATCTCTTAGCAACCCACAAACAATCGGTGTACACCAATTCCTATGGCGCTGATTTGCAGTGACGGCTGCGATTTTGCGGTGAGCCGTACTTCTTACCGCTACAGTCTATGTAGCTGTATATTCAACATGGGAATATTGGGTACTCTGGATGTAAAATCCTTATATACGGTTATTGAAAACAATAAAGGATGTGAGGCAGCAAAGTTCTTGCTACGTAAAGCAGAATAATTATCCGAAACGCAAATACAATATATCGGGGAGTGCATATTATTTATTCTGGAAAAAAATT
Organism: Bufotes viridis; assembly: GCA_033119425.1. NCBI lineage: Eukaryota > Metazoa > Chordata > Amphibia > Anura > Bufonidae > Bufotes > Bufotes viridis. The sequence goes on along the minus strand of CM065594.1, from coordinate 200,467,446 downwards.
ATTTTAAATCTAAACAAAAGTTTTACCTACAGACATGGGGAGTTGCCATGGGGACGAGGTTCGCACCAGGGTTCACAAACCTATATGTAGGACGTTGGGAAGATGAGTTCATCTTTCCCAACAGCGAGCTCCAGGCGGGCCTCATCCTATGGAAGCGATTTATAGATGATGTAGTTTTTATTTGGAAAGGGGGGGAAGAAAGTTTACAAGAATTTTTTTAATGACATCAATAAAAATGATTTTTATTTAGAATTCCCACCAACATACAGTGAGATACAAGTAGGAAAGCCAGGAACCGCGCTTCAATCCGGAAACCACGTAGAATAGCACAAACTGTAGCGAGGTCTTCAACACTGGAAAGCCACTTTAACGCCACAAAGCCGACCAAACAAATTTCCAAATATGGCACACCTTAAGAAGACAAACACATAGTGCAAAACCCACAGTGCTTGAAACCTTTGAGGCTTTATTATACTCACAGCGGTAAGAATAAAAACAGCATAAATGTTATCCACAACTGCTATGCCCGACCCGGGTTTCGCCACATTGGCTTCGTCAGGGGCTTGGCGAAACAATAACCCGGTAGCTATTTATCTACATCAGGTTAAAAATATGTTTAAATCTAAACTCCAATCAGCGAATACCGTTCATAAATCACAGCGAGACGTGATCGGAGTTCGGATTACGTCCTTTTAACGCTGATGTAGATAAATAGCTACGGTTATTGTTTCGCTAAGCCCTGACGGCTTCAATGTGGCGAAACCCGGGTCGGGCATAGCAGTTGTGGATAACATTTATGCTGTTTTTATTCTTACCGCTGTGAGTATAATAAAGCCTCAAAGGTTTCAAGCACTGTGGGTTTTGCACTATGTGTTTGTCTTCTTAAGGTGTGCCATATTTGGAAATTTGTTTGGTCGGCTTTGTGGCGTTAAAGTGGCTTTCCAGTGTTGAAGACCTCGCTACAGTTTGTGCTATTCTACGTGGTTTCCGGATTGAAGTGCAGTTCCTGGCTTTCCTATTTTCAGTGTACTCAAAAGGAGGACGGACCTACTCCAGTTATTTCCAGGACTGCTGCTATAAACTGCAAGTTGCTTACAGACATAAAAAGCTTTTTCTGTGTGACTGAGATACAAGTGAATTTTTTAGATTTAATTATTTATTCAGAGGGGGATAAAATTAGTACAAAAACCTACGAAAAGCCGACTGATTCGAACAGCTTTATTTCCATGCCCAGGATGTGTAAAAACTAAAAATATGAAGCAGATAAATATCCAAAACACAGACGGCACATACGAATATAAAATTAAACAGCACATAACATGCAACAGCCAGGGGGTGATTTACGCCATAAAATGCCCATGCAATAAAATATATATATCGGCCGAACAAAAAGACAGCTAAAAGAAAGAATAGGTGAACATGTAAATAATATCAAGAAGAAAATGGAAGGACATCCTGTATCCAGACATTGTAGGGATAGACACAGGGTGGATAAAAATCTATGATTTTTTTTTTATTTAAATTGGATTTTTTTTTATATAAAATGCTTTTTGAGGAAAATATATTACCATCCAAAGGTTATTCCATCATGAAATAAAGATTAGCTTTTTAATTATGTAGAATAAGGCTGTATATGTTTATGTTTTTGGTAAATAATTTCCATTAATCCATTCACAATGTCATGCTCTTCCAGAGGTTTTTCTTAGATTATTGGGCAGTTTCTCTGCCTACAAGATATTATCACAGATGCTTGGTTTACTTTTGCAGTTCTCAAAACTGAATTTGACTCAGCAGAGATCACATGCCTCTTCTTCACAGCAAAAATGTTAGAACATGAACAGAGTTGAGAAAAAGACCTTAATCCTAACTTCTACAAACCTATGAATCCAGAATCAACCCCTTCAGTGCTAAGATTAAAGAAGTTCAGTGAATAGAATAGAAACAATATTTTTTCTCCTTCCTAAGTACAACAGAAAAGTTGTCCAAATATCAATGATTAACCTATTAAACTGAGGATAAAAAAACTAATATGAAAAGTGTTTATTCTAAAAAATCTTCATCTACTTGCATATTATAAGTTATACCAGCAAGAATTAGTCTTTATGTAGAAAACTCTGATTTAAATCAAGCCTTACTGACTAGTGATTTAAATCAAATCCACCCTGGATAGAAATAAAGGGAAATTTAAAGGTTCGATTTTTTTATGGCTTGCAAATAAAGACACAAGAGGTGGTGATTTCATCAAAAAAATGTCGAAGACCAAAACTAGGTGGATTTTTAACATGGACACCCTGATCCCAAAAGGCCTAAATACGAATATTGAACTGTTCGGTTTTGAGTAGTCGTGAACATATCCGAATAAGGGGAGAGTCTATAAATAGGAGGAAGGCCAAATGAGGAGGAATCCCTGACGAAGGACAACGCTTATCGTCCGAAACGCGTTGGATGGACTAACTTTGGTTCTCACCAACACCCGTTGCTCAGAAAGTGACATCACTAGCCCCAAATTAGGGGCACGAATGCAGGTATCTAGGAGCTGTGCTACCGGCCAGAGCACGCTCCACACAAATACACAGAGACTTTCCACGAGAACTGCCCTGCAAAAAAGGCCCGCATGTAGGATCGCAAGCATCACAAGAAGGACCGACAGTTAAAACAGGTATTTACCTACATCAATCTGCTCGTGTATAAAGTGTACATCTTGCATCCAGGGGGCAAAGTAGCGCGATATTCCCATATTGAATATATATCTCTTAGCAACCATCAGTGAAAAAAGCATCGCATCCGCACTTGCTTGCGGATGCCATGCGATTTTCACACAGCCCCATTCACTTCTATGGGGCCAGGCCAGAATATAGAACATGCTGTGATTTTCACACAACGCACAAATGATGCGTGAATAATAACGCTCATGTACACAGACACATTGAAAAGAATGGGACCGGATTCAGTACAGGCGCAATGCGTTCGCATCGCACATTGCACCCACGAGGAATACTCGCCTAAAAGAGCAAATACGCATGATAGTACATCTTTTAGGGCTCTTTCACACTAGCGTTTTTTATTTTCCGGCGTAGAGATCTGTCGTCAGGTCTCTACGCCGGAAAGAAACTGATCAGGATTATCCTAATGCATTCTGAATGGAGAGAAATCTGTTCAGGATGCATCAGGATGTCTTCCGTTCAGTATATGAACGTTTTTTGGACGTTGACAAAACTTTGTCTCCGTCCAAAAATCCGGAAGACTTGCCGTAACGCCGGATCTGGAATTAATGCCCATTGAAGTGTATTAATCCGGATCCGGAATTAAGCTATATATTGTTTCGGTGCATCGCCGGATCTGACGTTTAGCTCTGCGCATGCGTAGCAGCAGTTGCGATCAGGGCCCCAGTATAAGCTGGGGCCCCGATCGGTTACCATGGCAGCCAGGACTCTACTGAAGTCCTGGCTGCCATGGTAAGTACTCTGCAGCAGTGTACTTACCTGCCCTGTGGCCTCCAGGCGCTCCTTCATGACGTCACAGGTCCGGGCGGCGCATTGATCTATGCGCCGCGGGGACTTGTGATGTCATGAAGGAGCGCCCGGCGGCTGCAGCGCAGGTAAGTACACTGCTGCGGAGTACCATGGCAGCCAGGACTTCAGTAGCGTCCTGGCTGCCATGGTAACCTAAAAGCATTTCGAAGACTGATCAAATGCTTTCAGGCAACTTGCGTTCTGACGGATCCGGCGGGATGGAAGTGCCTGCCGGATCCTCAGAACGCACGTGTGAAAGAGGTCTTAATAGGTAGTTTGGGCTCTAATGTGAGCTAGTGATGCAGCTGGCCATGAGTGAACTGTTAGCAGAACCTATGTGATTTAGGCTACATGCACACGACAGTTGTTTTTCTCGGCTTCCGTTTCAGTTTTTTTTGCGGATAGGGGAGGAACCCATTAATTTCAATGGGTCAGCAAAAAAATGCTGACAGTTCGGCTAGGTTCAGACGACGACAATTGTCGCGCGACATTTTGTCGCACTATTGTGGCGCGACAATTTTTATAATGGGAGTCTATGGTGTCGCATTGCGACATGCGACATGCTGCGACATTCAAGATGGGTTTTTCTGCGACTGTCGCGTCGCAGTCGCAGCATGTCGCATGTCGCAATGCGACACCATAGACTCCCATTATAAAAATTGTCGCGCGACAATAGTGCAACAAAATGTCACGCGACAAATGTTGCAGTGAAGTTGTGCCCTATTTGTCGCGTGACTTTTTGTCGCGCGACAGTTGTCGTCGTCTGAACCTAGCCTTCATCCGTTTGTCTTCCCCGTCCATTGTCCGTGTTTCCCTTCAGCAAAAAAAGTAGTGCATGTCCTGCTTTTTTCTCATTTGCGGACGAAGATAGGCATTTATTACAAGGGATCTGTGAAAACAAAGGAATCCTCAAAAAAAAACTGATAGACCATCAGTTTTTGGGCAGATCCCGATTTGCGGACCGCAAAAAACAACTGTCGTGTGCATTTAGCCTTGGGAGGGAGAGTACACACCCCTGCCATTAGCAACTAAACACAAAGGGCCAGATTTAACATTAGCTAAAGTCACTTTAAGGCCTCATGCACACGACCGTTGTTTGACAACACCGTTGTGCTTTTCTGCGGAACCATTGGTTTCCAATGGGTACGTGGAAAACTCGTCAAATGCACCGTTTGTCCTCGGCGTCCGTGGTCCGTGATTACTGTCTGTCAAAAAAATATAACCTGTCCTATTCTTGTCTGCAAAAAACGGTTTGCGGACCCATTCAAGTCAATGGGACTGTGAAAAAATGCGGAGGCACATCCGACTGTCATCTGCGTCCGTGACCTGCATATATTATCCATTATCCTGGGTGGATATTAAAATTTCACTTTTATTGCCTTCCTTTTTTTCTGGCAGACCACGGAAACACAAAGGAACCAAAAACGGACACGGATCACGGAACAACGGAACCCCATTTTGCGGACTGCTAAAAACAACTGTCGTATGCATGAGCCGTAAGGCCTCATGCACACAACCGTTGTTAGTTTCCGCGTCCATTCCGTTTTTTTTCACGGATAGGATGCTTCCCCATTCATTTCAATGGGTCCTTCAAAAAATGCGGATGGTCAACCGTTTTTGTTCCGCATCCGATGTCTGTGTTTACATTCCGTCAAAACAATAGAGCATGTCCTATTTTTTTCATGTTTGCGGACAAGTATAGGCATTATTACAATGGATCTGCCAAAAAAACGGATCCACCCAAAAAATGGTCCGTCATCCGTTTTTTTGGGCGGACGCAAAACACCAATGGTCGTGTGCATGAGGCCTTATGGAGTGAAAAAGTCGCAAAAAAATGCGCAATCCGTACAATTGCGCATTTTTTGCGACTTTTTCAAGCTCTGCACTAAGCTCTTCAGTTTTGTGAAAGTGGGCGTGTTTTCTTATGTAAATGAATCTCTAGTCAGATTTACTATTGCGACCATTTAAAAAGTCGCAAAAAAGTTGCAAAAAATGCGCAATTTCACTCCAGGGTGGACCATGCATATCTTATGCGACTTTTTAATAGAACATGCGACTTTTTTGTAAAGACGTGCGACTTTTGTAAAGCCGCTTACTGAAGGATAAACTTCTGTCGTCAAACCACATTTATCACAGTATTAGGCCTCATGCGCACGACCGTTGGTGATTTGCGGTCCGCAAACCGCGGATCCGCAAAACACGGAAGCTGCTCCGCGTTCCGTTCCTCAATTTGCGGAACGGAACGCGGCCTATTGTAGAAATGCCTATTCTTGACTGGAAGGGGACAAGAATAGGACATGCTCTATGTTTTTTGCCGGGGCACGGAACCGAGCAACGAATGCGGACAGCACACGGAGTGCTGTCCGCATCTTTTGCGGCCCCATTGAAGTGAATGGTTCCGTGCCCGAGCCGCGACGCGGACCACAACAACGGTCGTGTGCATGGGGCCTTAAAGGACCATTAATAAATCTGACTAGCCAAAAGTGGAGTAAGATGTAAGCGCAATGATAAATCTGCCCTGTGACAGTTTATTTTTAATACCTTTTTGTTTTGCTCACAATTGAGTTTTAAACATATACAATTAAAAGTTATATTTTATCAATATGTATATATTTATCTGGGTCAAGTTAGGTACTAAGTCTGTATGGCTCCAAAGATGCACTGCTCTCAGGAAGCCAACATCATTCTGAAAGTAGCCTAGACAGGAACAAGAATGCTGATATATAAGGGATAATGCAAAACTAGAAAAAAAAAAAATTTTTTACTGAGAAACTGCACCACTTTTGTCCATGGGTTGTGTCTGATATTGCAGATCATCCCCAATTTTCTTGAATGTAATTTACATTTTTTTTTAGTTCAGCTGCAATACCAGATAAGGCCTATGGAGAAGTGTGGCGCTGTTTCTGGGGAAAAAGCATTTTACCTCTTCAATCAACATCATCAGCTCTTAACTGAACTCTAAATCAGGGGTGCACAACCTGCGGCCCAGGGCCACATGCCGCCCTCGATATCATTCTGTGCGACCCCCAACCACCTGGTGACAGACTATGTATGTCTTGTGGCAGCTCACATGCATTTTTCATGTATTCTCCCATTAGATGGGAATCCTGGAGGTGTAACCAGACATTTATAGTATATACTGTATGTAAATACGCCACAAATACAATATTTCAGTTGTTAATACCCCTTTAAACTTTTATTTTCGGCCTTTGGGTTTCCTTCAGTCTGACAATGTGGCCCCCAATCAGAAAAGGTTATGCACCCCTGCTCTAGCACACGACCACTGTCTGTTTTATGGTCCGCAAATTGCGGATTCGCAACACATGTATACCGGCTGTGTGCATTCCGCCTTTTGCGCAATGGAACGACCAGCCCCTAATAGAACAGTCCCATCCTTGTCCATAATACAGACAACAATAGGACATGTTCTATTTTTTTGCAGCACGGTCATGCGGAAACGGAATGGATACAGGGTATATTCCGTTTTTTATGCGGACTCTGCATACAGGCACGGAAACGGAAAATAAATACGTTGTGTGCATGAACCCTCACACAGTATTTCCTATAGTGCACTGATTGTGTTCAAAACAGTTTATTTGCACAGAAAACAAGTGGTTTATGCAGGCGCAGCCCAGTAATGACTTGTTTCCAGTAAATCTTTATGTTTGCACATGCCTATGGTCAAAATGATAATGCAGAGAAGATGACTCAGGTCAGGATGCAGCCGGCCATAAGTAATCTTACTAGAAGAACTCGGGAAACAAGATGGGATCATATGAATGCTTGAGATGTTTTCTTATGTCATGTAAATAAAGCTTATTGATGGCATTATGTTCTCTCAGTAGTTTTCTGTTTGCTGTTAGTGAATGGAAACTCATTTACATTTAGAGGCTGAAAAATCTGCGCTTTAAAGCCGTGACCACACGAAAAAAAGGAGATGTTCCTCTGACAGTGTCAAAATCCACTGTGTGAACATATCTTAACAAGTCATATACCTGTGTCAGCAGGATAAGGGCTCATGCACAAACATATTTATTTTTCTGTGTCCGTTCTGATTTTTTTGCAGCCCGTATGTGGATCCATTCACTCCAATGGGGCCACAAAAAATGGAAATGACTCCGTGTGCATTCCGTGTCGATATGTCCACATGGCCGATCCGCAAAAAAATAGAACATGTCCTTTTATTGTCCGCATTATGGGTAAGGATAGGACTGTTCTATTGGGGGCCAGCTGTTCCGTTCCGCAAAATATGGAATGCACACGGCCAGTATCCGTGTTTTGGTTACAGGTCCCATCAAGTTGGGGGAGGGGGGCATTGCCAAAAACTCCCCCATTCTTGCACAACCCTTTTAAACGTTTAAGACACTTTCTAGTGTATACATAAAATTTGCCAAATTTATTAATGACATTCACAAATATTTGGGTGCAAAATAATGGCAGAAAGTAAGCCAGTCTTCAGCTGGCATAGGGAACATCAAGATAAGTATATCACCCAGCATTACCCACTGTGGTAAAATGGTGCATCGTCTGACTTTCTCATCAAGGTTAAAGGATTCTGTCACCACTTTTCAGCCCTGTGAGCTAAACATATGCTCATGTTCAGGGTCTCATTATGATTCCTAATGTGGCCTTATAAATGAGAGTTCTGCGCTGCCTCCTACTCCTCTGTGCCCGCTCTCCCTCCCCCTCCTCCTCCCGCTGTGAGATGCCGCGCGTGCGCACAGGCTCAGCCTGATGCGCCCATATGGACTGCTTGGATCAGCTTCTTCTAGCGAAGTGCGCATGCGCACTTCGCTAGAAGATGCCGATACAAGCAGTCCGTACGGGCGCATCAGGCTGAGCCTGTCGTTCGCGCATCTCAGCGGAGGAGGGAGGAGGAGAGCGACAGAGGAGGAGGCAGCGCAGAACTCTGGGAAGGCGGCGCTGGGCACGAACGGCGATGGCTGAACATGAGCATATGTTTAGCTCACAGGGCTGAAAAGTGGTGACAGAATCCCTTTAATGCCATCTTTTATGCATCAGACTGACCAGACTGCCAACAACTTGTTGCCACATACATTTTCGCATTCTATTTCTGCCACTATACCGGTTACTGCGATTTAATTTTAAACATGACGGGAAACCAAAACGAGATTTACTGCAGCAGAAAGGAAAAAAATACACATTCAGGAAATGATGTTCAGTGCTAATTCCTAGACAACCTGCAGAAGGGCCGAACCCTCCACACGGGTCAAAGCTATTATGTGCAGATTTAAAGGGGTTATCCCATGAAAAGTACGCAATGAATAAAGTTCTAACACTGCACAATTTCAGGCCATGTATCGTGAACAAGCGTTCAGGAGCCCTTTTCCCTGATTATGGGATGTTATAAATGTTTCCCTTAAAATGTATGGGGGCTTTCGGTCCGTGAAAACAAACAAAATAGAACATGTTCTATTCCTTGACATCCATAATTCGCTGGCTGTCAAAAAATCAGCCATGTGAATAACCCCATAGACTGCCATTGTTCTTAAAACGGACGCGTGACAGATGTTTTCACTGATGTGTGAATGTAGGCTTAGGCTGTTTTCACATGGCCAAGTGCAGCCTGTGAAATGCCATTTGTGTGACGGCCACATTTCCTGGAATGACCGTGGCTTATGTGACCTGTACTCACTGCTTCATAGAGATCTTGGTTGCTGTGAGCTCCAACTCAACCACAGACCTATTGTCCCATACTGGAACGATGCAGTGTATATGGGACAGTAGACCTCCTGTTGGGCTGGAACTCACAGCATCATACATCATCATGATGCAGTGAGTTCGGCTCGCACAACCCGCTGTCAGTCCTGGAAATATGGCCGTCACACGGACCGTACACAGCCATGTGAAACAGGCAAACATTGATGCCACTAAACCTGAATCCCATAGAGCACCAAAATATTCCTCCACGCTGCGCAGAGACTCATCACTCACATAAATCCCAGTTCCCAATAGGATTCACATGTGAATTGCCCTCTCAAGCATATACAGTGGGTTCAGCTGTCAGGGTGTTGTTTTTTTTTTTGTTGTGAGTCTCGATGTAAACCCACGTTAACACAGGCAGAACATCCAAACTGTATGCAGATGTAGCCCTTGGCCGGGCAACGGTGCTAACCAATAAGGAATCTATAAACCCAAAATCTGCATTTCTTTGGAGGTCAACCTTGACATAGTAAGTTAAAAATCAAGAAATTTGCAATAATATAATCACAGTATGATATTTTCAAAGTGCTACTAGGTAGAAGTCAAATATAACCATCATCTCTTCTCAAGTGCTTTCCTGAAGGGGGTGTCCTTTTGTCATTCATTGGGCTGGAATACGTTGATATACCTTTTTTCAACTTTAGGAAACAGCATAGTAGAAAAAGAAAAATATACCACGCACTATACAATTTTTTCAACATGTGCCATATGTTGGAAGTTCCTCCCAAAGCAAAGACAGTCTGAGTGCACTAAACAATTCATTTGGATTCTCTTGCCCATCATTAGAGTCAATTACAAGTATATAAAGAAATTTGGCATTGTGAGGAAACCTCAATAATGTGTTGGAAATACCTGTAAGAACAGTGTGAAAAGTAAGACAGTCCCTATGATCTATGACCAGTCCCTAAAAGCACGTTCGGTAAATCCAGGCAAAAATATGATATATGAAAAGGACCAGCGGCACCAGGTTTACAAGAGTTACCGGGGTTATTCCAAACATTCGCCATATCTTCTCCCCGTCCAACAATGCCTCCATTGTAACTGTGTACCTGCGCCGCTGCTGAAGGAAGCACTACTCTATATACAGGAAAAGCCTACAAATTTCCACACAAATTAAGTGCCTGACAAGAAGCAGCTCGTGGTGACTAACAATGCAAACAAGTCTGCACATTACAGCTACAGATCTCCTACCAGACAAATGGTACAAAACTATTAGGATTATGGCGCTGTAGATGTAATGTGCTGCCCTGATATAGGGTAAATTATTATGGCTGACCGATCCGGGCTTGTCACATGAAGAAAATCTTTTTCCATAGGTCCTTTTAAAGCATATGGGCATCATTGGAGGCTTTACATACAAAAAATACCTTCGGTGAATCAGAAAGAAGAAGAGCTCTTTAAGAAGAGCCTTTATAATTTGTCATTCGAGTAGTTGCCATCTTTTGCTACATTTCCCCTCCAGTGTTGGCTGCAGGAGAAATGTCCGGTCAAAAGTGGCTTACCTCGGTAATAATATTAGGCCAGATTTATCATTACTCTTGCAGTTCACTCCACTTTCAAAGAAGGCGTATGTGTATTTGAGTCAAGTCAAATTTATCATGGGCTCTTTCAGAGGTTGATAAATCTGGTGTATTTCTGGTTCCTAGTTGTATTTTGGCTTTGTCTTTGGAAAAGTCGCAATTTTAAAAAAGTGATTTTGTCAAACATAAGCATGGTCATGAGTGGAGTGAGTTTGCGCAATTTTTTGCGACTTTTTTGCGACTATTTAAAAAGTCGCAATAATAAATCTGTCTTGCAAGTGATTTACATACGACAAAACGCCCATAAACTTGGTTTTGGAGTGAGTGGCGTAAGTCTCCAAAAAGTCGCAAAAAATTGCGCAATTTGGCTTTTTGTGCAATTTTTTGCGACTTTTCAACTCCAGAAAAGTGACTTAGGCTAATGATAAATCTGGCCCATTGTATTGGCAAATTTTGCTGTAGATTTGTGGGAGATAACGCACTGCGTACCTGAAACGAGTGGACACATATCTAATTTTGTGCCTCTTCTTACTGATAATCAGTTGGGATCTTGAGAGTCGGACCCAAGTTCAATGTGATGGCATATACTAGCCATTGGCTATTATTTCTAATAGTGGAAAAGCCCATTCAGAGTTAACGGCCCCTTATACTACTGTATCCATCATACACTTTGGTGTAATACTTGTAGTGGAGGAACACTTATCACTTGCTTTAGGCACTACTGTCTAGGGGCAGAGGGCATATGTTCAGAGTCATTTTAAAAATTTCTGCCAAAACAAAATTTAAAGCGTTACTGAATTTTCTGAAAACTTTTGATATGTCATAAAAATATATATATCAAATGTTTTGATGGTGGGTGTCTGAGTGCTGAGACCAGTCGGTAGAAGGAGGAGAGAGAACTGCTCACATGGCCTCTTTTCTCTGCAGTAAACAGAATTGAGACAGGCCCATAGACTTTCTATTGAACCCATCTCCTGCAGTAAGGAGAGAGTGCTCTTAAGGGGGTCTTAGCACTTAGACCCCAAACCCTTTGATATATCTCCATGACATATCAAAAGTTTTTTTTTTTTTTAACTGTTTAGTGCCTTAAGGATGCATGTGAGACTGCAATGAAGCCTAGAACTTTTAGGAAGAATGCACATCAGACACTAGTGGAGTTAATAAATATACTAGCTCCTTCTCCTATGTGTCTGCAAGAAAGATTGAAGGATTTAAAAAGTCTGTCCCTTGGACAAAGTCACACCCATCTCCACAAGAAGTGAAGAACACAGATCCTATTATATCACAAGTGACCACAGAGCTGACCCACTGGGGAGCTTGTAAAAACCTTGGCTGTGTTTGGTGGGGTGGGAGGGAGGAGACAGAATGAGGTCAAGAGCCCGATGTGTTGCTGAACATGAGGGCAGCCTGTTAAATCATTTCAACAGTTAACCTTTTCAGTGCCAGAATTTGCCTAAAAACAGACGTATTGCAGACTAATTCCACATAAAAAGACTACAGGAGCCAAATAAAATTAAAAAGAAAAATTAAGGCAAAATATGCTTCTTTTGTTCTTTACAAGGAACCAGAATAACCCTTACTGATTTAGTGCAGACCATGGGCCAGATTTATCATTAGCCTAAGTCACTTTTCTGGAGTTGAAAAGTCGCATAAAAATTGCGCAAAAAGCCAAATTGCGCAATTTATTGCGACTTTTTGGAGACTTACGCCACTCACTCCAAAACCAAGTTTATGGGCGTTTTGTCGTATGTAAATCACTTGCAAGACAGATTTATTATTGCGACTTTTTAAATAGTCGCTAAAAAGTCGCAAAAAATTGCGCAAACTCACTCCACTCATGACCATGCTTATGTTTGACAAAATCACTTTTTTTAAATTGCGACTTTTCCAAAGACAAAGCCAAAATACAACTAGGAACCAGAAATACACCAGATTTATCAACCTCTGAAAGAGCCCATGATAAATTTGACTTGACTCAAATACACATACGCCTTCTTTGAAAGTGGAGTGAACTGCAAGAGTAATGATAAATCTGGCCCCATGTGTTCAGAAGATGACTTCAGGAATTCCCTATACTCACTTACCATGTGAACTAATGGACCAATCCAGACCACCAAGGGCCCTTAAAGGTGCAGAACTACTGTCTGGAGTGCTCTCTAAAATGTAGGGCCCACACACTGTTACAGATCCGTAATATGGCCACGTAGGAACTAGGTGTGCCGTACGGGGTCTGTGCATGCAGATTTAACATGGATCCTTACATTGTGCAAAAATGTACACTTATTGACAAAAAAATTAAAATTCACTGAGAAGGAGCTTTTGGAATTGAATGAAACCTTATGCGTGTAATTGTAATAATGATATATTTAAATGATTACAATATCAGAGATACATTTATTGAGCCCCTGTGGGGCTGCCTCTAACTTGGATTCAAGGTGAGATAGGGTTAAGCATGAAATCAAACAGGTTCTGTATGGTACCCTGCAGCACATTTGCCCGCAGATGTTCCTCGTATCACTACTAGTGGTGACCGACTGTCATATGCGATGGCTCCCCAGATGATCACACCAGCAGTTGTAGCAGTGTGTCACTCCATAGCCAAGGCAGGACTGAAGCACTCACCACGAGGGCTCCATACTTGAACCCAGCTATCATTGGATCCCAAACAGAACGTGGATTCATCTATATGGTTCCAGTCTATAGCAAAAGGTCTTGGTGGCTGGCTGTCAATGGTAGGACACGTAATGGGCGTTGTGACACAAAATTTAGATACCACCTGTGTCTGGTGAACAATGAAACTGTGGGAGTTGTTCATGCTTGTTGGTGGATCACATGATCCTCTGTACTGGTGGTGTGTCTGGGGTGTCCGAACCCTGTTCCCAGGTAACTAGTGCTGCCAACACCTCCTAACACCTAGATCATGGGAAATTCGCTAAAAAAACAACCATCCTGCTTCTCTCAGTCCAATGATGCACTCTCTCTCAAAGTCAGTCAACTTGAAAAAATGTCTTTGAGTGCACTGTAGAGGCATCCCTAGCAGTCAATGATCTCTCACCAAGAGGTACACTACTGAAAAGTAGCCTCTGAGAGCTTTTTTACAGGACAGCGGAGGAAGCACTTTTACACCCACTTGTAGCAAGACTCAGTGTCTATCAGACCACACTTGTAACCATTTACATATTTGCTTGAGATATACCTGCATGCCGAGTTTCTGACATTTCTATCTGGGTGTGATATATATATTTTTTTCAATGAGTATCTGCTCCAGTTTGAAATCTATAAATGTTGAAATGCATAACTCTTATGCTATAAGGGGATTTTACTTTAGTCGATTTATGGTTTAAAGGGTCTCTATACTTTTAATATTTTCCGGAAGGACATACACATCAAAATTCTGACTGGTGGAGGCCTAGTTGCTGGGACCTACAAAAATTCTTTATACAAGAGTACCTTTAAGCTTAGTAGAAGCATCGCCGACTCCCTGAACTTCCACCTTAATAATCATGCAGAGCGCTTCTAAATCACTCTGCCCTATCACAGAGAGGATGGAGCTTCTGTGCAGCCAAAAAAGCATACAACTTCCCTCACTGCACTGCTACAGCCTGGATAATGCTGGAGCGTGGAGAGGTGAGTAACCACTGGATCCCACATATTAAATAACCCCTTCACTGTCCTCGACCAGGGATCTAAAATAATCCCTCCATGCCCTAGACCACAGGGATTCTGAAATGTAACCCTTCACTGCCCTAGACCACCTGAGATCCTGAAAGTAACCCCTTCACATTCATAGAAAACCAGATATATCGCTGTTACGCCCATCACCGCCCTAGACCAGCAAATTATTAGGGCCCTCTGCATTAATATGTCAGAGTATTTCCTGATCACTACCTCTGAGAGAAAGCTCTGACGCACTCCAAGTCGTCTATAGGCGTGCTACTGTAAAAAAAATGTATTATTCAGAATTTTAGGAATTGATTTGTCGCAGTACATTGATGCTTGGTTTTACCTCAATTCACAATCATATCTACTCAAATAAATGTTCCCTACAGCACAAATGGTTACCATCATTACAAAAGTGTTCCGTGCATTGAGAATTCAGTATAAATAGCCTATTCCTACAACAACACATCCTGAGCTATAGGGTAAACAACTGGCGGAGATTGACACAACCCTTTGATCATCCTGTTGACAGGAGAACCACAACACAATTAGCTGAACAATGAGAATTGTTGTAGTTTGTACAATAAACCTCCAGATACCTTTGCCCTTGCAATTGTGACTGTCTTCCTGTAGTAATATATGACTTGCCTGGGGGACTTCAGTAGCTCCATCTTCTTTAACATATTGGGGTTGTCCAAGCAAATTTTTTTAAGGCAACAAAAGTATTAAGAAAAATAAGAAAATGCTCATTGTCCTGAACCTCTTCCCCAGCAGCACTGCTCCAATGCTGCAACCATGACATCATGTCTTTGGCTTCTGCAATGATGTGCCTGTATACCACATGGGACGGCTGCCTTCAATCAATGGCATGTCACCACTGGAATCATTAAAACATTGGAGAGGATAGGAGCGGCAGCGCTGAAAAGGAGGTGGTTCAAAACAGTAAAAATAACTTATTTTTATTCAAAATAACTCAAATAACTCAAAATAGCTAGCAAAAGCATTAGATCACAGATCAGCAACATTAGGCACCCCAGCTGTGGTGAAACTGTGATTCCCAGCATGCACACTTCCTTGGATGTTCTTGGAACTCCCATAGAGGTGGAATGGAGCATGCTGGTAGCTGGAGTTTTACCACAGCTGGAGTTGCTGCCCCTTGTATCAGATATTCAGCAATGAGAGTAATATACAGACACAGGCCATATTCATGGAAAGGAGTTGTCCAGAATGCTTATTTTTTTTTTAAATCAACCCTCATCGAGCGTTACCTGTGAAAAAAAGTCATCACTGGACTTCAGGTTGGCATCTGTCAGCTTCCTCAGGGACAGGGTCATATATGCCGCTGCAGCCAATGACTAGCCTCAGTGAGGACATGTCCCCTAGCGGTACATGACTGCTGCATCACATGCTGTTTGTGGGCATGTCAATGCTGAGGGCAGTCATTGGCCGCAGCAGCACATGTGACCCTATCCATGAGTAAGGCCTTATTCACACGTCCGTAGTGTGTTTTGCGGAAACACTAAAACATGGATCCGCAAAACACGGAAACACGGATCCGCAAAACACGGACGGCTGCAATGTGCATTCCGCATTTTGCGGACCGCACATTGCTGGCACTATATAGAGAATGCCTTTTCTTGTCCGCAATTGCGGACAAGAATAGGACATGTTCTATTTTTTTGCGGAAACGGAAACACGGATGCGGAAACACGGATGCGGAAACACGGATGCGGACATCACATAATGTGCTGTCCACATCCATTCCTGCCCCTATGAAATGAATGGGCCTGCAACCCTTACGCAAAATTGCGGATGGGATGCGGATCCATTTTGCGGACGTGTGAATTAGGCCTAAGTTGACAAACGGGGACCTGAAGTCCAGTGAAGACAACCCTGGAGCCATAGAGCTGGAATGGAGAGGCAAGCAAGTAAGCATAGATTTCTTCACAGGTAACATTAGGTGGTGGGGTTTGAAAAAAAACTTTGACAACCCATTTAAGGTTGTCCCACCAAGACAAACCCTCTCTCTGTTGAACGTTTGGGGCCCACTATGGTTTCAGAGCCTGGGTCCACCGGAGGACCTCTAGTACTCTGGTGGGCCAGTTTGACAGTGCCAAGCAGGCACAGACATTCGCAGGATGTGAGTTGTAGTTCAGTACTGAAGATTCACGGCTTGTATCTATCTGAGAATAGCTTGCATCAGGGGACTTGTCAAACAAAACGGTTTCATTCTAAAGGAACAGTACCTGTAATGTGTCCTGTCCCATGACAGATGATAAAAGTAATGGAGATCTCTAAGCTTGACCTCCATCAATTTTTAAAATGAAGTGACCACTGCATTTTGGGCCCCAATGCAAAATAACATGGTGCATGTTTGCCATGTGCCATATATATACTGCCCAGGGCGTAGTTAAAGGCTCATGGGCCCTGGTGCAAGAGTTCAGCTTGTGCCCCCCTTCCCTCAGTGGCATGGTGCGGGGAGCATATAGCCTTCCTGCTGCCTGAGGCAAAAATTGAAATGGCTACCCCCTCCCTCATGCCAAATTCTTGACCCTCCAGCCAGAGGTATAACTTGAAGATTCTGGGCCCTTCCAGCATGCACTTTCAATAATACTGGTGTCTTCTTATGTTGCACAAGGGTTCTTTGGGCCCCCTCAGGCTCTTGGGCCTGGTAGCGACTGCTACCTCTGCATCCCCTAAATCTACGCCCCTGATAATGGCATTTTACATGGGAGGACTCAAGTATCTCAGCGCCCTGATGCAGCTGCTTCCTCTGCGTCCCCTATAGCAATATCACTGGCTTGATATCAGCAAATTCAGGTAAGCACATAGACATTGGTATATACTTAGGGGGAGATTTGTCAGAACTGTCGTAGTTGCCTACAGAAACCAATCAGATTCCCCCTTTTATTTTCCAAAGGTGCTCTGAAAAATGAAAGGTGGGATTTTATTGGTTGCTATTAGAGATGAGCGAATCGAAGTTGATGAAGTAGAATTCGATCTGAATTTCAGGAAAAATTAGATTTGCACCGAATCCGAATTTTCTCACGCTTTGCTGTAACAACTCGCATTTTTTGGCTGCTGCACGTGTTAGGACATGGAGCAAGGAACTCTGGGAATGAGGGATCACCCACAATGCCATGCATGCAGCCACATGCAGCCAATCATCAGCCAGCCCTGTGATGTCATAACCCTATAAATAGCCTCAGCCATCTTGAATTCAGCCATTTTCCAGTGTACTTAGTGCAGGGAGAGACGTCAGCAGGCGCTAGGGACAGTGGTAGAAAAGACTTTAAAGCTTTTAATTTGTTCTATTGAAGTTCAGGGAAAGGATAGGGAGGAATCATTCCACTGTATTGAAGCAGAACATGGGTTTAGTAGGGGAGTTTATAGCCTGGGTAATAGGAACAATCCTATTACACCTTGCTGCACTGTCTGCGGATCCAAATTGCCATTATACAGCTCTGTAATTCCAGCAAACCGTTCTTGTTATTAGGGTGCAAGTGCTGTTTGATACAGCCATTAACAGGGTTTATTACAAGGAAATATTTCTACATCCTATTTCCCCTTGTGCAGTGCAGTTATATGTTCTAAAGCAATTTCTACCTTGCATTAGTGGGGAAAAAAGGGCTTATTAGTCATTGTGTGGTGAAGTGAGAAAATTACAGCCTTTTTGGCATGTATTAGTGGCAAAAATAAAAAATATTTGCTGTTCAGTGGTGCAGTTATGTGTTCTAAAGCCTTTTGTGGCATGTATAAGTGGGAAAAAATAAGGGCCTATTTGCCATTCAGCGGTGCAGTTATATGTTCTAAAGCCCTTTTTGAGTGTATTAGTGGGGGAAAAAAGGGTTTATTAGTAGTTGTGTGGTGAAGTGAGAAAATTACAATGACTTTTTTGGAATGTTTAAAAATAAATTTAATTTTTATTTATTTATTTGATCTAATAGTATGTCAAACAGGGAAGTGCAAGGCCCTGCACAGGGGAGTGGCAGAGGTCTAAGTGTTTCTGGTGCAGGCACAGGTCGCAACAGAGTAAGGGGGCGTGGCAGCAGGAGTCGCAGCGAGAGGTCTGAGCTCCCAGTGTCATCTAGCGGTCGTGTTCTGACCAGCAACCCAGAGGTTCTTAAATGGTTGACACGGTCATCCACTTCATTCCAAGAGACATCAGACACTCCCAGCCAAGAGTCGGTGGGTTCGTCAGACACAACCCTTAGTTGGCATGGCCCGGGAGCAGGCCCTGTGCCCTCACCTGTCCTCAAGCTGCTTCTGTCCTTTTCTGTTCTGCAGAGTTTGCCCTGGAAAAGCTGTACTGCTTTGCCAGTAGTGTGACAGTCAGAGCTGGTTTTTAGTGCGGCAGGGGCCATAGTTACCCCAAGAAGAACTCGCCTGTCCACCCAGAATGTGGAGATACTGACCTTTGTCAAGATGAATCAGGCGTGGATCAGTCAGGATTTCCACCCATCAATGCCTGATGCTTCAGACTAGAGCATCCATGGTGCCACACCAACACATGCCTCAGCTTCTATTCTGATGCTGCCACCCACCTGATGCCACAAATCTGATGCTAAGTGCTCCTTCTTTCACCTACCATCAATTTGCCACCCACCTCCCCACTCTGTCACCTTGCCACTCTGCGGCCTCCTGATGCTGCTGCCACCTCGACACTATGTCACATTGTAACTCTGTGGACTTCTCATGCTGTTCCCACCTTCCCCACTTCATGACTGGGCCACTATTTTGCCTTTTGGCCTGGCTGACATCACCATTTATTTGACCCTTCTTCTGATCTGTCAGAAGGAAGGAAAAATGAGACGCACAACAGATCCTGTCTATGTAACAGCTGTAAGGCCTGCATGACATGGTCCCTATTTTGCATCAGAATTGGCTTATGATTTGGTAGCCAGAAGCAGGAGTGGGTACAAAATACAGAAGAAATGCAAATATTCCATTCACATGTTATCTCTGTTTTGGATCCACTCCTGTTTTTTTGGCTTTAACAATACTGATGGATTACTGACCAAATGCTCACCGAGTGAAGGCGGATGCTCCACAGACAGAATCTGTTTTTTGGGGGTTATTGTTCTGATGGATCAGAGGAAGGGCAAAATAATCAGTGACATCAACACAACCTTACTGCTGACACCCTCTCCACTTTGGTGGGGGGCTGTACTTGTATAAGCGTTTAATAGAACAGGTTCTGTACACATGTATGTGGAATCAGCTGCCGACAGTGTAAAAGGAGTGCGCTTCTTTTTCACGCTAACATTGACCTGTAAGGCTGAGTTCACACTTTAGTTATTTGGTCGGTTTTGGCCCCGTAACTGCACAAATAAGTAAAGTGTGCAGTGTTTTTAAGAGCAACGCCTGTCATCTGCGTGTCATACTGACTCACAGTATTGTTTCACCACCACAGCAGACTCTCTATGTGTGTTAATGCAAGGCACAGTGTTCTACACTACTATAAAGACTCTGAGTAGCCAGGAAATAACCGTTTTTTAACGTGATTCGTCGCAAATAGATTCAAATCCAACCGAATTTTTCGGAAAAAAAAGACTATGGAACTCTCTGCCTTAGGAGGTGGTGATGGTGAGTACAATAAAGGAATTCAAGAGGGGCCTGGATGTATTTCTGGAGCGTAATAATATTTCAGGCTATAGCTACTAGAGATAGGTCGTTGATCCAGGGAGTTGTTCTGATTGCCTGATTGGAGTCGGGAAGGAATTTTTTCCCCTTAAGTGGGGAAAATTGGCTCTACCTCACAGGGGTTTTTTGCCTTCCTCTGGATCAACTCGCAGGAAACAGGCCGAACTGGATGGACAAATGTCTTTTTTCGGCCTTATATACTATGTTACTATGTTACTATGTTACGGTGACCCGGCCGAATCAAATTTTTCAGAAATTCGCTCATCTCTAGTTGCTATATTTTCATTTACACCACTTTTAATAAATCCCCCTCTTAGAATCTATTCAGATGTTGGGGTTTGCATGCAGTTTAATACCACATCTGAAAAAAAAATCTTCAGGTTTTGTCAAAAATGTCTTCAGTTTGGTAATTGAACATACAGTTTAAAGGTGAAAATTGTAAAATCTGCTTTACCTGTAAAACACGATGTAGCCAATTACTGCTTAGCAACCCCGGCAGGCGGTTTTTAAGCAACAACATCTGACTGGACCCTTAGAGATCATTACGGTGTCCATCCTGGGGTTATGGAGCATGCTGGGTCAGTGGGCTAATGGACCCATAATTCGATAGCTTGTCCCTGTGGTATCTATGCAACCTAGCCTGTGTAAAATTACTAGTTGTTCAAAGAAAACCATTAAGGGGTTGTGTCACAAAACATAATCTACATTTTTCAAACCAGCACCGGGATCTGAATACTTTTGTAATAGCATGTAACAAATAATTTTGGTTAGCCAGTGAGCTATTCAATAATATGTATATGTATAGCGCCACCTACTGTTTATTCTTTTCCTTATTTTTGTCTGTCTCTCTGAGCTGGTCAAACATGCTCTGTTTAAATCTTCAACTGCCACTAGCCGTATGTTCTGTTAGAAGCTGTAGCAGTTACAAGAGAGAGCTGAAGCAGGAGGGACACACCCCCTTGAGCTGCAAAGCTGAAGATCTAGCAGAGGAACTGGAGCAGTGAATGGGTAGATCTATGGACCCATTTGTGGTACAGGGCAGGTTCTAGCTTTGTTAGAAAGGTATTGTTATGTTTTCATATTTTTTACATCAATCATGGCATACATAACCCTTTTAATTAATATTTTGGAAGATTTGTGATTGTGAGTCAAGAGAGGTATGCAAAAGAATGGCTGAAAATGTGTCCTAAGGAGGTGAAAGATGTAAATCCAGTCATGTCTGAAACCTTTTAGGAAATAATCATGCCGTGCTCATGAGAAAGGCATGTCAGGCCTGACCGCTCACATTTTTCATACATAGGACTTCCGGTCACAGTCATATAAAAGCTTGTCACTTTACTAGGACATTTATTCCAGCTGTTTTACTATTGAGCTTTATATTGTATCTGTCCCTGCTTTTTTATCATTTAGGTTGCCAATGCATACATTTAACCCAATCACAATTAGCTGGACTAGTGCAGAACTAAAGTAATGCAAAAAAAAAAAAACACATGACATTGGGACGGATGTCGATGGGGCATGTGGTGCAGAAGAAAAAAAAACAGCTAGCCCCTAGAAACAGACACACCGAACTGCTGAGAGTCTGGATCGGAGAGAAGAAACACTGTCAAAGTTTATAGTATAGACCTCAAACAACAAATGCTACCTACAGTGGTGCTTGAAAGTTTGTGAACCCTTCAGAATTGTCTATATTTCTGCATAAATTTGACCTAAAATTACATTAGATTTTCACACAAGTCCGAGAAGTAGATAATGATAACCAAATCAAACACATTAGTAATAATACTAGACTTGGTCATTTATTTATTAGGAAAATGGTCCAATATCACTTCTGTGTGAACCTTTAGGATTAGCAGATAACTTGAAGATGAAATTAGAGTCAAGTGTTTTCAATCAATAGGATGACAGGTGTGAGTGGGTGACCTGCTTTATTTAAAGAACAGGGATCTATCAAAGTCTGATCTTCACAACACAGGTTTGTGAAAGTGTATCAGGCCATAAACAAAGGAGATGTCTGAGGACCTTAGAAGAAGAGTTGTTGATAATCATCAGATGAGAAAAGGTTACAAAACCATCTCTAAAGCAGTCCACCAATCCACAGTCAGACAGATTGTGTACAAATGGACGGAATTCAAGACCATTATTACCTTCCCCAAGATTGGTCGACCAACAAAGAGCAAGGCGCCTAATAGTTAATGTTCATGAGTCCACTATCAGGAGGACACTGAACGACAAGGGTGTGCATTGCAGGATTGCAAGAAGAAAGCCACGGCTCTCCAAAAAAGAACATTGCTCCCCGCCTGCAGTTTGCTAAAGGTCAACTGGACAAACCAGAAGACTATTGGAACAATGTTTTGTGGACGGATGAGAACCGAAATAGAACTTTTTGGTTTAAATGAGAGGCGTTATGTCCGGAGAAAGGAAAACACTGCATTCCAGCATAAAAACCTCATCTCATCTGTAAAATCCATTGGTGGCAGCATCATTCTGAATTATACCAGCAAATTCTAAAGGAAAATGTCAGAATATATGTCCATGGGCTGAAACCAATGGCCGATGCTGCATCTCCATCGGCGTGCAGATCGCAACATCCGTTAATGGGGGGGGGGGGGGGGGTTGCAGCCAGTAGCAGGCCGCAATGGTGATCAGACCCTTGTGTCACGTGACATGACGCCAGGGGAGCAGGTCACCGGCACAACCTGGTATTGGCTGCATCCCCTTCCCCCCATCGATGGATGTTGTGATCTGCATGCCGGGGAGATGCATTGTCTGCCATGGAGGGATCCAGAAGGACACAGGTGTTGGGAACCAGGTGAGTGGATTTTCCAGGTTTGGATAACCTCTTTAAACTTTTGGAATGACCAAGACACCTAATGGATCACACTGACTATAATGGTGTCTATCGGGTCTCCATTATGGATTATGGATTTGTTTGCAGGAATCTGTCACTGAGGCTTCTAATGGAACCACCGCCACAGATGTGTACTTAGCCTAATAGGGAGGGGTCCCTGACTATGCCGTACTTATGCCAAATACGGCTTAATTATAGAGGATGTCCTAATAATATATAACAGAGGTGGGTGCCCCGCGGGAAAATGCGTGATTTTTCCGCGCGAGTGCAAAGCATTTTAATGCGTTTTGCACGCGCGTGCAAAAAATCGGCATGTTTGGTACCCAGACCCGAACTTCATCACTGAAGTCCGGTTTCGGGTTGAGTATTCTTTATATTTTATTATTTTCACTTATAACAAGGTTATATGGGAAAATAATAGCATTCTAAATACAGAATGCTATGTTAACAGGGCAATAGAGGGTTAAAAATAAAAAAAATTCAACTCACCTCCTCCCATTGATCGCGTAGGTGCAAGGAACATCTTCTATCTTCATATCTGTTGGTTGAAGGACCTTCGGTGACGTCACTGTGTCACATGGGTTTTGATTGGACCATGTGACCCATGTGACCCAGTGACATCACCGAAGGTCCTTTACCCAGCAGAATGAAGAAAGAAGAATGATCCTGGCACCTACGCGATTAAGAGGATGAGGTGAGTTAAAGGTTTTTTATTTTTAAACCTCTCTTCCCCTTTTTACATAACATTCTGTAATTAGAATGCTATTATTTTCCCTTATAACCATGTTATGGAAATCACGCCCGTGTGAATGCAGCCTTAGGCCTCATGCACACGGCCGTTGTTCGGGTCCGCGTCCGAGCCGCATATTTCGTGGCTCGGCCGCGGACCCATTCACTTCAATGGGGCCGCAAATGTCCGTTGCTCCGATCCGTGCCCCCGCAAAAAAAATAGAGCATGTCCTATTCTTGTCCGTTAGGCAGGCAAGAATAGGCATCTCTATAATGGGCCACGTTCCGTAAATCGCGGAACGGAACGCGGAGCAGCTTCCGTGTTTTGCGGATCCACGGTTTGCGGACCGCAAAACACCAACGGCCGTGTGCATGAGGCCTTAATGTCAGAAAAAGTTTAGTGATTCGCTTGGCAGCTGAAGCCATTGTTGGTGTTGGTCCAATATTCATATGTGCCTGGATTAAGAGAAAAATGCTGTTTTAATATATGCAAATGAGCCTCTAGGAGCAAGGGGGGTGTTGCTGTTATATCTAGAGGCTTCTTTTTCTCTGCAACTGCCGAGCCCTCTCCACTTTGATTAACAGGGCCAGACAGTGTAAATGTCATCGCACCTAGCTCGGTCAATAAAAGTGCAGAGGGTGCGGCAGTTGCAGAGAGAGTACAGCCTCTAAGTGTAATGGCAACGCCCCCATTGCTCCTAGAGGCTCATTTGCATACACGAACACATGATTTTTCTCAGCAATGCGCACACATATGAACATGGGACCAACACAGATTCCATCAGCTGCCAAGTGCACATGTAACAGGTCAGCTAGTTTCATAGGTACAAATCTACGGACAGATGCCCTTTAATCGCCAGAAAGATAATTTTTCATTTCTAATCGGCTTGAATATTCTGACACCTGAAAAAGTTTTGTTCATTCAAACCTATGTTTCAAAAATTGTGACTGATACTCAAGGGGATATGAACGATGGCAAAGTGGGACATCCGCCAAGAAAAGTTTCCCCAAAAAAAGTTCTCAGTCTGGCCTTATTTTTGCAAAAAATCACATAAATAAGGTAGTATGAGAAAAATCATACTACCTTATTTATGTGATTTTTTTGCAAAAATAAGGCCAGACTGAGGACTTTTTTTGAATTCACTGCATAGTGTATAACATGCCACACATGATGAAAACTAATGTACCAGAATGGAGTAATGGCAACCAATCAGGTTGCTGCATTGGAATAATATTGGTTACTCCTTTACATCAGTTCTGATGCATCTGACCTTAATGTCATCCGATCTTCAATACATCAACATGACGGATAATATTTAAAGGGGTTTTCCGAGATTTTAATACTGATGACCTATCTCCTCAGGATAGGTCAACAGTATCTGATAGTTGGGGGTCCGACACCTGGGACCCCCGCTGATCAGCTGTTTTGAGAAGGCAACAACGCTCCTGTTTGCGGCCGTCTCACAGCTTTCCCTAGGCCAGTGACGACGTATCTGTCACGTGGCCTAGGCACAGCTCAGCCCTATTGAAGTGAATGGGGCTAAGCGCGATACCAACCACAGCCCAGTATTAAAATCTCGGAAAACCCTTTTAAAGGGTTATTGGTATTGTATAACTTCAGTTCTGAATAATTTTCAGGGCACTGTTTTATCATAACGAAAAGATCCCAAGCACATAGCGAAGCTTGTACAGCAACAGAGTCCCCACAACTATGTATTATAAAGCCTTAGGCAGCAAGTGTGCCGCTATACGGTGCATCCATTTGGAGCTGTATACTCCCTTGAAAATACTGTTTTTAGGAGTACACCACATATTCTGCATTTTTTGCCTAAAAGATTCCATAGGAGAAAAGGTTACACCGCATAATTGAGAGCACATAGGGGTACAGTACAGGCGCTGTATTACATCTCAATAATATGAGTGGGTGCATGTGCCATGCCAAGTCATGCAAGACATTTTACATTAGTACTCATTGGACTACATCACATCAACTTAAGGATTATCCCAATTTTGAGAACTTTGTATTCTCCCTCCATGCTCCAGGGCCAGATCCATTGTAAGTATGTAGAGAAGGAGGAGGAGCAGGAGGAATTAGAAAATTATACACATTGAGGTTTTAGGATGTCTCGCCAGACTTTTACAGCGCACACTTTACCAAAGCATTTTTACAATGGCCTGGTCAAATTAAACTTTACTCTCCAAGAAAGAGAACCTTTGACTGTAATGAGATGTCACAACGAAGATGAAAAGGAAAGAATTTCTCACACCAGATGTGGAGAGAGCAGAGCCTCCTAAGCATAACAAATGAAGGCATCTAGTGATGACTTGGCCAACTCAGAATATGAGCACGGTCTACGACATATA
Organism: Bufotes viridis; assembly: GCA_033119425.1. Classification (NCBI taxonomy): domain Eukaryota; kingdom Metazoa; phylum Chordata; class Amphibia; order Anura; family Bufonidae; genus Bufotes; species Bufotes viridis. The sequence continues at coordinate 200,441,443 of CM065594.1, read as the reverse complement.
ATGTCCTATGACAAATATTGCTCCTGAAAGTTTAAATACGTACAGAAGTTCTACAAGCCGGTTATCTACGTCCTAGTGAGCAACTTCAAAGCGTTAATTTTCACAGTGCAAGTACCAAGTTTTTTCAACACCTCCTCCCCCCATTGCAAGAAGTAACTGTCCAGTGCACTTCTGCATTTACTCAGTTCTTTAATCTCCCCCCTGCTAGGCCACCTCAGCTCCCTCTGCTTCCTATACTGGCACAGAGTTAAATGGAAAATAAAAAAAAAGGGTTTTGCGCAAACCCTCTGCACAGCACATTCCCAACCCAGTGCATACAGCCAGCCGAAACTTCCAAGCATGAGCAATGAGAAGTTACTAGGATCAGTTGGCAACCATCAGAGGGCAACTCTTACCTGGGTTGGCACTGCCAAGTTGCAAATTAGCGATAGAGACCAAGAGGGTGCATTTTAAGAGGAATGTGATCCACTGGGAGATAGCTGGATGCCTGCTGCTGAAATACATTCTAAATCTAACCTCCGGCTTTCCTGCAAAAGATGCAGGGGACAGAGAGTGGGAGAAAGGAGGGAGGGAGGGAGGAGTAACCAAAAAAGAAAAAAAAGGGGGAGGGCGAAGTGAACAGATGAAAACCGTCTGTATGTCTCAGCTTGTGAGAGTGTTAAGTCAATGGGCTGGATCAGACATTACATAAGCAAGTGTGAAAAACTGGGGGAAGATCTAAAACTAAGAAACAGTAACTTTAAGAAACAGTTCTTACTTTTGTCTTCAAGCTCTGGTTTGGGAGAAATGAGGCCTGCATTGCCTTATACATGTACTGCATCTGAGTTAGTTTGTGCCTTTCCACTCTTCTTTTGTATCTTCTGCTTTCACTTACCAAAAGTCCCAATGTAAATCTGTGAATCCTGAGGCACAGAGTAGGGGCGCCCTAAAAGAGAAACAATTACAGATAGGCAGAATGGTCACCTAGAACCTTAACACGGGGTTCAGACCTGAGCGTTTTTGAAACGCGCGTATTTTAGCGCGTTTTTGCAAATAGGAAACGCGCGTCAAACGCGCGTTCGTGATTCTGGAGACCGATAGAAAAAGGCATATCTACACCTTAACGCGCGTTTTACGTGCGTTCCCATTAAAGTCTATGGGAGGAAAAGCGCAACAAACGCCCAAAAAAACGCTCCTGAACGATCTTATGCGTCGGGCGTTTTACAGCGCGTTTTTACATGCTGTAAAACGCTCAGGTGTGAACCTAGGGTAAAGAGGACCTTTCAGCAAAAAAATATTCATGGGATACTTATACCATCTTGCAGGGCTGCTGCCGCTGATGTCCGCACATAGGTTTTTTTTTTTCAAACGCCCCCCCAGTTCACCCGCAGCGCTCCCGGTATCTTCTACGCCTCTTATGCTAATGAGGCAACTTGGTTATAGTAGGAGGTTTCATTTAGTTATGGTGGGCGGTGTCTCTTCTCTCTGGCAGCGAGCGCATCCAATCGCAGCGCTCCTCTCTTAGCCAGGGAGCCCTTGCTAAGAGAGGAGCGCTGCAATTGGATGCGCTCGCTGCCAGAGAGAAGAGACACCGCCCACCATAACTAAATGAAACCTCCTACTATAACCAAGTTGCCTCATTAGCATAAGAGGCGCAGAAGATACCGGGAGCGCTGCGGACGAACTGGGGGGGTGTTTGAAAACAAAACCTATGTGCGGACATCAGCGGCAGCAGCCCTGCAAGATGGTATAAGTATCCCATGAATATTTTTTTGCTGAAAGGTCCTCTTTAAACCAGTCTACATGTCTACTACAGTACTGGTACTGGCTAGCAAAGAGGGCTAACTGACATCTCCAGACATAAGCGCAATATAGTACTAAAGGCGTGCAAGCCAAGCGTTGGATGGTAACCAGTAGTGTATCTTGTTTTGATGTCCCCTACTCCTGTAGTGTATGCTCATACAGTGTATGAATAACAATACAAAAGTCATTCCTCCCAACTGTCCCAGATACGGCAGGACAGTCCCGGATTTTGGCAGCTATCCCGCAAGCCCAGGACATCTATGGCATGTCCTGATTTCAACAGTACCAGAGTCCTGAGGACACAGATACAGTTGAACACAATGGTGAACAGGGGTTGACTGGGAAGTGGCCCTGGAAAAAATATTAAAAGTGGCCCGTTTTGTAGTCGGGTCCAAATTGATGGAAGGCAGGACCAGCAATTCTATATTGTGGTATATTATACCACCCCAACAGAGCCAAATACCACAGTTCATCATAAAATACATCCCCAAAATCTTCCACGGGCCGGCCGTCAGGAGGGCCCAAAAGGCCCCCTGGGCATTGGCCCACCGAGGAGTTTCCCTGTAAGGTCTAGCTGTGAGCTCCCTGCTCCACCATTCACTGGCCTGTGCATTGCTTAGCAGCTGGGCAGGAGGCAGTGACATCATTGTGACTGCTGCGCTGAGTGGGCGAACACATAGGTCAAGGAATGATGATTTTAGGTGATTCTTGCTTTTTATTTTAACTACAGGAGCGTCACTATTATAAGGGGGACTAAGGGGGCAGCACTATTGTGAGGGGAGCAGTAAGGGGGCATTCTTACTGGGAGAGGGGGACCTAGGTGTCATAGCTAATGTGATGGGGCACTAAGGTGGCATAAATATCATGTGGGGGACACTAAAGGGACATAACTACTGTGTGGAGGCATAGATACCATATGGGGGCAGATAAGGGTACTGGGTGGGATTGGGCATGTGTAGGGGTGGAGTTAGAAGAGTGGCTTAGTATAAAATAAAAATTGCCACCGTGTGCCGCCAAAGCTTAATTCACAAGAGTGATATGGAATGAGTCAGGCTCTTTTCAGGCAAAAACTGATAGTTTTTCCGTATGTTTAATCGTTTTTTTGTCTGCAATTGCGTTCAGTGTTTCAGTTTTTTCCGTGCAGCTGCAATCAGTTTTTGATACGTTTTTCTCGCGCCTGAAGAAATATTGAAGAATAGCAATCTATATTTCCTAGCAAGCATCAGTGAAAAATGCATTGCATCCGGATGTCTTCCGTTTTTCACCCTATGGGGCCAGAGCTGCGTGAAAAGCGCACAATATAGAACATACTGCGCTTTTTCCTGAAATGATGATCAGAGACAGAGACGATCAGTGATAAATGATGCTCATGTGTACATTCTTAGGTTACTTTCACACTTGCGTTGTTAATTCCGGTACTGATATCCGGCAGGGGATCTCAATACCAGAATTAAACAGATACGTTTTGATTTTGCACATCAGGATGCATCTGTTCCATTAAGATGCGGTTGTGTGAAATCAAAACAGAAAAAAAACAGATCCATCACTAAATACATTGAAAGTCAATGAGCGATGAATCAATTTTTTTAGGCTCCTAAAAAAATGGATCAGTCACCATTGACATACATTTTTTTCCGTTATTATGACCGGACACAAAATCGCAACTTGCAGCGGTTTTGTGTCCAGTCACAAAGCGGAATGCTAACGGGACGGAAGACATCCTGATGCATCCTGAACGGATCTCTTTCCATTCAGAATGCATGGGGACAAAACAGAACCGTTTTTCTTTTTTTCGGTATTGAGATCCTCTGCCGGATCTCAATACCGGAAAACCGGAAAACAACAACGCAAGTAGCCTTATTGAAATGGATAGGTCAGGATTCAGTCCGGATGCTATGAGTTAACAATATACGCATTTCATCTGGACGGAAAACTCGCTCATGTGAAAAAGTCGAAATATTGTCTCTCCCTGGGTTTTTCGAATGTTGGAAGCTATGGCCAAAGTATGGCCGTATCATAAAGCACCCAAACCCCAGTGCCACACAGTGACCAAACAACACCTCCATACCTTTGCCTAAATACAAATGCTAGACAGTTCTGCTACAACCATACATTGTGGAAACAAAATAACGTACAGGTCACGGAGGCTGCTGATATTCCCTTGTGGGGCTCAGCAATGAACGCATTAACCATAATTGTGCTGCATAGTTTAGGGTTGTGTGTTTAAATGGCTGATAACAAAAGAAAATTGCTGATAAGACACAGACCAGTTGTCAGGGACTTCTACCGTGTTATCTTCATCACAGAATCCAAATGCAAATTACTGTACTGTTGATTTTAAGACAACTTGTATCTGCCTTTGTGTGCTATTCAGACTAGACACATTTTGGCAGCACTCAAGACAAATCTGTCCAGAAGTTTCTAAGTAGCAGGTCGTACTGTGTGAACAGCGATCTGCTGCCCAGAAACAATGAATCCGTATGAGGATAAACAATGGCAGTAGCCTTCGCTCGTCCCCATACAGTGGAGGAGATTATTGCAAGTAAATGCAGCTCCTTACGTTCACTGACGAGCAGGCGGGTGATGGGAAGGAACGCATCCTTCTCAACAATCGCCTGCTCCAACAGACCGTCTTTACAGGAAGATGACGAGGGCAGCTGGAAAAGAAAATGCTATGCTACTTAAGCCATATGTTAGTTGTAAAAGGAAGGGGGAAAGGTTGTCTCTAGTGCCACAAGTATGTTAAGCATATGTTTAATGTTAACATGCATGTGTTACCCACAAACACGTGATAAAGAATCTTGACTTAAACCATAAATATATGACACCAAGAGTTGAAAAGTCTAACCATGGGAGAAATGTCAGTTTATGAAATGCTGAATATTATAGCCACCCTCCTCAGCCCATTAAACTCAACTGCAGGGGCGTAACTATAGGGGAAGCAGGGGAAGCGGCTGCTTTGGGGCCCTGACCCAGAGGGGGTCCATCCAAGAGGAGGAGGAGAAGTACTAAAAAATTTTGTCAGGGCCCCTCAACATTATTACACGATGAAATGATATACAGTGGCAGTATAGACAGTGTAGAAAACGGATGGAACAGCTGCCGGGCCTGGTCTGAGAGAGCGATCTTTACTAGCCACAGGAAAGGGGGCGGCATTAAAGGAAGGGGTTGTGAAAAAATTACTGGGGGAGGGGGCCCCATTCAAAAATTTGCTGTGGGTCCCAGTCATTTCTAGTTACGCCACTGCTTAAGGGGATGGTATTTTAAGGGGTTGTCCAAGTTCAGAGCACATATCCCCATCTTCCCCCCTCTGGCCTCTCTGACATGAGCATCGGAGCATTTCATACTCCAATGCTCTCCCTTGCCCTGCGCTGAATCGTGCAGGGGAAAGGCTTTTTATGGAGATCCAGTGACATATTGGGCTCTCAATGGGGAAAGCTAGGCGGAGGTTTCCGCCTAGCAGTGAGGCCGGTGAAGTCACCGTCACTAATGGGCGGGCTTTAGCGCTGTCCTAGCCTGTAAACCGGCTAGGGCAGTGCTAAAGCCCACCGATCAGAGCCGGTGACGTCACAATGAACACTGCTAGATAGAAGCCTCAGCCTAGCAGTGCATTAATATAAAAAAAAAAGAGCACTTTCCCTGTGCGATCCAGCACAGGGCAAGGGAGAGCATGAAATACTCCGATGCTCATGTCAGGGGGGTCGGAGGGGTGAAAATAGGGATATGTCCGGGTTCAGCTCTGAACCCGGACAACCCCTTTAAGTAAAAATGTTATGTCCTATATTAGAAGTATGGTGTATAGTCTTACAAATGTGCAGGCTATAACATGATGGCAGATAAGGCCACATTCACATCTGCTGCAAGAGGATTCAGCTACCTGATCTGGCACAAATGCCACCTATCAGCCAGACCAAAAACCGTTGCATGTCCAGCCGAAACCTGGCATTTATGTCAATAGCTATGCGGCAGTGATCTGTAGAATCAGGCAATGCCAGTCCGGTAAACTCCAACAGGCTATCCTCTGCCGGAACAGCCTGCCAGAAACGTTCACCGGAGATGTGAACGTGGCTTACAATAACTCTCCTGGTCCGTCTGGTTCCCTGCACACCCTGACATTTTTTTTACACAAGCAGTAAGGTTTCAATCAAACAGCAGATTTTAGGTTATGAAATCTGCAAAAAAAAATCTGAAAAGTACAGTACGATGAAGCCTTGCAAAAACGTGCGTCTTATCTGAGGAGGAGCTTTGTAGTGGATTTAACCCTTTATGACACTGCAATAAAATTTGCAGAAAATTTACTTCTGACACAGCCTTTGAGGTTAAAGGGGTTGTGTCACTTCAGCAAGTGGTATTTATTATGTCGAGGAAGATAATACAAGGCACTTACTAATGTATTGTGATTGTCCATTGCTTCCTTCGCTGGCTGGATTCATTTTTCAATCACATTATACACTGCTCATTTCTAGGGGTTACAACCACTCTGCAATCCAGCAGTGATGGCCGTTCTTGCACACTATAGGAAAAAGCGCCAACCTCTCTGATGGCTTGGACTCTTGGAGCACGCATAGGCACGCATGCGCAGCAGCTCCCATTCTAGCCACCTCGTATCTGTACTGCAGGGGTTGCCATAACCTCTGGATATGAGCAATGCATAAATGTGCACTGTGATGCATGCGCACTGTGAAGACCATTGTGGGCAGTAGCATCGCCCCATGCAGTGCACATGCGCCAGTGGGATCTCGGCCATGGCATTTATCATGTAGAGAAAGGTAACACAAGGCACTTACTAATGTATTGTGATTGTCCATATTGTCTCCTTTCCTGGCTTGATTCATTTTTCCATTACATTATACACTGCTCGTATCCAGAGGTTATAGCAACTGCTGCAGTGCAGATGCGAGGTGGCTAGAATGGCTCTGTTTACACCAGAGCTGGGTTACTGGTGCTTTTGTCCGCTTAATAGAATATAAGGAGTTGTGCACGTTTGAATCGGAAGGGAGGGGGTCAGCAACCCCCCTCCTGGGTAGACCATAAAGAAAGCTGGCTGCTCCACTGCATTTCCTGGATGTAAACTTCCACTGCAGCCCATTGCTGGTTGCAGTGGCGAGCTGTTCCCCTTGTTTCATGTCAAATGGTCATGTGATCCAGGGGGGGCAGCATCAAACCAGATGTTTACATTTGGGGGCCAAAGCGGAGCAGCAGAGGTTGGAGAGGTAAGCAGTCGGGAGCCAGCATCAGGAAGCAGGTTAGCATGCTTCCCTTCGCAGGTCTGCCCAGGAGGAAGGTTTGCTAACCCAAAACTCCACCCCTAGGCTCCAAGTGCATTACTGCTTTAATCTTTGCATTGACATAAATACTAACATATTTAATTTTACTGCTAAATATTTGCCTCTTTTTTAACCTGACAACACTACAATAATCCTGTATTTTTTTGCAGGCGTTAAATAGCACTGATCATGACATTGGTCCCGCATCTTGTGCTCTTTTTAATATGTCTTCAGAAAAGGCTACCAGGCTTTAACACAGCCCTGAATCATGTTGTGTACTCCACCTACACACTGCAGCTTTGCCAGCACTTAACCCCATTTTCCGGAGCTCTCCACCTACTTACTCCAGACCTTCACATGACCCTGTTCACCTATACACATTGCGTTGTTCCCATTTTCTTAATAACAGTGACCTTTGTGCAATTCCGTGAACCAACCACTGTTTGTATTAATCAATGTGACGTGGTATAAAAATATACATTATCCTTTGTGGACATACTGGGTCATAGGTGACATGGACACAATCGCATATCATTGCAATGTATTGAATTCTAAATACTTGCAATTTCCAAATGACAAACCTCATGACGTGTACTTTTTTTAGTCTCCTATACTGTATAGCTCTACAACGAGTCAGCCTCACCCCCTGCTGAATTGTTACAGGAAGCTCTCTGTCTCTCATCCCTCCTCCCCCCCCCCCCCCCATTTGGCTTCCTACAAGGCATCAAATAATACTTTATTAGAACCAGATGGAGATTTTGGGATGGGGCGGGGTAATGTAGGGGAATGTAGACACCATTGTAGCAAACTCTGCAATTTTTGTAATTTTCCCTTTTTTCCCATTATCAGCTGCAGGCAAGAAGAATGGTATCTGCAGCACACGCATGCATAGACTATTAAATTACAAACAATTTTCTTCTCCATACCTTCCTGCTGTGTCAAGGTATCTTTAAGGAGAAGAAATATGCCGCTGGATGAGGATCTAATTTTTAAAACATATGTTAGCAAAGACAACAAACTAAATCTTTTCTGCCGAAAAGGAGGGGGGAAGGTCTGATGCAACAGATTTCCAGCTGCCGCTCAACTGTAGACTGACCCTATCAGCATAGCTGCCATGTGGGACCGAAACGTGAACTGACCTGATCATAGCTAGCAGCCATTAATTCTTTTTTTTTAAAAAGAGTAATTTTCAATAGGGATGACTTGTGTAAAGAGCCACCAAAAACTTCCAATATTGTTCTGACTACAACCCAACAATTATTGCCTAGTCTAAATGCATAAAAGTGTTGTTGAAAGATGAACCTTCGGCCCAGTTTGATGTCCAGGGCACTCCGGATCAGGTTTTCATTAAGAATATCTCTAGGGGTGTAGGGATATCTGTAGGGATGGAATTGGGCACTGCCTGGTTTCCACCAAACTTGACACCAGAATATATTCTTTCTCAGTCTGAGAATCGTTTAGGTGCTTTTTTTGCAAACTCCAGACGGTCTTTTATTGAGGAGAACTGAAAGAAAAGTGAAGGGAGAGCAGCACTCATCGGTGGGACAATTTTGAAAAATAGGTTAATCTTCCTGTGAAAGGGCTCACCTAGATGGGTTGCGCTCAGAGGATAGAGGTAGCTGGTGCAGCCAAACTTCTTCCCTCAAGACACAGCATGCCAAGCAGAAAATGTAGAACAAAATTTGGATCAGCAGCGGCACAACCAGGAAGGTCCAGGCTTGAAGGTAAGTTTATAGCTTTTATTCATAGTTTCCACAGGTTATGCGTTTCTGGGCCGGAATGGTCCCTTCCTCAGAAACGCGTAACCTGTGGAAACTATGAATAAATAAAAGCTATAAACTTACCTTCACGCCTGGACCTTCCTGGTTGTGCCGCTGCTGATCCGAATTTTCTTCTACATTTTATGCTTGGCACGCTGTGTCCTAAGGGAAGGAGTTTGGCTACACCAGCTACCTCTATCCTCGGAGCGCAACCCATCCAGGTGAGCCCACATAAAGTCCAGATTGGTGGAGTGTTGTAGTGATGGTTGATCTTTTGGAAATTTCTCCCATCTGCACACAGGATCTTTGGAGCTTAGTCAGGAGTGACCATTGCGATCTTGGTCATCTCTCTTACCAAAGCCATTCTCCCCTGAATTACTTAGTTTGGAGGAGCGGCCAGCTCTAGCAAGAGTCCTGGTTGTTACAAACTTCTTCCATTAACCCCTTCAAGACAGAGACATTTTTCACCCTCCTGCCCAGTCTATTTTTTGCAAATCTGACATGTGTCACTTTATGTGGTAATAACTGTGGAACGTTTTTACTTTTCCAAGCCATTCTGAGAGTGTTTTCTCGTGAAACATTGTACTTCATTAAAAAAAATGGTAAATGTGAGTCGATATATTTCACCTTTATTTATTAGAAAATCCAAAATTTAAAAATGTAAAATACCTCATAAAATAGTTATTACTTTATATTTCCCATATGTCTTCTTTATGTTTGCATCATTTTGTAAATGTAATTTGTTTTAAACATTAGAAGACTTAGAATTTTAGAAGCACTTCATAAAATTTTTAAGAAAATTTTCAAAACCCACTTTTTAGGGACCAGTTCAGTTATTAAGTCACTTTATGGGGCTTGCATATTAGAAACCACCAATAAATGGCAACCATTTTAGAAACTACACCCCTCAGGTTATTCAAAACTGATTTTACAAACTCTGTAAACCCTTTAGGTCAGGGATGGGCAACCTGTGGCACTCGAGCTGTTGTAGAACTACAATTTCCACCATGCCCTACTATAGGCGGCATGTCTTGGCATGCTGGAAGTTGTAGTTTTGCAACAGCTGGAGAGCCTCAGGTTGGCCATCCCTGCTTCACAAGAATCAAAGGAAAATGGAAATGAAATTTTCCTTTTTTGGCAGATTTTCCATTTTAATCAATTTTTTCCTGTAACAAAGCAAGTATTAACAGCCAAACAATGCTCAATATCTATACCCTCATATTTATTATCCTGATTGTATGGGCACACTGCAGGGCGCAGAAGGAAAGGAGCGCCATAGGGTTTTTGGAGGGCACATTTTTCTGGACTAGTGTCACGTAGGGAAGGGGAGAGTGCAGCCCTAATATCCACCTGCACCTCTATCCCTACCTATTTGCACGGCCCATCCTAACTGACAGCGTACAACTTGGCGACGGTCCCTATCTTAGATACGTGCAGGGGCCTAAGGATAAAAAGAGCGTAAACAGAATCAACGAAGCAAGGGTCAAATCCAGGAGGTTACGCAGGTATACAAGGAGAATACAATAACACAGTCAATATAATCCGAGGTCAGAAGCCAAGAGGGCACATAAATACCAAAAGAAGGTAGCAAAGCTGAGGTCACAAACAGCTTACAGTTACCTCTTTCAGCTAGGAGGATGCCGGCCGCGCTGAGGAGGTGTGCATTGCTGTTTCCTCCCTACCCCCTGGTCCCCATGGAGACAAGGACGCAGACGCGTCCTTACTCCTGCACAAATGCGGGATACCAGCAGCGCAGCAAGGAGGAAGCACGTTGCCGGCTCCCCGTTACAACTGATTTTCAGACACCATGTCACACTTGAAGACCCCCTGATGCACTGCTACAGTAGAAACTCCCAAGAAGTAACCCCATTTTGGAAACTACTGGAAAAAGTGACAGTTTTGTTGGTACTATTATGGGGTACATATGATTTTTGATCAATCTATATTACGCTTTTTGTGAGGCAAGGTAACTAAAAAATGGCTGTTCTGGCAGTTTTTATTTTTTACAATTTTCACCTGACATGACAGCTCATGTGCTATTTCTATAGAGCAAGTTGTTATTGACGTGACAATATCAAATATTTCTACTTTTTTTGTTTTAGTTTTAAATAATAAAGCATTTTTGACAAAAAAAAAGTTTTTGTGTCTCCATTTTCTGAAAGCCATATTTTTTTATTTTATTCTGCCGATCGTCTTGAGTAGGGGCTTGTTTTTTTTTCATCATTCAGTATTACACTTTATGAGGCAAGGTGACCAAAAAATTGGTTGGTTTGGCAGAGTTTTTATTTACTGCATTCACCTTAGGGGGTAGATTATGTGATAGTTTTATAAAGCAGGTCGTTATGGATGCATCTATACCCAAGGCCTCGTTCACAATTCCGTTTTTCACTGACGTGTGTTGTCCGCATTCTCTGTGGACAGCACACCCATCCATTGATTTAAATGTGTCTGTTCACATTTCAGTATTTTTTTTACTGACTATGGATCAGTAAAAAAAAATTACGGGGACATGCACTACTTTGATCCGCGATGCAGAGAAAGCACGCCCATTGAAGTCTATGGGTCCGTGAAAATCACTGAAACACATCCGTTGAGATTTTTTGGAAATAAATTTTCAGCTGAGCAACGTCAGTGAATTACGGATGACACATGGATGGTAAGAACGGACACATGGACCAACCAAGGATCCTTCATGGCCAGCTTCACAGATGAAACACGTACGCTTTTTTCATGGACGTGACACTGACATGGAAATGTGAACGAGGCCTAATATATCTACTTTTTTAAAATGTATTTCAGTTTTACACAATATAAGCATTCTCGAAAAAAATCACGTTTTTGTGTCTCCATCTTCTGAAATGTACTTTTTTTTTCAGGATGAGGTGATGGTTTAATTGGTACTATTTTTGAGCACATATGACTTTTCGATCGCTCTATATTACACTTTTGTGAGGTAAAGTAACAAAAAATTGCTTTTTTGGCACAGCTTTGCATTATTTTATTTTTTTACGGCATTCACCTGATGGGGTGGATTATGTGATATTTTTATAGAGCCAGTCGTTGTGGATGCAGTGATACCTAATGTCATTTTTTTTTTTTTTACTCGATACTATTTTTTTATTATGAAAAACTTTGTTATTTCTTTTTATTTTTGTCCCACTGTGGGACTTCAACTTTTGGGGATCTGATCCCCTTTGAAATGCATTACAATGCTTCCTGTTACACTGACAGTTGCCTAGGAGATCCAGCCTAAGGCCTCTTTCACACGACCGTGTGTCACCGCAGCACAAGAACCCGATGGGGATCTCAATGGAGCCCAAGCTGTAAAACGCCATTCAAAGGTGAATATCTGTTTATGTGTCTGTAATTGAGTGTATGTTGCAAAACAAAAGAAATGAGATTACATTCTAATATATTGACAACCCACAATAACTTTCCAACCTAAACTTTGTATATTCATTGCTTGTCTGTGTGTTTACCTAGGTACATGGCCTGACAAATTGACTTCTGAGTCTGCAATGGAAGTTTTGGTATAAACACCTACTAATGCACTCAAACCCCTACATAAATCTTAGGTTAATGTTTTCCTCCATTTAGAATCAATATCTGATCTTGCCTATAACAAATAAAAAACCTTATGGTAAGTGCTAAGTAAGGACATATTCTAGAGCAAAGTTCACATTTTGTGGTGTGAAGTAATACAGTACTACTACAAAAAGCGTTGCCAAATGAGTAACATCATAATGCATTGTCAACAAAACTGCACCATGGTTGGTTTAAAAGGTTCTTACATGAAGGCAAAATACAAACCTACCTACCTTACCTAACTGGACTTCTCCCTTCTCCTGCCACAGGTGTCCCCTGCTACTTGCTACTTCTTGTCTCCTTATTAAGAGAACCTGACACTGACCATTCTTCATCGAAGTAAGCGTTCATGCATACAGCCATATTTTACATCAGTGTCTGATCAGTTCATTCATCTATGTGTCCGCAAAAAAAAACAGTCCTGTGAATGATCCCAAAAATGGGGGCATTGGCCATAGACCCTACAGGGAAATCTCCCGGTGGGCCAATGCCCAGAGGACTACCCAAGCCCTTTTGGCCACCAGCCAGGTACGTAAAGACCTGATCCTCTCAGTCATCTTCAAGATGATGATAGTTTTATACTGTGGCTTGGGTGAAAGTATTTTGTGCTGTACTATGGTATTGCTGGCCCTGCCTAATTCTGTTGTCCCGCTTTTGGACCCACCTACAACATGGGGCTACTTTTAGGTTTTTTCCAGGGCCACTTTAAGTTCCCAGTCCACTCCCGATCCCGAAAAATTTATAAAAGTTAGATAGATCAACCCTGGTGAAGGCTGCTGAGGAATGCCCTCTTTATATGCCAGCCCTGTAAGAGGAATCTTGGGGGCCACACAGCTGCCAGGTGTAAAAGCAAAGAGATAAAAAAAAAACTTTTTGCAGAACTTACAAATCTTCTTACTGAAAACTACATTTTTGTCATATTTATGAGGTTAGTGCTGCAGACAGTGGCTACACTGTGGTTTATAAAGCAGATATTAAATGACAACTATCTCTAGTAAAATTTAAATAACCAAATATCCTTCCTGAACGTGGCCAGAAGAAGCGCTGCTGGTGCCCATAGGAAACATAAACATAATTCGTTTTTTCTGAGGCTTAAAAGCATGAATTTACAATTTCCCCTTCGCCACTGAGGGCAATCCACACATGCTCTCTCTGTACTTATCTTTGCTAGTGCCCATAGCCCCACCAAGATCAGTTGCATGGGCAAGTTCCCAACTAGGGTGTTATATCTCATCGTATTGGCCATTAAACATAGATGCATTTTAGGAAATGGCAAAGAAATAAAGAAAAATGGTGTACATTATATAAGCTTTCTCCTGGCTCTTGTTCTGAAGGCTATGGACCTATCTCCCTGTGAGGAGGAATGAGGATCTGATACAGAGGACTGAGGAGTAATGGGGAGTAAGATGGGGGTCTGATCTGAGGTTGGAGGAGGAATAGGGGTCTGATAGAGATTGGGGGGTCTGAAACTATCCTTAGGGGCCTACTACACTGCCCAATGTTCGGGCGGTGCGATCGCCAATGGATAAACATATGCACAGGCCTGATTATACAGGTCAATTGTCTGGAACAAGCATTCATATGAGCACTTGTTCCCAATAATTGGCCCAAAAATCGTGTGGTGTAATAGGATGTTAAAGATGTATTTGCATCTTGGACATTGGGGGCATATCGCTAGGGTGGGACCTGCAACTATACTTAGAACAGAGCCCACAAAGTACCGCTTGTGCGACCACCCTCCATTAATTGCTTATGGGACTGCCGAAAATAGCAGAGTGGTGCTCGGCTGTTTTCGGAAGTCCGATTAAAATGAATGGGAAGCGCGCCGCGCAAGCGCAGCCATCGGTCCATTCACTTCTAGGGGGCTTACGGCTCTTCGGCAGTCCCATAGAAATGAATGGAGGGTGACTGCGCATGTGTTGTCTGCTCTCCTTCTCTTGGCGGGCTCCGTTTTAGAGATAGGTGTGGGCTGCAGAGGTGGGAACTGCACCTATAAGACATTGGGGACATATCTTAGCAATATGCCACCAATGTCCAAGATGGGAATACCGCTTTAGGGCATTTTACACAGGGCAATGATTGCACTCACAGATCATTGCCTTGTGTATATATGTCTGCAGATCAACTGACAAACAATGAAAGGTTCTATGTTCGCATCTTTCATTCGGACATAAAAATCTAAGGTTGGCAACATGATCCAATCTGTAAACAGAGAAGTGCTTTTGACAATAATGCAAAATGTATGGGTTTTGTCCCTGCATAACGATGATTGCACCATGTAAACAGAAGAAAATGCACACTGATCGACTTGATTTATCATCGATTGGCAATAGTTAGTGACAATTATTTGGCTACCGTTTTCAAACCAGCAACTGGATCTGAATTGTTTTGTAATTGCATGTAATTAAATATTTAGCATAGCCACTGAGTTATTCAATAAAATGTATCTGTGGCCACCTGTTTATTTTTTTCCTATTTCTTTGTCCTGCTCACTAAGATGGCTGCACATGCTCAGTTTCATCCTTCAACTGCCTCCTGAGCTGTGATAGGGAGAACATGGGCATGCCCCCTTAACTGCCAGCTTGACATTAATCTATCAAAGCAATGGATGGGGAGATCCATGTGAAGTACATGGTTGGTTCTAGCATCCACCTTTCATTCTTCAGAACTCCTTTGGAAAATGAAAGGTGGAATCGGATTGGTTACTATGGGCAACTAAGCCAGTTTTCCTTAAAGGGAACCTGTCATCAACTTTATGTTGCCCATACTAACAGCAGTATAAAGTAGAGACAGGTGAGTTGATTTCAGCGGCCTGACATTTAAAAGTTAAAAGTAAGTGATTGCCACCTGAGAAGAGTCCTGGTTACTCATGAATTCCTGCTCCCCCTGCCCACCTGCTGATGACTGACAGGCTTCTACCTAGTTTTCTCCCTTTGTCTAGCAGAGAACTGCCAATCATCAGCAGATGGGTGAGAGAGCAGGAGATTATTAATAACCAGGTAGATTTGACTCTTTTCAAGGCCTGGGCTGCAATGATTATGATGCTGGTTCTTGGCAACTACTTACTTTTAGCTCATGAGTGACACACCGCTGACATCAGCATTTCTGTCACTATTTTATGCTGCCCTAAGTGAGGTCAGAATAAAGTTGATGACAGGTTCCCTTTAACACCAGTTTGATAGATCTCCTCCATTATGTATGCTAGATAGGTACCGGTTTCCCACCCTCATAATGAATCTCTCTCTTCTAATTGACAATTATGTAAAGGAGGAGAGAGAAAATTGTGAACAAAATAACAACGTAGTTGAAGAGAGAGCAGAGCCTTTAGGCCTAATGACAACGCCCCCATTGCTCCTAGAGGCTAATTTACATACGATAAAACTTTATTTTTCTCAGTAATGCGAGCACATATGAACATAGAACCAACACAGATGCCCTCAGTTGCCAAGCGCACATGCAACAGGTCAGCCAGTTTCATTGGTTTAATATGAAGACCTGCAACACAAGAAGTAAAAAACATGTATATGCAAAATTAAAGTGTAACTGCCGTTTTATTTTTATTTGTATAATGTATGGGGGAAGTGATGCAGACCATTTTTGTAATATACTTTAATTAATGAAATCGTACATTTCTAGTAGAAAAATAGCACTAAAGTGGTCTATTTTGACCCTTCGCAATGCTCTTCTGTCTTCTGTTTACATAACAGTGGAGACTTGCTCAACACTGACTGTGTTATGTAAACAGAAGACAGAGGAGCGTCACTGCCCCTATACATTACACAAATACAAATAGAACGGCAGTTACACTTTAAGCTCAATATAATACCCAAAATACAATTGTGAGCCTCTTTTATTACTTATTTTGCAAATACATGTTATTTTCTTTTTTTTTTGGTGTGGTTTGTTATCATAAATGCGGGGGTGTACACAGATCTTATAGGGCCCAACAGCAAAACTAGTATGGGGACCCTCCACCGTTTTCTGCTGAATTTACATTTTATTAAATTCAGAAAATTCTCCTGGCTTTTTAATATTGATGACCTATCTTCAGGATAGGTCATCAATATGAGGTAGGAGGGGGTCCAACACCCGGCACCACCCACCGATCAGCTTCACTCGCAGTGTGCACGTGCCGTCTCCCTTCCTCTCACCATAGTCATAGCAGCAGCGAGCGGGAGAGAGGCGAGAAGTGTATATTTATTGGTTTGCGCAAAAGTCATAGCGTTTACAAACTATGGTTCAAAAAAGTGAATTTCCGCATTTTGCAGCAGCTCTGACTTTCTGAGCACCTGTCATGTTTCTTCAGGTGCTAGAATGCCAGGAAAGTATAAATACCCCCCAAATGACACCATTTTAGAAAGAAGACACCCCAAAGGATTCGCGGAGGGGCATGGTGAGTTCATGTATGATTAAAAAAAATTTCACAAGTTAGTTAGACACTTTCTGAGGAAAAAATAATAATAATAAAGTTTCCATTTCTGCTAACTTCTGGCAAAAAAAAAAAAATCTCCCACGGACTCACTATGCCCCTCAGTGAATACCTTGGGGTGTCTACTTTCCGAAATGAGGTCATTTGTGGGGTGTGTTTACTGTTCTCGCATTTTGGGCGGGCTAAATTGTGAGCAACCTTGTAAAGCCTAAAGGTACTCGTTGGACTTTCGGCCCCTTTACGCACCTAGGCTGCAAAAAAGTGTCACACATGTGGTATCGTCGTACTCAGAAGAAGTAGGGCAATGTGTTTTGGGGTGTATTTTTACATATACCCATGCTGGGTGAGAGAAATATCTCTGTAAATTGACAACTCTGTATAAAAAAAATTGTTGTCATTTACAGAGATATTTCTCACACCCAGCATGGATATATGTAAAAATACACCCCAAAACACATTGCCCTACTTCTCCTGAGTACGGCAATACCACATGAGTGACACTTTTTTGCAGCCAAGATGCGCAAAGGGGCCCAAATTCCAATGAGTACCTTTAGGATTTCACAGGGCATTTTTACGCATTTGGATTCTAAACTACTTCTCACGCATTAGGGGCCCCTAAAATGCCAGGGCAGTATAAATACCCCACAAGTGACCCCATTTTAGAAAGAAGACACCCCAAAGTATTCCATGAGGGGTATGGTGAGTTCATGTAAAATTTTATTTTTTGTCACAAGTTAGAGGATTGAGACTTTGTAAGAAAAAAAATAAAATAAATCAATCTCCACTAACTTGTGCCAAAAAAAAAAATCTTTAATGAACTCGCCATGCCCCTCATGGAATACCTTGGGGTGTCTTCTTTCCAAAATGGGGTCACTTGTGGGGTATTTATACTGCCCTGGCATTTTAGGAGACCCTAAAGCGTGAGAATCCAAAAGCGTAAAAATGCCCAGTGAAATCCTAAAGGTACTCATTGGAATTAGGGCCCCTTTGCGCATCTTGGCTGCAAAAAAGTGGCATTTTTATATATACCCATGCTGGGTGAGAGAAATATCTCTGTAAATTGACAACTTTGTATAAAATTTTTTAAAAAGTTGTAATTTACAGAGATATTTCTCAAAGTTGTCAATTTACAGAGATATTTCTCTCACCCAGCATGGGTATATGTAAAAATACACCCCAAAACACATTTCACTACTTCTCCTGAGTACGGCGATACCACATGTGTGACACTTTTTTGCAGCTTAGGTGCGCAAAGGGGCCCAAATTCCAACGAGTAACTTTTAGGAGGGCATTTTTACGCATTTGGATTCCAGACTTCTTCTTACGCTTTAGGGCACCTAAAATGCCAGGGCAGTATAACTACCCCACATGTGACCTCATTTTGGAAAGAAGACACCCCAAGGTATTCCGTGAGGGGCATGGCGAGTTCATAGAAGATTTTTTTTTTTGCACAAGTTAGCGGAAATTGATTTTTTTTTGTTTTTTCTCACAATGTCTCCCGTTCCGCTAACTTGTGACAAAAAGTTCAATTTTTCATGGACTGAATATGCCCCTCAGCGAATACCTTGGGGTGTCTACTTTCTGAAATGGGGTAATTTGTGGGGTGTGTTTACTGTTCTGGCATTTTGGGCGGGGCTAAATTGTGAGCAGCCCTGTTAGGCCTAAAGGTACTCTTTGGACTTTCGGCCCCTTTGCGCACCTAGGCTGCAAAAAAGTGTCACACGTGGTATCGCCGTACTCAAGAGAAGTAGGGCAATGTGTTTTGGGGTATATTTTTACATATAACTATGCTATGCTGGGTAAGAGAAACATCTCTGTAAATTGACAACTTTGTATAAAAAAATTTAAAAAGTTGTCGTTTACAGCGATATTTCTTACACAAAGTATGGGTATATATAAAAATACACCCAAAAACACATTACCCTACTTCTCCTGAGTACGGCTATACCACATGTGTACCACTTTTTTGCAGCCAAGATGCGCAAAGGGGCCCAAATTCCAATGAGTACCTTTAGGATTTCACAGGGCCTTTTTACGCATTTGGATTCTCATTCTCTTTAGGGCCCCTAAAATGCCAGGGCAGCATAAATACCCCACATGTAACCCCATTTTGGAAAGAAGACACCCCAAGGTATTCCATGAGGGGCATGGTGAGTTCATAGAAGATTTTTTTTTGGCACAAGTTAGCGGAAATTGACTTTTTTTTTTTTTCTCACAAAGTCTCCCTTTCCGCTAACTTGTGACAAAAAGTTCAATCTTTCATGGACTCAATATGCCCCTCAGCGAATACCTTGGGGTGTCTTCTTTCCAAAATGGGGTCACATGTAAGGTGTTTGTACTGCCCTGGCATTTGAGGGTCCCCGCAATCATTACATTTATGGCCAGCATTAGGGGTTTCTGCTATTCTCCTTATATTGAGCATACGAGTAATGAGATTTTTTTTTTCCGTTCAGCCTCTGGGCTGAAAAACAAAATGAACAGCACAGATTTCTTCATTCGCATCGATCAATGTGGATGAAAAAATCTCTGCAAAAAAATGTGCAAAAAAAAAAGAGGGGAAAGGACATAGGAGTGCTTGCAAAGTAAAGCTGCAATCGCTAATAAAGATCCAAAAAGCTCAAAAGTGATCTTTATAGCGCTGCAGTGATTTTACAGTGTTTTTGCAGTGATCAGATAAAAAAAATTCTGACACTGCGGTGGGGCGGACTGAACACAAGTGTGCATACAAGATCAGGCCTGATCGGGCGAACACTGCGTTTTTTGTAGAGCCTAAGGTGTCCGTAATGTACTGATATAAATTTGATTGCGATCAGTCTTGATCACTTACAGATACTATATAGTACTAGTGCTGATTAGCGACAGCGTTGACGCTAATCAGCGACTAATCAATGACTGTGGTGCGGTGGGCGCTAACTACCTAACAAGTAGCTAACTAACTGGCAGTGATAAGGGACCCTTAGGCCCTATTAACACGTCCGCAATTCCATTCCGCATTTTGCGGAATGGAATTGTGGACCCATTTATTTCTATGCGGACAGACTTTGTCCCGCTCAGATCCGGAATTGCGGATCCGCACTTCCGTTCCGCAAAAAAACAGAACATGTCCTATTCTTGTCCGCAATTGCGGACAAGAAAAGGAATTTTCTATATAGTTCTGGCAATGTGCGGATCTGCAAAATGCGGAAAGCACATTGCCGGTGACGTGTTTTGCGGATCCGTGGATCCGCAAAACACATATGGACGACTGAATGGAGCCTTACAGAGGGGTGATCAATGACAGGGGGGTGATCAGGGAGTCTATATGGGGTGATCAGGGGCTAATAAGTGACAGGGGGGTGTAGTGTGGTGCTACTTACAGAGCTGCCTGTGTCCTCTGGTGGTCGATCCAAGTAAATGGGACCACCAGAGGACCAGGTAGCAGGTATATCAGACACTGTTTGCAAAACAGCGTCTGATATACCTATTTGATGCGATTTATTTTACATCTACAGCTTGCCAGCGAATGATCATCGCTGGCAAGCTGTAGTATAACTTCACAGCCGCATGCGCGCGCGTTTACAGGAAGTCTCGCGTCTCGCGAGATGATGCATAGATGCGTCAACGAGGAACAACCCGGCCGCCCGCAGGATGCATCCCTGCGTTAGGTGGTCGGACGCGGTTAATACAAGTCACTCACTAAAGTATTGTGATTGTCCATATTGCCAACTTTGCTGGCTTGATTCGTTTTTCAATCACATTATACTGCTCATTTCTAGGGGTTACGACCACCGCGCAATCCAGCAGCAGTGGTCGTGCTTGCACTCTACATGATAAATGCCACTTGCTGAAGTGAGACAACCCCTTTATAGTTGAGGAAACACTCTGCATCACTTACTTTATCTGACTTCTGTGCTAGAAAAAAAAAGCGAAACCTGCACTTTATTAATATGGTTTTCATTCTGAACATAATATTGCTCCATGTATTAACACAATACAACTGTCATAAATACACTGACAAACATCGTAGACCCTTGCTTCTCCACATACACTATAATATAAAGCTGTCTGCCTGCAGCCAGCACTAGATGAGGCTCAGTGAACAGGAATTTATACAGTTGCATTGAATACAATGGCAGCTGCAAATCTCTTTGCAGTAAGATCTCCCCCTGGTGGCGGCTGCAGGAGAACACAGTGGATTTATATGGGCAGGAGAAGGAGTCAGTTCTGCCTCCATGGCAGGTATCCCACTGTGTAATTGATCTGGTTGCAATCTGTCTCATCTGCCCGAAAACTGATCTGTTGTGCGTAAAAATCTGATCAATCACTTGGTTGTGGTGTGCAGTGTAGGACTGGTCGACCAAAGTACCAGAGGATCCTCCGTTGGGCCCCGGCCCTGATAGCACAGTGGGCCCCAAAAGCCCAGTCGAAGTAAACCCATTTGGAGCTGCCTTTGAAGCCGATCACATACCACTAGGGCAGGGATGCTTAACCTGCGGCCCTCCAGCTGTCGCAAAAATACAATTCTCAGCATGTCCTAATAGCTGTAAGCTGTCCAGGCATACTGGGAGTTGTCGTTTTGCAACAGCTGGAGGGCTGCAGGTTGGGCTTCCCTGCACTGGGGTCTATTTCTTTGAATCAAAACTTATTAGACTTTATTGATAATATACGGGTTGGGCCCCAAGAATAATTTCCTCTGGTAGGCCCAAGGAACCCAAGTCCGACACTGGTGGCGTGTAAACAGCATCTGAAAGACAACTCTTTTACAGGGAATGGAAAGGTTTTATTCTAGGACGACCAGAACAGACGAGTCAAGAATCGGTTGTAACTTACCAAACTATCTGCACTCGTAAACTGCCAACTCAGAGCAATTTCATCATTCGTGAGATCAGTCAAATGTGTACGTGTAAACTCAGCTTTAGTTGGTCTCCCTCTAGTGGCTAAAAGAGATGTGTTACCTTAAAGGGAGCATACACAAGAATATAAAATATTGGAGAGTTTATTTCACTATTACTATTGTGTCTAAAGTAGTAATGCAGTAGTTATGCAGTAGTAACGTTATTAAAGAGGCATTAGCTCAGTACCTAGAAAACTGAGCTCCAAGTGCAATACGGTTACATTCAGAAATAGGGCTCATGCACACGGCAGTATGTTTGGTCTGAATCCGATCCACATTTTTTGGGATTGGATGCGAACCCTTTCATTCGAATGGGGCCGCAAAAAATGTGGACAGCACACCGTTCCACGGACCTGCAAAAAAGATAGAACATGTCCTATTCTTATTCTTTTTGAAAAAGAAAATTGCAGCATGCAGGGGCGTAGCTAAAGGCTCATGGGCCCTGGTGCAAGAGTTCAGCTTGGGCCCCCTTCTCTCAGTGCTTTGTGGCCAGGTAAGCATATACTTGGTGCTGCCTGAGGCAAAAATTGAAACAGCACCCAAATTCTTGACCTAGCCCCTTCTCTCCAGCCAGAGGTGTAACTTTACCAGCATGCACTTTCTATAATACCAGTGTCTTCTTATGTGGCACCAGGGTCTTGGGGCTCCCTCAGGCTCCAGGGCCCGGTAGCGACTGCCTCTACCTCTGCACCCCCTATAGCTACACCCCTGGCAGCATGCACATGGGACCACTTGGTGGTGTGCATGAGCCCATAAGGATAGAATTTTGGAACTTTAACCCCTTAAGGACGAAGGGCGTACATGTACGCCCTTCGTCCGGACTTTAAAGATGGCGCCCGCTCCCGCACGGAGCGGGCGCATGAGCTGCGGGTAAACGCTTGATTCATCAAGCTGACACCCGCAGCTCATGTCCGCGACCGGCAGCGATGCCGATCGCGGACAATTAACCCCTCAGATGCCGTGGTCAATCCTGACCACGGCATCTGATCAGCAAAAACCGAAAGTTTCACTTTGGTTTTGCTCCGGCTCCTGATGGCCACAAGGGGAGCCGGAGCATGCATTTAGTAGCCTAGGTTTCTGTGAATGAAACCTAGGTTACTACATAGTATTCCTATGGAGCCTATGACTGTAATAGGCTCCATAGGAAATATGTGATTTTCTCATATATTCCAATGCTATTGCATTGGAATATATGAGAATAGCAATCTGATGATTGCATCTTATAGTTCCCTATGGGAACTATAAGAAAGTGGTAAAAAAAAAAAAAAATTTAAAAAATAAAAAAAATAAAAAAATATAAAAATTCAAATCACCCCCTTTCCCCAAAATGAAAATAAAATAAATAAAAAAATAAAAAATTACACATAATGGGTGTCGCATTGTGCGAAAACGCCCATACTATAATAATATTAAAAATATTCACCATACGGTAAACATAAAAACGGAAAGAAAGCGTCCAAATGGCTAATTCGCCATTTTTGGACGCTTCATTTCCTAAAAAAAAATAATAAAAATAAAAAGTGATCAAAACATCATACGCACCCCATAATGGTATCAATTAAAAGTTCAGATTGCCCCGCAAAAAATGAGCCCCTACACTGCTCCGTACGCATAATTACAAAAAAGTTATAGGGGTCAAAACATGGCGACAAAAAATAAAATAAAAAAATTCCCACTTTTAATTTTTTTCACTATCAAAACGCAAGAAAAACTATACATATTAGGTATTGCCGGATTCGTACTGACCTGAAGAATAAAATTAACCAGTCAGTTTTATCGCAAATCGAACGTTGTAATTTAAAAACCCGTAAAACTGTGGTGAAATTGCTTTTTTTTTGCAATTTCACCCCATTTGGAATTTTTTTCCCGTTTCCCACTACATCACATGCAAAAATAAATGGTAGCGTTAAAAATTACAACTTGTCCCGCAAAAAACAAGCCGTCATATGGCTATGTGAGCGGAAATATAAAAATGTTATGGCTTTTGGAAGGCAGGGAGCGCAAAACAAAAACGCAAAAATCCCAAAACCCCTGGTCCTTAAGGGGTTAAAGTGCTTGCCTCACTTCAGCATTTTGCATTTATCATGTAGAGAAAGTTAATACAAGGCACTTACTAATGTACTGTGATTGTCCATATTGCTTTATTTGCTGGCTGGATACATTTTTACATCATATTATACACTGCTCGTTTCCATAGTTATGAGCACCCTGCATTCCAGCAGCGGTGACCGTGCTTGCACACTAAAGGAAAAAGCAATAGCCTATGTGCTCTCCCATGGTCCTAGCCCCCAGAGTGGCTGGTGCTTTTTCCTATAGTGTGCAAGCACAACCACCACTGATGGATTGCAGGGTGGTTGTAACCATGGAAACAAGCAGTGTATAGTATGATGGGAAATGAATCCAGCCAGCAAAGGAAGCAATATGGGTAGTAACAGTACATTAGTAAGTGCCTTGTATTAACTTCCTCTACATAGTAAATGCTATTTGCTGAAGACAGACAACCCCTTTGAGTGGATTTCACATAGGTTCAGATAAGGAAGATCTGATTTCTCTTCTATATATGGCCCATTTAGTATGTATGTAAGTTGTAGTAATTCTTTAGTATGTTCCCAGGTGGCCAGGCTTACAGTAACCGCCAAGGAGGCAAACGGGCGTTCTGCTGTTTTCGTCGCTGCTTCCTTCTCTCCTGATTTACCAAAACAGCAGAGCGCCGTGTCAGTTTCTGTAAGCCTAGTCCCATGAGGCCATCGCTTAGTTCCATCTCGCCATTTGCACTGTGAGATGAGACAACCCCTTTAATGCATTCAAGTATTGCATCCTACAATCTCGAATAAATCCTCACTCCACATTTGCATTCCTTTTTTTTATCTAAAAAAAATGTCTCACAAAAACTTCCGATTTGTTGTGTTCCCCTAGTTCTGTAAACAGAGGGTGAATTTCGACGACTACATCCCACACCTTCTCCATGAATAACCTGAGAGATGAAATAATGGTATTAATGAACGTCATTGCACAATATCTCTGCTACACAAGTGGATTCTCCATAATTGGTCTTTAACCCTTTCCACCCCGGGCCAGTTTTCACCTTCCTGCCCAGGCCATTTTTTGCAAATTTGACATGCGTCACTTTATGTGCCAATAAGGCCTCTTGCACACGACCGTATGGCTTTTTCAGTGTTTTGCGGTCCGTTTTTTTTTGGATCCGTTTTTCCATTTTTTGCTTCCGTTTTTCCATATGGCATATACAGTATACAGTAATAACATAGAAAAAATTGGGCTGGTCTTAAAATTTTCAATAGATGGTTCCGCAAAAAACGGAACGGATACGGAAGACATACGGATGCACTTCCGTATGCTTTCCGTTTTTTTGCAGACCCATTGACCTGAATGGAGCCACTGAACGTGATTTGCGGACAAGAATAGGACATGTTCTATATTTAAACGGAACGGAAAAACGGAAACGGAAGGCATACGGAGACACTTCAGTATTTTTTGCGGTCCCATTGAAGTGAATGGTTCAGTATACTGTCAGTATACTGAACTGAAAAAACGGCCAGTATACGGTCCGCAAAATACTCTTGTGTGCAAGAGGCCTAACTTTGGAACACTTTTACTTATCCAAGCCATTCTAAGAATGTTTTCTCGTGACATTGTACTTCACGACAGTCATAAATTTGAGTCAATATATTTCACCTTTATTTATGAAAAAATTCAAAATTTACCAAAGATTTTGAAACATTTGCAATTTTCAAAATTTCAATTTCTCTGCTTTCAAAACAGAAAGCGATACCTCATAAAATATGTATTTCTTAACATTCCCCATATGTCTACTTTATGATGGCATCATTTTGTAACTGTCATTTTATTTTTTTTAGGATGTTTGAAAATTGACATTTAGATGCAATTTTTAGATTTTCCTGAAATTTTCTAAAACCCATTTTTTGAAAGAACCAATTCAGTTATTAAGTCACTTTTACTGGTTTACATCATAGAAATTGCCAATAAATGATCCAATCTCAGAAACTACACCACTCAAGTTATTCAAAACTGATTTTACAAACTTTGTTAACCCTTTGGGTGTTCCACAAGAATTAAATGAAAATCGAGATGAAAAAAAAAATGTAGCTTTTTTGGCATATTTTCCATTTTTATCCATATTTTCCTGTAACACAGCAAGAGTTAACAGCTAAACAAAAGTCAATATTTATTACCCTGAATCTGCAGTTTATAGAAACACCTCATTTGTGGTCGTGAACTGCTGTATGGACACACAGGAGAGCGCAGAGGGCAATCAGCAACATATAGATTTTGGAGGGCAGTTTTCACAGGAATAATTTTCATGCTCCATGTTGCAATTGAAGACCACCTGATGCACCACTACAGTAAAAAATCCCAAATAGTGACCCCATTCTGGAAACTACGCCCCTATAGGAATCTTTCAAGGCATGTAGTGAGCATTTTGTCCCCAAAGGTGTTTAATAGAATTAGGAAACACATGACTGTGAAAATGAAAAACACAAATTTTCCACTCTCACAGGGGGGAACTGCAGAAAATACACCCCATAATTTGTTGCCCAGTTTCTCCTGATTACGGCAATACCCGATATGTACCTGTATACTGCTATATGGGCGTACCACAGGGGTCACAAGGAAAGGAGCACCAAATGGCTGATGGAGGGCAGATTTCTCCTGAATAATTGAGAGGCACCATCTTGCAATTGAACACACCCTGATGCACCCCTACAGTGGGATCCCCCAAAAAGTGACCCCATTCTGGAAACTACACCCCTAAAGGCATGTAGTGAGCACTTTGACCCCAAACGTAATTCATGGAATTGGCTGTGAAGATGAAAACTTACATTTTTTTCTAGAAAAAATGACTTTACACCCATATTTTTCACATTCACAAGGGTTTAAAGGAGAAAATGAACCCCAGTATATGTTCCCCATTTTCCCCCCATTCAGGAAACACCCCATATGTGCTTGTAGCCTGCTGTATGGGTGCACAGAAGGCAAACAGCAAAATTTGGACTTTGCTGGCAGTCGTGAATTGGCAGACATGGATTTTAGGTGCCATGTCGCATTTAAAAATTCCTGAGGTCCCCAGAAATTAAAAACCCCAAGAAGTGACCCCACAACAGGTGTCTCACAGAAATGAATATGTAGTGGTTGGTGAAAAGTGGATATGTAAGCAATGCGGACAAAATTAGAGATATAAGGTGGTAAAACTACAGGGAGCATCAAAGATGAAATTATTCCATGGGTGAGTGGTAGATTCTAAAACACTCCTTCATGCACAGGCCAGGTTTTTCAGGGCAGGTTTCGCAGTGGTAAATGGTGTCCTTCCAAATCCCCCTTTTTGAACACACCCGGCATCTTTTTTGGGTCCTTCCCTTTCTTGCTGTCTGGGGGACTTTACCTGGGAAATGTTGTCCTGGTACAACACTGCCACTGTAACTTACAGAAGTACTGGGGCCCTCTTCTGCTTGGTTTGGAATAATTAGGGTCTTGATCACTACTTCTTGAAAGTGAATAAATGTTCCTGTGTGTCCTCTAGACTTAAATAGCACGTACGCATTGTACAGTGCCGTCTGTACAATATGTACGGCCAGCTTTTTGTACCACACTAGGGCTTCAGAACTTGATCTGAAAGATCATCCCCGCCCATGTGCCTGTTGTAGTCCAAAATGCAGTCTGGTGGTAGTGGTACGATGTACAGGGGCAGGGGAGCTGGTGTTACTGTGAATGGTGGTCAGCAAAAAGGACATCCCTCTTGTCCTTGTACTTAACCACCAGCATGCTCTCATGGAGGAGAGCCCTGCTTTCACCCTTTCTCAGTTGTTGCCCTATCAGGGATCTAGGGAGGCCTCTCTGATTTTTGGTGGTAAGGTGGTAATCCTTATCTAGGAGAGGGTGCAGTAAGTCCCACGCTAGTTTCTCACTAGTTCCTAGGATGGGGGGGGGGGGGGGATTCTGGGGGTTCAATCCGGGAGTCTTTCCCTTCATAAACCCTGAACCTATAGGTGTACCCTATAGGTGTATGCCAAACCTTGCTCGCTTACTGGGCAGGTACTGGCGGAGTCTTACCCTTCCCTTGAAATGTACCCGGGACTCACCCCAGATATTTTATTCTGGGGAATACACTTCAGCAAACTTGGTGCTGAAGTAGTTAAGGATGGGCCTAATTTTAAAAGGCCGATCAAATGTTGGGTTATTTTGGGGCGGACACTGTGCATTACCTATTCCGGGCCATGGAATTACTGAATATTGGAGTGTGGTACAAGACATCCGCACTCCAATACTGTCTAAATTCAGTTTTTTAACAAGCCCCATATGCAGCACAAGCCCCCAGAAGATTTTCATTTCTGCTGCTGTAACTGGGGTCCAACCAAGAGGTCTTGGGTATGGTGATGTGAGGTTCTGGGCAGTGGCGTAACTAGAGTTCTATGGGCCCCAGGACAAACTCTGGAATTTTGGGCTGCTAATCATCAGGGGATGGGGTCCATATGGGGTCACTCTGGGGGGCTGCCTCAGCTGTTGTTCTGGGTCGTCTCTTAGAAGGTCCCTCATCAGCGGATGATGAGGAGGAGGGGCTAGAGGAATAGAGGAAAGTGGCGTCTGCCTCGCTGGCATTCACAGTATCGGGGGTAAGCATGGCGTATGCCTCTTCAGCCAAGTACATTTTTTTTGTGTGTGTGTGTATAAAGTGTCAGGGAGGGGTATGTATTGATATCACACGTGAGGGAGCTTGTAATAAATTATTTCCAATAAGATTTAGGGGAAGAAAAAATGAAAATGAATATGAAATTTAATGAATTTAGGGGGAAAAAGCCGCCTACTGGAAAAAAAATTTCTTTTAAATGAGCAGAGGTGTGGTCAGTAGTGATGTCGCGAACATAAAATTTTCCATTCACGAACGGCGAACGCGAACTTCCGCAAATGTTCGCGAACGTGCGAACAGTGCGAACCGCCATAGACTTCAATAGAAAGGCGAATTTTAAAAACCAAAGGGACTCCTTCTGGCCACAATAGTGATGGAAAAGTTGTTTCAAGGGAACTAACACCTGGACTGTGGCATGCCGGAGGGGGATCCATGGCAAAACTCCCATGGAAAAATACCTAGTTGACGCAGAGTGTGGTAGATGTAATCGCAATGCGATTAATACAGGTTATATTAATCGCATAGCGAATTCAACTTAGAGCTGGGTTGCTAATGGTTGTATTGCTAGAATAGACGAATATAACGAATATAGCGCTATATTCTCAATCTTCGGTATATAATTCTACCAATACAACCATTAGGAACAGATCTAAGTTGTAATCCCAATGCGATTAATACAGGTTATATTAATCGCATTGCGAATTCAACTTAGAGCTGGGTTCCTAATGGTTGTTGTATTGCTAGAATATAATGAAGATTGAGAATATAGTGCTATATTCGTTATCTTCGTTATATTCTAGCAATACAACCATTAGGAACTCAGATCTAGGTTGTAATCGCAATGCGATTAATACAGGTTATATTAATCGCATTGCGATTACAACTACTAACACTGCAGCTTCAGAATGAATCTAAGATGGATGCTGTCCTTGCTTTTTGATAGGAGGTGGGAGGGTCTGGGAGGGAGACTGATGTACTAGCCCTAAAAAGGGCTTTTTGGGGTGCTGTCAGGACGCTGTCCTTACAGCAGAGATCAGATGGGTCTTTCAGGACTGGAGTGGACACCGAATACACTAGCCTAGCTATCGATTTCCCTATTAAATCAGTAGCAACTACACTGTAAGACTGCAGCTTCCGAATGAATCTAAAATGGATGCTGTCCAGGAGATGGGAAGGTCTGGGAGGGAGGGTATGCTAATTGGCTGGAATGTGTCTGCTGACTGTGAGGTACAGGGTCAAAGTTTACTCAATGATAGGGGGTGGACCTAACATCGCATATGTTCGCCCGCCGCAACA
This sequence comes from Bufotes viridis, assembly GCA_033119425.1. Lineage (NCBI taxonomy): Eukaryota > Metazoa > Chordata > Amphibia > Anura > Bufonidae > Bufotes > Bufotes viridis. The sequence goes on along the minus strand of CM065594.1, from coordinate 200,411,790 downwards.
AGCTATGTTCGCCGGGAACTATTCGCCGGTGAATAGTTTGGGACATCTTATTTGCGAATTCAACTTAGAGATGGATTCCTAATGGTTGTATTGCTAGAATATAATGAAGATTGAGAATTTAGCGTTATATTCTCAATCTTCGTTATATAATTCTAGCAATACAACCATTAGGAATCCAGCTCTAAGTCGAATTCGCAATGCAATTAATATAACCTGCATTAATCGCATTGCGAATTCAACTTAGAGCTGAGTTCCTAATGGTTGTTCTATTGCTAAATTTGCTAGAATATACGTTATATGTTATATGTTATATTCTAGCAATACAACCATTAGGAACTCAGGTCTAAGTTGTAATCGCAATGCGAATAATACTTACAATTATTAATCACTTTGCGAATCCATTTGATGCCTCTATTTGATTGTATATGATGGTTGACTATGACTACCACCAACGTTCTGCTGCCTCCAAAGCAAGATATCTGAACCCCCCAGGGGCCATTTGGGCGTTTTTGATAGAAAACGCATCAAAAACGCATCTGCGTTTTTATCATTTTTTTCATTTTTTAGTTTATTTTTTTGTGTATTTTGCCACATTTGGTTGCATATTTACATTTGGTATAGGCAAATATGGTAGTCTAGATCATGTGTCTATACCAAAACCTAGGATCATTGTTTGACAGCATATTTTCTAAGCCATGTAGCTGAATATAGATTTGGGCAGAGTAATGATCTAGACTACCATATTTGCCTATACCAAATGTAAATATGCAACCAAATGTGGCAAAATGCACACAAAAATAAACTAAAAAATGAAAAAATTATAAAAACGCAGATGTGTTTTTGATGCGTTTTTTTTTAATCAAAAACGCCCAAATGGCCCCTGGGGGGTCCAGATATCTTGCTTTGGAGGCAGCAGAACGTTGGTGGTAGTCATAGTCAACCGTCATATACAATCAAATAGAGGCATCGAATGGATTCGCAAAGCGATTAATAATTGTAAGTATTATTCGCATTGCGATTACAACTTAGAGCTGAGTTCCTAATGGTTGTATTGCTAGAATATAACGTATATTCTAGCAATACAACAACCATTAGGAACTCAGCTCTAAGTTAAATTCGCAATGCGATTAATGCAGGTTATATTAATCGCATTGAGAATTCAACTTAGATCTGAGTTCCTAATGGTTGTTGTATTGCTAGAATATAACGAAGGTTGACAATATAGTGCTATGTTCGTTATCTTCATTATTTTCTAGCAATACAACCGTTAGGAACTCAGATCTAAGTTGTAATCGCAATGCGAATAATACAGGTTATATTAATTGCATTGTGATTTACAATTACTATTACTGCAGCTTCAGAATGAATGTAAGATGGATGCTGTCCTTGCGTTTAGATAGGAGGTGGGAGGGTCTGGGAGGGAGGGTATGCTGATTGGCTGGAATGTGTCTGCTGACTGTGAGGTACAGGGTCAAAGTTTGCTCAATAATAAAGTATAGGGGCGAACGCGAATATCGAATATGTTCGCCCGCAGCGGCGGGCGCGAACAAGCTATGTTCGTCGGGAACTGTTCGCCGGCGAATAGTTCGGGCCATCTCTAGTGATCAGTAAAAATTACATTACTGATCGGCACTCAGCAGGCGCAGTACATGCACGCAAAAATCTATACTAACACTAAAGTGAAAAAAAAGTCAATAATTGGTCGCCGTCTGAAAAAAGAGGACAGGGAGGGGGGATGTTCCAGATGTTGTTGTTCTTGTTCCCCCTGCTGCTGTAGCGCTGCCATTGGCTGGAGCATTGTTCCAGCCAATCGCAGCGCTGGTGGGGGACCCCAAACACTGGAGTCCCCTGCCTGACCTCAGAGGAGACCGATGCTGACTAGTTCAGCACCTGTCACCTCCACATGACGCTCTCCCGACCCCTGCAGCTCCGTATCACAGCCGAAGCTGCGATGGGCCGGTCTATGGAATCCGGCCAATAGCAGCGATCGGGGCTGCAGGGTGGTGGAAATACCTCCCCAGCCCTTAGTTAACATGGCTGCCTGCTCGGCAGAGCAGCCATCGCACCCTGCTTCCCGAGCGATTATGCCCGGGGGCTGGGTGTTCATCCCGCTGTAGTAGTACGGCGCTGGTCGGCAAGTCACTTCTTGCAGCGCTGTACTATTACGGTCGGGAAGGGGTCAAGGACTCCTATAATCATCCATAATCATGTTAATGCAACTTGAAATGGTTTATTTTGACAGACGTAATCCTCTTTGCCACAGCAAACAAGATAAACAGTGTTGACCTACTGAATAAGCCGACTGATAGGCCATACTTGTAGAGATCTCTTGACAGTGTGTGGGCTGTAAAAAAAAATGTATTTGCATACATGGCAATTGAGAGACTTCGTATAAATATCTTAACCTGGCTATTCTTTCACAGCTTCAGATGATCTTTTTTTACATTTACTTAGAGCGTATCAAAGTACACATCTAAAGTATGTAATACAAAATCTTCAATTCCTAGTAGTTCAGAATTCGCGTTTTTTAAGGGGTTGTCCAGGATTAGAAAAAGATGGCTGCTTTCTTTCAAGAACAGGACCATACCTGGTCACAGGTTGTGTGGTATTGCAGGCTGCAGCTCAGCTCCATTTACTTCAGTGGAGCTAAGCTGCAATACCATACACAACCCATGGTCAGCTGTGGCACCAGAGGCAGACTGGTCATAGACGTTACAAGGAAATTTCCTGGTGGGCCAATGCCCAGCGCTGTGAGAATCAGGTAATTATGTACCGCACAAGCCCTCATGAATTAAAATGCTGTGGCCCACACTTCACCTCCTAAACCTACCGCTTCATATCTTAATTAGAGACAAATGGCAGCCATTGATGGCCAGCTTTTGGGGCAATATATTGTGCTGCACTGTGACATATGGTTCTGATGGGACAGTATTTAGCGCTATGATATTGCTGAAACTGCCTACTTGTGTTGCTCCTCCCTTTGTCAATTTGGATCCGCTTACAACATTTAGTCCACTTATAGTTTTTTTTAGGCCAAAAAAGGCCACTTTTAGTTTTTTTTTTTTAGGGCCTCTTTATGCTCCCAGTCCGCCCCTGTGTGGCACTGTTTCTAGAAGAAAGGAGCCATGGCCTCCAAATCCTGGACGACCCTTTTAAAGACGACCTTCATGTTCGCACAGAAGAGTAACTGGCTCAATACCTTCCCAGCTGCATCATCGCTGACTCACTAGGGAATTATCAGGTCACCATTGCTTAGTGTTAATGGTTGAGGATGTTACGTTGATATTTTCTGGGATGCCCACCTTACAATTCATGGCTATCAGGCGCTGAAACTAGTCTAGCTCTAATGGCGGCCGATTGGAAGACGCTAGTAGAATAAAAAATAGTCCCAGTCGTGGAAGTTGCGGCTGCAAAGGTCTGATGCCAGTTGGAGTTCTATGAGGACGTGACAGGTTCTCCTCAAAGGCATGTTTCAGAGAAGACAAAGATCAATGTAACGCTACCCATAGTTTTACAACCTTCATTGGTAGGCCATGCTTGTACTAGTGGTCCATACAGCTCTATGTCATATCTGTGACATATTAGTCCCACAGTTCTAAGTATACTGGGCATGATTCACCCTACCCTTGTGTCCAAGCACTGTACATACATCTTTATCCTCCTTCAGCTTCCTTATTAATATAAATGTGTCACCAAATGTTTTTTTGGCCAGTTCAAACCAGATAGTGACACACAATCTTTTCTTCTGATATTTTTATTTTCTGATTACACTTTGTTTTTTATTCTATTTCCTTAACATGATTATGGGGGCAGCCATATTGCCTGAGCTGTTCTTAAAAAGTTCTTAGAACGCATTAAGAATGCATTGCTTTACAGCAGCCATATGGTCCACAAGACACAATGGTCAGGAGGGGACCTCATTGATTTCTATGGGAGAGTTTTCTAGACATGCTCTGTGACCTGTGCAGAGGTCATTGTACAAGGAAAGAATAGATAAGCTTTGACAATCACCTATTGTGAATGGTGGATCCTGTCTTATCTGTCATCCTGTAATGATATCACCCGAGTGTAGATAAGCAGGTGACTGCAGTAAAGTGATCTGTACAAACCAAGAAGTGGCGCCCATTATTATACCTAGTGGCCAGTGCAAAAACTTTTATAGATATTGACATGGACAATTAGAAATAACTACCGAAAATTCTGTAAAAACATGATTTAAGCAATAGGTCATTTTTTAAAAGCCAGTTTACATGGTTCGATGGAGCAGGCGATTGTTGGGTGCAAATGGCTGCAGCTCTCACCTCTACCTTTATTCCAAGAAGCACGGAAAAGAGACCAGAACTGGGCCTTATGAAGTATCCAATGGAAAAATGGAATCCAGCTTCTTATGGAATAAAAAAGGTTCTTGGGGGCGTGGCCGGATGCCGAGCGTGCTGGCAGCCTAACTGAGGAGCTCCGCTCACCCAGGCACTGCAGCGGCTCAAAGAATACAGCCACAGCGCAGCTATCGGAAGGAGAACTTACCTTTATAATCTCCTTCACTCAAGGAAGCCTCCGATGATGACCAGGGGTAAGAAAAAAGCTCCTGGTCCTCAGAAGATGACGGCCTTCTTCTCCTCCTCAGCGAAGTCAGGTCTTCAAGATGGCGCCGGTTCCCGCCACACAGCAGAGACGCCTCACTCTTCTCCCGGGTCAGCAAGCTCCAGTCCACCTCTTCTTCTGCCGAACGCGCAGCCCTCAGCTTCTCCCCTGCAAGACAAAAGCAAAAATAACAGGGTGAGTGATTTTATGCCACACACTCCATTACCAGCATTTGGGGTGGAAAATAGCTCACAGGCTGAATCAGCCATTACAGTGGCCATAATGCAGAATATGCTCACAGAACTAAAGCAATCCATACATTTGGATTTTAAAGAGACAATCACCACAATTCATGCAGAAATTGTAGCTATAGGTGAAAGAACCGCTCATTTAGAGGAGAAAATGGAGGAATTTGTGTCGGCTCATAATACACTGGTAGATGTCCACAATAATGTAGAGGACGAGATAACTACTATAAAATTGAAATTAGCAGACCTGGAGGATCGTTCCAGGAGAAACAATATAAGATTCCGCAATATTCCAGAGACTGTTCTTGATTCGCAACTGTTTGAATTCCTAACTGATTTAATGGTGGCCTATCTCCCTGACGCATCCGTCAACGACTTGGCTATAGATAGGCGCAT